>CM057453.1:733097857-734306428 GCA_016271365.2 Neoceratodus forsteri
TGTATGTCCTCCCATTTTCACCAGTCATTACGACATTATTTTAAGTTCTGTGTTTCACAGGCTACTGAACTGGAAGCCCAACGCTGCAATGCTTCCTGACCAGTCTTGGAGTTCACAGAAGTCTAACACTGCAAAGCTTACTGACCAATCCTTCTTTCTTTCAAGTTCTGTGAGAAACAAGTGTAACCCCTAGGTGGCGCTATCCCAAAGGATACTACCCCTGCCTGCATGACTAGGTGCAGGCTAAGTGGACTGAGCTCAGTAAATGGGTGCCTCCACCGGAAGGGTTGGTTTAAGGGTAGCGTAGCTGCTCTGGGTATAGCCCTCCAGGACACTGATACCTCCCCCCCAATGACTTGCATTGGTCAGCAGATAAACAATCACCATTAATGTCAGAATACAATGTTGAACCCACTCTTAGCACACTTACCACCAGGGCTGGTTCAGCTGCATTGGACCTGAAGACCCCTGTAAAACAGGACCTGAAATAGAATGGTGTAATGGCAGTACAGTATCCCCTCCACAAAGGTACACACTAGCCAAGTTAAATGCAGAAAAAACAGGATTTGGTTTATTCAGGTGATGTGAACAAGGGTAGGGCAGTAATCTGGCATTTGATTTCCTATCTGATTTAGTCAGGTTAAACATGCATGCACTAAAAGTCCCTCTAGCACAGTCACACACACGCTGGGTCCCCAGTTGTTACTCAGGCTAGAAGTATTGCCCGGGGTAAGCCAGCATTGCAGCTGTTGTTGGGGCCCTTAGAAAAGAAACAAGCAACATGCACTTTAACCCACAATTTATATTCCAGAGCCGGATGGCTCACTTCATAATGATCAACCAAAACAAATCAGATGACACACAATAGATACGAACATACAAATCTGCCAGCAGAACAGACCAACTGACCTATCAAAGTCTGCCTGAGTGTGCAGCTAGCACCCTAGATTGCAGCTGCCCCAGCCTTCTCCCCCACTGTCCCTCCCATACCTGCCATAGCCCCTGCCCCCCAGACCCTTCCTCTTACCTTGTCCCACTCCTTCTTAAAGCTTTCTGACTATCATACTTGTTACCACTGCTGCTGGTAGCATTTTCCAGTTAGACACCACCCTCTCAGTGAAATAGTGCCTCCTCATCTCCCTTTTAAATGTCCCCCCCTCCAACCTTAGTCCATGCCCCCTCGTCTCCCTACCTTTCCTCAGTTTAAACACCCCTCAGTGCTAGGTTTATTTACTTCCCTCAAGTATTTGAATGTTTCAATCATATCCCCAATCCCTCCTGTCCTCCAGTGTGTACATATTCAGCTCCTGCAGCCTGACTTCATAGTCCTTTCCTTCCATCCCCTTCAACATTTTTGCTGCCCTCCTTTGTACCCCCTCCAGTAATTTTATTTCTCTCTGCAGGTATGGCCTCCAGTATTGTACACAGTACTCCAAATGCAGTCTGACCAAGGACCTGTAGAGATACAGGATCACATCCCTCTGCATGGATGATAAACCTCTTGCAAAACAACCCAGTATCCTGTTTGCCTTAGCCGCTGCTTTACTGCATTGGACAGAGTTGTTCATGCTCACTGTTACCAACACCCCAAGGTCCTTCTCCTCCTCAGTGATCCCTAGCCTCACCCCTCCAATCAGTAGTCCACTCCTATGTTTTTTTGCCCCAAAGTGCATCACCTTGCAGTTCTTCATGTTGAATCATAGCTGCCACTTCTCCAACCATGC
Source organism: Neoceratodus forsteri (assembly GCA_016271365.2). Classification (NCBI taxonomy): domain Eukaryota; kingdom Metazoa; phylum Chordata; order Ceratodontiformes; family Ceratodontidae; genus Neoceratodus; species Neoceratodus forsteri. Next base: position 733,099,582 of record CM057453.1, read on the forward strand.
CTCTTGTTTGGTGAGGTCCCTGTGCAATTGTTTCCATCTATCCTTTTCATCCACCACCGCCCCCATTTTGGTATCATCTGCAAACAGACTAACCCTGCTCTCAACTCCGTGTGGCTATGTCAGAGATAAAGAGCCCAAATAGCACCAGGCCCAGCACTGAACCCTGCGGCACCCCACTTGTCATTGCTCTGGATGTCGAGAACTCCCCCCCCCACAACCACTCTCTGCACCCTGCCTTGTAACCAGATCTCTACCCACTTTGTCAGCTTTTTCCCCACCTCCACAGCAGTCAGCCTCCCCCCAGTCTCCCATGAAGCACTGTATCAAAGGCCTTGCTGATGTCCAATTACAGGACTTTTACTGCATGACCCCCATCTAGCTCCATTGTTACCCAGTCGTAATTCTCTGTTAGGTTTGTTTGACAAGACCTCCCCGAGACAAACCCATGTTGCTGCCCATCCCGGAGGCCATTACCCTCAAGGAATGCCACCAGCCTCTCCTTCAGTATAGTCTCCATAAGCTTCCCCATTATGGAAGTGAAACTGACCAGCTGATAGTTTCCTGGCTCTTCCCTAGGCCCATTCCTGTGTATGGGCACCACATGGGCCACCCTCCAGTCCAGAGGCACACACTCCATTTCCAGGGAGGTGTTGAACAGATCTGCCAGTGGCTCAGCCAACACCTCCGCCATCTCCCTCAGCACCCTGGGGTGGATGCCATCAGGACCTAGTGCCTTGTCCACCCTTAACACCCTCAGCCCCTCTAGCACTCTTTTCCCTATGATCATTTTGTCTGTCACTTCCTCCCCCACCTTCTTCCACCCCCCAGTCCATAATGGTAGTGGGTCCATTCCTCTTCTTAGTAAAAGCAGAGCAGAAGTACTCATTCAGTATTTCAGTTTGATCCTCTCCCTCTTCCACCCATTTCCCTCCCCACTTTATCCTCACTATATGTTCTTTGCACTTCCTTTTTTCCCTGACATATCTAAAAAGGTCCTTCTCCCCTCCCTTTAGGCCCTGTAACCTTAATTCCCTGGGCACTTGGCTTTTTCACCTGCCTGGCCACCGCGGACCAACTCCATAAGCCTCCTTATTCTCTTCCTTCCTTGTTCTTCTGTACTTCCAATGCGTAGCCCCCTTTGCCCTCACCCCCCGCAACACTCACTGTTCAGCCAGCATGGTTTTCTGGCTCTACCCTTCTTACTCCTAGTCCTGGTGCAGGCTACTGTGGCTTCCATTAGCCCAGCTTTAATAACTTCCCACTTTTGCTCTGCATCCATCCCTGGCCTTATATCCTGGAGTCTCCCTTGCAGTATTTCTCCCATCCTCCAAAAGTCCACCCTCCTAAAGTTCACCTCCTTCATCCCATTCCTTCAGTCTCCCTGCCAAACATGAGTATGAACCACACTGTTTGGTGGTCGCTACCAGCTAGTGGGTCCTCAACCCTTACCTCCCTCACTGCCTCACCATTTGCCAGTACCAGGTCAAGTGTGTTACCAATCCTTGTAAGCCCACTTACCATTTGTGTCAGGAGGCCATCCTGGATCGCATACAGGAGCACCTTCTCCCTGGCGCTGTTGGTGGCAGGGGTACTAGAGTCATCCCCCACTATCACCACATTCCCCCTCCTACACACCCTCCTTATCTGCTCTGCCAACTCCCCATCCAGTTCCCCCGACTGGGTTGGTGGTCTGTACACCACCCCAGGCTCAGTTTTCTACCCTTAGGAGTCCAGAAGCCACACCCAAAGAGCCTCCGTCCTCCCATCCTCCCCCTCGTCCCACGTACATTTGATCCCTTCTCTCACACAGAGTGCTACCCCCCCTTCAACTCCCTGACCCCTCCTGTATATACTGTACTCTGGGATTGCTAGATCCAAGTCATGGTACTCAGTGGCCCAAGTCTCTGTTACTGCAGCAACGTCCACATTCCCCTCTGAGAGGAGTGCCTGAAGTTCCACAATTTTGTGTCTCAGGCTTCTTGCATTTAGGGAGACCACCTTCCATCCATACCCCTCCTTTCTCTCTCCCCTCTTCTCCTTGGTCCGCTCCCCTCGTCTTGGTAGTCCACACCCTTTTTCATCTTGTTATTACAGGGTGGGGGTTGCTTCTATGCAGTTCCATTACCCACCCTGCACCCCTTCCCTGAGTCACTTCACCTCTGCCTTTATCCATATCTAGGGGTGAGCTCACTAGGCTCCCCAATCCGGACTGTTCTGTTATTCTCAGTCCTCTACCACCCCCCCAGTTTAAATCTACCTTAATTGATATATATCCCTCAATTCCATGTTTTAGTACTCCCCTCCCCTCCCTGCTCAAGTGTAGCCTGTCCCCTGCATACAAGTCACTATTGCCCCAGATCCTACCCCAGTTCATCACTAAACCATAATTCTTGGTGTGGCACCATACTCTCAGCCACTTGTTGAACTCCTCTATCCCTCCTTTCTTCCCCATGCTCGCACATGGTACCTGGAGTACCTCCGAGAATGCCACCGACCCCCAAACCCCCTCACACTGCCTGCCCAACTTCTGAAACCACCCCTTCACCAGTTCTACAGACTCCCCCACCAAGCTGTTTGTACCCATGTGCAACACTAGGTGAGGTTTCTTCCTCCCCTTCGATGAGCAGTGCCTACCCTGCCCTTTCTGTTGTCAACCCAGGAAAATCTTCAACCCAAATATGGCTGTATCATTCCCCCCTTCCACCCCATCTGACCCCTTTCAGTACAGAATCCTCCAGCACGAGTACCCCATTCCTGTCCCTTACCCATTTTCTCTCTTTTACCATTTTCTCTACTCCAGAGTACATACTGCCCTGCCCCTTATACACTCCAGCTGCACCATCTGTGTCTCCTGCAACCACTCCCCCTGTTTTTACCTCACTACCTGTCTCTGCCCTGCTCCTCTCATCCCAACAATCATCTTACCAGCCTGGCCTCTGCCTATTGGGCTTTCCCTATCAATCTTCCCTCCACTCTTGCTGCTCTCCAACCCCTTCCCTATCCCCTCCATTGCAGATTTTGAGCACACATTACCCACGACCCACAATGATTTGAGCTTTGTTACAGGGAACTACCCTGATGGTTACTCAGGTTACCCAGACCAGGAGGCAGGACTGACAAGATGAAAACCTCAGGATGGTATGCTGTTTACCAGGGGAAAGAGGGCCCACACAATGCACAATGATGGTCGATCTTGTTTGATGGTGTTGAGCAGGGAGCCAAAGCCCCGGGTGGGTCTTTCATTGGATGAATCTCTACAGCATGAGTGGCAGTCTAGGCCGAGATGGAGAGGTCCAGACCAGGTGAACAGTTCGGATTGCAGTCCATTTTAGGTGCCGGATGCAACGTCCAGCTACTACAACACATTCAGGGGTGTGGGGAACCAACTCATGACCCACACTACACATTCAGCACAATTATAATCAAAACAGCCAGATACCACAGTTTGGATGACAGTCCGGTTGCAATAAAGCAGTGTCTCTGTGCAAACCATACGCTCTGCGGTTCTCTCCAATTCCTGACAGACCGATCGCTCCAGGAGTAAGTCTTCAGTCCACACCAGGCAAATTTACTCTCTCACAATTCAGGATTCCTGTCTCAATAACAGCAATCTGGATAAAATCTGATATCAGATTGCAGGCTTCTTTACACTGGAAGATGGTAGCAAGCAGGCCAGACACAGCCTTCCCGCCGAATCCCAGCGCTGCCTTGCAGGAGCAGCTGTTTAATTAGTTGAGCAGTTCACTCTCTCAACTCCAACTCTACACTGACACAGTGCTGCAGGCAGCTCTGGGATTTCCCTGTGATCCAAAATGTTTGGTTGGTTGGTCCATTAGTCTGTCACAGAAAGGGCCAGTCCAGGTCCATTTAGGTGACAGACAGTAAAAATTACAATTCCTACAGAAATTCACTCCCACAAGACATCTGGGGACAGTCTCCATTTTAAGGTCCCCATGGTACCGATTGGTCCAAACTGGCAATCCAGTACCAAAATGGTGTTTCTTGGCAGAAAGTCCATGCTGCAAAGGAAAGCAGGTTAGACAAACTATTATATTATTATTATTACTAAAGCAAATAATCAGAAAGCAAACACAGATCCTATTAGGGCTTCCTCTGTGCACTTAGAGATGGCAGAATGAAGCAGCTGTAATGCTGCCCGGGTGGGACTCGAGCATGAAACCACTTGATTCCCACCCAAATTAATTATAACCCATGAGATAGATACCTCTTAAAGAAACAGGCACAGAAGCTAACAGGGCACTCTCCTGCAAGCACATTTAAATGATTTAGACACAGAACACCAACCCGGCAGTGGGCCTTAGGCAGGCTGAGGAAGACATTTTAGGAACCACCGCTTGTGTGTGGGGGGGGGGTTACACCAGTATAATATAAAAAACAGGACTCCAGATATGTAATTGTGCTGTTCCAGGCTAACAAATTGGAATCTTGTTCACAACATGAGTCTCACTGGATCATAGAATATAATTTAATATTTATTTAATGATTTATGCAAGCAAACATTCTAGGGTGTGAAAAATAAATCTGGCAGACAGGGTGTGCAGTGTTTGCTGTGAAAGAGTGCTAATGACAGTCAGGGCAGGCATGAAACAGATCAAAATCTAAACTATAATATAAAAGTGCCCAACAGGGTTAAACTGCGTAGGGAGGGGCAGAATTGTTCAAGTTGAGCAAAGAATACTGGCAACACCTATCCTCCCTAAACTCTGTGCAGTAAATGGGCAGCAACTGGATTCACAAAGGCTATGCAATATCCTCCAGAAGCATGTCTTTCAGTACTGGGGCATTGATTGGTGAAAATATGGCTGCCCCGGGGCAGAGGTATTGATCAAAGGTAGAAGACTAGTAATCCCCCACCCCAACTGCTATTCTGTAACAGGGAAGTGGTTTGGGGTGTATAGATAGTAATCATCTGATCCTCCTACCATTCAGAGCCTTGGCAGTCATGAAGCTTAAGACTGCAGTCCCACCACCACATAGGACAGGTAGGATGGTGGTGTTCCTTCTGGTGGCTGAGGGTGGAGGCAGTTCTAGCAGTGATCAGGCATATCCAACATTGTTCAGATAGCGTGAATGTTGTGCATGCTGATGTTCCATCTTAGTTCCATTCTATCAAGACTGGGAAACTTTGTGAATGACAGGGTACAGTACACTTGCAAGTCCATTGGTTGGCAGGATCCACCAATGGGCTTCTAGGTGCACACAATAGGTGTAATTCACAGACAGCTCTATCAGCAGGCAGCAGTGGCAGCATGCAGGTGGATTGAGCTTCCCACTGACATTAAGACCATGCCGTGATGGGGAGTGGGGTGGGGCGGGGTGCCTGAGTGGGTGGGGTCACTGAACCACCAGGTTGACCTAAGGGATTATGGCGAGTGTGTGATTAGGTCGAGCTGATGGGAATGGAGTCAGTTATTATTCCTTTACCACCGCAGTGTGCAGCATAAAATCAGAGTGATGGGCAGGGAGCAGGGTTCACATATGTTTTATTTACTCTTGCAGTGTGTGGCATACAATTGGGATGGCAGGCAGGGAGGGGGGCACCGGACTGCCAGAGTGGGAAAGCTGCCAACTCCAGTCTGCAGTACAGCGGCCTGCCTGCCAGTGGGTGAACACCCACTTATTCTACCTGTTGTAGATTTATCTTAAGGAGGCACATCTCCGGACTTGCTCTAGGGATGCACCTCCAATGTGGATTGTGTATGGGGCTGCACACCATATGCATGGGTATGCCCCCTGCACAACCCTTCCAGATGCACTACATAACAATAAGGGTGGTGTGTGATGTGCATCAGTTCCTTGCCAGAATTGTGCCAGTGCACAAGTTGGGGTTGCACCGGCACATCTCGGGTGTGCTGGGTGCATCCTTTTTGTGAATCCTGCCCCTGGAGTGGACAGTACTCCTGGACAGGTGAGTCCATTATCAAGTAGCTAGTGACTGCAAAATATGCCAAGTTAAAATTTCAAGTAATTAATAACTGAGCCATTTCTTGCATTTCAAATAAAACAACTGAGAAATGTTCTGAGTCATATAAACAACTAACTCTCAAGCTAGATTATGTTTAAGTAGAAAACTTCAATTAATTCCTAGCTACGGTATTTTTTAGTCTGATTTCTCAACTAATGAATAAGTAAACAGAAACAATTCCCAACTAATTGCTAGATGGCAAAAGTTAAACATTAATTGAGAAAAACTCCTCAACCAATGATCAGGCATAATGCTTAACTTTTTAGTTAGCCATTACCTAATGAAAAGGTAATCGCTAGTTATTTGCTAACTTATTTTTCTGTATGAGTGCCAGTAATTCTTTACTGGAAAATTAAGGAAATATACTGCCAGACATTGAAATCCATGTGGGCCCAGGTGCAGAGATCTACCTTGATGAAAATGCAGATGACATCATTGGGACAACAGCAGAAAGAAATTTCATAAAAAAGTCAAAAACTTTTTATGCAGCAGTGCTAGTTAAGATGAAGAAAAACTTTCCATCACATGACCCTCTGCTTAAGAATGTTGGCACTTTGTTAGATCCAGCATGCAAGCTGCAGCTATCTTCCACAATTATAGCAGACACTGGTACCCGCCTGGGACTCTGCAACTCCAGGCAAGAACGCCGCCAGCTCCTGGATGAATGTTCAGTATACTAGCTGACTGAATGGCAGCAGAATTCTATCAGCACAGGCAATACAGTGCCCTCTTTCCTGAACTACTGGTCTAACATTCTTTCCAGTGTTGAAGTGCAAGACCTGCCTGCATTTCGCAAACTAATGCTGACTATTCTATGCATTCCATATTCAAACAGTGAACCAGAGCAAGCCTTCAGCATGGTACGGAAAGTAAAAACTGAACTGAGGCAATCTATGAATGTGAAAACATTAAATGCACTACTTGCTATAAAAATGAATGAAGAGAATGACTGTTTTGCTGTGCGGCAGCCAAAAGAAGTAATTGAGGCAGCAAGAAAGGCCACAGCAGCATACAATAAAGAACATCCTGCAAAACACTCAGCAGCAACAGACCCTTAATGGCCATTGAAGTGGCACATGGACACTTGAAACTTGAGTATAACATTTGTGTGATGTGATGCTTTTGGTGATGGTGTGCAGTCATTTTCTGTTAACACATTTTAATGTAATCATTTTTTAACTATTTATGAAACACTGAGGTCACTTGTGGTGGTAATGGTGATGGGGTGCAGTCATTTTCTGTCTGAACACATTGTGATGCAATAATGTTGTAATGCACTTTAAATTTTACACCTTAGATTTTCTTGGTTAATAAAATAACATCTTAAGTAATAAATATTGTTGCCACTGGTCTTAAATGTTCTATGTAGTTAACAATACATCTGGACAAAGAAATAAAGAACAATACTTTCCAAATGCTTCATGTGAGGGGACTCTAAATAGCTGGCAACATGTGAAATGAAACCCACTTTGGGGTGCAACTATGCAAATTTTATGCTAATGAAGTGTCACTGATTTTCGTTAGTTGTCCCTGATTTTCTGGGGCTCTGTCCATGATTTGGTCATCTGGAGGTTGAGAGGTATGGTGACGTCCTTGGGTGGGGGGCGGTAGTTGCCTCACAACAAACATGATTAAATATCTCAAACAATCAGTCAATTACAAACTAGTCCGCTGTTAAGAGAATTTAGCAAACTTTACATGACAACAGTCAAAGTTAGTGAGGTCAGACTTTGAGAGGTTTGCACAGCTCTACTTGGGATAAAACCCAAGTTCCTTGTCATCAACTGCTTGGTATCCTGTAGTTCTACTGCTGTACTAAGCATCAAGGATTCTAAGGCAAACTGCAGTTACAGTCATTCAGATACAGCATGTTACTTCCACAGTCTCCTCCAAATTCTCAACATTACCGTCCATGGCTGTTAAAACATTGGAATTTACTTAAAGCTCATCTAGTTGGCTATTTATTTTATATGTTTGCGCTTGCACAAAGCAAACATGTTGCTGTGATAGTGGATTTGAGAGATGTGCCTGCCAGTCAAATGCAGGGAGCCTGTAAGGGGCTTGACAGTGTTAGACCAATCATCAGCCAGGCTGATCAAGATGCTCTTCAGTACTTGCTGAGTGGTAACCTTCTCAGGTTCAAAGGAAAGAGCTGCCCGAATCAGAGGGTGGCTCATTCCTTTGATCTGCTTGATGTGGCCAGCAAGCACAGCTGATCAGTGTCATGATCAACTTGATGGTACCCCCCCCAATTGTAAAAATAATCTTTCCTTCTGTCAAGTATCCTTCCCACCTCCAGTTGCTTCCTGTGCCCATATTGAATTTTCTGACACTGTGGTGCCTAATTCCTGGTGCTGGTTAGCACCCCCCCATCCCACCTGTTTCCATTATGTGACACCAGGAGCCCAACCCTGGTGCCACTAAACAGGACACAGACACTGGGGTGCCCAATCCACACTGTTGGTACTTAAAATACAGAAAACTATCCCTTGCAGTCTTTTTTTTTATTTTTTTAAATCCTGTAAAAAAGGAAATGATTTACTGATGCGTATTCACCACCATCTCCTGCCACCAGTACCCCTCCCCACCCAACCCCACACTCAGCACCCACCACCCCTACCCTCTTCACCCTTTACTTACCTACTGGGGTTCCAACACTTTAATCCTCTCTGGACTGAAGACACGTTTTCACTGTTGAATGCCAGTGTTCAGTGAATATCCATGCATTTTGAACTTGTACTCATAATTTTCAACATGGCTTTTTTGGGACCCCACCTAATGAACAAGGTAGGTGACATTTGTCAAATCTGGCCTGAAAGGTAACTCTGCAGTCACTGCATGAAATCATCTTTTGGGAGAGATTTTAAAATTGTCAGTCACTTACTGGGTTCATGAGGTGGGGTCATAAGATGATTATGTTGAGAATTTTAGAGTCAAAATATTAAAAAAGGTCTGTTGAAATTCTCCAATGCTCACTTATAACTTTGATAATTTTCAATATTGTGACCCAAAATTTCCAACATAGCCATTTGTTCACACCATCTCATGAACATGATAGGTGTTTTTCAAATCCTGGCCAAAATGTCTTTTTGCACTTGTATAGTGAAGTGACATTTCAGCCAGTATTTTATAAAATTTCTCTTTATGCTCCCCATGCTGACTGCCCCCATTCACTGGTCTATCCCAGCCCCATCACCCCGGCATCCTCCAGAATGCATCTTGTCCAGGATGTGCCCAGAGAGCCTGGTGTGGAGTCAGTGGAAGATTGGTATCATCCTACTGGTCAGCAGTGTTTTCCCTTTTTCTCCCCTTATGTGGAGGAAGGACATGCAACCGTGCCAATGTTGGTACTGCGCACGCTCCCATGCCCAGCACACTGGGTATCTGCCCTGCCTCTGCCTCCCCATTGTAGTATCGGTGTGCCAACCCCCAGCCACCACTAGGGGCCAGGCTAACACTGGGTGTCTGCCCCACCTCTGCCTCCCCCGTTGTAGTGTCGGTGTGCCAACCCCCAGCCACCACTAGGGGCCAGACTAACACTGGGTGTCTGCCCCGCCTCTGCCTCCCCCATTGTAGTATCGGTGTGCCAACCCCCAGCTACCACTAGGGGCCAGGCTAACACTGGGTGTCTGCCTGCCTCTGCCTCCCCCATTGTAGTATTGGTGTGCCAACCCCCAGCAACCATTAGGGGCCAGGCTAACACTGGTCACTGATCCCCTCCCTCCCTCCCAGGAGGAGGAGAGCAGTCCTTGGCACGCTCGATCCTCCTCCACCCTGGTAGACCCTCTGACTCCCAAAGTCGCTGTGGACCTTGGGTCTTCAGCACCACAAGTGGTAGTGCTATCAGTGTGCTGGCTGGCTGGCAATAAAACATTTTATGTTGAAAATTTGGGGTCAAAATGTCACATAACAAAGAAGTTACAAAGGAATGTTTGCTTTTTTCATTGTTTACGCATAACATTATGATGTGTGATTATTTTAAGCCCCCAGTTTTCAACATTATCTTTTAATGACCCCTTATTTTAAGCATAACAGGTCTCATTTTTCAAATCTCCTTTGTAATATGTTTTCACACGTGCTCAGTGAAGTCACTTTTTGAACAGGATTTAAAAAAATCCACCTGCTGTGATCAAAAGGTGGGGTCATAAAAGACAGTGTAGAAAATCTGGGGTCAAAATGTCAAAAAGCATCAACGTTATGAGGAAACATTGAATTTTTTTTAACATTCATTCACAACTTTGTAATTTTTGCAGATTTTGGCCCCAAATGTGTGACACTACCCTTTTGTTACCCCACCTGATGAACATGCCTGGTGTCATTTTTCAAATCCCCTTTGAAACACATTTTCACAATCCTTCTCTGAAACCACATTTTTGACAGGATTTAAAAGAATCCATCAGTCTTGATCATAGTATGGGGTCATAAAAATACTGTGCTTAAACTCTGGGGTCGAAATGTGAAAAAACAACATTTTCTTTCTTCCCCCAGGCTTGTCTCCAGCCCCCTACTGAGCTCCAAGTCTTGTCCGGCGGCTCCTAGCACCTGACGCCCACCTACTCAGCTGCTCATCCCTGAAGCTACAGGTTTGAACACAAGGATTTTCAAATCTGGTGCCCTTTCAATTTACAGAGTAGAAATCCTCTCCCTGCACTCTGAGCTGCTCCTGAATTTTCACTTGCTTCCCAAGCTGATTTCACTGTGCTTGATTTTTCTGGCTGCTTGCGAAAATTATTTTAATTATATTAATTGTTTTAATTGATTATATCTATATATATATATATTTTTTTTTTAAATTTGTTTTCTATTAGTGTCCAATTTTCCATTTGCATATTATACTACCAAGCCACCAGAGGCTCCACAACAAATCCCCTAATCCTTTGACTGCTTGATTATTTCAGTCACTTTTCTGCAGCAGCGTATATTCCCTGGCCACTAGAGTCAATGTTGCAATTTTTATTTCTTTCCTGCTCTTGGGCTAAAGGTAACCCTGCAGTACTATATTTTTAGCCCTCCACTGGGTTTTCGTCCACTAATTCACCTTGAATTTGCAGCAGGTTTTGAACTGCTAACCCTTCATTCCAGAGATGGTCACCCTAACCATTAGGCCATCTTAGGAAAGCTTCCATCCTGTTGCTCGTTGCATACCTTAACCTCCTGATCTGCCTTCCCAGCTAGCTCAGCAGCAGGCTTTTTTGCTCTTAACCACCAATATGAAGCTAGTCTTACTCCTCCTGCTGGAAGCCTCCCTGCTGTACACCCTGTTGATTGCTGATCTTGGTGCCTCTGTACTTGCCATTGACCAAGAGCACCTCTACCATTTTACACCTGCCTTCTGGCTGGATGCCCCTCCTCTCCGGTAACTAGATGGGAGCTCACCCCCATGGGCCACCTCCTCTATGCCTTACTATCCAAACTCAAATGTCTACTGTTGGGATCTTTCCTGCACTCCATTACCCTGTGCCCCTACTTCCGTGCCCTTACAGTTTGTCTCAATCACTGCTGCTGCTCATGGCAGGCGATGTTGACAGCAGTCTGGGCCCATCTTATACCTCCATTAATTACACCAATAATGTGTGTTCCTCATCCCCTGGGTTGAGCATTGCCCACATAAACCTCTGCAGCCTCACATTTAAATTTACTATCCTTGAGCCCTGGGTAGCCCGATACAAACCACAATGTCCTTGGCATTTCTTAAAGTGGCTCAAACCCCAGTTTCCAGATGCAGCATATAACATGTCTGGATATTTCTTGCTGAGGCAAGATAGGCCGGGCAAAAATAAAGGGTGGTGCTGTAACTCTCTGTGTCAGGGAGCCTCTCACTGCTATTCCTGTCCTTCACTCTGACCCAAGAGCCCCTAGTGACTGACTCATTACTGAGATACCTATTAGTTCAGCCAAAAATATATATGTGAGGTGCTGCTATAGTCCCCCAACAGGTGGTACCCCAGGTCTCACATCACACCTTGAAGGCCTGGGTAGCCCCCCCCCCAGAAGTCCATCTTCCTTAAGGACTTCAGCCTGAACTCGATAAGTGCCCAGAAACCTGACTGTTTGAATCTGTTAAAACAACATAATCTGGTTCAAATCATAACCACTCCCACCAGGCACAACAAATGGACCCTAAATCACACTCTCCTTGACTGGATTGTCACTAATACAAAGGAGAAGATGCTTCTGTCGGTTGCCATCAGTGACCACTCTCCCATCTATATGGTCTGGTGCACTAAGACCAAACATCCCTCCCCAAACTCCTCTCTTTCTGCAGTTTCAAACACCCTGACATCCACGGTCTCCTTGATAATGTTAAGGAAATAAACTAGTCGGCCATCAGTGCTCTCTGATGTATCCAAGGCAACGGCCTTTTTCACTGCTGATCTCCTATGGCTGCAAGATCAGCACTTTCACCTCACTACCAGGAGAGTTAAGGGAGGCTGCACTCGTTGGGTGTCTAAAGACCTCCTGACTTCAATGAGGACTAGGGATAGATTGTGGTCGGAATACAAAGCGGCCCCTTCCCCTGCCTGCTAGAATAATTACAGGTGCCTGTGTAACCAGTGTAAACAGGCTGCCTTAGCTCAAAAACGTGACTTTTTCCGGAACCAACAGAGGGACTGCTTTGGGGACCCACACCACCTCTGGGGTGCAATTGGCTCCCGCTGCACCCATGTAGCCAATCCTCTGCCATCTATATGGACACTTCCTCTGACCACCTAACTGATCCCATTTAGGTTACCCAGGCATTTAATAAAAAGTTCTCGGACCTGTCAGCCCATCTTAGTAAGTTGCCCTCCCAGACTCCTACCAGCGATGGGCCTGTCCTTCCTGACCTGTCCACCACTTTATCACCTGCAAACTCTCACACCCCACCTTTCTATTTTTGGGCTATTTCCTCCAAAGTCACTGCCAAACTTCTAAAGAGTCTACCTAGCAATAGCAGCCCTGATAATGATGGCCTTTTCCCAATAATGCTCAAGCTAATCTCCCCTGCCATTCAAAAATCCCTCACCTTCATCTTCAATTTGACACTGACTACCGCCACCATGCCTGACTCCTGGATGCATGCGAGGGTGGTACCTATCTTTAAAGCAGGGGATCCGTTGTCAGTAGATAATTATCTGCCCATTTCCCTGATTCCCCACCTTAGCAAACTCATGGGAATGATTATCCACAGGCAACTAATTGACCACATCGATAAATACAACCTTATGCCTCACTTACGACATGGTTTCCACAAGCTCCACTGCAGTTCATCTGCCCTGGCCTTGTTCACGAACCACATTCATAGCAATATGGACTTGGGGAGGGCTACGGGTGCAGTTTTTGTGGATCTGTCCAAGGCATTTGACATGGTCGACTACCCCTTAATTCTCTCCACACTTCATAAACTTGGCTGCTCATCTGAGACCTCATTGTGGTTCAGGAGGCTACCTCTCTGGGACATCTCAATCAGCATGCATTGGCCCTGTCACCTCTACTGCCCTCCCAGACACAACCAGTGTTCCTTAAGGCTCTATACTCAGCCCGCTACTCTTCTCCCTGTTCATAAACTGCCTCTCCTCTGACTGCCTAACTTGTGAAGCCCCGTTATATGCTGATGACCTCATCCTCTGTCACAGTGACAAGACCCTGGATAACATATCCACCATCTTGTTTTGTAACTTTAGCTCTTTGCACTCCTGGTTCCAGTCACATCAGCTCCTTGTCAATGAAAAAAAAAATGATGCTGTTTGGTTCTAGACCCTACCCAGCTAGCATCGCCAAGTCTGGATCAACCCTCTCGGTACTGAAACCTGATGGCACTGCACTACAAAATGTGCCCAATTTCAGATATCTGGACATTACCCTTGACACTTTCCTTTCCTATTCTATACAGAACATGTCGCCAACATCATACATCGGATTAACCATTAGCTTGGGGCAGTTTATCATTTAAAACTGTTCCTGACCAGTGAAGCCCAACTGGCCATTGCCCAAGAGAACTTACTACCTATTATTAACTACTGCTCCCCAATTTACTCGCATGTGTCCTCAGCCCTCTGCTCGTGCCTAATCTCCACCTACAACAATGTTTGTTGTTTCACTCTCATGGCACCTTACTCCACCCACCACTGACTCCTTTACCAGATGCTGGGCTGACTCCCATTCCCCTCTCGATTTGACTGCTCCTTGGGCTGTAGTATCAACAGCTCCTTTAGATGCAGGGATGCTTCTCCATATGCATCACTCCTGGTTACCCGTGCACCATCAAGATTCTTGCATGCATACTGGCCTGGTGCTGAGGGTTGAGGTGCTGGATGCCACACATCGCACCATGCCAGCAACCCAGGTTCGGGAATGAGCCCAGGGCATCGGGTTCAGCAGGGGAGGACTGGGATTGAGCATCCACAGACTGCTCTCCTAGTCCTGGGGTAGGCTGGGGAACTTCCTAGGGGCACTATTAGCATCGGTGACACTAGAAGAGGAGAACATTGGACATTGGCACATGGATGTCATGGCATGTCCATGCTCCAGGGGTCAACAAGGTGGAAAATGGGTGGGCACAACTGTACAGCCTGATGACTATGCTCTGAGCTGCCTGGAGGACTTTGGCAGAGCCCTGTAGGCGAGGGTCCAGGGCTGTCCTGGCTGGTAGAGGCAGAGGGGAGCCTTCCAGCAGGATGGCATGACAGCCATCCTGGATCCTCCTGGATGCAGTTTGAGCTACCCACCTCTCCGGGCGGGTGGAGCTGGTGGCTAGATGCCCCAAGCCAGAGTGCCACAGTGGGGAGTAAAAAAGTCATGATAAAAACTGCTTGCATGCATTCTCTGCCCCCCCAATGGAAATCCCTAGAGTCCCAACTGCCATGGGAGGTTAAGCACTATCTGTTTCTGCTCCCTCCTTGTGGAACAGTCTTCCAGCTCTCTGCTCCCTTGACACCCATAGTATCTTCAAGCAATGATTCAAATCCTGGCTACTAAATGAAGCCAAGTGCCTTTGCTTCCCAGGATAATCTCTTTTTTGCTTGTCTTCCTATCTCTTCTACAGGGGACAATTTATTCTCCCCCCCATGCCTGCCCTGATAGTACTTTTCTTCCTCATCATGTCACCCCTTCTCCAATGCTCCTGTTTCTCCCTATCCTAGTATCTTGTATGCGTTAGTCTACTTTGTTCTGACACTTCTGTATAAATGCATTACTTATCCTCTGTTTTGAGCTGACAATGGGTAATCATTTAATAGGCTGCTACTGTCTACTATGTGATTTTTTTTTTGTGTGTTATGTGTTTACTCCAGCAAATCCCCTACCACTCCTTCAGGCCAATTGCCCAAAGACACTCACCTCGCACTCAGTTCAGCCACCAACTCGGCACCACATTACAGCCACTGCAGGGTACCCCTTGTGTCAGGTGGGTCCTCCTCTTCCAAGGAGAAATGGCCTATCAGCCTAGGCATTGGACCTGGGTGCTGCTGTGGTCAGGTCAGCTGCCACGGATCTCAAGGGGCACTGGTCCAGGTGGCCATAATCCAGCAGGAGGAGACACCATTTCTGTTTTTCCTCCAATTTCACTCAGTCGCACTGTCTCCGAGCTTCCTCTGGTCTCCACCAGGGGCCACTGCAGAGTGACACCAGTCCCCAACCCACCCCAGGAGAGGAGTCCTCCAGATGCTCAATCCTACTCCTTTCCCTGCCAACCCTCTGGTGCCTGAGTCCATTCCTGAATGAGTAGTGGGCAAGATTATGGAGGCACTCCTTAAGAAAAGGATAGTGCAACACCTGGAATCCATAGGGGCACAGGATCCAAGACAACATGGGTTTACAAAAGGAAGGTCCTGTCAAACTAATCTCATAGATTTCTTTGGGTAACCAGAGTGGTGGACCAAGGGGGAGCAGTTGATGTCACCTACCTTGACTTCAGCAAAGCTTTTGACACTGTTCCACATAGAAGATTGATAAATAAGCTGGGTAGGCTCGGGGTGGGTCAGAAGTTGGTCAACTGGGTGGCAAACTAGTTGACAGGCAGAAAACAGAGAGTGGTGGTAAATGGTATACAGTCAGAAGAGATGCAAGTCACAAGTGGGGTACCTCAGGGATCAGTCCTGGGGCCAGTCCTCTTCAACATCTTCATTAGTGACCTTGCAGATGGACTAGAGGGTAAGGCTTGTCTGTTTGCAGATGACACCAAGATCTGCAACACAGTAGAAGATCCAGATGGGGTGGGCAGAATGAGAAGAGATCTGGATAAACTAGCAAAATGGTCAGAAGTGTGGCAACAGGGATTTAATGCAAAGAAGTGCAAAATCATGCACATAGGGAAGAGAAACCCTGAAGCCACCTATAGGCTGGGGGGGGGAGTTGCTAGCAGTCACAAAGGAAGAAACAGACTTGGGCATCATCATCATCACTGATGACCTGAAATCATCCAAGCAGACCTCTAAAGCAGTAGGTAAGGCTAGGGGGGTGTTAGGGTGTATTAGTAGGGGTATCACAAGTCGTAAGATGGAGGTAATAATCCCTCTTTACAAGACACAGGTTAGGCCCCATCTGGAGTACTGTGTGCAGTACTGGAGGCCACACCTTCACAAGGACATTAACCAAATTGAGGCAATCCAGAGAAGGGCAACCAAAATGGTGCAGGGACTGCATCAGAAAACATATGAGGACAGATTAACAGAGCTCAATATGTATACCCTTGAGCAAAGGAGGGAGAGAGGTGATATGATCGAGGCATTCAAACACCTTAAGGGCATTAACAAGGTGAAAGAGTCTAACATGTTTAAATATAAGAAAAATAGCAGGACAAGAGGACACAGCATGAGATTAGAGGGGGCGAATAAGGGGAATGTGAGGAAATTCTTTTTCACAGAAAGGGTGGTGGATGCATGGAATGGCTTACCACAAGAGTGATGGATATGAATACAGTGCAGGGCTTCAAACAGGCATGGGATAGGCATAAGGGAGCAATACAAATGACTATGAATAGATAGGCCACTGACAGAGCAAAGGCCGATGGCACATTTATAAGGTAGAAAAACAAATGGGCAGACTGGATGGGCCTTGCGGTCCTTATCTGCTGTCAACTTCTATGTTTCTATGAACCCGGGTTGCCGGTGTAGTGTGAGGTAAGGTGCCAGCGCCTCAGCCCTCTGCACCACCAAGCCAACTATGTGATTTTTTTTTATGTAAATTGAATTGTACCTTTGTTCATTTTGTCAATGATCATAAGATGCTGACCTTTTAAGATGCTGAATGTATTTTTAACTGTTATTTTCTTTTTATATTTTACTTTGTGCCAAATGTTGTGGCCCGGGTCATGCCTGAAAATGGTCCCCTGGATCAGTGCACTTACCCAGTTACTAAAGACTTAAAAAAATGAAATAAATAAAATGACTATTTTTGCAGATTTTGGCCCCTAATGGTTATCCCATCTCATGAACATGGCAGGTGTCTTTTTTCAAATCCTTTCCAAAACATGTTTTCACAGTCGCACTGTGAAATCACATTTCAGATGGATTTAAAAAATCCCAGCTGTCAATTCATACTAGGTATTCATACTGGATATAGAGCGAAAGAAGGCTAGCAAGCCCATAATATCGCTCCTCACACTAGTGGGACCACCATTGCCCATTTAATAATAGCCAATTGTCAACCTGTTTTTTAAATATTTTAATCGGATCATTATTTACAATCTTATTAGGTAATATATTCCAGTTCCTACTGGTTCTGTTCAGAAAAGAGTAATATTCACTGTTCTTTTAGCAGTGTCCACTTTAATTTGTCTTTTATGCCCTCTAAGGCCAACTGGCTTCTCCTGCAGTTCTATTTTTATATCCTTCATTAGTTCTTGGTCATTCATAATTTTGAAAAGCATGATTAAGTCCCCTCCTGTTCTTCTCATTTCCAAGGTGAACAAACCTGTTCTACTTAATCTCTCTCTCTTCATAATTAGACAACCTCTTAGAGCCTACCATTTTGCTGAACCTCTTTTGTATCCTTTCCACTCTTACTATTTCACCCTGCTTATAAAGACTCTGTAATTGGGACCCATTATCTAAATGCGGTCTGACATATGTTTCATACAGTGGAATTAGACAGCCTTTCAATCTATTAATCAATCAAAACTTCAGGTTATGAAAAGACTTTGCTGGAAATTAGGGGTCAAAATGTGACAGCACACTGAATATTAAATATTGCCTCTCAACCTGTGTATCCTGGGTAAACACTTTTCAATCTAAAACTGTGTAAAGGCAGGACACTGTAAATAAAATAATACATTTCATCTGATTTATCCTAGGTAAATATACAGTAAAAATGTGTAAAAGCATGACCCCAGTACAGCAGAGCCACTCTGGACTATGCATCTGTGCTGCTCTGTCCTGGGAAAAATATATTGTAAATGCTGGACCCCACTAAATATGGTTAATTGCCTTTCTGCTGGGCTATCCTGGGGTTAATACATTATAAAAATTGCTAAAACCAGGGACCCATCGCAAACAAAATATTTTATCTGAACTGTACTATCCTCAGTAAATACAGTACAAAGATGAGTCAAAGCAGGACCCTAGTGAAAATGAGATGCTGCCTCTCAGTCGGGTTACCTTGGGTAGATATACTGCAAAACTGTGTAAAAACAGGACCCTACAGCAGAAACCCACTGAAAAGGAAATGTTGCATCTAAATGATCCGTCCTAGAAAAATGCAGTATAAAAGCAGGACCATACTGAAAATGAGATACTACATCTCTCCTCTACTATTCTAGGTAAATGCAGTATAAACTGTGTAAAATCAGGATCCCACTGCAAATGACATATTACAACTCTTCTGGTCTGTTTTGGGGTAAATATATAGTAAGATTGTGTAGAAGCAGGACCTAGTACAACAACAATGCAAGCGATGAACATTTGACATTGACAAGTGCCTGTTATTATTGAGCCTATATTATTCTTCTACATGCAAAACAATAGATTTCTTTGACTGTGTGACCAAAGTAGTAGACCAGGGAGGGGCTGTGGATATGGCCTACCTAGATTTTAGCAAGGCATTTGACACAGTCTCACACAAAATATTAATATACAAGTTAGCCAGCCTTGGAGAAGGTCCAAAGGTGGTAGCCTGGATAAAAAAATGTCTGGACAACAGAATGCAAAGGGTAATAGTAAACAGAGTCCACAGTGAAGAAAGGAGGGTAACTAGCGGGGTACCGCAGGGTTCGGTACTGGGACAGGTCCTCTTTAATATCTTTAAAAGTGACATTGGAGAGCACCTGGAAGGAAAGGTATGTCTCTTTGCAGACAACACAAAGATCTGCAACAGGGTTGATAAACAAGGTGGGGTAGAAAGAAGGAAAAGGGACTTGGCAAGGTTGGAGGAATGGTCAAATATGTGGCAACTCGGATTCAGTGCAAAGAAGTGCAAGGTAATGCATCTGGGAAACAAAAACCCAGGGGAAGAGTACACAGTGGGGGGTGAGTTAATAACAAAAACAAAAATCAAAAGAGACCTAGGAATAATTATATCAGATGACCTAAAGGTGGGCAAACAATGTGAGAAGGCAGTAAGGAGGGCTGGGGGATACTGGGATGCATAGGGAGAGGCATCAACAGTAGAAAACAGGAAGTTGTTATCCCTCTGTACAGACAGTTAGTGAGACCCCATCTGGAGTACTGCGTGCAATTCTGGAGACCCCATCTCCGTAAAGACATAGACAGAGTGGAGGCTGTTCAAGGAGGGCAACCAAAATGGTGCAAGGTCTGCACCAGAAGACATACGAGGAGAGACTGAAGCAGCTTAATATGTATACCCTTGAGGAAAGGAGGGAGAGAGGGGAAATGATAGAAACTTTCAAGTATCTCAAGGGAATTAACAAAGTACAAAAGGATAGTATCTTTCAGAAGAAGAGATGTGCAAGAACAAGGGGGCACAATTTGAAGATAGAGGTGGGATGGCTCAGAGGTAATGTTTATCAATCAATCAATCAATCACTTTATTTAACCAGGCATAGAAACCAGACACAGGCATTGTTACAAAGTATTTTTTCACAGAGAGGGTTGTGGATGCATGGAACAGTCTTTCTGAGGAGGTCGTGGAGTCAGGAACAGTGGGAGAATTCAAGAATGCATGGGACAGGCATAAGGCAACTCTAGTGGGGGGTAGGAGGAAGTAAGCTGTTGATTAACTAGAATCTGTAAGTAGTATAAGTTCATATATCTCGTCAAATGTTAAATTTCAGCCAATCAGCGAGTGCCAGGTCAGTTGACAGGTGGGCATGGCCTAAAATGGACCAATCAGAATCACCCCTTGTTAAACCGGAAGTCACTTCCTAAAATGCGCTAGACCCACCCCCTTCTGGCAGAAATGACACGCGTTCAAACCCGTGTCCCGCCCCTTGCACAGGAAATGACCTAACACCACCATTTTGTAAGCGTCTTACGCCCCTCATTCTCGTACACTCCTCGAACCCTGCCAGACCAGCCTGGCTCGAACCCCTGTCCCCCGCCTCTCCTTCTCGTACACTCCTCGATCCCCTGCCAGACCATCCTGGCTGGAACCCGAGTCCCCCCATGCTAGCTTGAACTCCTGCGTCTCTCCTTTCTCCTGCACCCCCACCAGCCTGGCTCGAACCCCTGTCCCCTTCTCCTGCACCCCACCATCCTGGCTCGAACCCCTGTCCCCCCTTTCTCCTGAACCCCCACCATCCTGGCTCGAACCCCTGTCCCTCTTCACCACCGTGCTCCTCCCACCCCAAAAAATCAGTTAGTGTTTATGTAGTGGTATGTGCCCCCTATAGGCCTGGTGTATAACTGCAGGGACATGTGTGTGTTTTTTGATTAGGATATTTTCAGAAAGAAGTATCTAGGAGGGAACCTGATCGTGCAGAGGTTTCACAGATCTGTGTGAAGACCCCCACCCTGAGGGAAATTCACCTGCCTGTGTGAGTACCCCTTTTTCTGTTTTTGTAACAGTATACAAAATTATTTAACATGCATCTGTAGGACTGTGTCAAACTTGCATCAAAAGGATAGCTTTATGTATACGCATGTAACATTTATAAGCTAAAACGGGGGGACCTCTGTGTAAATAAGATGGTTCAGCAGTTTTCTCTGGATAGCATTGCGACAATCGCAAAAAACTAATTATTTATACTTTTGTCATGAATTAGAAAGAATAAAAATATATCAGAAAGGAATACACATACCTATAGTTCATCCCCTCAGCTCTGTGTAGTATCAAGGAGAAGGCTGAAATGAAATGTATGTGTGATATTTTTAATGTTTTGAAAAAGGGGGGTGGGGGCTACAACAGATGTACCTCTGACATGTTACCATGTATAGTATGATGGGGTGTGGTGATGGTTTTACCAAGGGGCAGTCCATCTTGCTAAGCGTTATATAAACCCTGCATTTGAAGCCAGAAGGCACAGCTTTGAGAGATTTCCCAGATTCTGTTTTATAGACTTGGAGCAGATTATCAAAAACATCAAGCAAGAAGATGGCAAGCGCTTCTCATTTCAACATCCCTGTAACAGGTCAGATTGTCATACCACCTAATGAAAATTCAACCTCCTGTAACAAGCCAGATTGTCACACCGCCTAATGAAAAGTCTGGAGATGAAAAGCCAAGCAAGAAGATAGCTGTCGGGGCCCCACAACCCAAGCCAACGTGTGTACTACGTGAGGTGTGAAAACGAATGCCCCACACAAGTCTTGTTGAGTGGAGGAGTGTCTGACATAAAAGAAACTCGCTGAACAGTTTGGTGAATCAGAAAATCCTAAACCTGACTGTCCTTCTGAAGAGACACCACTGCAAGACCTTGAAGAGTTGCTGGGTGTGAATCTGGTGCAGAAAAGAAGTTATTATGAAACCAAAAACAGAGAGTAACAAGAAGGGGGAGCCAGAGATGATGGTCAGTGAGACACTGCCAAAAAAAGCATCAGAGAAAGTTGTAAAAAAGAAATGCAAGACAGAGCCAAGAGGGGACTCTGACCAAGAGGGTGATGATGATAATGCAGTCACAAGCAGTCAGGCCCAGGCTAAGAAAGAGAAAGATGAGAAAAATGAAGAAAATAGTTGCCTTGATGAGGTAAGTGCATTTTAACATTTAAAAAAATGTGAGTGGTGACATGGTGTAACTGAGGGAGATGAGTTAGCAGTAGAACTAAATCTTACCTATAATGAGTCAGAGGACCAATGCTGTTTTTTGTTTTACTTTAATAGACTGAAGGATTTGCGATGGAGCAGCAGTCATATTCAGACAGCATGGATTCTCGACTTTCCACAAATCTACTGCTCGACTGTCTTTGCTGTGTGAAAGATACAAATGTGGTTGTTAATGAGATGTGTGAGAACCAGTATGTTAGAAATACAGAGAGCGATAGAATGTTTCAAAATGTCACAGAACAGGCTGTGATCACTACACAGCCCTCTTCTTCTACTGAGATTAGACAGGGGACCTCACGTGAAAAACCAGGCCTTAGTAGTAAACCCCCCAAAACTGACAACGATATGTATTGTAAGTACGTTATGTATCATACCATCCGTGGCGCAATTGCTTCAGTGATACAGAGGGTAATACATTGTGAATTGGTCGATTCCTGTCCTGGGTGTGAGATAGATGATCCGAGTCAGAAAAACCATTCATGTGTCCTTGATGACTTAAGGTCTAAAGAAGCATACAGAAATGTTTCTGAAGCCATACATATAGGGCAGCTCATGCCCGTGATCTTGGCAATCGCTATGAAGCATCAGGGTTAAATATGACCAATTGTACCCTGGAAACTATAAGTCATGTTTTAAATGATGTGAGAAAATCCGATGACCCCATGTGGTTAGTTATGCAAATGTTACAGCAGACAGACGGTGAAATTAAAAAGATGCCTGCCGTCTGGTCAGCAAAGGTTCTTTAAAAATTTCTAAAAGAAATTCAGGAACACTGTTTATATTGTAAAAAATTACCCACCCCTGCCCCCACCCCACCCAAATTACTACATGGAAACATTTCAGTACCAAAATGTGTCATATTTTATTTTTACAAATAATCATGCGGGATGCAAGTACAGAGAGAATCCAAAGGTTTATGTATCTGATCCTAAGCCATTACTGTCATCCATCACTGTTTGGTTCACCTCAATATGACATTTGCCTTTGTGAGATACATGCAGCCTATGAACTGATGATGTTTGCCCTTCCAGAAGTATGGGAGGATACAGATAAATATATAAATGAATCTGTGTTACCACTTGTAGAAAATGTTAAAGTGATTGCCGATATATTCATGGAGGCGATGAATGTCTTTGTGGACTTTATATCATAGTCGTCATAGCCTATGTGTGTGTACTACAAAGCAGAAAAACCTTGTGATATTGTGTGTTGTTAACCTGGCTTCTCTGCTTGCTGAAATGGTCCACTGGTCAAAAAAGACCCTTTAAAAATTATATAAGGAAATTCAGAAACACTGTTTACATTGTTAAAAACATTTCCCCACCCAAAACTGTTACTTGTTACCATTTTAATATTGTTCATATTGTTACCCTGGCTTTTACCACTTGCTAAATGTATGTTTTTTCCAGAGTATACAACGATGGAAACACCCTGTCAGTGCATCCAGAGGCTTATTACCAACTAGTCAGACACAAAGCTAAACAACCTGGTTTAAATCTACCTACAGGACAAGCACCGTCTGTACTTTTAGAGACATGCCAAGGTCTTTTGATGGTTCCCAGAGGGACCCCAAAAGGAAACTGTGGATTATTTTAAGGATGAGGGGCTACTCTTGAGGAAGCAATGTTTAATATTGCTATAGAGTTTATGCATAACCCTTATGATGTAATACACTTTTGTGGTTTTATCTGTACTGCTGTTGACTTTTTAGTGTTTAGTTTGCAAACAGGGGTCTGAGTCTGACATCATAAATTTTGCTTTTTATCGCTTTTGTTGTGTTTCATAAACCAGATTTAGTATATGCTTTTCCTAAATAGTGTATTATAATGTACTTTCAGATGGACGATACTGGCATGCTCCCAATATTCCAGACAGTCTTGATGTCTACAATGTACCGTGTGATAAAGGACATTTTAAAGGAACCTATATACTTTGGAAAGCAGCCTGCATTAAATGTCTGCTCTGAAGATGCTGCTGCTTCACTGGCAGAAAACACACTGACTCTGATTAAAGAGTTGCCACCCCTTGTATGGAGACTCTATGTTGACGTAATGGAAAACAGTAACCGTAGAGCAGTATGCAAGGTGAATGTCATTTTAGATGTAACAGAATGTCTTCAAAATCAGCCTTGTTATTTTGAGTGGTGTATGGCATATGTGTGTATGTATTGTGCATACCTCATCACTAAGGGGGAAGTGGACGATGCCAATGCTTGTGTAAAACATGCAGCTCAAAAGTTGCTGTTTCAGGTATTGTGAAGCGTGTAAAAATTGAAGAGTAGAAAAACAAAATTATTATATAATCTGTTTCATGCTTACCATGTGTTATGCCTTTTGTATGTAGAACCTATATGCATTAGTTTATGTATTATAAAGGAAATATCCAAATACTGTTATGACGTGTGTATTTATAAATAAAATATAATCATGCATTGCGCTTTGTGGTTGTCATAGTGTTTTTAAAAGAACAAAAAGAGCACATACTTTATTTTACTGGTGACAAGAGTTTTGCTAGCTAGTAGATGTGTCGGGGTGTTGACGAAAGATGAATGATCACCTGTTCCAGAATATATATTTTAATGCAAAAAAAGTGGGTAGTTTCACAGGGTGACTCAGCTGTATAAGGCTGCAAAAAAACTTGATAAAGAGGTCACCAGGAAAGGTGTTGCAGAATGGCTTGCGAAGCAGGAGCCCTATTCATTACACAAAGCAGCCAGAGTCCGATTTAAGAGAAATCCTATCATTGTTTCTGACATAGACAGACAATGGCAAGCTGATTTAGTGGATATAAGTCAATATGCAAAGTATAATAATGGGTTTAAGTACATACTGGCGTGCGTCGACTGTGCTGTCCAAGTATGCCTGGTGGTAGTGACTTTAAGTGACAAATCAGGCAAGGCAGTGATGCAAGCCTTTAAAACTATTTTTAAAAAGTGGCGACACCTCAGAAGTTGCAGACTGATCAGGGTAAAGAGTTTCTAAATGCTTCCTTAAAGAACCTATTAAAACAAAATAAAATACACCATTTTGTGACGAATAATGAAGTTAAGGCCAGCATTGTAGAAAGATTTAATAGGACACTGAAGTCACGTATGTGGCATTACTTTACAGACCAGAATACTTGGAAATATACAGATGTTTTGTCAGACCTGGTGCACAGCTATAACCATACTTATCACAGAAGCATTAAACACAGACCTGTGGATGTTAACCCTTCCAATGCCCTGGGTGTATGGAAGATCCTATACGGTAATTCTGTTCTTGGCAAAAAACAAAAGGGTACCCTTCAGAAAGATGATCACGTGAGACTATCTAAGCTAAAAGGGGTGTTTGAAAAGGGATATGAACAGACATACACAGATGAGATATTTATTGTGACGGAGGTCTTAAAGACACAGAGGCCCACCTATAAGCTAAAAGACTATCAGGGAAGACATTAAAGGTACTTTACACAGAGGAGCTGCAAAAATTGAACCTGATGAGGACCGTGTGTACAGGGTGCAGAAAATCCTGAAGGAGGAGAAAAAGGCAGAAAACTTGTATCTGTGAAGTGGAGAGGGTGGCCCGATAAATTTAATAGCTGGGTTGAGGCAACACAGGTTCGGGACATTAGAAGCAGATAAGGCTTAATATGCTCAAAATGGATTTTATATCACATTGCCCAGCAATGCATCGCACAACATTTTCCCCAACAATACTATATCCACTTTTACTGTAAAGTTACCTACAAACGCTTGAACTACCTGTGAATGGGAAGTGGGCTTAGCAGAAATTCAGTACCCTCATACCTGGGACAATGTGCCTACTCAGAAAACAGGTTCAGTATGCTCTATCAGCCTCTAAACGTAGACCCACAGTAAAACACCACCAACTGGACCCTTTACTGAGTCAGCAGCATTTAAAATCCCATCGGGCTATTATCCTAACATGGCTGGTGTTATTGCTCAAATTAATAAAAGCATATTTGAAGTAAATGAACTGCCAGTGGTTTTGGAACAACAAACTGTTGGGAGAGAAATAAGCGTTGACAGTGACATCAAATGTATTTTGTTTATGCATGGGCAGTTACAGTACCTTTTGGGTTTTAGCAGACTCGAGGTAGGTGTAGGAAAGAATCTAGCAAAGAACCCTCCAGATATTAATGGGGGTTTTTACACATTATATATCTACACTGACATTATCACACATGAAATAGTGGGTGACAGTCTAGTGCCTTTACTGAGATGCGTGCCTTCAGGGGCCAAGACAATGAGATAGTGACCGTGACCTACGATAAAACCCCATTATCAAACAGTCAGTAAACATCAGATCGATACAGTCACTATTGAAATAAAGAATGATCAAATGAACCTGTACCATTTCAATTTGGAAAGGTGATTGTGAAGTTGCATTTACGCCCCAGAGAGTGCTCTAAAATTTAAACAAGGATGGTGATTGTTCAACATTATGGGACCCTGCCTTGTACAGAAGCTATTACAAGGCACAGGCGGATCCGGTCTGCCAGGCTTTCATGGACTTCCTACTATGTATGGTTCTGGTATAGGAGGGATATTTTTGTAGTCTGTTCAGAAAAAGCAGTTCCATTTTAAGAAGGGGTTGAAATTGCAAAACCACATCTACAGACAGCTACTAAAAATGTTGCAAAAGGATGTTGTAGGGCATGTGACTAGTGCTGTCGCTCAAAAAGATGTCAGGGGTGATAAGCCTACTCAGAGTGGCTCAGGGCTGATTGTATTCAAGAGAGGTAAAGAGAAAGCGAGTACACCCTTCGCTTCTCATCGCCCCCTGCTACTTTAAAAGAGGTGTTTCAAAATGCAAAACTTCACATAAAAGAAAATGCTCAAAGGCAAAAAGGATCTTTGAGGGGGTCAGAAAAAGCAGAGAGACCTGTTCTAAAAACATGGCTTTCGTGCACTGTGGTTCTGAAGAATGCACAAAATCAGAACTTGACTTGTTTGCTGTTTCTCCCACACAGACAAGCATTGAAAAAAGCATTTATGTAGAGATACCCCCTCTGGCTGCCCTTTCAGAAAACTCACCAATTGAATTTTATATAGCAGGGACTGGTGAAGACTATTTGGATCTAAACAACACACTTCTTTACCTGGTTTGCAAAATCACTGAAGCGGATGGTAGTGATATACCTGCAGTGGCCAAAGTGTGCCTTATAAACTACCCAGTGGCAACCATTTTCAGTCAGCTGGATGTGACTGTCGGTGATTGACTCATCAGTCAGAGCAATAACTGTTACCCTACAGGGCTGTCACTTAGAGTCTGTGCTGAACTTCAGTGAAGAGACCCTTTCTACACAATTCTACTGAGGGTTATTTTACAAAGACACCCTAGGGAAACATGGAAATCACAGACAGAGATGGTGTAATGTAGGTTTTAATAAAAGAAGCTCCTTCCACATCTCAGTAGAGGGGTAGAACTGCTGGGACACTTGCACAGACTTGTTTTTCAAGAGAAACTGATGCTGAATGGTGGATATTAAAATTAAACTGACACGAACAGGGACATCTTTGCCTGATGAGTGGAGATGCTTGAGCCTTATAAGCTAAAAGTCATGGCTGCCTCTCTGTTTGTCAAAAGGGTTAAAGTGACCCCCAGAGTCCATCTGGGACACTCAGAAGCCCTGCTCACCTCCAACGCTAAATACCCTATAGACAGAGTGGGTTTGAAAGTGTTCAGCCTCCCTGCAGGCAGCAGGGTCTGCAACCAAGATAATTTGTTTTTGGGACAGTTACCAAAAATGATGGTCATGGGATTTGTTGACAATGATGCTTTTAGTGGTTCCTACACTAAAAACCCTTTTTAACTTTAAGCATTATAACATTAATTTTGTGGCTCTGTATCTGACGGTGAACAAATTCCCGCTAAACCTCTGCAGCCAGATTTTAGAAATGGGAATGCTGTGAGAGAATATTTTAATCTAGTACTAGCGTGGGAAATCTATGAAAGATCACCCGCTTTTAGTTAACCAGTCAGGAATTTACCCAAGGGTACACCCTGTCTGCTTTGATCTCACTCCGACCAAGAATGTGCTGATCATTATTTTTAATTAAAACTGGGAACCTCAGAGCTGAGATCAGATTTGCAGAAGTCCTTCACAAACAGTTAATCTCATTATCTATGCAGTGTTTGATAATGTCATTGAGATAAACCAGAGAAGAAATGTCATTTTTGATTATATGTGATAAACCATAAAAATGAACACAAAGCAGCTGGAAAAAATTGTAACCAGTGACACCACATCCATGACTGCTTTCTGGGCATGTTTCCCTGTGATCTGCTACCCAAGGAGAGACTGAGAAACCTTCCCGCAGCACTAGTCATCAATACTGACCCCCATGACCTCCCTGGACAGCACTGGTTAGCCGTATACATTTCAGAAAATGGGACTGGGGAGTTCTTCACAGCTACGGTTTTCATCCTTACAATCATGCACAAACTATTGTTTTTTTAAACAGAAATGCAAACAACATTTTGTACCAAAACACACAGTTACAAGATACCTTTTCTACCACCTGTGGATTTCACTGCATATTTTTCTATGCCACAGATGCAAAGGACTTTCTTATGATCAGATTTTAAAATGTACTCTAATGATTTGCTGAAAATGATGCCATGGTAACTAGTTTTGTCGTCACTTTTCCAGACATCTAAACATGTCAGAGACCGTGATCAGTGAGGTGGCAAATATTGTTCAGACTTGTTTGTCTTGTAATGAATTTAAAATTATGGCAGCTTGTAATTTTATTCAAAACCAGTCACTTACAAAAAATCATATATAAACACTCATAATTGTGTGTCTCTGTTTGCTGTGTTTAAACTGTGTGGGGGGCTGTGTTTAACGCTTTCAGATATGCAATGTCTTCAATAATGACAAAATATATAAAATATAAAGGTGTTTATTGTAAAACTGCCAATAAAATACAAAATACATCAGTGGTAACATCATGGATAAGATATGAATGTCTTCAATAATGACATATATAAAATACAAAGGCATTTATTGTAAAAAACTGCCAATAAAATACAACAAAAATCAGTGGTAACATCATGGATAAGATATGCAATGTCTTCAATAATGACAAATATATAAATACAAAGGCATTTATTGTAAAAACTGCCAATAAAATACAAGCATCAGTGGTGACATCATAGATAAGATATAATAAAACAAAAGCATCTCCTGTTAAAAAAATGCACACTATATACGTCATAGCACTGAGGTAGAATTATAAGCACATCTTTCTAAAAAAACATGTTAACATATTTAACTATGAAGTAGGCTAACATGCATCAATATAAACACTTTTTTGTAAAAACAGGATTACATATTCAGTATGAGGTAAATGGCTAACATAGGTTGTACACAGCAGTCACTGAGGTAGGATTACATATTTAATATGAGGTAAAATGTTCAACATATGCTGTACACAACAGTCACTGAGGTATCTAACATTCAGACATAGAGATTGCATTTTAAGTTTACATAGTGAGCCACACAGGTTTCTTAAAAGACTTTTGTCTTTTGGGCGTCACTGACCATTGGCTAACTGGAGATGGCTGTGGCTGTTTTGCACCAGCTACTCGATTTCAGCCTTCCACATAGCTCCTGTTTGCTGAGTGAGCAAACACTGAGGTGGGTATGTTAGACTCAGCCATTGCTTTGACAAAAACATCCCAGCCCTTTGGCTTTCTGTGGTCAGGGATTATGAGTGGCTGTGCGCAGCTCTTACTAAATCGACCATGTGAGACCCAGAAACAACATTGCCTTTTATATATAATTCACCTTATCACTCCAAAACACAATATCCTTGTTCTTGGCCATATGCTTTAACAAAAGTTCAGCATTGGTTTTAGACCGATGAGAAACACTACTTAAAATGTCTTTTTCCATAGTACTAGGTACAGAAGCTGTCTCTGTCATGACCGCAGGGGGGTCAGACATTGATTCATTTTCAGGCATGAGTAATGTCAAACTGGTTTTAGCTTGTTCTCCTTGTCTTACCAAAGTCAGATAGCGCTGTAACACAGCAGAGTACATTTTGGCTTTGTCATAGTCTGATAAATCAGTCCGGGACATTATAGCTCTCATGTCAGTGTCCAAACTGTTAGTTGCAACTGTTCTCATATCCTGATCAGGGTAATTAGTTTTAATGTGATCCATCTGTTGCTGAGGTACCAAATACATTTTCTGTGTAAAATCCATTATCTGTTAGCCAGCAGGCTCATGCATCAAAGGATGGCAATTCTAGCAGCTTCCTATAAAGCCACCAGTCTGATTAAGTATTTTTTTTTCCTTTTTAAGGTTATTTGTTTATCGCTAAAGTTTTAATGACTCTCCGTTTTTTCAGTACACCTAACTGCTTTGCTGACAGTGGAATATTTCCTCTGAGAGTGTTTAAGGCTATCTCAGCTATAGCTGATATCAGATCATCAGAGGCTGAACATAAAATAGCTTTTCTTAAGCTCGAGGCCCTTTACTAGTAACTTTAAAACAGACAGATTTCTCTGCAGTCTTTTTGACATAATGACAATACAGTATCAAATATTTTAGAAGCAGAATGTGTTTTTCATGACATATGCCACAGGCCAGTCAGGGAAAACACCCTACTACGCAGTCTATATTCGTCTGGTGTATTGGATCTTAAATCAACCAGTAAATAGCCATGAGGCTTTCTTGTGCATCTTCAAAAGCTTCTAAGAAAAATGTTGTCTGACCAGGATACATTTGTCTAGCTAGTGTTGTGATCTGAAGCTTGTCTCTGGGGTTTTTAAACAAAATCATGTATTTGGCATTTAGTGTGATGGTTCTGCTTTTTTTACCATGACAGAACACATTCTGGACAATTAAAAATATTGTCAATTGTTTATGATGACTGTACTTGGTAAACCCATATTCCACTTCACTGTTTTGACAGGCAGAGTCCGTCAAATCATCTATAACGACAAAATTTACCTTTCCAGGGGGTAAGAGATCATTGTCAGCTAGTGACATCGGTAGCCCCTCCACAAATTTAATCTGAGGGAACTTTAACAGCAATTCATTATACAAAGGTTGCCAACAGCTGTAGAACCAGACAATATTTTCAGGCTTGTGTGATAAAGTGGCATCAGCATGTTCCAACAACTGTTTTATAAAGAAGGTCTTCCCACTATTAGAGGGGCCAGCCAACAGACAAGTAAAGGGATGCTGCAACCTGATATCCATTTTTCACAATCAGTATCCGTAAGGAAGTGTTTTAAAATTGTCTTGTAAAACTCACTTGTCATAAACTACTCTCTGGGTCTTGGACAGCGTTTTTGTTTCAAGGGACCACTGCTTTTTATTCCTAACAATGCTGGGTTGACTCACGGTAATTTCTTTAGAGATCTGTGACCCCGTATAGTCAAAGACCAGGTCCTTCAGACTTTCAAAATTAATGTGTTTACTGCTGGCTACATTAAGGTAAACCCTTTCACTTTAAGAACAACCTCACCACTGGACAGCCTGTAACTCAGAAAGTTTTGGGCCTGCAGAAATGAACTCTGTAATGTGTCATCAGCAGGAACTTCACTGGTCAGCTCCCTAAATAATCGCCAGAGGTGGGGCCCAGTCACCTGGTTGGACACAAAATGACAGAGTCTGTGTCGTGGTAAAGGCAGCTGTCCTGTAACCTATCTAGCAGGTTGTAGAGTTCGACTCTGGCATATGCTGTTGTAAAACTAGCTATAAATATGTTGATATTATTGGAATTTGTGTAATGATCGCTGGTATATTTCAGCTTAAGCATGCTGTTTCATCATCGATGAAAAAGCACGATGAAGATATCGTGATATGGAACGAAAACATATTGAAATAATTTCTGTGGGTCTTTATTATGCTCGTTGTCGGTAAATTAGCTCTCGCCCAAATTTGCCCCTAAAGAGAATTTAAAACAGTTTAGATATCTGTCTCTTGCAGGGTTAACAGCTATGGCTGCAGGGTTCAAATGTACATTTTCCCTTTCAAAATACTGTTGTATGTACCTGACTTTATCCTCTTCAGTTTTGACCCATGAAGGGAAACCAGATGCCTCTTGCTTGCCTTTTAGATGCAGCTTGATGTAATCTGCAAAAAGCTCTGTGCATGACTCTTTAAAATGCCAAACTTCATAAATGTTAATGATTTTGTAGCCTTTTTCCAGTGCCAGGTTTAGTTCTACAGTACAGTAGGTACCTGTAAGTGACCGTTGCTCATCGTCATGTGCACATGATGTTGTTTGAAGTCTATTTTCAGCGCATGCAGGACATAATGTAAACACAAGCTTTTTACCAATCCTGGATGGCAGCACTGGAAAGAAAAGACCTCTAGGGGGTAAGACTTACTTTTGCTAAACCAAAGTACTGAGTGAGGTCATCAAAATTGTCATAAATGATGTCAGGATGACCGACTGGATACTGTTTGGTTTTGTTAACAAAAGGGTAGAGGCTGGTAAAATCATAATAGTGTATTTTCTCATCAGGCTGTGTCTTATAGTACAGACAAATGGCATTTGTTCTCCCCCCAAACAGTGACTGCCTAGGTTCGAGTGGCTGTGGTAGCTGCCTGTCCCTCAAGAAATTATTCAAACCCTGATCTGTGGTCAGCATTGCTTTCCATTCATGTTCCCACAATACTCTAACTGCAAAACCCTGTCTTTTTAGAAAATGAAATTTGTGCATGGTCCTATTGAATAACTGTCCAAAACTAGTCTCTGTCATGTGGTTTCTATCTTTCTCACAGTAACAGATGTTGCAACCATGAAAAAAACAACCATTAAATTCAAATGCTGTGGGTATTCCATCTATGACTGAATAGCCATCCAAAAGTAACGGACTCACCTTAAATTCACTCACCCTTAGCGCATGCTGAATAGAAATGTTTTCTTCTCAGATATGTACATAAGCCACTGAATAGCAGGTGTGGAGTACCTCTTCAATTGTCTGTGGTAGTTGTCTGGGGGAGAACAGCAACAGTGCATTCTTTCAAGAACAGAAATCTGTACATAGCCATAGAAATTGAGGCTATGGTGACGACTGAAGGGGTCTAAGGATACTGTTTCATACTCCACTGTATCACCATCTGACTGCTTTAAAATACTTTTCGTAGTCATCTCCAGTACTTCATTTCTAAATCTGACACAGGCTTTTTGAAGAATTTCAACATCTAACTGACAATAGTAGCTAAGCTCTCTTTTCAGATTAAATTCTCTATGTCTGTTAGCTAGGTACCATTGCAAAAACTCTTGCTTTTCTGCAGGCAACATATATTCAGAACCATAAAACTGAGCATTGGGCAGGGGGCCTACATAATTTTCATTAGCCTTGGTGTTAAAAAAATGGGGGAAGTAACCTTTAGCAATCTCATTCTCAAATCCAAGGGCTGCAGGGATTTTTGCTAGTTTAAAAGGAAGAAAACAATGGCTATCAATAAATCTGATGTGTAGGGATGTCACTGTGACACAGAGTACTTTTCCTCCTTGTGTGAGCAATTTAATATGAATTCTTTCCTTGACTAGCTGGCTAATGATAAAGTAACTGTCATAGCCTTTGGCATTGTATGCTATAAATGTGTAGTGTCTAAATGGGGCATCAATAAAATGTCCTACAAAATCTTTTATGCAATCTTCCCCTTCAAATTCCCAGGACCTCTTCCCATCTAATTGCTTAGCATACACAAAATTTGGTATGTGCACCCCCCATTCTTGTGTGGCTTCAAAATCAAACACTATATATTTCTCAGTGCTTTTTCCGTCTGTGAGTGGTGACATGTAACACAGATGCTTGTCTGCTGTCATGAAAGAACCACATCTGCTACACTGAATCAATTTACATGTATGAGATCCCTTGTAAAAAACAAAACATTGTTCACATAGTTTCATGGATTTACAAGACCCTGTATCCCCATCAGCTCTAGCTAAATGTCTTTCTAGGCACGCTGAAGACCTACAAATCTTCTTACATTTGTGACAAGATACTGTGCCAATTTCCTTTTCGAGACAACACGGGTCGAAACAAACTTTGCACTGTTGTGCACAAATATGATTTCCTATGGCTGTAGGCTACATCACAATATTCGTAGAGGTACCGATAGCCTATGAATTTTTTTACATTAGTGATGCCATAAAATGGTTTTCATGTAATAATACAAACAGTGTTTTAGGAAATCTTTCTGGACCTGTTGAAAATGTTTGCCAGTTTCCTTCATTATGATATAAAATCTTAATTTTGACTCCTAAAAGCGTTCAAACTGTGACACATCACTAAAAGTGACAGCGCTTTGATCTGACAAACCTAGCTCAGCATACAATATTTTAGCCTTGTTCAACAACTGACTGTCACTCATATGTGATTTAAGAGTGTGAGAATGGAGCCACCAAACACAAACTATTGTCTCTGTTATTTAAATCAATCAGGTATCGCTCTTTTTTGTAAAATCCTGCTATACAAGATGGAGCTCAGTGTCCGCTTCCCCCACCCGACCCTGGTGGTTTTCTGATGGTCGTTACTACAAGATGTATAGAGGAATCAGCAATTACTTCAGTATTGCTCTGTAGCATATCAGCTATCTGATCTAAGAAGGTTGCAGCATTTAGTTCATTTGGTCTTGTCTTTCTTGAGAACAAAGGTGATTCAAAGAAGCAGCATTTAATCTTACCTGTATAAAATCCCATATTGTGTTTTTCTTCACACTGTCTAACAAACTTTCTATAGCCTGGTGCATTGCAACAATAGCCTCTGTAAAAGATTTTATTTTATCTAGATTTATAAACTTATATCTTTGATGAAATTCTGTAGCATTAAATTTTTTTAAACATGCTCATATTCCTGTACAGCTTCTAAATACACTGTAGGGGTGCCCTGTTAGCCTGATCATCATCATGATGGTTTTCTAATTCAGACTGCAGACCATTTGTAGTATTCTGTAACAACCTACGTTGTAATATTTTCCTGGCATGTTTTACTTTTCTTATCAACTTTTCTCGGATTGTTTTATTTTTTACCCAGATTTTTCTTTTTTGAACCCATTTGTTATTTTTTTTCATTTTGTTAGTGATGCAACCCTTTGTACTCAGTTTATGAGAGCTTCTGTGCTTTCACTTTGTAATTTGTTCTTTGTTTTGGCCACTTTTTCTCCAAGCCCTGTACTTTTCATACATGTGGGAGGCACTAAGCATCATCTTCATTTCCTTGCATGAAAATTTAGAAACATGCACTAAACCAAGCACACTGTTCAGTAAAGTAGATGAACTTTTAAAAAGCTCAGATTTAAGCAGCTGATGAACGTAATCCTCACTAGATAATCTGCCCTCAATTACCAAGGCATTAAACAAACTATCAATTGTTTTAAAAATATAGGCTTTCCCAATATTGATCATATCAATGTCACTTTCTTGAAATCTTTGGGCAGAAGCTCTTGTGCTGCTGCTGCTTCTAAATGGCTGTACATTGTTTATTGTCACATTTGGTTCATTTACAGCCGCAGAGACTCTTGAGCCGCTGCTCCTAGATGGCTGTACAATGTTTATTGACACATTTGGTTCATTTACAACTGCAGAGACTCTTGAACCACTGCTCGTAGATGGCTGTATATCTTGTTCAGTTATGCTATACGTAGTCTGGTCACTGACACCAGCAGAAATTCTGGCATGCCTTTGAAAAACATCACATTCATGTAATGATCTCTTTTTCCCTCTCACACCTGTAGGGTTTGTCTGTGGGGCTGTTTAAAAACAGAAAAATACACCCCTATCACTACTTTTCAGTATTTTTAAAACTTTTATAGGACAAAATTTAAACTCTAAAACATGCAGCATCTACTATTTCTAGTTAAAAAATACACACCTTCTGCAGTGTTCAACTGTGTATTAGCCAAACGAGTAAATGTTTGTATAAGCTCTTCGTCAGGAGTCCACGATTCCATGGCTAATTGTTGAATATTTTTAAATTTTTTAGCTCAAGACAAAAGGACAGAGCGAGACTCACTACAACTACTACTTGAGCTTCCAGTATCTTGAAATGCTTATATAAATGACTCAGACCCCCTCCCACCCCAAGTACGTGGCAAGTAGTGAAAACATCTGGTACTGTCCATCAGACCAACCACCCCATTCTCCAAGGGAAATATATAAGACCCTATGCTAGTCAATGTAGGCTTTTGTTTCTCACTTCCTGACAGCTGGAAGGCATTAAGAAATGCCTTTTCTGCTAATAGGTTGGTCACAGTCTAATTAAAAACAGATGCTTTTTATCACTCTTAAAACACAAAGAAGCACAGTTTATAATATGGCAGTTGAGTGCCAGCTTAGTTATGTTTTTAAAAGTCAAAACAGAAATTCTGTCTTTTAAACAGCTGTGTCCTTTAAATTAGTAATTTGTAAAACTGCTTGCATACCACTAATCAGAAGATAAAACTTATTTTGTTAAAAAGTTAATCATGAGAAACACAAGTTTTTCTCATTTACAATGTAGGAGAGTTCAAAAATGTTTTTAAAAGTCAAAACAGAAATTCTGTCTTTTTAAGCAGCTGAGTCCTTTAAATTAGTAATTCAGTAAAACATAGCACACACACAAAGTGTGTATTCTTTTGCACCGACTCTAAGCAAAATTGTAGATACATTTTAAGAAGACTGTGTGCTTTGAAATTATTCTGAAAGAGAAACATCATTTTACATTCTGTCTTTTCTTTGTAACATATCATTTATTTTTCTATTTAGTACTACATGACTTTTTAATTTTTTTATAATGTAACTATAGACATTTATTTTGCAACAAAAGCATAAAGCTACTTTTTTTACAGACCCCTGTAATCCAAAAATCTTGAGACACACATGTTTCCAAAGAGAATCAATAGGCCTTTGTAGCCATGGCTGTGTAAATGAACAACAGATGTTTTGTCACGTCTTAACAGACAAAGACCCCTACCACACAGCCAACAGGACCGTGAGCTCCAAAAAGTCCATCTATATTTTAAACATCCATAAAAGGCATTGCTTTTCCTACGTGCCTAATGAGGGATGGACACACATACACACACACAGCCACCAGGCTCCAAAACTCCCATCTATATTTTAAACATCCATAAAAGGCATTGCTTTTCCTACGTGCCTAATGAGGGACGGACACACATACACACACACAGCCACCAGGCTCCAAAACGCCCATCTATATTTTAAACATACATAAAAGACATTGCTTTTCCTATGTGTCTAATGAGGGACACACACACACACACACACACACACACACACACACACACACACAGTGTGTATTTTTTTGCAATGACTCTAAGCAAAGCTGTAGATACATTTTAAGACTGTGTGCTTTAAAATTATTTTTGAAAGAGAAACATTATCATTTTACATTCTGTCTTTTCTTTGTAATATATCATTTTTTCAAAACATTATAAATATCACACACATTTCATTTCAGCCTTCTCCTTGATACTACACAGAGCTAAGAGGGGTGAACTATAGGTATGTGTATTCCTTTTTTCTGATATATTTTTATTCTTTCTAATTCATGACAAAAGTATAAATAATTAGTTTTTTCGATTGTTGCAATGCTAGCCAGAAAACTGCTGAACCATCTTATTTACAGAGGTCCCCCGTTTTAGCTTATAAATGTTACATGCATACATAAAGCTATCCTTTTGATGCAAGTTTGACACAGTCCTACAGATGCATGTTAAATAATTTTGTATACTGTTACAAAAACAGAAAAGGGGTACTCACACAGGCAGATGAATTTCCTCGGGTGGGGTCTCCACACAGATCTGTGAAACTCTGCATGATCAGGTTCCCTCCTAGATACTTCTTTCTGAAAATATCCTAATCAAAAAACACACACATGTCCCTGCAGTTATACACCAGGCCTACAGGGGGCACATACCACTACATAAACATTAACTGATTTTTTGGGGTGGGAGGAGCACGGTGGTGAAGAGGGACAGGGGTTCGAGCCAGGATGGTGGGGTGCAGGAGAAGGGGACAGGGGTTCAGCCAGGCTGGTGGGTGTGCAGGAGAAAGGAGGGACGCAGGAGTTCAAGCTAGCATGGGGACTTGGGTTCTGTGCCAGGATGGTCTGGCAGGGATCAGGAGTGTACGAGAAGGAGGGGTGGGGGACAGGGGTTTGAGCCAGGCTGGTGGGGGTGCAGGAGAAAGGAGAGATGCAGGAGTTCAAGCTAGCATGGGGGGACTCAGGTTCCAGCCAGGATGGTCTGGCAGGGGATCGAGGAGTGTATGAGAAGGAGGGGTGGGGGACAGGGGTTCAAGCCAGGCTGGTCTGGCAGGGTTCGAGGAGTGTATGAGAATGAGGGGCGTAAGACGCTTACAAAATGGTGGTGTTAGGTCATTTCCTGCGCAAGGGGCGGGACACGGGTTTGAACGCATGTCATTTCTGCCAGAAGGAGGCGGGGCTAGCACATTTTAGGGAGGGACTTCCGGTTTAACAAGGGGCGATTCTGATTGGTCCGTTTTAGGCCACGCCCACCTGTCAAATGACGTGGCACGCGCTGATTGGGTGAAATTTAACATTTGACGAGATATATGAACTTATACTACTTCTGTAGCTTATCCATCAGATAGGGAAATGGGCAGACTGGATGGGCCAAGTGGTCCTTATCTGCCATCAAATTCTATGTTTCTATAAAACAAGTGATTCTTATAGCAGATAATTTTTTTATGTTTACATATTCATGTGATCTCGTAAGCAGAATGACTGTTACACAAAACCACTTCAGAGCCCTAAGCATTTCACCATGGAACAGGGGTCCTTACACATATACAGGATTGTTCACTCATGTTATTGTTAACCACATCATCTCCAGAATGATAGCTGAATTATGCTTGACTCACAATACTGGGAGCTTCTCCAAACCAGCCTTTGGGCCCTGTAAAAAGGTCATCTTTTCCACACCACCTGACTCACATTTGATCCTCCATTGGTCTCTTCATTTTATGTGGACCAAGAGTGACTCAGACACCTTGACTGAGAGATAAATGAAGATGAGCATGACATCTGGACTCAGACTGAAGTCCCCAGATAGGTAACCCTTCACTAATGGCCACTTGCAAACGTGGGCATCCTACCAGATTTCCAGCTGGGGAGATGTCTAGGTAGATGTGTTGGCATTAGTAGAGATCTATGGACCCACTTACACTAGCAGTAGCTATTAGTAGTGGCTATTTGTGGCATAGAACTACTAACACTTATCAGTTCTGTGATTAGTCTAGCACTAAGCTACTGACCAGCGTAAATGTAGTGTACTATAGCATAAAGGTATGCTATGTTAGTTATGCCACTTAGGGTTCACTGGTACTAAATGGTTGTAAGGTGTTACCGGTGTCAGCAGATCTGTAGATCTCCAGTAACACTGATACATTTGCCCTGGACTAGCACAGCTCCAAACATACCCCAAAACAATTCTGTGTGGGGTTCTTCCACCTAACTAAAGTTCAGGCCCTAATAAAACCAACGAAAGGATGCTTTCACAACCTGACTCCAAGATTCCTCCCAGAAGACTTGGATACACCCCTCCTTCCTTCCCGTCTAGCAAAGCACTCACCAGTCTGCTAACCTTGGGTCCCACAAGGACCCCTGAAAGAAGGTATTTGCCCCTCCTACTTACTGTCTCCTACATTCCAGAACATCCTTCCAATGTACTCCACTTCGCTGTGCTCTGCTCCACTGTACTAATGGAGTTAGTTTCCCTCATTCATCCAAGAGGACCAATCACATGAGCAGTACAAGCCCTGCCTGAAAAACAAAATCTCTTGGGTGGCTAACTACAGAGGGACTAACAGATGCAATCAAACATCTTGGTATCAGCAAAGGCTACTCATTATCAGGGCATATGCTACTCTTCATTATTGTTGAGCCTTATTTTACAAGACCACATACTGTTCCTGTGAACCTGCTATCACATAGATAGTTTTAAGGCCAATGCCAAAGAGAAATTAAGCTGCCTTATTGTTTAAGAAAGTCATAAAGCCAAAGGCCTACCAAGCTTTTATCAAGGAAGGCTTCTTTTTCTGGGTATAAAGTGCAGGATTCTTAGTGCTGGAACATCAAGTAAATTGAAAAAAAATGCAATAGCAAAAATCAACGAGTGCACACGTGGACCAGGCTGGCTGCCAGGAGAAAAATGTGAACAATGTCCTGGACAGCAGCAGGAAGTATGACCTGGGAACTGGAGATGTTGGGGTAGAGGCTTCTGCAGCATAGGTAAAGGGAAGGTGGTGCAATTGGAGAACGGCAGGGGTGAGGTTGTCTGCAGCAAGGGGGACATTGATGCAAGCAGGAAGGGGTGGGGAGGTTCTATAGCAGCATTGGGGAGATCATTGATGTGACCAGAAACAGCAGTGGGGGGGAAGGTTCTGCAGCAGGGGGAGGACATTGATGCTACCATAGCAGTTCACACCACATGCCTGTGCACACACGGATGAGAATGGGGAGACTTGCTCAGTAGGGATGGACTTGGGGGCCCTGTTGACTCTGGGCACTGGGTGCTCAGTTCAGTGGTGGGTTGTCCTTTTGCCTGGGACAGTTCCTGGGGCAGGATTTGGCTTCCATGGTGGTGGCATTTTCTCTGGACTAATCCCCCCCAATGCAAAAATTACAGAAAAGCTGTCTAAATCAGTGATCATGAGTGATGTGTTATGCATTAGGATAGACAGAGCTTTCTGTCTGCCCTGACACATGGCGCAATACTAACACAGACAAATCACTCTCACAAAAGGTATCCATAAACTTGACTAAAATGCAGAAAAGCATACACACGAATACAATCGGTGTTTACAAGCTATGCTTGTTGGTGCCTAAAATCAGATATTGTATGCCAGTGAGGTTTGGGGCCCGGGGAAAAATGCTTCTGAAACAGAAGTAATTTGAAATTTTTTTTATTAGAAATGTACTTGGCCTCTCTAAAGATACACCATGTGCCTTCATTATATGATAAGCAAATCTTTTATCACTGGAATCTAATCTGGCTAACAATGCAGTTAAGCCATAGAATGGTATAATGTCTATGAATGATGACTGACTGGCTAAACAATGTTTGCTTGAAATGATAAACCAAAATCTCAGAAAATTTGCTTCTCTAAGTTAGATAATCTCTTGAAAAGGAAAGGTTTAAGGGAGATCTGGGCACAGCAGATATTTTGTAGTCCCTGGTTCTACCCTTCAGAGGTCATACAAAGGCTGAAGGACATATTCTGGCTATTCTAAAAGACTGAAAGGATAACAAGATCTAGAGTATTTTTAGAACATCATTTGGCTCAGAGAAATATTTAAGCAATAAGGTATGACAGGGTGTGTGTTGTACTAAGATAATGGCCTACCTTGGGTGGGTTAAAGCAGAGAGGTGAAGTTGAGTGCTTTCACTGCCCCAAAAGGGCCATTATCCCATCACATCACACCCCCATGGAGGACCTTAATGTGATTATGAAATAGGTACCAACAATATTAACAAATAAATACTGAAACAAAAAATCAGTGCATGTGTTTTTTTTTTTTTTAATTGTTTAAAACTTTGTAAAAAATACAAATCTATTGTAAAAGTTGTGTCTGTAGAGTGTGGTGTTGTCTGCTGGCCAGTAGGTGGCACCAATGCTGCACACAGGCTGCAACTATGGGCAACAGTCAAACAAGTGAAAATAATGTCAGCTTGATAGCATAGCATATATCCTGGATGCCATTTGAGGATTATGGCAATTGGTGGCAAGTTTGGAAGCCTGCCCATCAAGGTTATATTTTCTTGTAATTTTAGAAAACAATTTCTGTTCTGAGTGGGAGTGGGAGCCCTTCATCAATCTCATTGTCGATGACTGCAGTTGAAGAAGGGGACGTTTTTGCAGTACAGTGATACACAGGGACTAAAGAGGAAGGTAGTGAGTCAGCGAATTAATGAATGGGTGATGGCAGAGTGCAGCGAGAGCAGAGTACAAGCTAGAGACTTCAGTTTTAGCTGCGCCTGGTGGCTAAGGTAAAGAAAAGGGTTTTCTTAAAAAGCTGTCATTTTTGAGGACAGCAGACCTCCTGATATGATCCATTCTAATTGGGACTGTTACAGGCAAGATACCTGTGCCACCATGTTAGTGGTGGGCATTTTGCTCAGACAAGAGGTACATTATTATGATGACAGTGCAGATTACTGATTGTGTGGGGGGCAACTTTTAGCCAGGCTTTTGTGCTGGAATAGTTGCCAGGCTGAAAATGTCTCTCAGCAATCAGGATTCAGCATTCTTGTTTCCCACTTCATAATATGACAGCAAGTTACATAGAATGGCCTTCTGTAAATTTAGATTGGGGCTACTGTTGGGGTATTTGCCTAATACAGTATAATGTACAGAACAGTTAAAAACTGTGCTACCTAGTATGTGCATTTGTAAAGAAAACATGCTAATAAGAATAAAGCACCTGGTTCTATATTGTCCTGCTCTTACTCAAGACAAAGAAAAATGAATTGTACCACTTTTGATGGATAAGAAACTTATCTCAGACAATAATAAAATAGAGTATTTTTTATTCCCTGAAACACAGTCAAGAGTATATGCCATGGTAAATTATACTTGGAGGGTCTTGCTGCTTCTGTCTAAGCATTAATGAAGTTAAATTGTACGTACGCAAAGACAGGTTATGTATTAGAATGTAAATTTTATAAGGAAGACCTATCCAACTTGAACCTAAACTTTTTACGTACATTTTTTTCACATCTGTGTTTTATCAATTTTTGCTGATGTGAAAATGTTTTAATCTTGATGAATTTATACAATTTCACACAATGAACTTGAACCTACAGTATACAGTGAAGATTCTGGATGAGTGTCTTATTGGTATTTCATTTAGTTCTGCTTTTGGGTTGCCGATTCTTGATTTTATTGTCAACGGGAGTGAGTAGGCCGACAGACAGAAATAGTGGTCTGTCAGAGCAGATCTCTGTCTCCCTGTGGCTGATGTGTTTCCCCTGTAACTTTCCATTCACCATTGCTCTGGCGTAGTGCTTGGCACATTTTTTATTTAGTTGTTTAACCAGGTATAGCACACTAAGCTGAAAGCCTTTTTTACAGGAGCGACCTGGGAGCACAAGTGACTTGCTCAGGGTCACACAGTATGCAAGTGGAAGTTGTGGGATTCAAACCCAGGTCTGGTCTGCTGGATGTCTCCAAATTTGCAACTCAGAGCCTTAGACCACTGCGCTATACAGCCTCATTACTTTTGTGAGACTGCATGAAATTGCAAATATTACATTTATTTAATTTTCATCTAATTGCTCCAAAATCTGGTATAATTTCAACAATACTGTTTTATCCAAATACTGTATTGCCATTTTCCCTAAATTGTGCATTTTTGAAAATGTCTACAAATAGCATCATTTTTTTCCAAACTGCACATTTTTTAAAGTACTGACTTTTAACAAAGATGCAGTTTGAAAGAAAATTTTACACATTGTTCTAGTTCATAAAATTGCACAAAAATATGAAGAAATGGTTCAATTTCTCAAAAAGAATACAAAAATTATTTTTCTAATTTTGCTAAGTACTATTTGTGGGCTGGCACTGATGATCCTGAGTCTTTATTTGATGTGAGCTGGGGTGAAGGGCAATGTTTGGCGAAGCCAGTCACCCCATCCCCAAGTTGTGCGCCTGTGTCAAATTACCAGGTGTTGTCAAATTACCTGGTGTTGTCACCAGCCTCAATCCACATTGCAAGTGGCAAACATTTTGTCTGAGCTTTTCATAGCTGGAAATTTGGCCCACACACCTGTCAGGCACCTGAGCAAGCAGCATCCACAGCACAGACCCCTCCGACAGCATTCAATATTGCAAAAGACCTGGGTGAGTGATGTAGCAATGCTGTCTCATGTGCCATCCTGAAGAAGGGGCCCAAAGACCATCCCCTCCAAACTGTACAGAAGACTAGTATGAGATGGGGAAAGAGTAACCGGAATGGGAGAAGAGTAACACCTAAGGTAGGAACCCCAATAAGAACTAGTAGGTAGAAATGACCAAGAGAGCTGAACTTGGCCCTCTCCTCAGCCCTACAAGTTTCTTGGTGGCCCACTTAGGTGGCCTAGCTTGGAAGTGGGC
Source organism: Neoceratodus forsteri (assembly GCA_016271365.2). Lineage (NCBI taxonomy): Eukaryota > Metazoa > Chordata > Ceratodontiformes > Ceratodontidae > Neoceratodus > Neoceratodus forsteri. The sequence goes on from CM057453.1 coordinate 733,143,798, forward strand.
TCATTCATGAGCTCAGCAGTTTCCCAGTAGGTTCCCCATCAATTTTTGTGAGAAAGGCCAAGAAACCTCTCCAGTCATCTCTCCCACCTGCTTTTTTAGGTCCAGCACAGCTCCAACTGCTTTCTAAATGCTGGGCACAAATAGCTTATACCAGGCCCCTGGGACAAGACCAGATCATAAATCAGGTAATGGGCATGGGCAGTGGTCAGGTGGTGGGATTGAGTAACAGGGAGGAACAGCCATGGTTAAAGCTTAGCCAGTACACAGGTCAGGAAGCCAAGTATTCTGGGCAGTGGGCACCCTTATGTGAGCTGTGAATGAGGATCCAGAGTGAAGAGCTCCTCTGGTAGCTCTGGGGTGGAGCTATGATCCCTGGCTGGGATCCTGCTGGCAGTCAGCCAGTCTGGCCATAATAGTGCGGCCTAGATCTTCCAAGAGCCACTACTGGGCTACTTCTCCACTCCCAGTTGCTTTTGTGAACCTGGGGATCATGTCCACATCACTACTGCTTTGGAACGGGGCTACAGTGAAAATACTGATTTATCAGAAATGTGTATTGTTTATCCAGGTTGCTCAACATGTACGACTGGACCCACCCCCCAAGTCTAGAGGTATTAGGTGGCACTTCTTGTCAGAAGGGCACCTGCCTTATACAATGAAACCAATACCTCTCTTCTTATCAAGCCACCACAGGTCAGAGCAGACAGGGACCACGGGCACCAATCCCATTTACAGGGGCACTATTAACGTGAGACCACTGACATAATCATCTTCCATACTGTGAGCTGAGGTCAAGCAGACTACAAGTTTCTTGCTGTGCTGGTCTTACACAGCATCAAAAGGCATTACCCTTGCTAATTAATCATGATGGCCATAATGTCATATTTTGACTTGTTCAGTACCAGTTGTGATATTATTTATTACTGCTACTGTGTATCCATTAACACCACTACTTTGACTGAGAAAATTACTGTTGCTTCACATGATAACCCTATCTCCTATTTTTGGGGTCCGTTCAGCATTTGCACCTACAAGATCTTGTGCATGGTGGCACCCTCCCAGATAGGGTGAGCACAACTCTGGGGTCAACTGTTCCTGTGAGTATTTAAAATGCCAGAAAGTAGCAACCAACTTTGTGGTTCACCCCTACATAATTAATATGTGGTCCAACCATGCATATCTCCCTTCAGACATTACACTAATAGCTGTAGTGGCCCAAAGCAGCCAGCTCCCATGCCAGGACCAACACTGTGGGACATAACCACACCAAGTCTTATCAGGCCCCTTTTTTCTGGTGAACATCTGCTACTGATACACATGAATACTCAGGGGAAAATCTATTATGGGTACCCTTTCTCCAGTGAAGCTGAACCATGCAAGGTACACTTACAGTACAAATCATCCATTTCTTGAATTCTCATGGCATGGGTGGATCTGCAAGGATCTTGGCTACCTTTTTTGAGAGGGGCCTCCCACTACTCCCTGGTGCCTATTGGGTTCTGTATGGTTCTTCCCTCAGAACAGGATACTTCTTTTGGGTCTCCTTCCTCGGGTTGGTGGTCTGAAGCTGTTCCTCCTTACCCAAGGAGGAGACAAGGAGAGATGGTGCTCCCACTTTTTGGGTGTTCCTGGACCCAAAGGATCCAGGCATCACAGACCTTTAGTGATCTGGAAAGAATCTGCTGGTATCTCCACTGAATCCCCAGGCTCTCAGTGAGCCTTCCCCTTTTATTGTATAAAGGGAGAAGCAGGTCCATGAATATGCATGCCTGGGCTTTCTACTTCTGCTTGGTGATGGAATAGGTAGGGACAAGGGTCAGGCTGGATTGGCTTAATGGTTCTTTGCTGCTGACAAAATCTATGTTTCTATGTTTCTGTGAGTCAGGAAGCATAGAACAAAAACTCAGGACACTGTGTGCCCGATTCTCAAAAGTTGGTGCAAGCCATGCCAAAGGCTGCTTGTGCCAAGTGCCTGTGTGCCAGGGACCCTGCAACCGATTTCCTATTGGGTAGGGTCCCGGTTGCAAAGTCCTGCAGCTTGCAGCATCCATAGCTGCGCACCAGACAGAGGGTGTATCAGGACAGGTTGTCACAAGCTGCAGGTGGCCATGCAGCAATGTACCTAAGCATTCTCTGGTGGTCTAGTACAACCCCCCCATCCCCAATCCCCTTATTGTCAAAATATTCAGGTCCCTGGAGGTCTAGCAGAACCCCCACCTGATCTGCCCGAATAATAGGATATTCTGTCCCTGGTGGTCTAGCATACTCCTCCGGCCCAATCTGCTTGATTAATATTCTATCCCTGTTGGTCTAGTGGACCCCCCCATAGCCCAGTCGGCACACTACGTATTATATATATTGTTACTCTTTGGTGGTCTAGTGGACACCAATTCCCCACCCCAGCAAGCAGTGCCCCACCACCCAGCTCCCCCCACCCATTCTTCTGTTACCACTGGCAAAGCCTTCCTCTTCCTTCCATGGCCAGCTGCCAACTGAACAGTTCTGTCAATCACTGAGCATGTACTGTATACAGTATGAACTCCTTGTAGTTCAGTCAGCTGCTGGCCACGGTGGAGAGAAGAGGGCTGTGCCAGTTATTGGCTATCTGGGAACGGACAGGAGGAGCTGGGTGGTGGGCCATTGCCTGCTGGGGTGGGTGTGGGGGTCCACCAGACCACTAGGGTTACAATATATAATTATATGGGCTCCTCAGGGCTGGGGGGTTCACTAGACCACCAGGGAAAGCATATTATAATATTCAGGCAGATTAGATTGGGGGGATGGGCGCTAGACCACCAGGGACACGTTTAGTTTACTCAAGGGGGGGATCAGGACTGGGGAGAGGGGACTGTGGCACATTGCCACAAGTTGCTAAACTCTCCCAGAGGGCAAATGTCTAAGTACCCCTTAGACCAGCCCTGAGAATCCTGAATTAAGGGTTTGGAAGTCTGCATCTGATGCATGCCCCCTAATTCAATGCCGCAGTCCATTTTGTGCTGCACGAATGGCAGAAGCCCCCTTTGGTGCACAGGTTGTGCTTAACACAGGCTGCATTTGAGAATCACTTCTGAAGCAGCATTTGGTGCAAGGGGCACTTTGCTCCATTCCTTGTGGCACAAGTCCCTTGTGCCATTCTGGGGCTTTGAGAATCGGACCCTGCGTCTCCAAGTGGAGGTCCACTACAGGGCAACTCTCAGGGTCAGGCTGAACCCTTCAAGTGCACTCTATTTACCTGTCTTGAGCTTGAAATAAGCAACAGCCTGGTTACAATATTATTCTGTATGTACATTTTAAATGATCCATTCTTCAAGTCTGGTCTTGACAGTCTGGGCTGAGTGTCTGGAATTTGTTTCAAAGGGCTTTGAAAGGGGGGGATTATGAGGGATTGGGGCACTAACTGAAGAGAATAGGATTAAGTTGATTAAATTTCCATACACAAGGGTGTAGTGTGTACATATATAGAGCCCAACAAATAGAAGACAGAAAGAAATAAGTGCCCTAGCTGGGATTTCAACTCAGGCCACCCAAAATGCTGTCTGGCTACACTACTGGATGCACCAATAATCGACAGAAGCACTCTGGATTGGGGGTTGAGACCAGTCCATTCAAAGAAGAAAGGGCCCCGAAAGAACTCCTAAAACCGAAGGAGCACAAAGCAATTTGGCATGATGGAATACACCCCAGAATTCTAAAACAACTAAGGAGAGAACTAGTAACGCCACTGACTACCCTTTCAAACAAATCATAGGAGGATGGTGTGGTACCTGAGAACTGGAGGAGGGTGAATGTGATTTCCCTTCACTAAGTGGAAGCAAAGCAGAGGCAGGAAATGACTTCAGTGGTAGGGAAAATGACGGAATCACTTCTGAAATAAATAATTGTTAAGTGCCTAGAGGCCAGTGGTGCACAGGAACCAAGGCAGCATGGATTCACAGCTGGAAGGTCATGCCAGATAAATCTAATAGATTTCCTTGACTGGGTGACCAAAGTAGTAGACCAGGGAGGGGCCGTAAACATAGCCTACCTAGACTTAACAAGGCATTTGACACAGTCCCAGACAAAAGATTAATAAACAGGTTAGCCAGCCTGGGAGTGGGTCTGAGGATGGTAGCCTGGGTACAAATTTGGCTGGACAGCAGGACACAGAGGGTAATAGTAAACGGAGTCCACTCCGAAGAAAGTGGGGTTACTAGCAGGGTACCACAGGGTTCAGTACTGGGACCGGTCCTTTTTAATATTTTTATTAGTGACATTGCAGAGTGACTGGAAGGAAAAGTATGTCTCTTTGCAGATGACACAAATATCTGTAACAGGGTTGATACACAAGGGGGGGTGGAATGGATGAGAAGGGACTTGGCAAGGTTGGAGGAATGGTCAAAAGTATGGCAGCTTAGATTCAATGCAAAGAAGTGCAAAGTAATGCACTTGGGAAACAAAAACCCAGGGGAAGAGTACACAATGGGGGGGGTACTAAGCAACAAAAATGGAAAGGGACCTAGGGGTGGTCATATCAGATGACCTAAATGTAGGCAAGCAATATGAAAAGGCAGTAAGGAGGGCTGGCAGGATACTGGGATGCATAGGGAGAGGCATCATCACTAGAAAGCAGGAAGTTGTTATCCCTCTGTACAGACAGTGGATGGGACCCCATCTGGAGTACTGCATGCAGTTCTGGAGACCCCATCTCCAAAAGGACATAGACAGAATGGAGGCTGTCCACAGGAGGGCAACTAAAATGGTGCAGGGTTTGCATCAGAAGCCATATGAAGAGAGCCTAAAGGAGTTTAATATGTATACCCTTGAGGAAAGGAGGGAGAATGAGGGCGTGATAGAAACTTTCAAGTACCTCAAAGGAATCAACATAGTCCAAGAATGTAGCATCTTTCAGAAAAAGAGATGTGAAAGAACAAGGGGGCACAATTTGGAGATGGAGTGGGGATAGCTCGGGGCAACGTGTGGAAGTATTTTTCCACGGAGAGGATGGTGGATGCATGGAATGGCCTTCTCACACAGGTCATGGGGTCAAAAACAGTAGGAGAATTTAAGAATGTATGGGACAGACATAAGGCAATTCTGATGGGGGGTAGGAAGTAAGCTGTTGGTTAACTAAGATCTGCTGCTTATCAAATAGGTAGGGAAATGTGCGGACTGAGTGGGCCAAGCGGTCCTTATCTGCCATCAAAGTCTATGTTTCTATGGTTCTATATAACTGGAAACTTGAGACTCCCAGAAGCACCTTACCATTTCTCTAATGCACAGCATGGTGCTGCACAGATTACATTTTCATACACAAGGGTGCAGCATGCACACATATGGAACTCAAACAAATAGAAGAAAGAAATAAGTGTCTTAGCTGGTATTTGAACCCAGGCCACAAAGACCACCGGTACTCATCAGGATGTTATCCATGCTTCCAGCTGAGGTACAGGGGTGCAGGTTCCTGGGTTAGCCAGCCCCAGCTATTATCCAGAAAATCACAAAAGAACCACACTCAAACTTTGAGGATGCTGCAAAAAAAATATTTGTATTCTTCCTAATTCTAACCAGTGCTAAACAGAATGCCAAATGGTAATCAAAGTACACAGAGGGCCCAAACAAAAACCCCAGTGCTTCACCCAATGAATATCCTCGGGGGTATGGTCTGTGAATGATGTCAAACCTTAAATACCCATAAGCATCAAAATAGTGATAGCCAAATACCGTAATACATTTAATAGCAAACACAAAGAAACAAGCATTTGTCAATGCCGAATGTTTGCTTGCTGGCACTGGCATTGGTAGCGTAGGAGTTACAGAGCGGCATACTAGGAATGGTAGTGAAGTATTGAACTGAAGCCAAGCCCGTCACCACTCTGCAGATAGTGACAAGCATTGGGATGTGCCTTTAGGTCGTCAGGCATAACGGCCATGCCATTTCACCACACCCTACCCTGCAGACACCGACAAGTGTCACGGTGTGCCTTGGGGTCTTTGGCACTTATGCGCAACCCATTCCATCAGGAAATACAGTGATATGGGCACGGTATAGGAGAATGGTGTGCATTTTGGGGCCAAAGAGTCCAAGGCACACCTCGATGCCTATCTCTGGCTGCAGGGTGTGGGTGGGGGTGGAATGGTATGACCATTACAGGCAATAATCCCAAGTCACAGCCCTGATGCCTGTCATTCTGTATAGGGTGGGGTGTTATGGTCAGAAACCCTAATGCCTCAGGCACTCGCTGGTATTTTCACTCCAAATTTTCAACATGGTTTTTTGTGACCCTAACCTCATGAACAGTGGCAATATCAGTTTGTTAGCCAAAAGCTGCTCTTGCACAGAGACTACGGCATTTGGCACCACAGGTGCAAAAACACATTCTGAACAGGATGTGAAAAATGACAGCGGTACCGTTCATGGGGAGGCATAAAAAATGGAAATGTTGAAAATCTGCTGTGAAAATATTAAAAAAACTGGTGAAGTCACGAGCATGTGTAGAAACTGTGCAACGCACACCCGTAATGTAACTAGTTTGGGGATTTTTTTTACAGCAGATTGTTAACACAGGCATTTTGGGACCTCTGATCATGAACAGTGTCACTGTGATTTTCTTTATCTGTCCCGAACAATGATTTCCCACAGCGATCACACATTTCTGTGCTGAAAGTGTGAAAACACATTTCGCCCATGTTGTGAAAAATGACAGCTGTACTGTTCATAAGGAATGTGGAAAAATACCACTGGTGAAAATCTGGACTGAAAATATTACAAATTCATGAACTTACGAGGGTGCTTGGAAACTGCGCAATGCTCACTCCTAACAGTCATTTTTAGGAGTTTTGTCATCAAATTTTCAACATGGCCATTTTAAGACCTCTGTTCATGACCAGTGTCACTGATTTTCTTAATCAGTCCCAAACATTGTTTTCGCACACCGACTGCACCATTGTGCGCTAAATGCACGGAAACACATTTTGGGCGAGATGTGAAAAATGGCAGCTGTACTGCTCATAAGGAAGTGTGGTAAAATGGCAATGTTGAAAATCTGGCATGCAAATAATACAAATTCGCAAACTAGCCAGTGTGCCATAGGAACTGCGCCAGCGCTCCTAAAAATAGTCATTTTGAAATTTTTCCTGAAATTTTCAACATTTAATACACCTCTACTCATGACCAATGTCACTGTGATTTTCTTAATCTGTCCTAAACATTGATTATGCATAAAAACTGCGCCGTAGTAGTACTACATGCATGAAAACACATTTTGGGCAACATGTGAAAAATGACAGCTGTACTGCTCATAAGGAGATGTGGTAAAATGGCAATGTAGAAAATCTGGAGTGCAAATATTAAAAATTTGTGAACTTCACGAAAAGGAGAAGTGCGCAATGCACACTGTGAAATGTAATTTTTAGGAATTTTTTCACCAAATTTTCAACATAGCCATTTAACACCTCTGCTCATGAACACTGTCACTGTGATTTTCTTAATGTGTTCCATACATTGATTTTGCACACCGATTGCGCCATCGTGTGCTACATGCACAGAAACGCATTTTGGGTGAAATGTGAAAAATGATAGCTGTACTGCTCATAAAGAGATGTGTTAAAATGGTAATGTTGAAAATCTGGAGTGCGAATATTAAAAATCTGCGAACTTACGAGTGTGCGTAGGAACTGCGCAACGCATGCTCATAAAACAGCCATTTTTAGGAATTTTTTCACAAAATTTTCAGCACAGGCTTTTTGAGAGCCCACCTCATGAAAACTAGCACTGTCACTCCATTAATCAGTCCTGAAAGGTAATTCCACGCAGTGACTGCAAAATCACCCTTCGGGCCGATTAACGCCATGACAGTGACAGAATTCATGAGGGGGGTCCCAAAAACCCCATGTTGAAAATGTGGTGCAAAAATTCCAAAAAATGCCTGAGATATGCATCAAAGTTGAAAACCCCCTATCTATTACATTATACAGCTTACTGGCATTTCTTCAGTTCGCAGTCGGCTTTGAAGAGTGCAGATGTGTTCCCGGTCCATCAGTCGTCATGCGAATCCGGAGTAGTATGGTGTGAGGGTTGTGGGAGGCAGAGTGCGCAGTGGGTGGGCGCGGTGGGGAGGGAACCAACAAGACCACGAGGGACATTTTTTTTCTTTCAGTGACTTTTTTTTTTGAAGGACGACGCAGGACATTTGCCACATTGGGGTGGGCTCCTAGCGTGGCATCGGGAAGGCTGCTTGGGGGGGCTGGAGCCAATGGGGGATTGGGCACCCCTGTCAGCCATAACTGTTTCTGCCATGCTGGGGTGGACTCCCAGCATGGCACCTGGAAATGTTTTGGGGGGGTCCTGGAGACGTGGGGCAGACAGGGGATTTGGCACCCCTGTCGGCCATTACATTGTTTACCACACTGGGGTAGGCTCCCAGTGTGGCACCAGGAAGCTTGTTTTTTGGGGGCATCTGGAGCCAACGGGGATTGGGGCACCCTGTCGCCATACAGTGTGTGCGCTGGGAGGCAAAGTATGAGCACGAGCATGCAAAATGTAGTGCTTGCATGCCTGTGTGCATGGGGGAGAGAGAGCTGTGCTCACTGAAGTGGAGCTCTCCCTTTCAACTGTATGCCACTGCATCTGGAATCTCAGATGATGGCACTATGTTCCTTGCACATGCGTGCAAGCAAACATGAAAATGGAAGAAAACAACACATAAAAAGTACTTTACAAAATGACCATATCAAGAGCCTCAATACCATCAATCTAAATCAGAACATCATATCAGAAGCATAATGCTTACATTGATTATGCTGTGGAACTTGTAAGGAGATAATCTCTTTGCTGTAGAGAACAGTCACGGATACTTTCTGCTGGGTCCTGAAAACTGCCCCATGCAAAAGTTTGGCATGTACAATAAATGCGATGGCTGCAGTCAGTGCAAAATGGCGCAACACTAAAAATATGATGTACACCATGCCAGTGGAAAACCAAATATGAAGCTATTGCTAAAATGGTATGCTGGCACATGGTATTATTGTAAATCTTATGATAAAGGTGCTCATGTCTGGACCAAGGTGCAATTCTCTCATAGTCACAGTGACCATTGAAAAACATATCTGTCAGGACCACAGTATCCATAACTCATTTCATTATGTTTGCTGTAGCCAAATATATTTGCACAGTTTCTTAATTTGTAGAACAGCTCATTATTGCTCATTTCTGATAACCTCCTCAATGACATGTCTGGACAAAATAAGCCAGTCAACAGGATTAAATCTGGGCCAAAAATAACATCACTCATAAAAGGTAAAATAGAGCTGTGTGACCCTCTAAAAGTTCTACATTGTAAATTTTATGATTTGAACCCCCAAATGTTCTACCAAGTTCTACAGTACCTGGTACTACCAGGTAGAACCAAGTTCTACCTTTTTCAGAGCACACAGGTGCCCCCCCTCGATAGTCAATCACTGGCCAATGTACAGTTAAATTCCCTGATGTCTAGTGGCTCCCTCCCCATAGCTAGCCAGTTGCCTGCCCAATGTATAATTATTAAATTCCCTGGTATCTAGTGACCCAAACCGATACCTGATCGCTGGCCCATTGTATAATTACATTCCCTTATGTCCGGTTGTTCCCCCCCCCACAGCTGATCACTGGCCCATTATATAATTAAATTCCCTACAGTGTAGTGGCCCCACCTCCGCTGATCACTGGCCTGATGTACAATTAAATTCCCTGGTGTCTAGTGGTCCCCCACTCCCACACTACAGCAGGTAGTGCCCCCACCCCACTCCCCCCATCCTGACCCCGAGCAGGCAATCAGCACAGCCCTCCCTCTCCACCACACCGGCTGCCTGACTGAGCTGTCAATGAATGAGCACATACAGTACTTGTACAAGCACGTGCTCATTCATTGACAGGCCATTAGCTCATGCTCATTCATTGAAAGTTCAGTTGGGCAGCTGGCATGATGGAGAGGGAGGGCTGTGCTGGTAGCCCACTTGGGGTTGGGGTTGCGGGGGAGTGAGGGTGGGGTGGGGGCCCTACCTGCCAGGGTGGGGGTGTGAAGGGACCACTAGACACCAGTGAATTAATTATACATCAGGCCAGTGATCAGTGGGGTGGCCACTAGATACCAGGGAATATAATTGTACATCAGCCAGCAATTGGAGGGGGCCACTAGACAGCAGGGAATTTAAATATATAATGGGCCTGTGACTAGCGATTGGCAGGGGTGATGAGCAAACCAAAGAGTCTGTGGGTGTTCTTGACCCTTCAAACAACTGGGGTTTGACCTTTTTTGTATTAAGGTCGAACCAAACTTGCAATCTTAAGGTAAAATTAGGAGTACATTCGACCAACCTGATGTATAGTATTAAACTTAAAGACAGACTGTTTGTTGGCTTACACTAGTACGGTAATATAAGGGCTTATGTCAGAGTCAGAAATGAAAAGCGCTACTTATGCATGTTGAGGTCACCTAGGCAACTATAATACTGTTTTGGAGTGAAATACATGTAACTCAGGACCGGAACATAGCTAAATAAATGAATTCCAAAATTTGCAAAACCAACATTTTTCTTATTAATAAACTAATTAAAAACATAAAATCATGTCATAGTATTCATAGAGACAGGAAAAGTTAACAATAAAGCATTTAGGATGTCCTTTGTTGTATATTTTGTCCAACTCGATTACCATCCCTGCAGATCAATGAAACGATGCATCAGTGTATTTTCTGTTCTTTAAAAAAAAACAAAAAAAAACAGATGGAGGAAAGTATCTGTAAATGCCAATCTGAAAATGAGGGAAAGAAATAGATTTAATTAGGGTTTTTTTTAACACTTAGCAAACACATGAACTGTAATCCATGGTCAGTAGTCCAGTACATCATTCAGACCATTCAGTTTCAAAGTTTTTAATTTGTATATCCAGAAGCTCTCCCATTGTAACAGGAGTTTAAGTCTGTCACCATCACCAAAGGGTTGTTTATGAGTTTCAATACCCATGAATTTCGATTCATTTGGGTTCGAATTGTAACTCTCATAAACTTGCCTTCCAATGTGTGTATTTAGTTTTTCCTTTGTAATGCTTCTTATACTGTATGTTCCTTGATACGGATCTTGAGACTTCTTACAGTCTGCCCCACATACCCTCATACCACGTACATTCAAGCAACTACACAATAAAATTAGTACAACACATCACAAAATCTTTGATATTGCCCTTGAGTCCATTATTGTGTTCAAATTCTCTCCCTGCTGTGGCAAATTTGCACACAATGCACCTGGCACATTCAAAGATACCCTTTGTTTTTGGCAGGAGCCAGGTCTGCACATTTTCTGGGGTGAGAATTTTGCTGTGCATGAATGAGACTTTCAGGTTGGGTCTCCTTCTAAAAGACACCCTTTGTTTTGAACCAGTTGCTTCTGCTATTGGATTGCCACTCTGTATGTCAGCCCAATTTCTGAGGATGATATGGCCAATCTGCCCCACCCACTCATTGCATTTTGTTGAGAACATAATCTGGCCCAAATCAATTTTTCTTTACTTGCTCTGGGTTGCTCTTTCAAACCTATCCTATTTATATTCAATGGCCTATGCAGCTAATATGATGTAATATCCCTGGTGGTCTGCGGTACCCCCTTCCCCACCTGCCCACTGAGCCCCACTGCCCTTCTCCTCCCCAGTCAGCGGTGGGTGGCAGCACCCCACTCACCTGCCGCCCCACCGCCCGCCGACTGACACCGTACAGTAGGGCTGTACGTCCATTGGTCCACAGTGTGAGCCAATGGGCGTGCAGCACGTACCGTACTACACAATCCAGATATGTGAATGGATCCATTCACATATCTGGACTGTGTGGTATGGTACGGGCTGCACTCCCATTGTCTCAGACTGTGGACCAATGGATGTACAGCCCTACTGTACGGTGTCAGTCGGCGGGTGCTGGCAGGTGGGTGCTGCCACCCGCCGCTGTTCGAGGGGGAAGCGGGGTGGTGGGGCACCGCTGGACCACCAGGGATATTGGAAGTGTACTTTTTACAACATATGCCTGTGATCTGGCTGCAAGTGGTCCACTGGACCACCAGGGATATAGGAGGATCCTTTTTCTACGTATGCCCGTGATCAGGCATGAGGGGGTGCTGCCAGGTGCAGCCAGAGCTTGGGTGGCCATGCACAGGTGGCAGCTGCCATATTGCACCATGCAATACAGCAGTTCACCTGTGGGTGGCCAGCAGTTCCTTTTTTTTGGGCTCACCTGTGTGCAGCGCAAGTAAGGGTTGCACATGCGTGGGCTCAGCACATCCCGGGCCGAATATCGGGATGTGCGGAGTATGCATGAGCACAACCCTCCCTACCTGCACTGCACACATTACTGATGCACTCCAGCACATCGGGATTTGTGCCAGGCTCAATCCCCGTTTGAATATCGCATGCCATGCACAACCCTTCTGAATATCTGGGCCATGGAATTTAAAAAAGAAGCCCCCCAAAAGAAAACAAAACAAAAGACACACAAACACAGAAAAACAGGAAACAAGCAACACAAAGAAACACACAGCCAGAGTCAAACAATACAAACCAAATGAAGGACAACAGACAACAGAAGGAGAGCAGAAACAAGCAGAGCCAAAACACAGCAATGCGGGGAAGGAGGCAGGCCCCAGTAGGCAGCAAAGGACAGACTGACAGAGCCTCCAGCTGCAAAGAAAAAGAGCTTGAGACACAGGCTCTGAGGAACTGCTTATGTAGCACAGGAAAGGGGAGTGGCTGGCTTCTTTTCCATTGAACAACAGGCATAGCCTTTCAATTCTTGACCATATCCAGTGATATGTTTAGAATTTCCAATTGATAGGTCTGAAACAGAGATTTGTAGAGAGAGGCTAATACCTGTTCTTCAAAATTGGCAAAATTGATACAATTTCTTCTGGTACATTAGAACTGGCTGTAAGAAAAGAAATGTTTGAGAAAGTCTGGATGGGCACTGTCTGCTCCAGGGAGAGAGTTTGTGGCAGTAAATTTTCTATGTCCTTTACTAGAGGCCTTGTTGTATTTATCTGCACTCAAGGTAATGTCCAAAAAGTGTGCACTAGTTGTACTAACACTGAAGTTAAACCACAAGTTAAGATAATTAGTATTGAGCCATCTGACACAATCTTGAGCTTCATACAATATCCCCATCCAAACACAGATAACATCATCAGCAAAGTGATACCAATGTTTTTTTTTGTCCCAGAGCATGTTTGTTATGGGGCTGAATACTATGCAGTCTTCCCAGAGACCTAGGAAAAGGTTGGCATATGAGGGTGCCACAGAAGCCCCCATTGCTTTGAGATGTGATGGTAAGCACTGTACATAGCTTTGCAGGAAGAAGTCAACAACTACTGCTGGAGAGTAGTTAAGCAATAATGCCTGACAGTATGTGTGTTGTGCTGGGATAATGTCACGCCTGGGGTGGTTGGGCATGAGGCTGCAGGTTGAGTGCATTCAACATGCCAGAAGTGATGTTATCCCAGCATGATGCTTACTCTGGAGTGCATTATTGCTATTATACAATGGCTCATTTTTTTTTAATAAAACAAGAAAATAGAAAAAAACTGTTTTATGACCTTTTTTTCCATTTTTTCATGTGTGGAAGTATATGTTTTGAGACAAAAGTGCACATTTTCTATTTTTGGCCACTAGATGGTGCTGAAACTATCTTCTGCATTGTGCTTCCCTCGCTACAGCTTTTTCTGTTTTCACACATAGGTGTGTTACATACTGTGCCATGCTTTGCCATAGTACATGCTGGCCATGTTTTTTTCTTTTTCCCCCATTTGCTTTTTCAGTTGTGCATTTTAAATGCAGAGGTGGTCTCAGAGGCAATTGGATGGCACGCTGGCTGATTTGTAGTACAGGACTGGGCGGCTTTCAGTTTTTTCTGCTGGCTGCTGAATGCAAACTGATGTCAGGACAGCAGGTTTCTATTATTATTGTTTGTGTTAGTAGGGCAATGGAAAGTGGAGCTGGTGACCACTAACTACAGTATGGAGGAGAGCGGAGAACAAGTTGTGCACATGTGATACTTGAAGGTGCATGTCAATTTGAAAGGCTGATCAGATTGTCTATTTTTTTTTCCTTTTAAATTTAAGTTTTCTCTGGGTGTGAGACTGCAAAATTGGCAGGTGGAGTGCTGTTATGTTTACTGTGACTGAAGACCAAGTCTGGGGAAAGGGAAAGTAGGAGCTGAAGGGTGACACCACTTGTAGCAGAACCGTTGATTGGGAGTGTGTCTGAGTGTGAATCAGAAAAGGTTGGCAACTAAGTGGGAGTTTTAAACACTGGTTAGGTTTGTTTTATGGTATTTTGGGGGGGGGGCTAGGGCTGATGTTGTGATGGCTTCACTGTCCAGTAATGTTTGGGTAACAGTTCTGCGTGGACAGGGCAGTGTTGCCTCTGTGATAGCTTGCATGGGGAGGGAGGGATTTCTTTCATTGTTCTGTGGTCATCTGTGGGCTAGGACTAGACCCGTGATGTTGTACTGGGATAACATCACGGGTCCAGTCCCAGACTGACCAATCAGAGGCCAGCATTATTTCTTACCATTGTATAATTAGAAGTTTGTTTCAGGTTTGAGGGTAATTTCCTGTAGTTGTTTACATTACGTAGTAATTCCAGAACCATTTTTCTGTACCTAGAACTGTCAAGGACAACAATGCCACCCTCCATCAACATCTTTTAGTAATAACTTTTTATTAAGAGATAGTTCTTTTAAAGCTGCTGATTTGGAGGGGGTGCTATCTATGTGCTTTTTTATTTTGCAATAGCTCTAGGATCTGCCTTGTCACAACCTTCTCACAAGTTGTTATAGATTCACTGCTACATTTGGGCAGAATTCAGATTTACCTTTAAAAATCAGTTTTCTTACTTCATTAAAGTTCAAATCCTGATTAAAACTGAGGGTGATGAGTTATTTCTCCCTCTAATGATTGTAATCCTAGTAGTGTTAGATCGTCAGATTCAAGTTCATTCAAAAAATTCTGTCCCAAAAAGCTTTCAGTGTCTTCTATTGGCGTCCTGTCAGTTTCACCCTGTGATGTTACTCCCATGTGCTGTGGTATACTTTTCATTGTTTGTGATAATTCCATTGCCTCGACTAAGCAATCCAATGTATTTTCTCTTAAAAATTCCATATGTTCCTGAAACCCAATGGCCGTGTGCTGGATGTTGTCCCTGTTCTGTCTGTGGAAATGTAGTTTTAGTTTGAGTTTCCTGACAAAGTTAAAGATGCCATTCTGGATTTTAAATTCATTTGCAAGGGAAGTAGAACAAATGTTAATCCTTTTTATAGGAGGTCTTATTCTTGTTTTGTGACTCATTGTTAGATAGGTTAATTACAGTACTTTTGTTTTTTGGTTTTGAGTTTTGTGTTTCCTTCTCTTGCTATGATCTTCAGACCTCTGTTTTGTCTTTCCCTCTCCTTCCCCTCCTTGTTTTTTTTTCTCTTTTTCTTTTGAGCAGATAAATGGTTCTGAAATTGATTACTATGTGAGGGAAACAACTGGAGAAAATTACCTTCCAACCTGATAAACACTTTCAAAAGACAGCTTCTAAGCATTCTCCAGCAGGGGGTGTGGGAAATTGCATTGATTAAAATGAATTTGACTACCTCTGGAATGGTACCCAGGCATTCCAACTTGCTATGTACTCCCAAAAGTACAAAGCAATCTGACTAACCCCCCAGGATGCTCCACTGTGTCAGGCATAAATGGTAGTTTACTCAAGTTAATTGCATGAGCATCACCTTACAGCATCCCCCATCTGTTACCATCTGGGTTATGTCCATCTCATAGGCTACTGATGCACATGTCATCAGATGAAAGAAATCCTTACCCAGCTCTCCAGTTCAATTCTTCCAAAGCTATAAACAATCTAAGAAAGCACTGAGATATAGCTTACATTAAAATATATTAGAACAACAGTAGAAAGAAAGATTCGAGAAAACTGATTTGCAACAGCACACATATTTATTTCCTGTTCACTACATGCTAATCTCTACCAGCCCATATGGCATGCTGAGTGATAAGGTTAAAAGCTCTGCCTTGATTCTCATTGTCCACACTATATTTCTTAGCTGGAATCTCTTCTGGAACTCCCGGGTTTGGCCGTGGATGCTGTAAGGTAGTGCTCATGCAATTACCTTTACCTGGTGAGTAAACTACCATTGCATATTGTATCACCTTACAGCATCCCCCACCCATTACCATCTGGCTTTTAAGAAGCAGTGAAATGAACTCTGGGCGGGAGAAAGATGGTCCAGCTAGGAAGTTGCATGGTTCAATAATACTTTTCTAGCAAAATTAGCTTTTTCTACATTCGAGACATCTAATCTAGAATGTCTACTAAAAGTATGTATCGATGACCATGGTGTGGCTGCAAAAATGTCCTGAACTGTTGCTCTGCTCATCTCAGCCCAAGAGGTGGAGACTGCTCTTGTGGAATGCTTTGTAAAGTCTTGGAGTAGAGGTAGACCTTTGAGTTTATATGCCTCCATAATAGTCTGTTTGATCCAGTGTGCTAGAGTGGATTGTGCAGCTGCTTGGCCCTTCCTGGGTCTGCAAGGGTGAGTGAATAGTCTCTTGGTTACCCTGAAGTGTTTAGTCCTGTCTAGTTATAAGGTGATGATCCTTTTCATGTCCCAGTGTTTAGAGGCTGTGTCCTGGCAGTTATTGTTTTGCTGGTCCAGTGCAGGCAGCTCAATAGTTTCGGATGTGTGGAATGGAGTAGCCACTTTAGGCAAGAAACGTCAATAGTGTTAGCAATGTTACTCCATCATTGTGAAATACGAGGAAAGGTGATTGCATGAGAGTGCTCCAATTTCACTGATTCTCCTTGCTGAACAGACTGCTGCTAGGAATACTGTCTTGAATGTCACCCATTTCAGGTCGGTGGACTCCATTGGCTCGAATGGTGGCTTAGCCATGGAATCTAGAATGATGTTTAGATCCCAGGGTGACACAGTTGGTTGTTGGGTGAATGTTAGCTGCTTCCTTTAGGAATTTAAGGACATCTGGGTGTGCTCTGGGTGAGACGTTGTCAATAAGGCCTGCCCTTGCCCCGATTGCTGCCAAGTGGACCTTGAGAGATGACACCAAAAGACTTTTGTGCAAGCCCTGTTGAAGAAAAGAGAGAATGTGTGGGATTTGAACTGGTTGATCTGATAGATGATTTTCTCCCTGCCATCTTAGAAAGATTCCCCATTGGTGGTTGTAAGTACTGGTAGTGGATGGGCACATGGACTGGATCATAGTATCAACCACATTTTGAGAATAACCCTTGTTCAGCAGTCTTTGCCTCTCAGAAGCCAGGCAGTGAGGTGGAGGGGCATAGATCTGTGTGTGTGATTGGACCCTGCATTAGGCAGTCCGCTCGCAATGGTATTGTCCAGGGGGTGTCGATTGCCACAGCCACCAGTGTCGCAAACCAGTGTCTCCTGGACCAGTGGGCAGTGATGAGGACCATAGTAGTTTGGGAGTGATGAATCTTGTTTAGGGTCTTTTGCGAAAGAGGAATTGGGGGAAAATATAAGCCCTTTGAAATTTCCAGCTCTGTGAGAGGACATCTGTCCCCATGGATTGCAGTTTTTTGTGCCTTGAATAAAAGTGTGGCAGCTGAGTGTTCTTTGCCATTGCCATCAGATCCATTTGTAAAGGTCCCCATTATTGACTGAGTTGATGAAATACCTGAGGTGAAGGGACCACTCCCCTGGGGCTATGCTTTGCCTGCTCAGCCAATCAGCCTGAATGTTCAGTTTCCCTGCCAAATGTATAATGGTGAGTGATTGTAAGTTGGCTTGGGCCCAGTTTAGGACCTTCCATGCCCCTTGTAGCAGACGTAGACTCCTTGTTCCCTCATGGTTCTTGAGGTACGCTGCCGTTGCTCTGTTGTCTGATCTTGTGAGGATTCTCTTGTTGCATATTTGACTCTGAAAGTAATGCAGGGCATGATACACTGCTCTCATCTCTAGGATATTTATTGACATTTTTAATTCCATCTACAATCATTTTCCCTGCATGGGACTGTGGCAGAGAGTGGCCCACAGCCCCTGAGGCTTGCATCAGTGTGTATAACCAGGTCATGCTCTGTGTCTAGTGCTTCCCCTTTGGTAATTTTGCGCTAATTGGTCCACCACAGGAGAGACCTCCTGGCTGAGGGTAGAAGGTTGATTTGCTTGGATAGGCCATGAATTAGTCTGTGGCCTGCTTGAATTGTGAGAACTTGCAGTGTCCACATGTTCCACAATGCCCAAGGGACAAGTCCTATGCAGGATGCCATCTAGCAGAGTGCCTGAAGAAGGCCAGCTAGGGGTTGGGTTCTTGTTGTTGGCCAGATCGCATGCCTGTGATATGACTTTGTTCATACTTTTCTGTGAAGGTTTGACTGGGTTTGCTTTGGAATATATGATGACCCCGAGATGCTCTATGGTTTGGCTGGGTGTCATAGAGCTCTTGTCCCAGTTTAGTACCCAACCATGTGCCTGCAAGGTTGAGACAACTAGCTGAGTGTGTTGATGAGCTAGTTGTGGAGATCTCGCTCGGATTAGCCAGTCGCCCAGATAGGGGATAATATGAATCCATTTCTGCCTGAGGTGGGCTGTTACTGTGACAGATATCTTGGTGAACACCCTGGGCACCAAGGCTAACCCGAAGGGTAATGTTTGGTACTGATAATGTTGTCCCAAAATCTTGAAGCGTAGGAACCTGAAGTGGGACGGTCATATCAGGATGCGTAGGTATGCGTCCTTCATGCCTATGAATGTGAGGTAGTCACCCTGTCGTATGGATCACAGTGTAGTCTTGAGGGTCTCCATCTTGAATTTCTCTCATTCACAGGGACTGTGCCTGAACTCTACAAACGCTACATAGATGACTGTGTGGGGGCTTCCTCCTGCTCCAGGGAGACCCTCCAAGTCTTTCTTGACAAGTTTACCACAGCCCATCCTTCCCTCCAATACACTGTTGAAGTATCCTCCTCTACACTGCCTTTTCTGGATATCCAACTGTCAGTACAGAACACTGGTCTGAAGACATCAGTTTATTACAAACCCACTGACTCTTACAGTTTCCTCATCCACAGCTCCTTCCATCCTAAACATGTCAAGAATAGCCTGCCTTA
This sequence comes from Neoceratodus forsteri, assembly GCA_016271365.2. Lineage (NCBI taxonomy): Eukaryota > Metazoa > Chordata > Ceratodontiformes > Ceratodontidae > Neoceratodus > Neoceratodus forsteri. The sequence goes on from CM057453.1 coordinate 733,162,927, forward strand.
TTCACAGTTTCTTAGACTTCACAGGTTATGCAGTGAAGAGGATGATTTTGCTGAGCAGACCAAAATAATGCACAGCTTTTTTATCAACAGGGGATACCCTAAAAGCACAGTGGACAGAGCATTCTCAAGGGTCATTAACATGCTCTGTAACCTTGACCCCCACAGGAAGGATACTGTCACGCAAGAACAACAGCGAATTCCACTAGTGCTTCCTTTCCATCAGAGCACACCTTCTCTTCACAGAATCATCGCCAGTGACTTTCCCATTTTGCAAACTGACCTTAACATTGGTGCTTCCTTTACAGAACCACCTATTGACTCCTATCACCGGCCATCAAACCTGAGGAATCTCCTGTTTAAAAGCAACCTACCTACTCCTAACAGTTCCTCCCTACCAGGTACCAAATCTTGCAATAGGACTCGCTGCTACACCTGCAAATTTATTTCCAGTGTGACTGAAATTTGGGGACCTACAGGTGTTTTTCACATCACCAAGGAGTTCTCATGCACCTCCACTAATGTGGTGTATTGTATTCTTTGCAGGAAGTGTACAGCTATTTACAACAGAGAGACTGGCAGGCGCCTTGCTGACTGTTTCAGGGAACATTACAGAGCAGTCAGGAATGGTGTTACTGCTTTACCCATTGTATCCAACTTTATCTCTAGGGACCACAGTGTCAATGACCTTTCTGTTTGTGTCCTTCAGCAGGGCTTCTGGGATTCTGACCATAGGAAAAACATGGAAGCCAAGCTGATCATCCGCCCTGGCTCCCAGCAGCCCTCTTGTTTAAATGTTAGACTTATTTTCCACTAACATCTTTCAGCCACCCCTTATTTTCCCTAAAGTCTGTTTGTATCCGTACACATGTAATTTATTTTTCATTTTCACCGTAAGTCTCCATCTCTGTCTCCTTCCCACACATTTGTCACCTTTCAGCCTTCTTACTTGGCCCTGTTAATTAGTCCCCACCTGGGGACTTCTCTAGCTCTTTCACTCCTATTATGCTTTGTCTTTCCCATCATCACCTTTTGTTTCATAGATTCTCTCTTAATCTTGCCATTTATCACTTCTTCTCTCTGAGCCTCCCCTTTTTTCTTTCCCCACATATATATATATCCCTCATTTCACCTCCTCTGTACACTAACTTTGTTTTATTCTCTTTTAGTTATTTCCTGAAGAAGACCTAAGGTCGAAACGTAGATTTTTAACTCTATTTTCTATTTTCAGCGTGCATTTAATATAACCATTTTATTTTGCTTTTAAATATATATATATATATATGCCTGTGCTCTTTAATATACATCTGTGCTCTGTTGGCCACGTTAAGGCTTAGGACAGCAAAGTACTGGTAAGGGGGGGGGCCCACACCTTGTACTTTATACCTCCTCAATTGGCAGTGTGTTTCGACTCTGTGTAGTTTGCCCTCCTAGGAAATCCCCCTTGAAACTACCAGAAGTGCTAGGTCTCTTTAAGGGAAAAGGGAGAGGGCTAGTTTGCTGGATCAAGATACCAGCACTAAGATGGCCACCGTTACCTCATTAAGATGATGGACTCAAGGGTGGGGCTCATGCTCGGGTGCCCGCGAATCACCTAAGCAGAGTTGGAGAGTGTCCTAATGCAGTGACCGCACACCAACTATGTCACGCCCGAGAGAGACCCAGTTAAGGGAAATGAAAGTCTGCCCATCTACATCGGTAGAATGTGCTTGAGCAAGTGGTACCATCCAAAAGATGGCGACCATGATGTCAGCACTCATGCGCTTGCGCTTGAATGTCACAGTCTTGGAAAAGAGGTCCTTGAACAGTATATTCACCTTAGATCCCTGGAAGATTGGGAAGAAGCAGAGGTGCAATCGGGGGTGGTGCAATTGGGTGCCTGGGGCTGATAAGGACCAGGAAGCAATGTGCAAGGAGAGGGGCTGAGAGAACTGGGAGAATGAGGACGCACCAGGTTACTACGCTAAAGTCCATTGGGGAATTTGGTGCCGATAAGTAGATTATGTTACTGCCAGGCATAGAGAATTAAATGTGGAGGAACTGCATCTCGGTAGGACGGCTCGCAAGGGGACCCTACCCACACTCGGGATCTTGGAACCGCTTGCAAGGGGTTTCAAAATCATCAGTACTGACCGAGTCTGGAGGAAGGAGGGGGGAGAGCATTTTGCTCTGCAAGGCCCCATATTTAAAAACCTGGAGAAGCATTGTAAACAGAGATGTAATTTTCACACGCTGAACACTAATGGCTCCAAGTTCAACAGGAAAAAGATTATGAAAATGTACCAAAAAAGAGGACATCTGCCCCTCCAGGTAGCAACACAGCAACCCCAAGTAAAACACAACTCAAGACTGCAAACAAACCTAGGTTGAGCAGCAAAACCTGATCCAGGTAAAAGATAGCTAAGAATTCACAGCTGAGGCATAACAAGCTGGTGCTGTATGTAGCTCAACATTCTCGACATCACACTGAAAACTGGGCTGCTGACCTTCAACGAATCTAACTTCTGTGCTTAGTCGACTGTTTATCTCAATATTTGAATATTCAAATGCCAAACAGCAAACTAGAAAACAGAGATCACTTAAATCATATTATTGCATCGCATAGCAGCTACTGAGTGCAGTAACCACCCTGCCTACTGGTAATACTGCGTACTGTTGGAGTGAAAGACCACAAACTTAAATTTGATTTTTTACCTTTATGTGAAAGCTGAGGAGCTAGGCTGGGTGTGTGTAGCCTCTGTGAGGTACATTAAGGAACTGGAGAGCTGGGGTAAGGAGGAGGACATAGGCAGATCGGATTTCTTTCATCTGGTCACATGTGCATCAGTACTAAGGTTCATACCAAGGAAATTAGGAATGAAGGTGGTGGCAAGCCCATTGGAGATACTCCTGTCCTGTTACCCATATTACTGTTTAATGTTACCATCCAGAATGTAATTATCCAACCGTCACTTAAACTGTTTGTTTTTACTTACGATCACTTCCTCAGGCAATCCATTCCAGGGGACACCACTCTTTACGTAAAGAAAGCTTCTCTTTTATTTGTGTTAAATTTTTTAGGTTGTAACTGTAGTGGGTGTCCCCTAGTGCATACAGTGTTATTTTTAAATTCTAATTGTAGTTTGTTTACTAGGTATGCATCTTGCATAACATCGTAGCACAGTAAAAGGTCATCCCTTATCCTTCTCATCTCCAAGGACATAAGGTTTAGATCCTGGAGTCTTTCCCCATACATTATGTCCATCTCGTCATATATCATCTTCGTGGCCCACCTCTGCACCTGCTCCAATCTGTCTACCCTCCCCCCCAGATATTGGGTCCCACAGAGGGCTATCATAGCCCAGCAGAGGCCTCACTTATGCCATGCAGTAGCCTAAGAGATGGATGTAACCCAGATGGTAATGGATGGAGGATGCTGTAAGGGGATACAACAAACTGGGTAAATGTGTGGACTACTTCCTGCAAGACCGTGTACAAGGCTTACCAGCTTATCTCAAGGATACTGAGGCTGTCCTCAGAAAACTGAAAGATTTAAAGTGGGAGAAAGATAACATGAGGCTATCAATTGATGTAGAAGCCTTGTATATGTCTATTAAACACCATGATGATCTTAAGGGTGTGTGAACACTTCCTCAGTAAGGGACAATAAAGAAATTTAGTTCCTATATGGTATATATCCTATATCCTATCTTGATCTTTTGGAATTCATACTACAAGACAATGCAGTCTGGTTTGAAGGAGATCATTACCTCCAGACCTGTGGAATTGCAATGGGGGCAGGTGTCTATGGCACCTTCATATGCCAACCTGCTCCTAGGTCACATGGAAGAGAGACAAGTGTTCAACCCCATGACAAACATGTACATTGACAAGATAAAGCATTGGTGTTGCTTTGTCAATGATATCATCTGTCTTTCAAAGGGGACATTGACTAAGGTTCAAGATTTTGTCAGATGGCTCAATTAAGTAAAAATGCACGACAGAATGTAAGTCATGCTGGGATTACCTCACAAATGGGGTGGTTGGGCACGAAGCTGCAGGCCGAGTGCATCCAACGCTCCAGAAGTGAGGTTATCCCAGCACGACCCACACCCTGAAGTGCATCATTGCTATTATACAATGGCTCATTTGTAAAACAAACCAAAAAAAGACAAAGTGCATTTTTGTCATTTCTTAATGCGTAGGTATACTTTATTAAAAAAAAAAAAAATAGTGCTCATTGTTTCAGCCAGTAGATGGAGCTGCTGTGTTTTTGCTGTGGCGCTGCTCTTTCTGTGAGAAAGTTATTACTGCTGTAGTGTTTCTTATATGCCCTATTGTCTGGTTGTTTATATTATATTTTCTGGTAGTTTTCAGTCTGTGTTCTATGCTTCTATTTACTGCATCTTCATCCTGCTGCTGGTTGTGATTTAGAGATTGGCCCTCTGCTGTGATGCTAGCACACCCACTACCATAAGCATGGAGGTAGGGAGGTGTGATGGACAATGTTTCACAGACACTTACTTCATATGGTAGAGTTAGGAAAAAAAAGATAAAAGAAACAACAAAAATTAGTTGAAGATTGAGAGTGTCAGGAAAGGAGCTGTGGGGTAACAGTTTAAACTTTCAGTTACTCATTCAATTGCTGGCTCCACAGTTGATCACAGTGTTTCCCTGGCAGTAGCGGAGCAAGGGTTCGGCTTTAGTTTCTTTTACCTTGTAAAGGAGATGGGGGGCATTGACGAGAGTTGTGTGCTTATTGAAAACAGAAAAAAATCATGTCAACTTTTGTTTCGGGAAGTGAGCGGCTTCACTGATCCGCGTGACCAGCAGTTACAAGCTCGGCAGTTCACTGAAGCTGCTCGGTTCTTCTGAGGAAAAAAAAAAACAGCCATTTTCTGAATCTGGTTTAATCATCCCTTTGTTGATGGGAGTTTGGCTTTAGTTTATTTTTACTTGTAAAGAAGATGCAGGGCACTGACGGAGGTTGTATGCTTATTGAAAAGAAAAAATAAATTCATGTCAGCTTTTGTATCAGAAAGCGAGCGCCTTCAGTGATCCTGGTAACCTTCAAAGGGAAGGCAGGATTTGTGACAAGCAGTCATGTATGTGCCCAACCTTCATACAGTGAGGTTGTGCTGAGATAACCTCACTGGTTAAGGTGGGCAGTGACCAATCAGAGCCCAACATTCTTTCTTGCCATTGTATAATACTAATATCTTAACTTGTGGTTTACCTACAGTGCTAGTACCCTTGGTGCAAACTTTTTGGACCTTACCTTGAGTGCAGATCAATACCCAACAAGATCTCTGCTAAGGGACCTAGAAAAATCTATTGCCACAAACTCCCTTCTCAGAGCAGATAGTGCTCACCCAGTCTTTCTTAAACATTTCATTCTTTGCAGACAGTTTTTACCAATCAGAAGTACCAACACTGTTGATTTTTAAGATCAGGGATCAGATTTGAAACAGAGGTTTGTTGAGAGGGGCTATTATTTGGAAATTCTAAACAAGTCATGGGATGGGGTCAGAAATATAAACAAGCATTTGTCAATGGCAAATATTTGCTTGCTGGCATTGGCACTGGTAGTGCAGGCATTAGAGAGATGCATAATAAGAATGGCAGTGAAGTATTGAACTAATGCCAACCTCCACCCCCATCCTGCAGAGACTGAAAGACGTTGGAGGTGGAGGGTTGTCAGCCATAATGCTTATGCCATTCCACCTCACCCTGAAGACAACGACAAATGTTGTGGTGTGCTTTGGGGTCTTCGCCCCTTATGCTCAACCCATTTCATAAGGAAATAAACTGAGATGGGTGCTGTATAGGAGAATGAGGTGAACTTTAGGGCTGAAGACCCCAAGGCACACCTTGATGCTTGTCAGTGCCTGTAGGGTGGGGGTAGAATGCTATGAGCATTACGGTTGACTAACTCAAGTCACACCCCCAATGTCTGTCAGTCTCTACAGGGTGAGCATTACTGTTGAAAACCTTAATGCCCTAGGCATTTGTTGATATTTTCACTCCAAATTTTCAACATGGGCTTTTTGGGACCCCATCTCAAGAACAGTGGCACTATCATTACATTACTCAATCCTGAAAGGTGATTTCACACAGCAACTATGCCATTTGGTGCCACAGGTGCGGAAACACATTTTGGGCAGGATGTGAAAAATAACAGCTGTACTGTTCATGAGGAGATGTGAAAAAATTGCAATGTTAAAAATTTGGAGTGAGGCCGGCCCGGTGGCACTGAGGTTGAGGCGCTGGACCCCACACCTCACGCCATGCTGGTGACCCATGCTCGGGAATGAGCACCGGTTGTCGGGGTCAGCAGGGAAGGAGAAGGATAAAGCATCTGGAGGACTGCTCTTCTTCTCCGGGGGGGGGCTCCAGTGTGCCGGTGTCGACTGCCCTCTAGCGGAGGCTGGGGGACCAAGATGTGCTGCACCAAGACATGGGGTGGAGCTAGGAAAGATGCACATACCCTTGCATAATTGCATGTCCTAGCTTCAAGGGAACTCAACCTACAAAAATCACAGACCCCCGCATATGAGCCAGGTGAGGTGCCTGACCTTTAGCCTCCAACAGTTCGCTTCAATGGCCTCCACTCGAGGGGTCTTCTTCCCAGAGTAAGGAGTCAGGTACCATAACCAGGGTGAGCCATTCATGGGGCAGGGGGGAGTACAGTGGACATAAAAATACAGTAAAAAAGAAATATGGAGTAAAAATATGAAAAATTTGCGAAGTTACAAGTGTGCTTAGAAACTGCACAATGCACACCCGTAACATGGTGATTTTTGGGAATTTTTTCACCAAAGTTTTAACATGGACTTTTTGGGACTTCCTCTCATGAACAGTGGCACTGTGATTTTGTTACTCCATCCCAAAAGTTGATTTTGAACAGTGACCACGCCATTCTGCGCCACAGGTGCAGAAACACATTTCAGATAAGATATGAAAAGTGACAGCTGTAAAGTTCATAGGGAGGTTTTACAAAATGGCAATATTGAAAATTTGGAGTGAAAATATTAAAAATTGGCAAAGTTATAAGCGTGCCCAGAAAATGCACAATGCACATCTGTAACACGGTCATTTTTGGGAATTTTTTCAACAAATTTTAAACATGGGCTTTTCGGGACCAAACCTCATGAACAGTTTTACTGTCATTTTGTTACTTAGTCCTAAAATGTCATTCCACGCAGTGACCATGAAATCACCTTTTGGGAATGAGAAACAAAACGACAATGACATGTTCATGAGGTGGGGTTCCAAGAACCACATGTTTCGACAATTTCAACAATTTCAATTTCAATGTTTCAACAATTTGGGGCAAAAATTCCTAAAAATGGCTGAGATATCAACCGAAATTGAAATCCCCCCAGTGAGTCCCATTACACAGCGTTTAACTGATTCCTCAGTTCTTAGTTTAACTTTGAAGAGTGCAGATGCATTCCAGTCCAGAGAAGATCACTGCTTCTGACCCCCAGAGGGTAAGTACGGGCGAGGGGGGTGCAGGAGGTGAGTGCAGAGGGAGGGTTGGGGAGGGGTGGGGGACTGGGGAGACCACGCTGAACGGTTTTCTTTTTACAGTTTAACAAACAAGTAAAAGACTCTGGGGGACCATTTATAGGTTAAAACAAAAAAGAAAAACTTTTCGCCACACTGGGATGGGCTCCCAGTGTGCCACATGAGTTTTGGGAGGGGAGAGGAAACATGATGCCGACTGGGATTTGGCACCCCCGTCGGCAAGGAAATTGAACTTGGAGGGTGGGAGGTATCCAATACTGGGAGTGGGCATCCCAGTGACGGGAAAATAAAAAAAATGTATGGGCACACTGGGGTGGGCTCCCAGTGTGCCACAATGTGGCTGTGGGGAGGGGAGATACGTGCCACCATGGGGATTGAGCACCCTGATGTCAGCTTTGTGGGACTGTGTGGCTGGTGGCAGGAGATGCCACTGTGGAAAGGCACACCATGGCTGTTTTATTTATTGGAATGTTTCTCCAGGAATGGCACACCAAGCAACTGCTCATAACTCAGACTATGCGCATTACTGTGCACTGTAATGGGCATGGCTGGAGTCTTATCTGCTGCTGCAATGACGAAACTGCACCTGACTGCAGCAGCAGATTTGTTTCAACTCTTTGGCTGTCTTTGAAATTTGTTGTCATCACCTGCATGCTCACTGATTGATAGCTAAGGGACACACCCACTAATCATCCCCTGCATTGACCACAACACTGACACACCTCTGAAATGTGCTGCTACCACAAGATGTTTCTTGCACATGCATGCAAGCAAACATAAAAAAGTATACTTGTTGAAAGAAAACCCCAGGGCAAGTTACAAGAAAACTGTTCTTTGCCCACTTATGTTCTCAACAGAATACAATGAGTGGGTGGGGCAGATTGGCAATATCATCTTCACAAGTCTCTTAGCTGGAATTTGAACCCAGGCCACTCAGAATACCATTCCGGTTGCGCTAAAAGCAGCATCACCAAGGCAATTGGAAACTTGGGACTCCCAGAAGCAACTTACTCTTTAACGCACAACCTGGTGCAGTAAAAATAATTTTGTTTTCATGCACAAGGGTGCACTGCACACATATATGGAACAGCAAACAGAACAGTGAAAGAAATAAGTGTCTTAGCTGGGTTTGAACCCATGCTGCATGGAATACTGTTCCAGTTGTGCTACTAGCTGCACCACCAAGGGAAATGGAAACTTGGGACTCCCAGAAAAACCTTACTCTTTAATGCACAACCTGGTGCAGCACAGATAATTTTATTTTCATACACAAGTGTATGGTTTGCAAATGTGTAGAGCCCAAAGAAACAGAAGAGAGTGCCTTGGGTCGGTGGTAAATAAGGAAATTAGACTTCGGTTAAGGAGTAATAGAAGTGGCCTGTGGGAGGGTGCAGAGCAGAAGATGTTGTGGGTGGTTGGGAAATACATACAGAACAGGGATGATTAAGGGGGGAATTACTCCATAAGGGTGGGGATGTAATAAGGTAATAATAAGTCCACAGCAGGAGTGGTAATAGAGTGATAATGACTCCCAAGCAATTTGGGAAGGGGTAATAGTTCCAGGGAATAGAGATGCAGGGAGGGATAGTAGCGCCAGAGAAGGACTGATTGTCTCAGGAGCAACAACACTATAACAGGGCTGGTAGGATCAGGGGTAAGAGAACCAAGGCAGGGTTAGCAGGCTCAGGGGTAAGAGAACCAAGGCAGGCTTGGTAGACTCAGGTGTAATGGTGCCAAAACAGGACTGATAGACTGACGGTTATCGGCACCAAAGCAGGGCTTGAAGGTTCAGGGTTAATGGCAACAAAGCAGGGCAAGGGATCAGAGAGCATAGATACATAGATACATAGATACATAGACAGTGTCGGCAGATAAGGGCCTATGGCCCACCCAGTCTGCCCATTTGAGCTTGTAAGTTCAGTTTGTTTTCCTAGAAGTCTGTTGCCTCTTACCCCTGACCTCCAGAATTCCTTTATGTCTATCCCATGCATTCTTAAATCCCATGATTGTTTCAGCCCCCACCCTTCCTCTGGCAGGGTGTTCCACTTGTCCACCACCCGTTCTGTGAAGAAATTCTTTCTCATGTTTCCTCTGAATCGTCCTCCCTCCAACTTCATCCCATGCCCTCTAGTCCTGGAACATCTTTTTCGCTTAAAAATAGTGTTTTCCTGCACCCTGTTCCTCCCTGTAAGATACTTGTATGTCTTTATCATATCCCTCTCTCCTCCTCTCCTCCAGGGAGTACATGTTCAGTTCCTTCAACCTGTCTTCATAGGACTTGTGATGCAATCCATGCACCATCTTTGTTGCCCTCCTCTGAACCTTCTCTACCCTATGTCCTTACGTAGGTATGGTCTCCAGAACTGTACACTGTACTCAGGTGGGGCCTCACTAGTATCTTGTATAGCGGAATTATGACATCCTTTCCTGCTGGTGATGCCCCTGCCTATACATCCCAGCATCCTATTTGCTTTACCTGCTGCCTTGTCACACTGTTTCCTATTTTGAGGTCATCAGAGATGACAACCCCAAGATCCCTTTCCTGCTTGGTGCATGCTATATCCTCACCCCCAACTGATATATTGTGCCAGGGTTTTGTGCCCCATATGCATTATCTTGCACTTCTTTGCATTGAATTTCAACTGACAAACCCTGACCATTCTTCAAGTTTCTGCAGGTCACTTCTCATTCTGTCTACACCCTCTGGTGTGTCTACTCTGTTACAGAGCTTTGTGTCATCAGTGAACAGTGAAATTCTGCCTTCTAGATCCTGCGCAATGTCACTGATGAAGATGTTGAATAGGACGGTCCCAGCACTGATCCCTGTGGTACCCACTGGTCACTCTTCCCTCTGTAGAGTGACAGCCATTTACCACCACCCTCTGTGTCCTGCCACCCAGCCAGTTACCTACCCACCACACTACTGTCCTGCCCACACCCATATTCCCCAGTTTGTGTAATAGTCTTCTATGTGGCACAGTGTCAAAGGCCTTGCTGAAGTCCAGATAGGCCATGTCCCTTGCCCTCCCCTGATCCACCTCCCTAGTCACCCAGTCAAAAAATTCAACTAGGTTGGTCTGACATGACCTCCCCCTGGTGAAACCATGCTGCCTTGGGTCCTGTAGTCCATTGACAACTAGATGTTCCACCAATCTCTCCTTCAGTAGTGCTTCCATGATCTTCCCCAATACCGAGGTGAGGCTGACTGGTCTGTAGTTCCCTGCTTCCTCTTTGTTCCCACTTTTGTATAAGGGACTACATCTGCTGTCCTCCAGTCTTTGGGTACCTCCCTGTTACCAGTGATCGGCTAAACAGGATAGCCAGAGGTTCAGCCACCACCTCTCTTAGTTCTTTAAGGACCCTGGGTGCACCCCATCTGGCCCCATTGCTTTATCAACTCTTATTACTTCCAGTTCCTTCAGGACCCTTTTCGTGTAAAGGGACTTGTGTCCATCTCTGCACCATTCTCACCCTTGTACTCCTTCAGACCCATTACCCTCCTCTTCCTCAGTAAAGACTGAGCAGAAATACCTGTTCAATATGTCAGCTTTACTGTTGTCATCCTCCACGCAGCCCCATCCTCCCCTTCAGTCTCACTATCCCTCCCTTTGTCTTTCTTTTTTCACTTATGTACCTGTAAAGGTTTTGTCCCTCTACCCACTGATTTTGCAATGTGTTCTTCTGTCTGAGCTTTGGCTTCCTTCTGACCTCCCTGTCTCCCTTTGCTCCTCCTGGTACTTCTCCCTACTCCCTTCTGCCTGTGTCTTTTGTATTGCCTGAATGCAATCTTTTTGGCTTTCACTTTCTTTGCTACCTCTTTGGAAAACCATAATGGTCTCCTCTTCCTTTTCCTCTTGCTAACCTGCTTAATGCATAATTCTGTTGTTCTTGTAATCCCCATTTTAAATACTGCCCACTGTTCCTCAACCCCTGATTCCTGTCCCATTCCCCTTAATGCCTCTTTCAACTATCTCCCCATTTTCCCAAAGTCTGCCCCCCTAAAATCAGGGCAAGGGATCATAGAGCAGTGATGGTGATTCAGGAAATTGGTACCAGAGCAGGAATGGTACAACATACAAGTACATTAAATGTGGGAGAAGAATTAATCAGTGGTGATTTCAAAGTCCAGATTGAGACTTGTTGTACAGAGAACTGTAACTGCTATCTAAATTAATATCGGGATGCAATTTTAATAGTGTTTATCACTTCAATTTCAAATGCTAAGTTTTGCTATTATGTACATTATACATACTTTCTATTCATCATCATTTCTTTTGAACAATTTTGCCAATATTTCTGTAACTGCTTATACCCAGGCTTGCCTTGAAAATGAGCTGCACTAAATGGAGTTTATTCCAGGAAAAAAACAGATACAAAACAATAAAAATGCCAGCGTGTGGCTAGTAGGCTTTTGGGAATAGCAGGAGGACAGGGCTCATAGTCTGTGGGCTAATAGCAGAACAGGGCTGGTAGACTGGTGGAGGAGTTATTGTACCAGAGCAGGACTGATAGGCATGAGGGTGACTGTGACAAAGGTGGTCTGTAGGCCGAGGGGCACATGTGCTATAGCTCTGCTGGTACATTTCTTTCCTCTGTCACCTACAGCTGCTCATGCTAGCAATTCCATTTGTAGGCAGCAGCCTCACAATCCAACTTTCCTTTGAGACAGAGAATGAAAAGGAAAAGAAATGGATTATTTTACTCTAATTTTTAAATGGAACCTGCAGACTCCCCAAAGGGAAAAGCACTATTTAAATTACGGAAGCCGACTACGGAAAAATCATAAACTCAAAGAAAAATAAATTAATAAATAAATAAAGCACCAAGCTTATGCAGGCAGAGGAACAATTTTATGTAAAATGTAGAAATTATGTATCTGTTTCATTATTTAAACTTTATTAATTTTATTTTTTACATGCAGATATAATGTAAAGTCCCATTTTATAAGCACAATAAGACTCTCTGGGGGTATGAATCAGACAGTTTTAACGCAATCAGGGGCTGAAGACACATGGCCTGCAGCCTCATGCCTTACTATGCCCCTAACTGTACATTAAAACTGTCTTATGAACAACACCCCATTATGTCTAGTTGCTTACTTAACGTCATGTGTATAACGATAAAGTGCATAGTGTAGTGCAAAAAGCAGACAGAGGAGGGGAGGGTGGCCCTACAGGGGGACCTGAAGGCTCTGGAAAGATGGTCTAGAAAGTGGAAGCTGAGGTTCAATGCAGGGAAATGCAAGGTACTCCACCTGAGGTCCAGAAACCCGGGCCAAGTGTACACCCTGGGGGGGAAATGCTGCAAGTCTCGATGGCTGAGAGGGACCTGGGGGTGGTGGTGGTGGATGTCATGATGAACAACTCTGAGACTTGTAGGAGGGCAGCAGCCAAGGCCAACAGGATGCTGGGATGCATCGCTAGGGGGATCACCTCCAGAAGGAGGGAAGTGATACTCCCTCTGTATAACTGCTTGGTGAGGCCGCACCTTGAGTACTGCGTGCAGTTTTGGAGGCCACACTTAAAGAGGGACATTAACCTCCTGGAGAGGGTCCAGAGGAGGGCAACCAAAATGATTTGGGACTTGGGGGACAGGACCTATGAGGAGAGGCTCGAAGAGCTAAATATGTACACATTGGAAGACAGAAGAGACGGGGGGGGACATGATAGAAGTCTTCAGGTACATGAAGAGGGTAAATAGGGGAGGAACAGTCAGGATGCTTCAAAGGAAGGAGGAGGGCCACTAGAGGGCATGGGTGAAAGCTGGAGGGGAAGATTCAGGGAGAAAGAGGAGGTGCTACTTCACTGAGAGGGTAGTGGAGCCATGGAATGTGCTGCCTAGGGGCTGGTAGAGGCAGAGACAGTGGAGGGGTTCAAGAGGGGGTGGGACAGGTACAGGGGAAGGGTTCTGGAAGCAAAATCCAATGCAGCAAGAATATCTGGAACTGGGAAGGGAGAAGCCAGAGAAGGCAAGGGGGGCATCAAGGTCAGCACCCAGGGTGGGGGCTGACCAAATGAGCAGACACGAAAGACCGTTAGGCCTATTCTGCTGGCATTTTAGTATGTTAGTAAATGGTTAAAATCCTGTTGCACTTACTTCACAGAATACTTTAAAAATATGCACATCCTGCTGTCCAAAGCAGTGAGTAATCTTGCAGCAAATATGTAGTTAAGTCACTGTTATGTGCACATGAACAGATCCAAGATGGATGGGATAGTACAATTACTCCTAACTAACTAACTCCATATAGGCAAATCCATTCAGAAAAAGCTTTCAGAAAATTCATATACTTTATCTTTGTACATCTTGTGACATCCTTCTTTTGTGCAACTTGCATCAAAATGATAATATTCATGCTGGCTTGGGCTTGATTTGGACAATGGCAGACTTCCGAAAACATTCAAAAACAGTATTGCTTGGAGCACAGAGAGGTGTATAAAGCATAACTTATTGTAGAAAAGAATACACATCTACCCTATCATTCAAACTGCTCAGTTTCCTATTTGCTTCCATTCTGAAAATCCATAATACTTTTTTTTAGGATCTGATTTTCTGAATTTTCACCCCTAGGATGTCGTAATCTTGTCTATTCCCAGAGATTTGGAATTCTGACCCTCTCCCTTCACTTTAACATGCATTCTGTACCTTTATCAATGTCTCTGAGGTGCTCACTCCCCCCATTTTTCTTAAAGGTCAGGTAGTCTTTGCGACATATATTAATTAGCATATACAGGTGGCTATGTACAGTATATGACATTACTCAAGTCACAGTTAATAAAGGTGCCTAATGTCAATTATTTTGATACGTGTAAACTGTACATTTACAAAACATCACAAGGGTATTGAACTTGAAGGCATTTTATGCTGACAAAACAGAAGATAGAAAAAATACTGTGGAAAACTCCAAAAGAAAATCTACATTTATGCTACCAGTAAATCATACTGTAGCAGCATCATATAGAAATATGGTAAAACAATGCTCAATAAAACTATATCAGCAGGATCAGAGAAATAAATTTTCAAATCTAAGTGGGAAAGAGTTTAAGGCACTAGAACAACTCTGTACAAACAAAAAAAGCACCATAAAGCAGGCAGAAAAATGAGGCTCAGTAGTAATAATGGACTCTGAATGCTATGAATCTAAACTCCTCTTGAAGCTTGATAATTTGGAATATTATGTAAAACTAAACTCTGACCCCATAGTAACCATTAAAAACTACACTGATCTTGGCATTGAAACTGCTTTCAAAAATCATGTTGTAACTGAACAGCTGTGTGACTAAAGATGGACTTCTGTGCATGCCACAGTACACATGCTACCAAAGATTCACAAATGTTTGGATCAGCCACCTGTTCACCCCATAGTGTTACGTACTGGGTTGGTGCTGGAAGCACAAGTCAAGTTTGTGGATGATATGATCAAGAGGATCTCTGCAAGATACCTTTCTTACACAAGAGATTCTTGTTGTTGGAAAATGTTCAAGTTGGAAAAGAGTGGCTCCTCATGACACTGGATGCAACTTCTTTATACACTAACATCTCACATGATGAGAGCCTCCGAGCACTGAAGAAGGGCTTAAACAAAGATGCCATAATGACTAAAGCCCAGGTAGAATTTGTCACACGAATTGCAGAACAGGTATTAAAATAGTGTCTTTTCCATCCCAATGTCTGCAGGGTTACAGTGGGCAACATGAATTAAGTGGCGATGTCTATGACAGTTTGCCACTCAACAACACTGTGACACAGGCAACCGCTGAAACAAATGCTACCAGTATATCAACCAGTTAACTTTGTAACAACATTTTCCACTGAAGCTGGGGATCATAAGAACATACTAGAAAAACACTGGGACATCATTCAAGTGGATCCAGTGCTGGGGTCCATTGTGCATGAAAAAACAAGAGTGGTGTAGAAAGGAGGGATGCATATAAGTGAAAGTGGTACATTTGCAATTGAAAATGACCCAAGATAGAGGCACAGTACTTGTCTTCTGTCACTTCCAAAAGGGTGCAGATCATGTGGCACATGTAAAGTTTGCTCTTTGATTAGGCACCAGAACAGGTTTAGGGACAGTGGTCAAAGTAAAAAATTTACATTAGACACTTTATTTACTGTGACTCAAGTGATGTCTTATACTTATCCACCTGTACATGTCAAGCAATATACAGTATGTCTGGAAAAACTGTCAGACTTTTAAAAAAAAAACAGCAGGGTGATCACCTCAGAGACAGTGAGAAATGTACAGAAATGGATGCTCTAACAATTGTGATGCCCCGAAGGTGGTAAGATGGATGTTAACATGTGCTGGGTTTCCACATCAATAAAAAAAGGGGTAACAAAGCAATAGTGTCGATGACACCAGTAACTTGCACAAATTACTAACACAGGTTCCAAATGGGTGGATGTCGGCACCAGACAAAGAGAAGCAAGAGTCCAGAAATAGATTCCAAATACTTCACAAGGTTTTATTTATACCAAACCAAGGGGAAACGTGGTCATGGGGGGACACTTACACTTACTCTCCTGTGCGAGGAGAACTCCAAATAAGTGGCTGTAACAGCCCACTTTATGAGTGGTCTACACTCTATAATCAGCAAATCACTATATAATCCTTTCAATACTACCCTGAGGTGCACCTCTACCTAGGGCCTATTACCTGGAGTACTCTACTCTAAGGAACTCTATAGCATAATACTGTAAAACTCTACTTCAGTCATAAGAGGTAGTTCATGCATGGATAAGCTTTCTCTGTCATCAGGAAGAAATTGGGCTGCAGGATAAAATTCAAGAGGAACACTTGGCTGACTGGGCTAACAACTAAGGGATTGCAGAGAGGATTTTGTACAGGCCATGAACTCTCTGCCACGCCCCACCTCTCTAGGGTTGCCAGACTTGTTAAGAACAAAGCAATGATTCTTTCAGCTCAGAACCCACTAAGGCCACCGGAATTGAGACACACCAGACCCAGCCATAGCCCTCTTCTGGACTGCCAGGGTAAGACGAAGAAGAAGAAGATGCTGACCAACCTGCCCAAAGTCCTCTTCTAGACTTGCTGGGACTCGAGGAAGAAGAAGAAAGTGCTGACCAACTGACCCAAAGTCCTCTTCTGGACTTGCTGGGACACGATGAAGATTCTGAAGAAAGGAAGTCTGTGAATCAGAAACACCAATGGGGTTCTTGGCACCAAGGCTGGATGAGCCAATGACTACGTAAAATAAGAAACAGGACAATGATACAAAACACTGCTGCAGACTATCTAGATAGCACTTCGATACAGACAACAAAACAAGAAAAGGGATGATACTTTTGTACCAGGCCAGGTTGTACTTTGCGGAAACTTTGAAGAGCAGTAAACAATAAACAGGACGTTGCAAACAACTGCAGCATGGTTCCTTGAAGATCTGCTGCTGGCTGCTTCGAGGATGCACTAGAGTCAACTTCTGGAGTACATTGAAGAAGATTGATCTGGATACTAATGGTGAACAGAGTCTGGAAAGCTTTGGATGACTGATTCAAACACCTTGCAACTTGAAAGGCTGGCAAAGCAATACTTTCTGGCACATTCACTGCTTGTAGCAATAGTTGCATGCAAAATAAAGTCTCAGTTATTGTTGCAGTGACCTCTTATTCAGTCTTAATGTTCAATTCACAGTAAATATACAGGCAAAATTCACTTTTCTGATAGAATCCTAGCACTGCTGGACCTAACAAACAGGGGTCCCTCTGACCAAATCGGGTTCTTCCTGTTACTGCAACTCTGTATTGCTAGCTAGACTCCTTAAACATCCGAGGTCACTAATGCTGCTGGGCCCCTATAACACATGGGAATCTAAATGGTTAGCAGTGGGCCTAACTTGCCCCTTAAAATGGCAGAGCACATGGCGGTGGGCCTAACTTGCCTCTTTTAAGAACTGGTTGGCCTAACTTGCCCCTTTAAGAACTGGTGGGCCTGACTTGCCCCTTTACACAGTGGTGGGCCTAACTTGCCCCTTTAAGAACTGGACTTGGCTTTGTCTGGGCCCCTTTAAGATCACTCAGCCTTTTCTGGGTGAACCCCTTTCAAATAAACATTTGGACCCCTCTGGACAGCTGTGCCCCTTTAACACTCTGCGCTTTTCTGTACAGCTGTGCCCTCTTTAAATCGTGAGCCTCTCCTGTAGCTCTGGCCCCTATAAACACTCTGGGCCCTTTTAGTTCCGCCCCTGCAAATACACTGGTGCCTTTTTTAATCACACTGGTCTTTTCCTGGGTAAGCCCCTTTAATTATGCTGGGCTTCTCTTGAACTGTGCCCCCTTTAGTCACTCTGTGCCCCTTTTAAATTCCTAGGCTGGCTTGGGTGGAACTGTCACTCTTCACTGCCCAACCACTCCTCTTTAATAAATATTCATGTCCTTCCTGAGGCTTCCCTTTTGCTGTCCCCTGCCTGTGGATGTCGTTACGCCCCAAAGGCTTTAATTATTTACTGAGGAGCCCCTGACCCTCACCTTCACAGCGCTCAGCCGTTTTTCCTTTGCGCCTAGCGGTATTGAAAAATAAATGAATTCACTTTCTCTTTACTTTGTGTGGTGAACAGCATGTAGCAGAGTGCTGTCGCCGACTTACCACACCATTTGGAGGCAGGAGCTGAAGACGGGAGGTGGAAGATGCAGTCTGGAGAGGGAGGGAGCTTTCAGGTAGGTGCAGGACGACTGGGGACCTCACGAAAGGTCCTGAAACAGTGCAAAACAATGTGGCAATGCTACCACCGCCACCGAGGGACCAAAACTGCATTTAAACTGTAAAAATAACAAACCGGGGCACCAAGCCCTCCCGGGACACAACAAGATGTTTTTGGACTTTACAGGCGGCTCGGGACAGCACCGCAGACTGGACAGCTGTGCAGGTACATTTTCTTCAGTGACTGGAGGCAGGAGGC
This sequence comes from Neoceratodus forsteri, assembly GCA_016271365.2. Taxonomy (NCBI): domain Eukaryota; kingdom Metazoa; phylum Chordata; order Ceratodontiformes; family Ceratodontidae; genus Neoceratodus; species Neoceratodus forsteri. The sequence goes on from CM057453.1 coordinate 733,181,352, forward strand.
ACACAGCAAAGCTCTCAGGGACAGCTTCAGCCCTTCTGGCAAGCCCTTCTCATCCCTCCTCACTTTCTGTGTCCTCACTCCTCCACAGTCACCATGATTCTCACCAACAGTAACTTATTTTTCAAACTGCTGAACTCTGTATTCTGGTTCTGGAAAGCATAGCAGGTGCCAAACAGTGAGCATTCCATTAGCTCAGCTCAACATTCCATTAGCTGCAGCATGGCAGAAAGGCTTATTTTGTGCATTATTTCTAAGCTATTTACAATATTTTTGACAGGCTTTGTACAGAGATTTGTGTTGGCATTTTAAACTGGGCACCTGAGCATTTCTTGGGCACCTGTTTGCGTCTTGAGGCATCTATAAACTGGCACTTTTCTATTCTTCACTTTTCTGTGGTGCCCCCAACTCTGGGACACAACACAATGCATGTTAAAACAAAGGGAGAGGGTAACAATTTCAGATTTCTGGGACTAGACAATTTTAGAGGAAACCCCGGGGTGGAAATTTGGAAAATGATACCCTCCTAAAAAAGGCTTTTAGATTATTTTCAGAACAGGGGCAAATAAGAAACTGAGATGTCTGAATAAGAATGAATATTTTTATTCTTTTCTGCAATAATTTATCATTTATGCACCCCACAGTGCTCTGAACATTATTGCTTTTGAATATGTGCTAGGTCTGCCTCTGTCCAAATCAAGCCTAAGCCAACACAAATGTTGCATTTTGATGCAAGCTACACAAAAGAAGAAGGGTGTCACAAGATGTATGAAGATACATGCATTTTCTTGGGCCTTTTTTTCTGAATTAATTTGCCTAGGCAAATATTGCATCAAAATGTCTGTTCCTATCCGGAAGTGGTTAGGAGTATTCGTATTAACCCTTCTCGGATTTGTTCCACGTGTGCACATAACAGTAGCTTAACTACATGTTTTCTGCAAGATTATTCCCTACTTCGGGTAGCAGGATGTGCATTTTTTTTTTTTAAGTATTTTTCAATGTAAGTTCTGCACTACTGTAAATAATCAAGTGGATATAAATAGACTACAAACCGAACTAAAAAAGATGGAAGTATGGGCAGAAGCACATAAATTGGGTTTCAATGTTCTGAAGTGTGCGGTTATGCACCTTGGTAGTAATAACCCATGTGATGATTACATGTTAAATGGTATACAACTCAAAGTGACAGCAGAAGAAAATGACCTAGTTGTTATAATTTCCAATGATTTTAAATTTAAAATGCACTGCAGAAAAACGGCAAGGAAGGTGCATGCAATACTACATTGTATTCATAGACATAACTGCAGCAGGGAGAGGCAAGTTCTCATCCCCCTGTTTATCTCCCTGTTGCAGCCACAGATGGAGTACTGCTCCCAGTCCTGGTCTCCTAGCACCAAGGCTAAGATCAGAGGCATGGAGGGGCTGCAAAGAAGGTCCACCAAAATTATATCTGGCCTTGAACACTTGAATTATGAGGATAGGCTGGCCAATCTAGGTCAATACAAAATTGAATATAGAAGGCTCAGATGTGATCTTTGCCTAATTTTCAAATCCTTTACTAATGATGACCTCTGGAACTGCTTAGGATTTGAACTCAGAGAACATAATTATTTGACCAGGTCGCATGACATACAACTAAAAGGTAGGAGGAATAAAACAAGAACAGCAAACTGATTTAGTCAGAGGGTTATCAGCATGTGGAACATCCTTTATTTAGATGTTATTGGTAGTTGCACCATGACTATCTTTTAAGACTAGATTAGACACTAATTTTTCTGGATTGGGATTTCCAGGTTATCCCTTTGTGAAAAGGGCAAGCCTCAATATGGGCCTATGGCTCTCTTGGCTTGTACAAACACCTATGAAGCCTATGAACCCTAAGTGCATTTGTATTTTAACCCTTTTTGTCTGTTTTTTCACTACACACTGCACCTTATCCTTATACACATGGGCTCGGATAGTCAGACTGCGCCTGGCAGTGGCGCAAACACGGGCACAGCGCAGGTGGCATGCACCAGGGCCAGGACCAGGTGATATTGAATGGTGATCGCCAAGGCACAGCACCATTGAATATGGCACAGACTGCACATGGCGCAGTGGGACTGTGCCGGCGCAAGTCACAGATCGGAAGCACGGAATGCGCCAGCACAAACACAGTTGCGCTGGGTGCAGCAACCGTGATATTCAAAAGAAGGCATGTAAATGAGGCCATAATATATGCATGGCACAACCGGGACCATTAGCAAGTCATTATGGCCCCATTTGCATGCCTTGTGTAGGGCAGCATGGTGAATTGTGCCTGGTGCCCTACACAGCATGATGTGTGGACTGAGGGGGTCCCGGGGCAACCCCTATCCCGTAGCCATAATTGCCATTAATGCATACTCACTACATGCCCTGGTGGTCTAGTGGTACCCCCCTTCCTCCCATTGTCACGATTGCCGTAAAATTGTCAGTTCTACATGGCCTGGTGGTCTAGTGGTTCCCCCTCTCTCCCGTTGGCCTGATCAAGTAAAATCCCTAGTAGTCTAGTGGTAACCCCCTGCCTCCCGTTGCCTTGATCACCATGAAAATGTAATCTCTACATTCCCTGGTAGTCTAGTGGTACTCCCCTTCCCGACCCTAGCCTCAGTTACCGTGAAAATGTAATTCCTACATTCCCTGGTGATCCAGTGTCACCCTCACCCTCCCACATAGACTTTTGCCCACCTCTCCTGTCATCGTTGGGCCGCTGCAACCACGCCCATATACACACGACCGCCTGCGAACGATAGCTTACAGTATGGGCTTGCAGGGCATATTGTACTTAGACAGTCACAAATATGTGAATGAAGTAATTCACATACTTGTGATCTGTCTAATTACAGTATGTTCTGCAAGCCCATTGGTCCACAGTGGGGCCAGTGGGCTTACAGCCCATACTGTAAGCTGTCATCCGGCAGGCAGCCAAGCGGTATGTGGGTGGGTTGCAGCCTCCCACCGATGATGGGGGGAGCAGGGTGGGCAAGGAGTCCTGTATGGGTGGGAGGGGTAGGAGTGCCACTGGATCACCAGGGAATGTCTTTATGGCATTTTAGCAGTGATCGGAGCTAGGGGCGGGGAGAAGAGTGCCACTGGATCACCAGGGAATGTAGGAATTACATTTCCACGGTGATCGGGGCTAGGGGCAGGAGGGGGGTACCACTAGACTACCAGGGAATGTAGAGATTACATTTTCATGGTGATCGAGGTGACGGGAGAGGAGGGGTATCATCAGACTACCAGAGCCCATATGGGTGCTTGTGGACGGTGTTCCAGGTGGGTGGGTGGCCACCCATGGCTGGCGGCTGCTGTGTTGCACCCTGCAATACAGCAGCCCAGTTGTGGGTGGCCAGGAGTTGTTCCTCTATTTCACAAGCTCAACTTTGAGCCCCCCTAAGTGGCGCAATGCAGGTTTGTGCCAGCATATGCGATGCACATCCCGGGCTGAATATCGGGATGTGTTGCATATGCATGGGAATGCCCCCTGCATGTGCACTGCATACATTACCATTGCGCCCAAGTGCATCAGGATTTGTGCTGCACCTGGCAGCCTTTTGAAAATCCCACTGGGGTGCAGTGCTGTGTTGCGCCAGGCACAACCCCTTTGAATATCCGGGTCATGGTGTTAAGACTAATTGTGTGTGTGTATCTCATTGAGGACACAAAATGCCAATTAAATCTAGCATTTGCACTTTATTTAATGGAGCAATTAAGTAATACATTAAATAAATTATCACTATTCACAAAATGGTAAGAAAAAATTTAGAAATGTAGTTGGTCAAAAGACCTGACCGTGCATTAACTCTCTATAAACACATGATCAGGTGCCAAATCTCAGTTTTCTCCCCCCAAAAATGACTTCAAGCCATTTTAAAAGTATAATAAGCCCCTGCAGGTTGTGTACCATGGGTTTTTCATGCACTTCCTAGGGACATAAGGGCACTCGGCCTTCGGCTCCATGCCCTACTATGCTACTGGGTGTGCATTCAAATCCCAAAATGCACATCCTGGCATGGCTTATTACTTAAATAAAACACCTTGCTTTGAGACAGCAGTAAGAGCCATGATCAAGGGGCCTCCATGGCGTAGAAACATTAGATTGTAATTCCCTGTGACTGCTGTACATGAGTACCTCCTAAAGCCTTGCTAATTTATAATAAAGTATACTAACGGGATACAGACTGTTTCTGGTTATAATTTCAGTAGTGATAGTGGTGTGTGCCCCGTTTTGTGTTACGTAGTGAAGGAATACAACCGCCATGCTTTGATACTACACATAAAGCAGTTTGCAGCCATATTTCTGTCCACTCAAATAAGAAAGCCATTCTTTTGCTGTAGTACTGTATAAGCAGTCCACCCCAATTACCCCCAAAATGAAGACTGATGAAAGACATTATATTCATGGAAAACATTACTACTGATAAACAGTGAATCTGAAAAGAGAGGCCTTCCTGGAACTGTGGTGTCCCTGGGATAACTACTGGTTAGGAGTGACTGAGATTGACTAACAGAGATACAAGGTACTGTAATTTCTGTAAGGGAGCTAACAGCCCCACAGGTCATTGTGGGAATGTGGTGTTTTACTTGTATTGAACAGTTTTTTTCCCTCTCTATTTTGTGACAGGACTTATTCATACTACGTATACTGGCATCAAAGTGTTTTGGGGGCAGCCCCAAATATTCTTGTATTTTGTCCTGAACTGTACTCAAACTCCTGAGTAAAGCTGAGTTACAAAAAATAAAGTCTGGACAAAAAGACTGCCATCTCTTTGATGATGCTATGTTTTTGAAAACAAGGAAACTGGGCACTAAACAGTACAGTTGTGATTCCAGCCCAAGACCTGATGTGTGCTCTGCTTAAAATATACTGCTCCCAATACATGTGCTCTACCATGCTTCTAAGGGGTACTCTATTTACTGTACCATGGTACCCAGTCTCAAGACAACTGTGCACTGGCTATGCATTTCTCTGCCATGTTTCATTCTTCTGGCGATATTACTGGTACATTAGCAATTCCTCTGACCCTTGAGCAGAGGTCTACTTCAAATCCATAGCTTGTGATGCTTAAATCCCTGATTTTCACTGGACGGTGTTTCATTTTATATTTAACTATAGCGATGTCTGCCTAAATAAACATCTTTTATACCACTATAGTATATGATTAGGGCTTATAGTAGATTGAAATCACTGGCTTTTAAAATCCCATTGTAGGACAGTTCAAAGGTCAAAAAAGTTGTTGTACTATCTTTCTGACATCACATCGATAGTACAACTTTTCAGCCTTGTCCTACCTCCTGATTGGCTGACTCGACTGGCTGTAACAGTGAAAAAATAATTAAAAACATGGTGGTTGATTAAGCGGTCACAGAGCAGTGGATCTTCCCAGGGAATCTTCCTTGTATCAACACAAATAGCCTTACACGGCTTTGTGGCACAAAATCATTTTTTTATTTTAAAAAATAAACAGTGCTTCTAAAAGAGAGCGAGTGGGTGTGGGGAGAGGCAGCTGTCGGTGGGAGCACAGTGAAGCCGAAATGAGTGGCACTAGCAGCGGAGAGAAGCAGAAGCCAATGGAAACAGGAACACAAAATAAAAAAAACAGAAGGTAACCAGCATTAATAAAAAAAGAAATAAGCCCTAAAAATATATTACATATGGTTGACCATCCGCAACCAAGGCAGTTTTTCCATCTCGGGAGTTAATGACATCAGGGAGACCTCTTGAGCTTCACTCTCGAGGTCTGTATGATGTCATCAACTCCCTTGATTGAAAAACAGCGTTGTTGTGGATGGTCACACATCCACTGTTCTATGGCTCTGTTCTCACTAGGGTATCTGAAATGGTTCCTTTCAAATGCGTGCTAGTACCAATCGCGCTCACACTAAGCACACTTGTAACCTGGAATTTTGGAAGCGTGCTCAAACCCTGATGAGACCTGGCCTTGAGCACACTTCCAGAAATCCATTTCAAAAGTGAAGTGAGCTACTCACAATGTGAACAGACAAGGTCGGATCCATTCGTGCTTATTTGTTCTCCCACCTCATGATCGCACAAAGAATCATGGTAAGCAGCTGTGCAAGTGCTGCTGGATCAGAATAGAAGAGGAAATGGATTAATAGTTAGTGAGAATGTTCTAGCATGCATCTACTGAAGTGGATCAATAAAGCGGACTACAGTGTGAACCCTGCAGCACTGTAAACTGTAATCCGTTTTCAAAAACGGATCGCTGAAACGTGCTGTAGTGAGAACAGGGCCTATATGTTTTGCACCCATTATCAGGGTCATGACTTTTTCATGCCATAAATGTTGCATGACACATAGGTCATCATTCAGTTTTTCTTTCACTGGGTTCAATACTGCAGTTGTAATTGCATGCATATCTGGAATATCAAGGCAGGTTATTGGCCATACATATTTCCATGTAAGCTATAATACCTGACAGGGTGGGAGGTATTGGTTTATATCAGACTGCCCTGGGGTGCAATGAGGCCTGACACTGCAGGCTGGGGGCATTTTAGCCCCTAGAAGTTCCAGTATAGCCTAATATCACTGACCCTGAAGGGTATTATTGCCCTTAAAAAATGGGTTGCATGTTTAGTATATTGAAGAAAGAGTTAAAAATGTTATACATCTACAAAAAATGTGAAAGAATTAATAAAACAACACTTCTTTGTAAAGAAGTCTACTGTTAAAATTGCCATGACAGGGTGCTGTATTAGGTTTCCATTTAGCTGTATTTATTTTCTTTGTCCCCCTACCCTTCTTGATTTACCTGCCTCTGAGCTGCAAACTGTTTTAGTTTCAATTGTTTACAACTCCCTCCCCCAGGTAAAGGTCCATTTTAAATGTTAAGCTTTTTGTTTGTAAAATGGCAGCAGCTCAACGTGGTTGGTATTGGGAACACAATTCAGTCATGATAGCAAGAGTGATGGCAGGCATACTGACAGGATTAACAAATGTTAATACAAGGTAAAGGTACTGCTGTAATGAAAACACTTGAAAGCGTTAATTTTTGTGAGCCTGCTTCAGTATTCTGGGCTTGCTGTACTTTTGTGTTAAGGATGAGTCATGGAGGTGAAAAGTGTGCTGCCGATTAGAAATGTAGCATGAGCGCACAGAGCTAATGTGATCAGTGTGTGGTCATAGAAGTATCTCCAGAGCACTTAGGTCCCTTTATTTTTTTTATTTTTTATTTTTTACAAGTGATTGTAGAGCAGGAGAAGTGAACCGGTTATGGTAAATAGCTACTGATACAAGGGGGTGGGGGGGTGTTATTCGTTAAGCTAGTAAAAATAAATGGTTGCCATTCAGGAGTTCAACATTCTACTGAGCTTAATAATCTGTGTAAAACAGCAGGCTGGTGCAGGGACTAGTTATTTACTAGTCTCTTTTGCCTAATACTTGCATGGGTGGTGGGGACTCTCCACCAGTAAGGGAGCAGGGTTTCTCAAACTCATTTTCTAAAAATGCACGAATAGCTGATACTGAGGAGAAAATCCTCAAACTCCAATAAAGAAATGAAGCAAGGAAAAGTTAACAAATCAGATAACTAGGCTCATTAAAAATGATAAGTAATGGCATCCAATGAATTTTCATTTTTCCTCCAAAAATACATAGTTTTTAATTATTTTCTTGGACTGGGAATTGGACGCCAAGCCAAAGCTTGATTCCAGGGTGTCCCAGGATCACAGGGAGGTTAAGTGTTCTGCTTAAGGTTACATAGTATGCAAGTGGTAGATGTGGGATTCAAAACCATGTTTGCTGAGTCTTGAGGTACACAGCCCAGAGTTCTAACCTCTTGGCTATGATGCTTCCTTAAGCTTTCAATATCTTCACATGGATCACTCTTGCTCTCAAAGCTAGAAAGTTGTCCCCCCATCTAGAATAATTATGGAACAGTAATTCAAATGATGTCAAGGGTGTTTCCTTATATAAAGCAAAAGTTAGGTAATCTACACTTTATACAAAGCACAGCAGCATTCATTAGCATAATTAATATGTTAGCAGTGCAAAACATTGTGTAAATACTGTTTACCATTCCTCAGATACTTGTAGCTGTTGCGCCAGAGTGTACTCAAGGAACAGGTTTGACGTTCCCTGATAGAGTAATTAGTGTGATGTGCTTCTCAGGATGATTAGACATGCCAGCTTTAGCTGAAAGGGTGATTTATTACTTACGTCTACTAAGGTAATTCAATGCATGGAACCAAGCAAAAGATTTACATCAAGGATTGACATATCTGCTTCCTTGCCACTTTTTCTCGAGACCCATAAATCCAGTAGCAAAATGACAAACTAAGCTGGACAAAAAAAAAATCACTGATTTGAATCACTTCGCTTCATTTTTCACTTGAAACAACAACAACTGAGGGCCCAATTTTGAGTTGCAGTTGTTTATGCCGTGACCACTTTGTGCCAGCTGTGACTTTGCAGTTGGAGTTGAAGCCCTTTTTTACAAGGTCATTACACAGTTTGTGACCATATATGGAAGGAGCATGTGTTACCATGCAGTTTGTGTCATTCGCAGGGTATGATGACCCTCGCATGGTCTGTCACAGCCTGTGTAGGCCCCCCCCCATAGAACTTTAACATGCTGGTAGTACAATGTCACAGTATTGTTACATGACCCAGAAGACTGTCAGTGAATTGAGTGTCAAGTAAGATGGACAGACAGTTATTATTTTTGTAGTACTCGGGCTAAGGAGTAGGGTTTTAATTGAATAATAGGGAGTTCTATAAATATGGGGTGCAACCAGGTGCCAATGGGCTACCATTGTCATGGCCAGCGAGTCAAGCAATGTTTTTGACAACATGCCTAGAAATGGTCCACAAGTTAAGGGGGGAGACTGTGTGTGGGGAAATGCCAGATGACACTGCCAGACAGTGCATTGCATAGTACCATGAGACTTCAGCCTTAATGCATTGAAGTTGTTTACTGTTTTAATAGGCAGTGCTTTAGCAATCACTTTGTAAGTAATAAAGTTTGTATAGTTTATCTGTAATCGCAGAGGTTGACCATCTCCTTATTTATCCTGTATGTCAGTGTGTGAGCAAACTGAAGCGTTACAAACATGGAAGTACTGTAATGGCCACTGTAAGAAGAATGGCATTATATTGGAATTTGTGGAACTATGGACTCTCTCAGTAAAACTGTACTCAGGAATCAAACATGTGGGGCACTACAGCATGGAGGTAAATGAATGGGAGCACACTGAGCTGCAGTGTAACTGGGAGCTAAGGTATAGCTGCCTAGTTTCAGATCCAGCATCATTCACAGATTTTGATAGTGATGAACTAGCTGTAGCATGCCTGTGTATTAATCTGTGATACATCCCACATCCTCCCCATGTATGGTCATATGCTACTACATACTCTACGAGCATATGAAGACAGGAAAAAAAGAAGTCCTTTGGTTCACTGAATTCTCCCCAACAACAACTCAAAGGACATGGTTATACCTGATTATACCATGGACTAAAAATAAAAGACATGATCCTGTGTTTTAATTGGCTGGCTGGCACCTTTCTGCCATGGTAAATCCTACGATATACCCACAGCAAAAATGCCAGTCAGCCGCAGCTCTCAAACTCATCCAACCCCGAACTCACAGCCACAAACTGCCATGTTTAATCCCTGCTAAACTGTTGTGGACCTCACTCGTGCTGTGAACTCAGATCTGCAGTCGCACCTGCAACCCGACTGTGCCACTGAAAAACAAATTCACTGTCCTTTACCAGCTGACAGAAAAATAAAATAAAATTGCTACATGCTTCTCATTGCTGCTCGGAATTGCAGACTCCTGCTCCTTCAACAGCGCTGCCACTATACTGTTAAGCACAATCAAACTTCCCGTGTCACAGCGGAAGTCCGCCAGCGGCAGCATTTATGTCAGCTATAAGAAAATATTACCGAAAACAAACAAAATGCCTGTTATACTCCCAAACAGCAAATTCTGTCTCAGGACACTGTCCTCTGTAATTGATGTCGGCATCGCGTGGTGGAGCTCAGTAGACTGGATTACCGCTTACAGAGCCCTAGCTACACAGGACTACTTAACATTGCGTAAAGACACCTCACCTAAAAATCAATAAAATTTTTTTTTTTTTTTTTTTTTATATATTTTTCTTAATCCTTCATTTCCTTTTCCTGGTATAATTGCAATAAGCCACTCTGGGGATGTGGGTTATAGGGGGAATTACCACAGCTGGTGAGGATTTACCCAATCGGCTGCACCTCGTGGGCAAACCACTCCAGCCGTGGTAAATCCCCCGATAACCCACACCCCCTCATGGCTTATTGCTTAAATATTTGTATAATTATGCCACATCACTGTGTATGTCATTATTCTACCCCATTTAACTTAAATGCCTAACACCGAATGTCCTGTTTACCCAATCCTGTTAAAATATAAAACTTCAAATTCAACTTCAGTGGACATTACCATTAACTCATTTTTTTCCTCTGGACACTTATAAAGCTTTCATTAAGGGAATGAACTGTTGCTACTGATGCTACTTTAGATAAAATTCCATTACACAAATCTGCCACTCATTTTAAATTTCTAAATCTGCCTCCCTTATTTGTTCACTAATGTCCTTTACTTACTTATCTCATCTTTAGATATATTTACTAGCTTTATCTTATTGGATATGTTTATTCCAGTCAACAATTTGAAGAATTTTCTCTTAGCTCCTCTGTCCTAAAGGTAAGGGCATAGAATTTGCCAACAGAAAAGGATCACTTGGCCCACCTAGTCTGCACAAATGTTCCCTGCCTAATCTGACTCTGCAGACCCTGACTGGTCTCTGGTGACCCTCCCTCCTCCAAGACTGTTTTCTATTATACCCCTATGTCAATCTCACTGATGCTCGAAGACCAGCACTGTGTTTGCCTCCACACTTTAGCTGGCAATCTGTTAATCTAGCATTTAAGCAATGATTTAATTGAGCTGTCGCTGTATAAAGCACCTTGTTTTGAGACACCAGTAAGGGCCATTATAAAATGCCTACACAGCATGGAAACATTAAACTATAATTCCATGTGACTGCTGTAGATCAGTACCTCCTAAAGCCTTGCTTGTTTATAATAAAGTATATTCACAAGATACAAAATGTTTTGGGCCATAATCTCAGTGGTGGTAGTTGTGTGTGTCCCATTTTGTGCTACATATTAAAGGGGATAACTACTATGCTTTGAGACTACACATAAAGCAGTCTGCTGCCATGTTTCTGCTCATTCAAGTAAGAAAACCATTCTTTTGCTCTACACTACATAAGCCATCCACCCCAAATTATCTTAAAAATGAAGAATGATGAAAGACATTATATTCATGGAAAACATTACTACCAATAAGAAGTAAATCTGAAAAGAGAGGCCCTCCTGGAACTATGGTGTCCCTGGGATAACTGCTGGTCAGGAGTGACTTAGATTGACTAACAGAGGTATGAGGTACTGTGAGGGAGCTAACAGCCCCACTGGTCGTTGTGGGAATGTGGTGTTTTACTTGTATTGAACAGTTGTTTTTCTCTCTATTTTGTGACAGTACTTGAGTTACAAAAAATAAAGTCTGGATAAGAGGACTACCATCTCTTTGATGAAGCTATGTTTTTGAAAACAAGGAAACTGGGCACTAAACAGTACAGTTTTGGCTCTAGCCCAGGATTTTATGTGATGTGTGCCCTGCTTAAAATATACTGCTCCCAATAGATGTGCCCACTATGCTTTTAATGGGCACTCTATTTATAATATGTACTATACCACCATGCCCAGACTCAAGACATATGTGCACTGGCTATGCAGGTTTTTTTTTTAAGTTGTTTAACCAGGAGTAGCACACTAAGCTGAACGTTTTTTTTTTTTAAACAGGTGCATCCTGGGAAGCACAAAGAAGTTAAGTGACTCAATCAGGGTCACACAGTATGTAAGTGGAAGCTGTGGGATTCAAATCCAGGTCTGGTCTGCTGGATGGTACCAGATTTGCAGCTCAGAGCCTTAAACCACTGCACTATACTGCCTCCATACTGTTTCACTGGTACATGTTTCATTCTTCTGGAGATATTACTGGTACATTATTAATTCCTCTGACCCCTTGAGCAGAGATCTACTTCAGTTTGAATCCATAGCCTGTGATGCTTAAATCCCTGATTTTCACTGGATGGAGTTAAATTTTATATTTAACTATAGTAATGCCTGCTTAAATAAACATCTTTTATACCACTGTCTTGCACCCATTGTCAGGATCATGACTTTTCATAAGTCATAAAATTAGCATGCCACATAGAGCATCATTCAGTTTTACTGTCACTGGATTCAATACTGCTGATGTGATTGTATATATATCTAGAATCTTAAGATACTGAGGAGCAAATTCTCAAACTCCAATAAGGAAATGAAATAAGGAAAAATTAACAAATTAGATGACACGCCTCTTCGGAATTGATAAGTAATGGCATCCAATGGATTTCATTTTTCCTTCAAACATTTTTTTATTTTATTTTCTTGTTCCCAGAAATGCACACTAAGCCAAACTTGATTCCAGGTGTGTCCTGGGATCACAGGGATGTTAAGTGATTTGCTCAAGGTTACACACTATGCAAGTGGTGGATGTGGGATTCAAAACCATGTCTACTGAGTATTCAGGTTCATAGCTCAATGCTCTAACTGCTTGGATATAATGCCTCCCAAGTCAATAAATATTGCCACAAGGATCACTCTTGCTCTCAAAGCAAGCAAGTTGTCCCCAGTCAAGAATAATTATGGAACAGTAATTCAAAGGATGTCATGGGTGTTTCCTTATATAAAGAAAAAGTCAGGTAGAATACACTTTCTACAAAACGTGGCCACATTCATTAGCATAATTAATATGTTAGTAGTTCAAAATGCTGTGTAAATGCTGTTGTTTACCATTTCTCAGAGCTTTGAAGCTTTTATGCCAATGTGTACACAAGAAAGACATTTGACATTTCCTGATGGTGTAATTAGTGTGATGTGCTTCTCAGGATGATTAGACATGCCAGCTTTAGCTGAAAGGGTGATTTATTACTTACATCTACCACAGGTAATTTAATGCATGGAACCAAGCAAAGGGTTTACATCAAGGATTGACATCTGCTTCCTTGCCACTTTTTCTCTCCAGACATATAAGCCCTGCAGCAAAATGACAAACTAAAGTGGGTAAATAAATAACTAATTTGAACCACGTCATTTTTTTTGCTTTCACTTAAAACAAAATCAAGTGAAGGCACAGTTCTGAGTTGCAACTGTTTATGCTGTGACCACTTTGTGTCAGATGTGGCTTTGCAGTTGGGGTTGAATTCCTTTTTTACATGGCTGCTGCACAATATGTGACTACATATAGAAGGAGCATTGGCTGCAATGCAGCTTGAGTCATTCATAGTAAGTGGGGACCCTCACATGGCCCATCATAACCTCTGTCGTCCCTCCCATCCGTAGAGCTTCCACATGCAGGCAGTACAATATTGCAGTACTGTCACAGGACCCAGAAGATTGTCAAGGGACTGAGTCTGGCAATTGAGATGGACAGCTTGCTAATCTTTTTGAAGTAATGGGGCTAAGGAGTAGGGTATTCATTGGATAATAGAGGGTTCTATGAATGTGGAGTGCAGTCGGGGGGGGGGGCAATGGGCTATACCAGGGTCATAGCCAGTGAGTCAAACAGATGCTTTTGACAATATGCTAAAAGTGGTCCACAAGTTAAGGGGGAGTGGGGGTGGAGAAATGCCAGATAGCACTACCTACCAGCCTACTGTATTGCATAGCACCGTGTGACCTCAGCCTTAATGCATTGAAATTGTTAACTTTTTTATGGTGGCTCGCATTTGACTGCCAACATATTGCATTAGTAGCAGATTTGGAGGTGCGGTCACTGTTGGAAGAATGCAGGGCATGCATCAGTAGGTGCATCCCTCATTCCCCAATAAGCCAGCATGCAGGCACCACACCAGGAATACATAATGGAGCAAGCACATCTAAGAAAAGGTCCGCTGCAATGAGAGCCAAGCTCATCATACAGCGGCACCAAAACACAGTCTCCCTACATGCCTTTCTTGGTGAAGCCCTTCAATTAACATGGCGGCGCTGACTGCCACCACAGAGAGAGCCGACTTCAGGGGCCCAATGCCCAATCCCCCTGTCGGCATGCTCCAACCCACGTCATGTCAGCATAATGCACCACCCCATTTCAAGCATGTGCTAGGGGGTACCCATTCTCCATCAGCTTCATGTCCCCCTTCCCAGTTTAATTTGCCAATGGGGAGCCCACTCCCCATTGGCATACTATCCCATTTGTTGTGTGCGATGGGGGTGCCCAATCCCCCATTGGCTACAGACCCCCCCAATAAAACACTAAGGTGTCATGCTGGGAGCCCACCCCAGCATGCCAAATGCCCCTGTAAAAGAAAAACCATCCTGCAATGTTTTTCTTTTTTTAAACCTGCAAAGCAGAAAATGGTCCCTTGTTGACTCCAGTAGCCCTCCCCCCAACTGGTGCCCACTCTCTGCACCCCCTGCCTCCTCACCCCCTCACCCCCTACTTACTGTACCTCCAGAGTATGGTGCGATGATCTTCAGTGGACCGAGAACATGCCTGCACCCTTCAAAGCCGACCGCGAACTGAAGAAATGCCAGTAAGCTGTATATTGGCATAAATAGGGTTTTTTCAACTTTGATGCATATCTTGGGTGTTTTGGGGAATTTTGGCACCAAATTTTCAACATTGGGTTATTGGGACCCCTTCTTGTGAATTCAGTCACTGTCATGGCATAATTCAGTCCCGAACGGTGATTTTGCATTCTCTGCGCGGAATCATCTTTCTGGACCGATTAACAAAATGACAGTGCCACTGATCATGAGGGGAGCTCTCAAAAAGCCTATGTTGCAGATTTGGTGGAAAAAAATCCAAAACATGGCTGTTTTACGAGCGTGCATTGAGCGGTTTCCATGCATGCTCTTAACTACATGACTTTGTAATATTTTCACTCCAGATTTTCAAAATTGCCATTTTTCCACACCTTCTTATGAACAGTACAGCTGTCATTTTATATATCCTGGCCAAAATGTGTTTTCATACATGTGGCACAGAATAGCGTGGTCGCTATGCAAAATCAGTTTTCCGGACAGTTTGAGAAAATGACAGTGACACTGTTCATGAACAAAGGTCCTAAAATGCCTATGTTGAAAATTTGGTGACGAACGTCCATAAAATTACTCTGTTACAAGCGTGAGTTGCGCAGTTTCTATGGACCCTTGTAACTTCGTAAATTTGCAATATTTTCATGCCAGATTTTCAACACTGGCAATTTTTCATGCCTGCTTATGAACAGTACAGCTGTCATTTTTCACAGCTTGCCCAAAATGTGTTTCCACACCTGTGGGTCATTGTGGGAAATCAACTTTTGGGACAGATTAAGAAAATCGCAGCACCACTGTTCATGAGGGGAGGTCCCAAAATGCCTATGTTGAGAATGTGGCTAAAAAAAATCCCCAAAATAATTGGGTTACGGATGTGTGTTGCTCAATTTCTATGCATGCTCATGCCTTCACCAATTTTTCATATTTTCACTCCAGATTTTCAATGTTGCCATTTTTTTACACCTCCTCATGAACAACACAGTTGTCATTTTTTACATCCTGCCCAAAATGTGTTTTCATCCCTGTATTGCCAAAAGGCATAGCTGCTGTGCAAAACCACCTTTCAGCTAACAAACTGATTGTGCCGCTCTTCATGAGGTGGGGTCACAAAAAGCCTATGTTGAAAATTTGTAGTGAAAATACCAACAAACGCCTATGATGTTAGGGTTTCCAACTGTAACACCCCACTCTGTAGAGACTGCCAGGCATCAGGGATGCACCTTGGGATCACTGGCTGTAATGGTCATGCCATTCCACCCCACCCCCAACCCCACCATGCAGCCAGTGACAGGCATCGAGGTGTGCCTTGGAGTGTTCAGCCCTAAAGTTCACCCCATTCTCCTATACTGCACCTGTCTCAGTGTATTTTCTTATGGAATGGGGTAAATATAAGGCCCAAAGACCCCAAAGCACACCATGACACTTGTCAGTATCTACAGGGTAGAATGAGGTAAAATGACATGAGCGTTATAGCTGACACCCAAAAGACACACCCCAACGCCTGTCAGACTCTTCAGGGTGGGAGTGGGGTTGGTGTCAGTTCAATACTTCACTGCCACTCCTATTATGCACCTCTAACTCCTGCACTACCAATGCCAATGCCAGTGAGACAACATTCGGCATTGTCAAATGCTTGTTTTAATAGGCAGTGCTTTAGCAATCACTTTGCAAGTAATAATGTTCATATAGTCCACCTGTGATCGCAGAGATTGATCATCTCATTATTTATTCTGTGTGTCAGTGTGTGTGTAAACTGAAGCTTTACAAGCATGGAAGTAATGGCCATTGTAAGAAGCAGATTGTATTATATTAGAATGTGTGGTACTATGGACTATCTCGGTAAAACTGTTCTTGACAGTCAAACATGTGGGCACTACAGCATGGAGGTAAATGAATAAGAGCACACTGAGCTGCAGTGTAACTGGGAGCTAAGGTATAGCTGCCTAGTTTCAGATCCAGCATCATTCATTGATCTTGATAGTGAAGGACTAGATGTAGCATGCCTGTGTATTAATCTGTGATATGTCCCACATCCTCCCCCATGTATGGTCATATGCTACTACATACTCTATGAGCATATGAAAACAGGGAAAACAGAAGTCCTTTGGTTCATTGAATTAACAACCCAATGGACACGATTGTACCTGAATATTTGTATAATTCTGTCACATCATTGTGTATTGTTATTTTTCCATTCCACTGCAACTTGGATAACTAATACAGGAATTTCCTGAAAACAGGCTTTTGCCTAGTATCTTATCCTGTTAAAATACAAATAAACTTCAGTGAACATTGCCAGTAATCCCTGAACTGTTTCTGCTGCTGTTACTTTAGAAAGAATTTTGTTCCACAAATCCGTAACTTTTCTGAATTTCTAAATCTGCCTCCTTTAATTGTTGAGTGATGTCCTTTACTTTTCTTATCTTTAGATATGTCTAATAGCTTTATTTATTCCTGTCAACAATTTAAAGAAATCTCTCATAGCTCCTGCTAACAGGAAAGTCACATAGAAACATACAGATTTTCAGCAGTAAAGGACCATTTGGCCCACCTAATTTGGCCACATTACCTGCCTAATCTGACTCTGGAGACCCTAACTGTTCTCCAGTGACCCTCCCTTTTCCATGCTTATTTTTTAATATACTGTACCCCATGTCTATCCCACTCATGCTTGAAGACCCCCATTGTTTTTGCCTCCATCACTTTAGCTGGCAGTCTGTTAAAGGTGTCTACCCCCAATTCAGTGAAGACGTATTTGTCACATCTCTCTTAAAGTACCCCCCAGCTTCATCTCATGCCCTCTGGCACTGGGGCTCATTCACATTTGAAAGGGACTACCCTCCTGCACCCTCTTCACCTGTGTGAGATAATTGTAGGTCTCTATCATGTCACTTCTCACTCTTCTCTCTTCCAGAGTGAACAAGTTGAGATCCTGCAGTCTGTTCTCATAGGACTTCTCGTGCTGCCCCTGCACCATTTTAGTTGCCCTTTTCTGGACTGCCTCCATCCTCATACATTTTTTTTCTACTGAAAATCTGAAGAGTGGTCAAGTTTCAGTGCAAAAACACTTGGTGCACAGAAGTCCAGAGGCAGATTACAAAATGGGAGAGCAGGTACTGACAGTCACCAAGCAAGAAAGGGACTGACTATACTGTAGGAGTCATCATATTGGATGGCCTCAAGGTGTTCAGGCAGTGTGACAAGGTGTTTGGTAGTTCCAGTGGGATGCTGGGGTGCATAGGGAAGGGTATCACCAGCAGAAGGAGAGAAGTGGTGTTGCCACTGTATAGAACACTGGTGAGACTATACCTGGAGTACTGTGTCCAGTTCTGGAGACGGCACCTCAGGGATGACATAGATAGAGTGGAGACTCTACAGATGAGGGCAAATAAAATGGTACAGAGTCTGTATCAGAATCCCTATGAGGAGGGACTAGAGGACCTCAACATGTACACCCTGGAAGAGATAAGGGAAAGGGGGATACGATAGAGATCTATAAATAACTCACTGGGATATATAAGGTACAGGAGGGGAATATATTTTTCAGAGAAAAAGATGAATGAGAACAAGGGGACATGCACTGAAACTGGAAGGTGATAAATTCAAGAAAGATGTGAGGAAGTACTTCATAGAAAGAGTGGTGGTTCTCCACCGCCCACTAGACCACAGGTATTTATTTTCCTAGAAATGAAAACACTGACATGGTAGCATAATTGTGCATATCAGGAAGTACTAATCAAGGGATCCTAGAACAAATGCAGTGTGTGGCTGCATGAGGACAATGGGTCTGTTTGTTCCAGTTGTGAAAGCTGCAAAAGCAGCAACAGAAGAGATCTACTTAGGACTGTGATTATTGGCATATTCATTTACCTAATTTTTCCCTCCACTAGATCACCGGGTATGTTCCCTGAGTAAAGGCAGGAGGAAGACACACAAGAAGACAGAGATGAAAACATTCAAATACTGAATGCAGTCATCTGGAACAGCACAGCATACACTACAGATATATCACTCCGCAGTACAAGTCAGTGACAGAAACCAAGGCAAATCACACGACTGATTTTCTGCTGGGTTGATAATGGGGAATGGTTCCCTACACAGACCACACCAGAAAATCTGACACACATAATAGTCACACCCATGACAGTAATCTCCAAACTTCGTTTGGTGCCTAACAAATGTTTTGCACACAAGGTGCTAACTGGGACCAGCAGCAATATCCTAGGGTGTGGGGGCCAGCTCTTAGTGCTGACGGATCACATTTTAAGCAGCCTGTGAAAATATGACACTTGAACCACAATCCCCTAAATCAGCAGCCAAAGAACCCCCTCCCACTCAAGGAATAGTGAGGATTAAAAAATGAAATGCCTGAGGGATGGAGATATGAAACAGCATGAAATAACCTAGCATTCTCCGACCGCCACCGAGTCAGAGGATGCTAGGTGATTGAATCAGAGACCAGATTAGACATTACGATACTGTTTTTTTCTGTATTCCTAGTTTTGCTTTAATAGGGGACTTCTTTTGCTCTGCCACCATATCCCTAGATGGCTATACCACTTTCCAGAAGGACAGACTGTCCAAGCTTAGAGGTGGCTGTCTGGTATATCTGAACAATGATATTAAGGGTCAGGTACTGCCCAACAGCCTAGTAACAAAGGAGGCACAGATACTATCCATACAATTAATAACTGGAGCCATAACAAGACACTGGTGCTCACCACAGTCTATATAACCCCAGGTAGGCATGCAGCAGATATAGGCCTGTTTGCTGACCACATCAAACAGTCCTGGGAATTGGTTTTGGTAGGGGACTTCAGCACTAACTGGCTGGTACAGGATACCACCACCTTAAAAGACCAAAGTTCAAGCCTCTACCTCACATAAATGGTAACTCAAGCCACCAGAAGAAATTACCTCACTGGTACAAGCTCCCTAATTGACTGGGTACTCTCTAGCCACCCAGAACATACCTCTGAGGTATCACTCTTTCCTGACTTGCTCAGTGACTGCTCTCCTGTGATGTGCACATGGTCCAATTAAACACTTCAGCGCACCACCAAACTAACTAGAAGTAGATGACTATAGAAAGAACAGCTCAAGCCATTTAAGCACTACCTCCACAGTACTGACTGGACTTCCCTTGACAAAGCTGCAGATACAAACCAAGCCTTACATTACTTAATCTCCACTTTCATCTGTGCCTGTGACATATTTGCCCTGGTCAAAACTAAGAAAGCTAAAGGGGCTTCCAACCAATGGCTCACAGGCTCTCTAACTGAGCTCATGAAAAGCCTAGACAACCTCTGGCACAAAGCCAGGGCCACCTGTAAGCCAAGTGACTATGTCTCTTACAAAGAGACCAGAAATCTAGGCACCAAGTTAATAAGAAAGTCCAACACCACCTGTTACAAAGAACTGCTGAATAAGAACTGGGGTAATAGGAAAGATTTCTGGAACTCCATAAAAACGCTTACTGGATACAAAGCTAAAGCACCACCTGATTTGATCAGTACTGCTTCTACCACCCTACAGGAACTGACAGAAACAGCAGATGCATTCAATGTAGCCTTCACAGACTTAAGCTCTGTCCTACCCCCTGGCTACTTATCTACCCAATCACCCAAGAATCCCCATAATCAGGACATCAGGACTGCCCCCCCAAATACCCCTAGCTTACCCTTATTCTGTTTCAAACAGATCACCGTAACTGACATAATAAAATACGTAAAGTAGGTCCTTGGGAATACCAGGGTGGGAGGGGACAAGATTGATATGAAGCTGGTAGCTCTCACTCTTGATGAACTGACTCTAACTCTAACCAAATTCTTCAATATGTCCCTCAGAACAGGGATATTCCCTGACATATGGAAGGCGACACTCATTACCCCCATCCACAAAAGCGGGAATCAAATCAACCTTGCAAACTAAAGACTTATATCTATTTTTTCCCACCTCTCCAAAGCCCTTGAATGGATCATGTCGATCAGTTAACTGAATTCTAAACTAGTATAACCTCCTGTGTGTTCAGCAACAAAAGTTTCATCAAAAGCACAGCACCATTACTGCATTGATAGATTTCACTAATTACCTTTACAGTGCATTTGACAGTGGTATGGCAGTGGGGTCTATTGTCATAGACCTCACAAAAGCTTTTGATACAGTGAACCACCAGTTCATTCTTGCTAAGCTCCTCACCCTTGGCCTGTCCCCTGAAACCATAACTTGGTTTGGGAGATCTCTCTCCCAAAGGACAGAGTCCATGAAACTAAATGAGACACTTTCTAACCCTAGGGCTGTGACCCTTAGAGTCCCCCAAGGGTCTGTTCTGGGCCATTTGCTATTCGACCTGTTCATGAACACTCTACCTTCTGTCTGCCCTGCACACATGCTACTTTACACTGATGATGCCGCAATCTTCTGTGGCAGCAGCCAACTTCCCAAATTAACGATGACAATCCAGGACAGCTTCCTAAGACTTAAACAATGGTTTCTCCGAAACAGACTTCTCCTAAATTGCAAGAAGATGAAAGACATGCTGTTATCTGTGCCCCAGACAAAGATAAAAGCCATCCCCCTGACCATCCTCAGCCAGGAAGGGGTAACACTGGAGCAAGTCAGCACATTTAAATACTTAGGAGTGTACCTGGATGACACCCTATCTTTCACGTCACACACTGATCACATAATTAAAACAGCAAACATAAAGTTATGCCTATTATATAGCACAGGCATGTACAGACCCCCAATGCACTGCAGCTCGTAACTAGCAGTTCTGTACTATCCACTACAGGTTATGAACTGATAATATACAGTGCAGCCTCTGATACTGCCCTTAGGAGGGTTAAGGTGCTGTCAAACAAGGCCTACAGACTGGTTTTAGGGGGCCGATAACTGGACCCACACTTGCAGCCTATACACCCAAATGGGGTGGCTCCTACTTCATCTCAGAACTAAATACCAGGTTTTCCTACTAGGTAAGAAGGCTCTGCTCAGACATACCCCTGACTCTATAGTGAGAATTTACCAATACACCCAATCTGCACAAAGCATGAGAAGCAAAGCTACATTAAGTGCACCCTCCAGGTGCCCTTTAAGTGTATCTCTCTTGTCCAGAGATCTCTATCATTCAGAGGACCTCAGTGGTTCAACGATCTCCCCATATCTCTCATTCACATTGACAAGCTACAGTAAGTGTTTTCAAAAAGAGAGCTCAGGCAGTTCCTCACCTTAGTAAACAGCTGTGACTCACACCTAGCCTATCCTCTGAATCCCCTCCATTCTCGCACCAACACTCAACCTGAGCAAGTTCCCCACTTGGTGCCTTGTGTGGGCACAGGTGTGTGTGTGTGTGTGTGTGTGTGTATACGTGTGTGTGTGTGTGTGTGTGTGTGTGTGTGTGTGTGTGTGTGTGCATGCGTGTGTCTGTCTGTCTGTCTGTCTGTGTTTCCTTGAGAGGTGGCATCAGATTTTAGTGGAGGATCTGCAAATCAGGGGGCCACTATTCTAATGGCACCAAAATTCAAAATCCAACAGACCTAAAAGCCACAACAGAGCTGACTATGGGCATGGCATGGGATCATAATGTCACAAGACATTATGCTACAGCAATATACTGTGCTGCCAAAGCAGCATAATATATTTCCAGTGGCATAAGTCAATTTTTTTTGTGGGGAGCTGTGCCTCCCACATCCACTGTTATGGTCCTAACCTCCCCCCAACTAAAATAATTAACTCTGGGGGGTAACACTTAAACTCACATAAAATGCAAAAAATAAAAAATCCCATGTGTCTGGGACCCAGAATTGAAACCCAGTCCCAAACACACTGCCTACCTCCCTTTCTGCCAGTGGCTCATCCCATTGAACCATGGCAGTTACATGGCAGACCTTCATCCCAGCAGGATTCTTATCCTTTATTCTTTTCAACAAGTACAATGCCTATAAATTTCTGATAATTTTGTAATTATTTTTTTGCAAACAACTACACAGAAATTTCTGTTATTTAGTGGATATATACAGTACCACCAGCCAACTCACAGTATTTTCAGCCAGGAGTGTGGCTTAATTTGAACCTACTAATAGAAAAATGTATTCTCAATTTTCCAGATACTGAGATCCTATTTGGTAGGGAACTTTAAAGTGAGACTAGGAGAATATGATGGCTTAATTGATAATGCATATGCTGCCCATCTAAACTCCCTAAATAAGATGCCAAGCAGGAGAACAAAATGTCACAAAGTAAATGAGTCAGATCAAGAATTAACAAAGATTCTTAAAGAGTATATTATCTATCTACTCAATGGGAGATTAAATGGGTTTGAAAATGGAGAGTATACTTACAGAACATTTCATCAAGAGGGTGAGGGTCTTCATTGGTTGGTCTTATGTTGTGGACAGGTTTAATTACACAATGGTGTGGTTTCAAAATTTTAGAATGAACAGAAAATGATAATTTTCCAATTATATTAAAAGTAGCACATTAAATATGAATGTGCATAGAATTCAATCAGAAGTATGTCTGTGAAGTAAGAGCAAGAAAGAGGATCTCTTGGAATTTAGATGTAGAACCAACTATCTGTAATATACTATTCAACTCAATTATCTATAAAGAGATCAGGTTGCTACAAGATTGTTCCTTATAACAATTTCTAAATGCCTTCACAATATTATTTGTGGAGATAAAAATCCTGGAAAAGCCCTTGTTTAAAACTAACCAATGTAACAAGAAGGACAGCTGGTTTGATAAGGACTGTAGGAATTTTACAATTTTATTAAGGAAATTAACTAAAAAGTACAGGTCGACTCAGAGTAAAACAGTATCAAAGGAAATTAGTAATAAATGTTAAAAGAGTATAAAACAATGTTAAAAGAAAAAATCATTATTTACAAAAACAGTGGGAATGGATATTAGATGCAGTTGTACAAAAAGATAAAAAGAAATTCTAAAGCTAAACGGACCAATAATTACAGTGATACATTAGATTCCTATATTTCAGAATTAGATTGAAGAAGAAGAAGAAGAAGAAGAATCAGCATTTATATAGAGCTTTTCATATACATTGTATCCCAAAGTGCTTTTACAAGCAATGCTAGACTGGTAGTGAAGTGACAATTTGTTGTGGTGGTCATATCGCACATCATTACCCACACACAGCCTGGATAATTGCATGAATCAGTTTATGGGAAGGGGAATGTTGGCCAGGACATTGGGAATGATCCCTACTCTTTGTGAAGAGTGCCCTGGGTTCTTTTACTTCCACCTGGACACCCACCAGGACAACACCAGGATGGGCAGAAGGGACCTCGGTTTAACATTTCATCCAAAGGATGAATAACTTACTTTAAACAAATTTGTTATGACTCATTAGTAGATGACTCTGGCTTAAAAAGAGAAAACATTGATTACTCTGCACTGGCTGTGGGGCAGCAATTTTCTGGGAAACATTCTGGAACCTGCGTTGCTGCCCTATTTGCAGGCAACTGTCAGCTCTGAGGGAGGAGGTTGCCCACCTCCAGGCTGAACTGGCAAGGACTAAGGAGGACTCCCCCACCCAAAGAGCACCAGTTCCACAACCACTGCCTCAGAGGTTGCCATGTGTGAAGAGCAGATGGACCACAGTAGGTTCTGGGAGGGTGAGGGGTGGTGGAGACAGAGGCGTAGCCCCAGTTCTCTACACAAATCATATGTGGGGTCTGGCAAATCAAGGTTCCTCTATGATGACACCCTCATTGGAGACCAAGAAGAATGCTGGGGACATCCACAAGGGAGACCCACAAAAGAGTGGCAAGGAACAACACAAGGGAAAGAAACAGCTTCTGATAGGGGACTCAACTGTTAGGGGTGTAGACCTGGGGAAGGGAGAGGAGAGGGAAGTAAGGTGCCTGCCTGGTGCCATGGCTTGGAGGGACAGGAAGCAAATCATCAGGATTGCAGAAGCAGCATCACAGGAGAGGAAACTAGATATCATTGTCCACCTCGAGACAAATGACCTAGCTAGGCATGAGATCAGTGCAGTGCAGGATGAGTTTGTGGAGTTGGGGAAGGGCCTCAGACAGGTAGCAAGCACGGTAACCTTCTCAGAGGTGCTGCCAGTCTATGGCAGGGGGTGCAGCTAGGTACTGCACACCATGCAGTTTAATGAATGGTTGCAAAACTGGTGCAGAGCACAGGGCTTTGGCTTCATTGGGGACTGGGGTCCACCTGGAGAGAGAAGGTCTATACTGGCATGATGATCTGCATCTGTCCAGGAAGGAAACACGCTCCTAGGTGACAGGTTTAAAGGCTTCTTGGCAAGCTTTAAACTAGCCAAGGGGAGGTGCTGATAGGAAACAGGAAAGTTCAACCTCCCCACAAAGCATGGCAGGTAGTAGGTAAACACTGAGGTACAGAGCTTGACAGAGGGCGGGACAGGAGTACATGGAAAATGGACACGGCAACAAGAGCAGGGGATGGGGCAAAAAAGGATAAAGCCATTAAATGGAGGCAATGAGTACCAATGCCTGTAGTCTGGGAAACAAGCTCCAGAGCTAGTAGCCCTGATGGAAGTGGAACACTTGGATATTGTGGCAGTCACAGAAACATGGTACACAAGAGAACCATGACTGGGATGTCAACATACCAGGGTGCACAATCTACAGAAGGGACAGGAGGGTAAAGAGGAGGTGGAGTAGCTCTCTACATAGGGAAGGGATCAAAGTAACAGAACTAAAAAGTAAAGGGAGGACAAGAGGAACTCTGGGTCACATTGGAGACAGGGAATGGCATCACAATCCGCACAGGGGTTGCATACAGACCCCGTCTCAAGGGAGGAAATGGAAGAGAAATGATAGATGGCATTCTCAAAATGGCTGAAAAGGGAGATACTGTTGATGGGGACCTGAATATGCCAGATGTTAACTGGGCAACATGGACTGCAGCCACATCCAAGAGCAGGGTCATTCTTGATGCCCTACAGGGAGCATGCCTTAGACAGCTAGGTGGTGGAACCCACTGGGAGGAGCAATATTAGACCTGGTACTCTCAAATGGAGAGAGGATCACAAACTTAGAAGTCAATAGACACCTGGGAACAAGCGACCACTGCACAGTGTGCTTCTACAATAAACACAACCATGGAGACAAGCCATACAAATACAAGGATACTGGACTTTAGAAGGGCTGACTTTGGCATAATGGGTGAATACCTGAGAATGCATTAGCAAATGGCCAGAAAGGAAGGGTGGAAGAACAATGGAGAAAATCAAAACTGCCATCATGGAAGCAACAAGCTTTGTGTGAAACAAATAAAAGAAAACAAAGCGGAATAAAAACCACTATGGCTCTCAAAAGAAGTGTCAGGAAGGTTAAGGAGAAAAAGGCTGCATTCAAAAGTATAAGGAATCACAGATGGAGCACGACAGGGAACTGTATCAATTAAAGCAGAAAGAAGTGGGGAAGGCAGTCAGAAAAGCAAAGGCCCAAACGAGGAAAGGATAGCTAACTCAGTTAAGAAGGGGATAAAACCTTTATAGGTACATTAGGGAACACAGAAAGGTTAAGGGAGGGATAGGGAAGATTAATAAATGAGAGGAGGTGGGCAGAGGAGACAGTGAAAGACAGAGATAATGAATGAATACTTTTGCTCAGTATTCACAAAGAAGAAGAGGAGGAGTTACCTAAACCAAACAGTAGAAGCACTCTGGATAGTGGGGTTGATACCAGTCCATTTAAAGAAGAAAGAGTACTGAAAGAACTTCTAAAACTCAAGGTGGACAAAGCAATAGGCCTGACGGGATTCACCTAGAATCCTAAAAGAGCTAAGGGAGGACCTAGTGACATCACTAACCACACTTTTTAACAAATCATGGGAAGATGGGGGTGGTACCTGAGGACTGGAGGAGGGCAGATGTGATTCCCCTTCACAAAAGTGGGAGCGAGCCAGAAGCAGGAAACTACAGACCTGTTAGTTTGACCTCAGTGGTGGGGAAAATGATGGAATCACTTCTGAAAGAAAGAATTGTTGAGTACCTAGAGGCCAGCGGGGCACTGGACCCAAAGCAGCATGGATTCACAGCAGGAAGGTCATGTCAGACAAATCTAATTGATTTCTTTGACTGGGTGACCAAGTAATAGACCAGGAGGGGCTGTGGATATGGCCTACCTAGACTTTAGCAAGGCATTTGACACAGTCTCGCACAAAGATTAATAATCAAGTTAGCCAGCCTGGGAGTGGGTCCCAGGGTGGTAGCCTGAGGTGAAAACTGGCTGCATAACAGGACACAGAAGGTAATAGTGAATGGAACACATTCTGAAAAGAGAGGTTACTAATTGGAGCACCTCAGGCTCAGTACTGGGTCCAGTCCTCTTTAACGTCTTTATAGGTGACATTGCAGAGGTCTGGAAGGAAAGGTATGCCTCTTTGCAGATGACACAAAAGTCTGTAACAGAGCTGATACACAAGGGGGTAGAAAGGATGAGAAGGGACTTGGCAATGTTGGAGGAATGGTCAGACATATGGCAACTAGATTCAATGCACAAGAGTGCAAAGTAATGCACCTGGAAAATAAAAATCACAGGAGAGAGTACACAATAGCAGGGAGGTACTAACAACAACAATAATGGAAGGATCTGGGTGTAGACATATCAGATGACCTAAAGGTGGGTATGCAATGTGAGAAGTCAATGAGGAAAGCCAGGGGATACTGGGATGCATAGGAAGGGCATCACAAGTAGAAAAAGGAAGTGGTTATCCCTCTATACAGACAGTTGGTGAGACCCCATCTGGAGTACTGCGTGCAGTTTGGAGACCCTCATCTACGCAAGGACATAGACAGGATAGAAGCAGTCCAGAGGAGGGCAACTAAAATGGTGCAGGGTCTACATCAGAAACCATATGAAGAGAGACTGAGAGGCTTAATATGTATACCCTTGATAAAAGGAGGGACAGGGAGACATGATAGAAACTTTTAAGAACCTCAAGGAATCAACAAAGTCCAGGAGGGTAGCATCTTTCAGAAAAAGAGATGTGTAAGAACAAGGGGGCACAATTTAAAGTTTGAGGGGGGATGGCTCAGGGGTAATGCGAGGCAATTCTTTTTCATGGAGAGAGTGGTGGACGCATGGAACCGCCTTCCTGGAGAGGTTGTGGGGTCTAAAACAGTGGAGGAATTCAAACTTGCATGGGACAGACATAAGGCAATTATAGTAGAGGGTTGCAGGAAATAGGCTGTTGGTTAACTAGAATCTGCAGCTTATCCAGTAGGTAGGGAAATGGGCAGACTGGGTGGGCCAAGTGGTCCTTATCTGCTGTCAAAGTCTATGTTTCTATGTACTCTACCATACTATTTAATACAGAAGAAGTATATAAAGCAATTCATTAAAACCGCATAAAGCTCTGGGACCTGATTGTGTGCCTACTAAGGTTTACCACTGCTTTACTGGGTTGTGGTGGA
Source organism: Neoceratodus forsteri (assembly GCA_016271365.2). Classification (NCBI taxonomy): domain Eukaryota; kingdom Metazoa; phylum Chordata; order Ceratodontiformes; family Ceratodontidae; genus Neoceratodus; species Neoceratodus forsteri. The sequence goes on from CM057453.1 coordinate 733,209,452, forward strand.
AAACTTTATCAATTTTTTATAACAAATGTATAAAAGAATCTATATATCCTGCAATCTGGAAAGGTATGAACATCATTCCACTGCATAAGAAGGGATATAAAACAAATCTGGCTATGTACTGTCCTAGCAGTCTGTTGGACGTTAATTTAAAAATCTTTTCTAAGGTTGTTCTAGAGAAACTGAATTACCAAATTTCACAAAACAGGGGCTTAACCCCCTTCCAGGCTGAATTTAGATCAGACTATTCAACTTTGGACAATGTCTTTATACCACCATTTGTCAGAGAAATATGTTAAAATAAGAAAACAAAAATTATTTGCAGTGTTTATAGATTACTCTACAGTCTTTGACTCCATATCAAGAAATATGCTTTGATCCCAGGTGCTCGATAATGGCATACACAAGGCATTAGTAAATGTTATACACAGTCTTAACTCTGAACAATGGGCCAAAGTCCGATTGGGTGTAGGAGGTCAGTTATCGTTCTCATTTGTTATAAACAAGGGGGTCAGACAGGACTGTGTGATGGCCTCAGTCTTGTTTGCCGTATATATCGAGAAAATGTTAAGAGACATAGTTCAGCTTGAATCAGATTCACCTAAAGTAAAGTAGCATAGATGTGCAGTTTTAGCCTATACGGATGACCTACTCCTGTTATCATTAACAAAAAGTGGTCTTTCAAAAAAAAAAAAAAAACAGAACTTTATAAATAAGGAGTCTAGAAAACTAAAGTTAAAAATAAACTTAACAAAAACAAAGGTGGTAGTTTTTGGACAAAATAGCCCAAGTGTAAAACAAAATAAAGGAACTTGGTATCTTGGAGATCAAAAAGTAGAGGTGGTTAAGTCTTATGTATATTTGGGTATAAAATTTAGTGCAAACACCATGTGGAATGATCATTTCTTAAAAATCTTAGAAACACTACAAAAAACAGTACTAGGATTAACCAGATTCAGTTTTAAATGTGGTGGACTAAGTCTTGAACCCTTAGTAGAAGTTAGAAAAGCAAAACATCAGGCACAGCTGTATTATGGGTTGGCGGTCTGGGATATCAATAACCAAGACCGGTTAACTATTCCATTGAATAAAATGTGGAGAAAAACTATGGGACTAGTTCCATCCTGCCCTGTTCAATATATCAGGGCAGAATTGGGCCTAGTGAATACAAATGCTAGTATTGAAATAAAACTTCTGGCTGAAAATAACAAGGCGTGAGACAGGATGACCAGCCTATGCCTTCAAAAGAAGCAACATTGGCACAACATGGGCATGGACAGAAATTACTTGTACAGCCTAATCATGAAACTTCTTGAAAAACACAAATTGCAAGCCCTGAGTAAACATGTAGCAAAAGGAGTTAGGATCAGTTTAAAACATAAAAAGTGTATCTCCAAAAAAGTTTCAAAGTATTGGGAACCTAAGGATTTAGAACATATTAAAAATTCAGCCTATTCGAAGTGGTTCGAAAAGAACTACTATTACTATGGTATGAAACCCTATTTGGATATCTTAAAGGATCCCGAAGTACACAGAACATTCATTATGTATAAATTTGAGAGGTTCCCTGGCAGCGTATTAAAATGTCAACATGATAAATCATACTTGGGAACGACAAACTGTACTTGTCAGGAGGGTGGAATTGAGGATCTTACCCACATTCTGTGGAAATGCTCTTGGTCTAATAAAGAATGGGCTTATTGGTTAAAACCTTTTCTGAGTACACAATATGAAATAGATATAGATATGCTGACTAGCATTCTTCATACAACAGATACCTGGACTAGTACTTTACGGTGATAAATAAGGTAAAGAATAAGACTGACAAATGTGCAATAAATTCTTAAATCTATTTAGTCTGAAATATAGGTATTTTAGTACACGCGCAATAGACTCGTAGATCTTCTTATCATCTGAAAAGTATCTTTATAAATGTTATGTAATATTACTGTACTGTATTTTATACATTTATGCACTTTATTTGAATTTGTGAATATATGTGAAAATTCATTTTGTATATTTATGCACTTTATCTGAATTGGTGAACGTTCGTGAACTTCTTTTTTCATTTATTTTTAAATAGATTTTTTTTTTATTTGTTGATGACTATAAAAGTTAAACAATAAAAAGTAAATGAATGGATTTGTATCCTGTACTGGGATGAGTGTGAGGGTGCAACACCGAGCATAGATCATTTTGCAGTTTTGCACCCCCTCGCTCTTCCCTACCATGCTATTCCTACTATGCAGTCCATGTAGTGCGCTGTAGAGCATAGGACATATTGACCTGGTAGGTATGGGGCACAGACCACCACAGAGTCAGAGGATGCTAGGTCACTGAATCGGGGACCAGAACAGATGCCACAATACTGTTTTTCCTGTATTCCTTCTTTTGCTTTAACAGGGGACTGGATTAGGAAAGGACATTTAGACACAGAGACATAGGGAGAAGATAGTGTGAACCAGAAAAAAGATAAACATACCATGCAAAACACATTGGGCCCTATGTATGATGCCAACGCACCTGCAGAAACTGGCTGCATTGGCACTGTACACGTGAATGTCATGGATTGGGACCCATACAGCATTCATGAAGGGGCGCACAGTGGGTACATGCCTGATCCCACGGCCATGCAGACAGCACCACATGAGGGCAGGCAGAGAGTGTGCCAGCACTACATGTTATGCATAACAGTGCATAGCACTACCTGCGAACATGTAGAGGCAGAGACGGGTTATGACAGGGAGAACCCTGTAGAGAGCACCCTGTGTGCCCCATGCTATGATCCCACAACAATGGCATTCAGAGTCACAGGCCACTTAGGGCCACCCACCCCAGCACCCAGCTGTACCCCACATTATCCATGCATGCCAACCCCCCACACACACACACTCACACATGGGTGCATTGGTCCCTGGACCACAGACCCCCCCCCATACAGCACCACCTGCCCACCTCTGTGATACCCCTTGCTCTGGATCCCGGCCCCTGTAGGTAGGCATGATGTGGTGGGCTGTGTTAACTCTCCCCCACACACACACACACACACAAACTCACCCTTGTGACACCACCCCTCACCCCTGTACCTGCCACGTAAGTTCAGTGGCATGGCATGACCGGTGGAACATCCCACCTCTCACCTCCATGGCTGCCAGGTTTGCAGACATCCACTGGGGAGCACTGCCAACATGCACCCCCACCACATAAGGGATCCACTGAGGGATCTGAGATGGGCATCCTATTGGATGCCTGCCCAGGTGTGAAGCTCTGCCCAGGGCTACCCCACATGAAACTGCTCATACCCACGTGCTGGGGGTGGGGCTATGGACAGGTGGTGGTTGGTGTGAATACCGACTGGTGCACACCTGTCCAATAGTGCGTAGGGCCCAATGATTTTTGTTTTTTAGTTGTTCTACTATTTTCTTTGATTTCAGTTTTCAGCTTCTTACTGCATGTTCCTTGTGTGTGTTTTCTTTTAAGGTAGCAGCAGATAGAAGTGCCCTCCCATCCATTCCTCCTCCTACCCACCCATGTCCTATCCAGCTATATAGGCACTGAAGTTTGAGTGACAGCTGGAACTTGCTGTTTGGGCGCAGGAAGGATGGGACTACAAGGACACATATATAGGCAACTAAATTAAGAACAAACACATAACAGGAGAAAAGGGGATAAAAAAACTTTAGTTCACAAAGCAAAGCAGGGAGAGACAGTGAAGAAGTTGAAGATGCTTGGAGTGGTGCAATGCAGTGGCTGTGGGGTGGCTATCTTCAGGAAAACCTTCTGGATACTGTGGTGCTGCCTCAGCTACAGGCAACTCTCTGGGCTGAGGGTGGAGGTTACTAGTCTCCGAGTCGAGTTGGCTAGGTTTCAGGGATCATCCTCCCCAATTCAGGGACCACCAAGTCTGCTGCTGCTTCCTCGAAGGTTGCCTAGTAGGAGGAACAGATGGACCATGGTTTGCTCGGGGAGGGGGACAGATGCACATTCCCCAACCATTGAAACTACAGAACTCCTACACTGACCTGGCAGAGTGGGAAGGTCCACAGTGCCACCCAAAGAAGTCATCAAGGAGGATAAGTGGGTCCTTCATGATGTAGCCCCAAGGGCTGGAAGCAGCGGGCCCCAGAGGAAGAGGAGGAAGCAAATCCTGTTTGGGGACACCATCATTAGGGGAAAAGAGTTGGGCACAGGTAGTGACAATGAGAGGGAGGTTAAGTGCCTACAGTACCCGGAGGCCCTGCTTGGAGGGATGGTGAGCAGATCCTGAGGATTGCAAGGGCAGTAGCAAGGAAGGAGGAAGCTGAATGTCATTGTCCACCTGGAAACAAATGACCTGGCAAGCAATGTGACAGGGATTGGGACAGTGCAGAAGGAGTTTGAAGAGTTGAGGAGGGGCTTTAGGTAACACACTCCATGATCATCTCAGAGGTTCTGGCTGTTTACAATAAGGGCGAGGCTAGGAAACTCAGCACCCAGGAATTCAATGCAGGGTTGAAGGAATGGTGCTAAGACGATGATTTTGGCAATATAGAAACATAGAAACATAGAATTTGACGGCAGATAAGGACTGCTTAGCCCACCCAGTTTGCCTATTTCCCTACCTAGTGGATAAGCTGCAGATAGTAGATAACCAACAGCCTACTTTTTCCTACCCCACCCACTAATAATAATAATAAACTTTATTTATAATGCGCCTTTCTAAATCAAGGTGCAGTACACAATTAAAATGATTTAACAATACTACATCATTATAAAACACCCAAACTATTACAGTCTGTCAACTTAAACACCATCACCATATGCCTTATTCCATGAGTACACTTTCAATGCTTGTTTAAAGCCCCCCACAGTCATGCACTCGCTAATCCAATGGGGTACAGAATTCCAGAGGGTTGTTGCCACGAACATAAAAGCCCGGGCCCCAGAAGATTTTAAAAACACCCTCGCAATCTCCAGCAACCCCTCGTTGGCCGAGCGGAGCAATCGCTCTGGGATGTAAGGAACCAGAAGTTCTTTCAGGTAGTCAGGGCCCAGTCCATGAAGGGCTTTATAAGTCAGTATTCTGACTTTAAAGGTGATCCACCACTGAACAGGCAGCCAGTGCTGCTTCCGCAGCTCTGGGGTAATGTGGGAGGATCGAGGAGTCCCCATCAACAGCTGGGCTGCAGAATTCTGCACCAGCTGCAAGCAGTGGATCTCAACCCCTGGAAGCCCAAAGAAAAGGGAGTTGGAGTAATCCAAACACGAGGTCACAAAGGCATGGATCAATGTAGGCAGGTCCCCAGATGGAACAAGGTGCTTGATCCTAGCGATGTTCCTCAGATGGTAAAAGGATAACTTAATGACAGCCGACACCTGTAAACGTAATGTCAGCCTATCGTCAAGAATCACCCCAGGTCTCGCACCTGTTCAGAGATAGGGAGCTCGACATCCTCAAGGAGTAAACCTATGGATTGATTTGCTCCCCACCCCCCTATCTGGCGATCTGGATCCACAACCATCACCTCTGTCTTCCCAGGATTCAATTTCAACCAGCTGGATTTCATCCAACCTTGGATTTCGATAACGCATTTACTAAATACCGAGAGTGCTCCATCCTGGTCTGGTGCAAAAGACAGGTAGAGCTGGGTATCCTCAGCATAACAATGAAACTTCAGCCCATACCATCTTACAATGTCTCTGAGGGGAAGCATATACATCACAAACAACATGGGAGATGGCATTGAGCCCTGAGGCACCCCACAAGACAGAGAGATGGGGTCAGAGGAAAAAAAAAACAGCACTACCCTCTGAGTTCTATCAATGAGGAATGAAGTAAACCATATGTGGACCAAACCAGAAAGCCCACAGAAGAATCTCAGGTGCTCGAGCAGAACCCCATGGTCACTGGTGTCAAATGCTGATGACAGATCAAGCAGAACCAAAATGGACTGATTTTTCTGGTATCTCGCCATCAGGAGATCATTGAGCACCTGGACCAGTGCAGTCTCGGTACTGTGCCTCTTGCGGAAACCAGATTGGAGAGGTATGTCGGTGCTATGGATGGTCAGATGGTTCTCCAGCTGAGCAGCCACTACTTTCTCAATCACCTTCCCCACAAAGGGAAGGTTAGAGATTGGCCTGCAGTTAATGAGAGAGTCTGGGTCCAAAGAAGCCTTCTTCAACAGTGGTGTCACCACTGCCTCCTTCAGGGAGCAGGGGTACTCACCAGAGTCAAGGGAGCACCAGACTATCTGCACCAGAATCGGGGCAATAACATCACCACAGCCCATTATCAGGGCTGTAGGACCCGGATCTAAACTACAGCATGTAGTGCACATACCCTGGACAATCCTCATAACATCCACAATTTCCGGCCATTCGAAGGAACTCCAGGAGAAAAGAGGGATAGTGACCAAGTGCTGATCCACAACAACTCCCATAGAGAGTGTTGCACGTGTCTCCACCCTGATGTTGTCCACCTTATCCGCAAAGAAACGAGCAAGCTCATCACACTGCAATTGTGAAAAATCTCTACGAACCTGTAGACAGGCTGGGTTGCACAGCCTGTCCACAGTTCGAAAAAACTGAGCTGGTCAGTTCTGAGCGGCAGCAATTTCTCCGGACAGGAATACTGCCTTCTTATGGGAAATTGCTGACTGATAGAGTTGATAGTTCCCTAGCAGTCTAAGATGGTCGGCATCTAAGCTGGATTTCCACCAGCACCGCTCTAACCTGCGTCCTAGTCGCTGCATCTCCCTCAGGTCCCCATCAATCCACGGAGGACGAAGGGCGAGAGGACGCATATGGACTGGAGCAATGGAATCCAGTGCTGAGGTAATGGCCTTATTATATGCCAGAACCAAAACCTCCGGATCCAAGCTCACCACTGGAAATTCTTATAGATCAAGCACCAAAGTTAGACCATCAGGAGTCACATCCCGTAAAGGGTGGTTCTTGACCATCTCCACAGGGGCTGTCCTAAGAAGAGGGGTGCAAAAATTTAACCACACAGTGTAATGGTCCGACCACTTGACAGATTCCACCCCCACATCAGAGGCCTCCATCCGCAGAAGGAAAACCAGGTCAAGGGAATGGCCATGTCTGTGAGTGGCAGAGGTAACCACCTGTGAGAGGCCCAATGAATTCATCAATTGGAGGAAGTGCTGTCCAAATTGCGAGAGTTCATTGTCAATCCAGGCATTGAAGTCACCTAGGACTATCAGCCTGGGTGACTCAAACACCAGGTCGACCACGAAGTCTGCCACTTCCTTAAGGAATAGTTTCTCATTCTTGGGTGGATGGTAGACGAGAGCCAATCTATAGCCCCCACCTGCCTATACGACACATTCGAATGGTCTGGTCTCCTCAACTAGGACACTTGTGAGATCCAATTCAGTCTTGAAACAGACCGCAACCCTCCCTCCCCTATGGTCCAATCTAGGTCGGTGTATCACCGAATACCCGTCCGGAACTGCCACCTCAAGTACGGGGCCACCATTACCATCCAGTCAGGTTTTGGTGATGCACGCCAGATCCACTGTACCCACCAAGTCTGCAACAATAGCAGCCTTGTTCACAACAGATCTGGCATTGCATAACACCGCCCGAGTTGGACAGAACTCCAGGGTTGCCCCAGCCACCTGCCCACCACTAATGGCGGTGCCCTTGGGTATGGAGACCAAACAAGGAGGCCCACATTAAAGACTCCATTTCACCCCAGGGTGTCTTCTGGGCTTAACCACCCTGATGCGAATGCCCCTCTCTTCCACCCTCCGCTATTCATCCCCACCACCCACCCTCATGCAGGCAATACCCAGAGCCCGGCAGCATTGATAGACAGAAAAAAGCAACGGTGGGGGAAAAAAGGGGTGGAGGGCATGAAGAGTGGGGGATGAATAGCGCATGACCTGGGGGGGGTGGGACAGTGATGCATATCCAAGACCTCAAACATGGCTCAAGAAAAGTCAGTACACTTTTAATCTAACTTGTCTAGAATTGACTTATGACTGTCCCATGCATTCTTGAAATCCACCACTGTTTTTCATTCCACAACCTCCTCAGGAAGACTGTTCCATGCATCCACAACCTTCTCTGTGAAAAAATACTTCCTCACATTACCTCTGAGGCATCCCCCCTCGATCTTCAAATTGTGCCCCCTTGTTCTTGCACCCCTCTTTTTCTGAAAGATGTTACTCTCTTGGACTTTGTTGATTCCCTTGAGGTACTTGAAAGTTTCTATCATGTCTCCCCTCTCCCTCCTTTCCTCAAGGCTATACATATTAAGCTCCTTAAGTCTCTGTTCATACATCTTCTGGTGCAAACACTGCACCATCTTAGTTGCCCTCTTCTGGACCGCCTCCATCCTGTCTATGTCTTTGTAGAGAGTGGGTCTCCAGAACTGCATGCAGTACTCCAGATGGGATCTCACCAGCTGTCTGTACACAGGGATAACAGCTTCCTGTTTTCTACTGGTGATGCCGCTCCCTATGCACCCCAGTATTCCCCCAGCCCTCCTTACTGTCATCTCACATTGCTTGCTCACCTTTAGGTCATCAGATATGACTACCCCCAGGTCCTTTTCCATTTTTGTTGTTGTTAGTATCTCCCCCCCATTGTGTCCTCTTCCCCTGGGTTTTTGTTTCCCAGGTACATTACTTTGTACTTCTTAACACTGAATCTAAGCTGCCATACATTTGACCATTCCTCCAGCCTTGCCAAGTCCCTTCTCATCCTTTCCACTCAACCTTGCATATCAACTCTGTTGCAGATCTTTGTGTCGTCTGCAAAGAGACACGCTTTTCCTTCCAGTTCCTCTGCAATGTCACTTACTGTATAAAGACATTTAAGAGGACCGGTCCTAGTACTGAACCCTGGGGTACCCCACTAGTAACTCTCCTTTCTTCAGAGTGGACTCCGTTTATTATTACCCCCTGTGTCCTGTTCTCAAGTCAATTTTTTACCCAGGCTGCCAACTTGGGACCCACTCCCAGGCTGGCCAACTTGTATATTAATCTGTTGTGTGGGACTGTGTCAAATGCCTTGCTAAAGTCTAAGTAGGCCATGTCCACAGCCCCTCCCTGATCTACTACTTTGGTCAACCAGTCAAAGAAATCTATTAGACTAGTCTGACATGACCTTCCCACTGTGACTCCATGCTGCCTTGGGTCCTGTGCCCCTGTAGGTACTCAACAATTCTTTCCTTCAGAAGCGATTCCATCATTTTCCCAATCACTGAGGTTAAACTAACAGGTCTGTAGTTTCCTGCTTCTGCCCTGCTCCCACTTTTGTGAAGTGGAATAACATGTGCCCTCCTCCAGTCCTCAGGAACCACCCCATCCTCTCATGATTTGTTAAAGAGGGTAGTCAGTGGTGTCACTAGTTCTACCCTTAGTTCTTTTAGAATTCTGGGATGAATCCCATCAGGCCCCATTGCTTTGTCCACCTTCAGTTTTAAGAGTTCTTTCAGAACCCTTTCTTCTGTGAATGGGCTGGTGTCAACCCCTGTATCTAGAGTGTTTCCATTGTGTGGTTTAGGTACCTCCCCCTCTTCATTTGTCAATACTGAGCAAAAATATTTGTTTAGTATCTCTGCCTTTTCACAGTCACCCTTTGTCCACCGTCCCCATTATTAAGCCTCACAACCCCTCCCTTGGTCTTCCTTCGCTCCCTGATGTACCTATAAAAAGTTTTATCCCCCTTCTTAACTGAGTTGGCTATCTTTTCCTCGGTTTGGGCCTTTGCTGTTCTGACTGCCTTTCCTGCTTCCTTTTGCTTTATTTGATACAACTTTCTGTTCTGCTCCTTCTGTGATTCCTTGTACTTCCTGAATGCTTTCTTTTTCTCCCTAACCTTCCCTGCCACCTCATTTAAGAACCATAGTGGTTTCTTACATAATTTTGTTTTATTTGCTTCATACAAAGGCTTGTTGCCTCTGTGATGGCAGTTTTGATTGTTCCCCATTGTTTTTTTCACCCCTCCTTCCTGCCCATTTGCTAGTGCATTCCTTAGACACTTGCCCTCCTGAAGTCCAGTACCTTTGCCTTTGTATGGCTTAACTCTATTGCTGTGTTTATTGTGAACCATACTGTTCGATGGTTACTAGTTCCCAGATGGATACCCACTTCTAAATCTGATCCTCTCACCATCTCCATTTGAGAGTACCAGGTCTAAGATTGCTCCCTCTTGAGTGGGTTCCAATACTAGTTGTCTAAGGCATGCCCCTGTAGGGCTTCTAGAACAACCCCACTCTTAGAAGAGGCTGCAGCAAATGTACTCCAATTAACATTTGGCATATTCAGATCCCTCATCAGCAATATCTCCCCTTTTTCTGCCATTCTAAGGATACTTCCTAAAATTTCCTTGTCCATGTCCTCCCCCTGAGATGGGGGTCTGTATACAACCCCTGTGCAGATTGGGGTGCCATTGCCTGTCTTCAAATTGACCCACAGTGCTTCCTCTCCTCCCTGTCTACCCTTTTGATCTGTAGCTTTGATTCCTTCCCTTATGTAGAGAGCTACTCCTCCTCCTCTTTTACCCTCCCTGTCCCTCCTGTAGATAGTGTATCCTGGTATGTTTACGTCCCAGTCACGGTTCTGTGTGTACCATGTTTCTGTTACTGCCACAATATTCAGATGCTCCTCCTCCATCAAGGCCACTAATTCAGGAAGCTTGTTACCCAGACTACGGGCATTAGTACTCATTGCTCTCCATTTTTTGATGGCTTTACCTCTTGTAGCACTATCCATGTCCTCATTGTCTTTACTTTCTCAATTTACCCCTGTCCTGCGCCCTACTGACCTTTGTACCTTGGTCTTTCCCTCATTTAGCATCCTGTTTTGTAGGGGGAGGCTGGGAATTCCCTGCTGCGTATCAGTGCCTCCACCTTGATTAGTTTAAAAGCTTGCCAATGAAGCATTTAAACCAATTGCCCAGAAGACTTGTTCCCTTCCTGGACAGATGCAGACCATCCTGCCAGAATAGGCTGGAATCCCTCCAGGTGGAACCCCAGTCCCCATTGAAGCCAGACCCCTGTGCTCTGCACCATTTTTTTAACCATCCATTGAATCGAATGGTGCAAAGTACCCTTGCCTCACCGTTGCCATAGACAGGCAGCACCTCCGAGAAGGATACTGTGTGTGCTACTTGTCTTAGGCCCCTCCCCAACTCCACAAACTCCTCCTTCACTGCTCTAATCTCATGTTTAGTCAAGTCATTTGTCCCTAGGTGGACAACAGTGCCCAGATCAGTCTCCTGTGCAGCAGTTCTAGTGATCCTGAGGATGCGCTTCCTGTCCCTCCATGTCATGGCACCAGGCAGGCACCTTACTTCAGTTTTTCCTGCTCCCCCCAATATTGGGGACTGGGGAACCACCTGGAGGGATGAGGGCCTGTACAAGGTCAAAGGCCAGCATTCATCCAGAGAGGGAATCAAGGTCCTTACTGAACGGTTTAAATGGTTAATTGGCAAGCATTTAAACTAGCCATGGTGGGAGGCGGAAAGAGGCATGGGAACAAAAACTATCCTCCCACTTGGGTTCAATAGGCAAATAATGGCAATATGAGGAAAAGGTAACTGGAAAGGGAACAGATTATTATAAATGCCAGGGGGTGAAAAGCAGGTATAAAACTAAGTAAAATAGTAGACACATTGGGATGTGAGGGAAAAAGGCAGAGGATAGCAACCTAACCTGGAGACTCATGTGTGTCAATGCTCAAAATATGGGCAACAAGTTGACAGACCTGGAGGCTACACTGGTGGAAGCAGACCTGGACATAGTCTCCATCAGAGAGACATGGTATAATGTAAACCAGAACTGGGAAGTGTCCATACCAGGTTATACTCTGTTCAGACAGGACAGGGTAGGTAGAAAGGGGTCTGGAGTGGGTCTTTATGTAAAGGATGGCGTACAAGCCGCAGAAATACAGGGGGAGCAGGAAGAGGGGGAGACACTGTGGATCACTCTCAACACAGGGGAAGAGGTGGATAATGAAATGACAGAAGCAGTCCTAAGGATGGCTTTCAAGGAGAAAGTATTGCTGGTAGGTGACTTCAATCTACCGGATATTAATTGGAGACTCCCTGCCACAACTACAGTCAGGAGTAGGAACATCCAAAATACCATGCAGGGGGTGCTCCTCAGGCAAGTAGTATTGGAACCCACTTGAGAGGGAGCATTACTAGACCTAGTACTGACAACTGGGGATAGTGTGACTGCCAATGCAGTGGGGGACCACCTGGAGACCAGTGATCATCATACATTGTGGTTTGATACAAGTTCTAGGTCAGAATTAAATCACGCAAGGACGAGGGTGTTGGACTTCTGGAGGGCCAATTTTAAAAAAATGGAAGAATGCCTCAAAAATGCTCTAGCAGGGATAGGAAAACTGAGGGGAGTTGTGGAACAGTGAGCAAAAATAAAAAAAAGGCACTGAATAAGTGACAAACTTCTGCATTAGGCAGGTTAGCAAGGACAAGAGAAAAAGGAGACTACTATGGTTCTCTTTAGAGGTAGCGGAAAAAGTGAGAGCAAAAAGGGTGAAATTTAGAAGGTACAAAGAATGCAGAAGGAGGAGGACAAGGAGACTTACCGGGAGAAACATAGGGAGGCAGGGAAGGCAGTTTAGAGTGCTAAAGCACAAACAGAGGAAATGATTGCCACATCAGTGTCAAAGTGGAATAAAACCTTTTTTAGATGCATAAGTGAAACAAGCATTTGTCAATGCCAAATGTTGATTGCGCTGGTGTATTGAGCTCGCTCACTGCCCCTCTGTCACTCACTCAATCTGTTTCTCCTGGTGCTGCAGGCTGCTGTTTTGTACTGGGCTTCTGCCTGCATTGGCACCTTGTTACGCCCACTAAGAAATCCGCAGCTGTCCCAACAGAGCTGTGTTGAGGTGGTTCACTCCCCCTCTCTCACTCACTTATTCTGTTTCTCCTGGCACTGCAGGCTGCCCTTTTGAACTGGGCTTCTGCCTCTGTTGGTGGCTTTTTCTGCCCACAAAGAAATCTGCAGCAGTCCCAACACAGGTCTGTTGAGCCTGCTGAGTCCCCCTCTCTCACTCACTCACTCGCTCTGTTTCTGCCGGCGCTGCAGGCTGCCCTTTTGTACTGGGCTCTTGCCTGTGTTGGCACCTTTTTCTGCCCACAAAGAGGTCCACAGCTGTCCCAACAGAGCTCCGTTGAGGGTGCTCACTCCCCCTGTGTCACTCACTCATTCTGTTTTTCCTGGCACTGCAGCCTGCCCTTTTGTACTGTGCTCCTAGCTCTGATGGCACCTTTTTCTGCCCACAAAGAAATCTACAGCAGTCCCGACAATGCTCTGTTGAGATCCCTCACTCCCCTTGTCTGACTCGTTTATTCCGTTTCTGGTGGCATTGCAGGCTGCCCTTTTCTACTGGGCTCCTGCCTGCATTGCCGCCATTTGCAGCAGTTACAATACAGCTCTGTTGAATTTGCTCACTCCCCCTCTCTCACTCGCTCATTCTGGTTTTCCTGCTAGTGCAGGCTGCCATTTTGTACTGGGCCCCTGCATGCATTGCTGCCTTTTTCTGCCCACAAACAAATCTGCAGCAGTCCCAACAGAGCTCCGTTAAGCTTACTCACTCCCCCGTCTCACTCGCTCATTCTGTGTCTCCTGCCACTGCAGTCTGCCCTTTTGTACTGGGCTTCTGCCTGCATTGATGGCTTGTTCTGGCTAGAAAGAAATCTGAAGCAGTCCCGACACAGCTCCATTGAGCTTGCTCACTCATCCTCTCTCACTCACTCACTCATTCCGTTTCTGCCCGTGCTGCAAGCTGGCCTTTTGTACTGGGCTCCTGCCTGCTTGGCCGCTTTTTCTGCCCACAAAGAAATCTACAGCAGTCACAATAGAGCTCCATTGAGCTCACTCACTACCGCTCTGTCACTCACTCATTCTGTTTCTCTGGGCTCTGCAACCGGCCCTTTTGTACAGGGCTCCTGCCTGCATTGGCTCCTTTTTCTGCCAACAAAAAAATTCACAGCAGTCCTGATAGAGCTCTGTTGAGCTCACTCAGTCCCCCATCTGTCTCACTTATACTGTTTCTCCCACCGCTGCAGGCTAGCCTTTTCTACTGGGCCCCTGCCTGCATTGGCGCCTTTTTCTGCCCACAAAGAAATCTGCAGCAGTCCTGACAGCACTCCGGTGAGTTCGCTCACTCCCCCTCCCTCACTCAGTCTCTTGTTCTGTTTCTCCCAGTGCTGCAGGCTGCCCTTTTGTGCTAGCCTCTTGCATGGGGCTTTTTTCTGCCCACAAACAAATCCAGAGCAGTCCCAACGCAGCTCAGTTGAGCTCGGTCACTCCTCCCTCTCACTCATTCCATCTTAATCTATCCCAAACACTGATGTCCCACAGCGACCGTGCTATTTTCCGTCAGGAGTGCAAAAACATATTTTAGCCAGGATGTGAAAAATGACAGCTGTACTGTTCATAAGGAGGTGTGAAAGAATGCCACTGTTGAAAATGTGGCATGAAAATATTAGAAATTTGTGAAGTTACAAGGGTGCATGGAAACAGTTGAATGCACGCTTGTAACACAGTCATGTTATGGAGTTTTGTCACCAAATTTCCAACATAGGGATTTTAGGACCTCTGCTCATGAACAGTGCCACTGTCATTTTCTTTATCTATCCCGAACACTGATTTCCCACAGCGATTGCGTTATTCTGTCCCGCAACTGTGAAACCACATTTCACTCAGGATGTGAAAAATGACAGCTGTACTGCTCATAAGGAGGTGTGAAGAATTGCCATTGTTGAAAATGTGGCATGACAATATATCAAATCTGAAAAGTTACAAGGGTTTGTGGAAAGTGTGCAACACAACTCCTTTGATGGGCTATCATCACCAAATTTTCAACATAGGCATTTTAGGACCTCTGCTCATGAACAGTATCACTGTAATTTTATTACTCTATCCCGGACAATGATTTCCCATAGCGACCGCTCTATTCTGTGCTGGAACTGCGAAAACATATTTCAGCCAGGAAGGAAAAATGACAGCTGCACTGTTCATAAGTAGGTGTGGGAAAATGGCAATGTTGAAAATCTGGAGTGAAAATATTATACATTCGCGTAGTTACGAGCGTGCGTGCAAACTGCACAACACACGCTCATAACACAGTCATTTTATGGAGTATTGTTACCAAATTTTCAACATAGCCATTTCAGGACCTCTACTCATAAACAGTGTCACTGTCATTTTCTTAATCTGTCCCAAACACTGATTTCCGACAGTGACCGCGCTATTCTGTGCCAGAAGTGCGAAAACAAATTTCTGCCAGAATGTGAACAATGACAGCTGTACTGTTCACAAGGAGGTGTGACAAAATGCCAATGTTGAAAATCTGGTGTCAAAATATTGCAGATTCATGAAGTTATGAGTGTGCGTAGCAACTGCACAGTGCACGCTCGTAAAACAGTAATTTGGGGGATTTTTTCCACCAAATTTGCAACATAGACTTTTTAAGAGCCCACCTCATGAACACTTCCACTATTGTTTCATTAATCGGCTGCCAAAGGTGATTCTGTGCAGTGACCGCAAAATCACGTTTCGGGCTGATTAACGCCATGGCAGTTCAAGCATTCATGAGCTGGGGTCCAAAAAACCCCATGTTGAAAATTTGGTGAAAAAATTCCCCAAAATGCCCGAGATATGCACTAAAGTTGAAAAAACCCTATTCATTACATTATACAGCTTACCGGCATTTCCTCAGTTCGCTGCCGACGTTGAAGAGTGCAGACGTGTTCCCGGTCCACCGAAGGTCATTGGAGGTAAGTATGGGGTGAGGTGGGGGTGTGGGGAGGCATGGTGCGAGGTAGGTGGGTACAGGTGGTGGTTGGGCAGCATGGAGACTACGAGGGACCGTTTTCTGCTTTTCAGGGGAAAGAAAAGCAAAAGACTTTGTGGGACAGTTTTTTCTTTTACATGGGCATGTGGCATGCTGGGGTGGGCTCCCAGCATGCCACCAATGGCTTTCTTTTGGGGGTGCAGCAATAGCAGATGGGGGATTAGCACCACCGTCAGCACACCACAATGGAAGTCACTATGCCGATGGGACTGGGCACCCTGTCGGCAGGAATAGCAGCATGGGTGGGACCAATGGCTTTCTGTTGGTGGGCAGCATATCCGACGGGGATTGGGTACCCCGTCGGCACACAAAGGGGGGAGCTTTATTATGCCTTTGGGGATTGTGCACCCCGTCGGCAGAAAATGAAAGCATGAGGGGGTGACAGAATGCCAACGGGGAGTGGGCTCCCCCATCGGCAAAATGAACAGGGGTGGCCAAAGCCAACGGGGACTGGGGCCCCCGTCAGCACATAAACATGGTGGGGGGGTTATATTGTTTGTGAACACGGCGGTAACCCACCGCCATATTCACAAACAATATCAGGCTTGCTAGATCTGCCCTGCAATGACGGGCCGTTCCCTCATTGCAGTGGATGGCTGATGCTGCAATGACAAGTGGGCCCCTGATTGCAGTGGCTGATTTGTCACAAGTTGGTGCAAATGTTCCAAACTTCTGTCAGCAGCAGCCTGCAATGGCATTGGGGGAAGTGGGACAAGCCTTTGCAGGCTGTGGGGGCATTGGCCACAACAGTGCTGTGCCCCACAGCCTGCTTCTCAGCAAGCTCTGCCAATATGTTTCTAGCGCTGCGCGCAATCAACATAAAAAGACAGACAAAGGGAGGGATAGTAAGGCTGAAAGAGGGAGGAAGGGGTTATGTGGAGGAGAACCACCAAAAGTCAGATATTTTGAAAAAAGTACTTCTGCTTGGTATTCCAGGAGAAGGAGGATGGAAGTGGACTAAACACTCAGGACAAGGGTATGATGAGGCAGGAGGTAGATGTAAGTCCTTTTAAAGAAGAAAGAGTGCTTAAGGAACTATCAACATTAAAGGTGAAGAAGGCAATGGGGCCAGATGGGGTGCACACATGGATACTGAGGGAACTGAGAGAGGTGCAGGCTGCGCCTCTGACAACCCTTTTCAATCTGTCATTGGAAACTGGGGAGGTATGTGGGATTGGAGGAGGGTGGATGTAGTCCCACTACACAAAAGTGGGAATAGGGAAAAGGGAAGGAATTACAGGCCTGTCAGCCTGACATCGGTGGTGGGCAAGGATTGGGGAATACTTTGTTGCCAATGGACAGCAGGATCTGAGGCAACATGGTTTCACAGAGGGGGAGGTCTTGCTAGACAAACCTGACAGAGTTCTTTGATTGGGTGACCAAGGAGGTGAATCAGGAAGGGGTGGTGGATGTGGCCTACCTGGATTTCAGCAAGGCCTTCATTACCATTCCGCATAGTAGGCTGAACCCTCCCCTTACCTTTCAGCCGTCCCCTCCCTACCTCCTCCTGCCTCCCATGCCCTTAGGAACACCATTGTTTGGACCTTTGCCTTAACCTCCATTTCTATGTCTGTCTGACAAGCTGCCTTCTGTTACCATTTCCTCAAGTTCTGGAACACCCTCCCTCATAGATACATAGACAGTGTCGGCAGATAAGGGCCTATGGCCCACCAAGTCTGCCCATTTGAGCTTGTAAGTTCAGTTTGTTTTCCTAGAAGTCTGTTGCCCCTTAACCCTGACCTCCAGAATTCCTTTATGTCTATCCCATGCATTCTTAAATCCCGTGATTGTTTCAGCCTCCACCACTTCCTCTGGCAGGGTGTTCCACTTATCCACCACCCGTTCTGTGAAGAAATTCTTTCTCATGTTTCCTCTGAATCATCCTCCCTCCAACTTCATCCCATGCCCTCTAGTCCTGGAACATCTTTTTCGCTTAAAAATAGTGTTTTCCTGCACCCTGTTCCTCCCTGTAAGATACTTGTATGTCTCTATCATATCCCCTCTCTCCCTCCTCTCCTCCAGGGAGTACATGTTCAGTTCCTTCAACCTGTCTTCATAGGACTTGTGATGCACCATCTTTGTTGCCCTCCTCTGAACCTTCTCTATCCTGTCTATGTCCTTACGTAGGTATGGTCTCCTGAACTGTACACTGTACTCCAGGTGGGACCTCACTAGTGTCTTGTATAGCGGAATTATGACATCCCTTTTCCTGCTGGTGATGCCCCTGCCTATACATCCCAGCATCCTATTTGCTTTACCTGCTGCCTTGTCACACTGTTTCCCTACCTTGAGGTCATCAGAGATGATAACCCCAAGATCCCTTTCCTGCTTGGTGCATGCTATATCCTCACCCCCCAACTGATATATTGTGCCAGGGTTTTTGTGCCCCATATGCATTATCTTGCACTTCTTTGCATTGAATTTCAACTGCCAAATCCCTGACCATTCTTCAAGTTTCTGCAGGTCGCTTCTCATTCTGTCTACACCCTCTGGTGTGTCTACTGTGTTACAGAGCTTTGTGTCATCAGCGAACAGTGAAATTCTGCCTTCTAGGTCCTGCGCAATGTCACTGATGAAGATGTTGAATAGGACCGGTTCCAGCACTGATCCCTGTGGTACCCCACTGGTCACTCTTCCCTCTGTGGAGTGACAGCCATTTACCACCACCCTCTGTGTCCTGCCACCCAGCCAGTTACCTACCCACCACACTACTGTCCTGCCGACACACATATTCCCCAGTTTGTGTAATAGTCTTCTGTGTGGCACAGTGTCAAAGGCCTTGCTGAAGTCCAGATAGGCCATGTCCACCGCCCTCCCCTGATCCACCTCCCTAGTCACCCAGTCAAAAAATTCAACGAGGTTGGTCTGACATGACCTCCCCCTGGTGAAACCATGCTGCCTTGGGTCCTGTAGTCCATTGACAACCAGATGTTCTACCAATCTCTCCTTCAGTAGTGCTTCCATGATCTTCCCCACTACCGAGGTGAGGCTGACTGGTCTGTAGTTCCCTGCTTCCTCTTTGTTCCCACTTTTGTATAAGGGGACTACATCTGCTGTCCTCCAGTCTTTGGGTACCTCCCCTGTTTCCAGTGATCGGCTAAACAGGATAGCCAGAGGTTCAGCCACCACCTCTCTTAGTTCTTTAAGGACCCTAGGGTGCACCCATCTGGCCCCATTGCTTTATCAACTCTTATTACTTCAGTTCCTTCAGGACCCTTTCTCGTGTAAAGGGACTTGTGTCCATTTCTGCACCATTCTCACACCTTGTACTCCCTTCAGACCCATTACCCTCCTCTTCCTCAGTAAAGACTGAGCAGAAATACCTGTTCAATATGTCAGCTTTACTGTTGTCATCCTCCACGTGGTCCCCATCCTCCCCCTTCAGTCTCACTATCCCTCCCTTTGTCTTTCTTTTTCATTTATGTATCTGTAAAGGTTTTGTCCCTCTACCCACTGATTTTGCAATGTGCTCTTCTGTCTGAGCTTTGGCTTCCTTACTGACCTCCTACCTCCCTTTGCTTCTCCTGGTACTTCTCCCTATCCCCTTCTGCCTGTGTCTTTTGTATTGCCTGAATGCAATCTTTTGGCTTTCACTTTCTTTGCTACCTCTTTGGAAAACCATAATGGTCTCCTCTTCTTTTCCTCTTGCTAACAATGCATAATTCTGTTGTTCTTGTAATCCCCATTTTAAATACTGCCCACTGTTCCTCAACCCCTGATTCCTGTCCCATTCCCCTTAATGCCTCTTTCAAGTATCTCCCCATTTTCCCAAAGTCTGCCCCCCTAAAATCCAGGATACGTGTTTTTGTGCGGTTTGGTTCTGCTCTTTCCGTGATTTCAAACCACAATGACTGGTGGTCACTGTTTCCCAGGTGCTCCCCCACTGTTACCCCCATCACACTGTCCATGTTTGTGAGCACAAGGTCCAGTATTGCCTTCTGCCGAGTTGGTTCCATGACCAGTTGCTTGGGGAAGGCACCCTGAAGGGAGTCCAGGATAAATCTCAGACCATCAAAAATGCCTCTTGCCAACATGTCCTCCTCCTTCCTCCTACATGACCTCTCCACACCCTCCTGCAACTGCTCTTAATTGTTAGCCTCCCCCTTCCCCTTACCCCGCAACTCTGCTTCCATTTTCCCCTTTCACACCTGTTCTCTTATGTCACCCCTCTCTGCACCGCCCTTATTGTAGCCTCCCCTTTCCTTTCCCAAACTCCCCACCCTTCACCTCTCCCTTTTTCCTCCTTTCTCTCTCATCTCCATCTCCCTCTCACACACCCATTCTATGTATCTCCCATAGTCATAGTAATATCTTTACTCCTGAATCCATTGTATTTAACTTATCTATTATCTCAGCAGTACTTTGCCAGTAGTCAAGCAGTTACAACTCTAATGATCACCATGTATTACTTTTGTTATTATTGAAACTGCGTCTCATGTTATCCACCTCCCTCCTCCCCTCAGGATATATCTGGAAACAAGCAGTTTGCTCAGTATGCCATTCCTGGTGAAACAAATAAATAAATAAAAAATAAACAAGCTGGCGAGCCTCGGGGTAGGGCCAAAAGTGGTGAAAAGGGTCACAAGTTGGCAGAGCCAGAGGAGTCAAAGGGTGGTGGTAGACTACACCCACTATACAGTAGGCAAGGTATCTAGTGGGGTGCCGCAGGGGTTGATGCTGGGGCCAGTCCTCTTCAATGTGTTTATAAGTGACATTGCAGAGGAATTGGAAGGGAAGGTGTGCCTGTTTGTGGATGATGGGGGGTGGTGGATAGAATGAGGGATGATTTAAAAAATCTAGAAGAATGGTTGTGGGTTTGGTAGCTGGGTCTTAATGCAAGAAAGTACAAAGTCATGCATATGAGGCACAGGAGCCCGGGGGCAACATACCAAATGGGAGGAGAGGTACTAACAGTCACAAAGCAGGAAAGGGACCTGGGGGTGATCATTTCTGATGTCCTAAAGGTAGCTGGACAGTGTGGCAAAGCAGTGGAAAAAGCTAGTGGAATGCCCAGATGCACAGGAAGAGGTACCAGCAGAAGGAAGGAGACAATATTTCCCCATGTAGATCGCTGGTGAGACCCTACCTTGAGTACTGTGCTCAGTTCTAGATGCTACATCTCCAAAATGACATAGATAGGGTTGAGGTGGTACAAAAGAGGGCAACCAAAATGGTGTAGGGCCTACATCAGAAGCCCTATGAAGAGAAACTCAGTGATTTAAATGTATATACTCCCTGGAAGACAGAAGGTAACAGTGGGATATGACAGAAACATTCAAGTACCTAACAGGAATAAACAAGGTTCAGGAAGGAAGCATTTTCCAAAGATAAAGATGTTTGAGGACATGGGGACACAATATGTAGGTAGAGGGGGGAGGCTCAGGGGTAAGGTGAGGAAGCACTCCTTCACAGAGAGGGTGGTGGATGCTTAGAACAGCCTTCCAGAGAAAGTGGTGGAGGCTAAAACAGTCAAAGGATTTGGGAATGTATGGAATAGACACAAGGAATCTTATAAGCAATGGGGGTGTAAGCCAGAGACCAAGTAGGATCTCTGGTGGAACTATAGGTAGGGAATTTTGTTCAGACTAGGTGGGCCAAGTAGTCCTTATGTGCCGACAACTTCCATGTTTCTATGTAAATCCCCAGGCCCAAACTCTTTGAGGCAGAGAAGATGTTGATCCCCAGGTACTCTCCATTTACCCACATTACCAGAGGTGGGAAACTGCTGCATGACACATCAATCAATCAATCAATCAATCAAATTCTTTATTTATCCAGGCGAACACCATTGAGCAAGCTCATTTACAAGGTGGAACTGTATTACACAAGTCAAGTAACAATGCATTTATATACAGACAAATAGACAGTAGATGCAAGAGTACAACAGTACAGGTAGTCCTGCAATAGACAGGATAAGTAAAAATACATTTGGGTTCAGGTAAACGACAGTTGGTAAAGGTATACATAACAATAGGGTAGCAAGTCAGTAAAAATGTATCCCAGATACAACAACATACATGGTTTAGTAGTCCAGCAAAGAGATTAGTTGAAGTGGATGGTACAAGCAAAGAGACATACATAGTCAGTTTAAAAAGACCCAGGCATATTAAGGGGGAGACATGTGCTGGGATGGGAGAAGTGGGCAGCCAGTGGGGGGGGAGGGGTCTGGAAGTGGGATAATACTAGGAGCGAAGGAATGAGATGCTTTGGGTAAGGAAGGTGAGATTTAGGGTGGTAGATAAGTAGGAGACTCATGGACAAGTTATGCACTGATACAAGAAGGAAGTTGGATGGGAAAAACAGGGAGGATGTGGAAGGGGGGTGTAAGTAAACTAGGATCATTGGAAGCAGTTGCAGGTTTCTGTAATGTATTCTGAGTATAAGGTCTTAAACACATTAGGACTAACAGGAGTCCTCCGTTTCAGTGATTTCTGTAGCACATTCAAGAGCTAGGTTCATTGGAAGCAGTTGCATCTGGGGTCAATCTTAACATTGTTCTACTAGCCCAAACACTAGTGCAAACTGACCAGGGCTATTGCAGCTAACTCTCTACTTGTCCAGCTTGACTAGTGCAGATTATCATAGCTGTTACTGAAGTTAAAAAAAGTCTCTACTTTAGCATTCTCTAGTAGTCCTCATGCTAATCTCTCTCAATGTTCCAGATGGCCAGGTGTGATTAACAGCTCATTAAGAGCTACAATTATCTGGCAGTTCAAGAGAGAGATCCCACAAATGACTCAATGTGAGTCATTATCACTCCACTGTTAAGACTTTCAGCTGTTGTCCAGGATGTGATCAAGGGTAGAGTGCTGTTAAGTCACTAGGTTCCAGTTTTCTGAATGTGTCTATGTCTAACAATTTGTCCAGTATTATTAAGATCAGTGCCCCTCATTTCTTTACATTTTGTATATTTGTATCCAACATTTCAGTGATAAAATGTAAGGAGGTATACAGGATCGGCACTGCAGGTTGTGGGTTTTATCCCAGCCTCACCATAACTTCCCTCTCCCAAATCTCATAACTCTGTTCTTTCTCTGGACACCACTGCAGACCAGACCCTGAAGTGACCGTCCATAGATCCATAGCTGCCATTACTGGCAAGTGTAGGGGTCCTCAGCTCTTCTAAATGGACCATGCCAGCCATCACCATCCATACAGTTCCACCCTTATCCCACTCAGCATGTCCTTTCAGCCTAAAAAAAAGCTTTGGATCATGTATTGTGCAAAAATAAATCTTGATAAAATAGATCATTTGAAAGCTTGAAATAGGCATTCCTGGGATGCATAGATCATCTTATATGGAAATAGAAATAGTATAGTGTTATGCCTGTATACTGTTTCCCCAGGGCTGATGAAAGGACAATGTTAAAGAAAAATCTCTTATTGTTGGGGCTGAGCATATTAAAATCAATGCTTTTACAAATAAAAATGTCATAGTTTTCTATTTTCCAAGGTCTGTCTAGCCCCCACCCTAAAGCAATCTTAGATGTGCTCCTGGCTCACTTGAGACTGTATAACATTTTTAAAAAGGACAGGTTTCCAGTTGACTATAAGGTGGGGACCGTGAGTGCCTTTCTCTGCCTGACTCTGTTCATTGCCCTGTGGGTGGTGGTGACAGTGTGGTGAGGTGCATGATGATGCCAGCTATTGTGTGCACAGAGCTAGGACTGCTTGATTGAACATTTGCTGTTGTGATATCCTCTCTTTGTTTGGTGTGTGTGTGGAGGGGGCAGAAAGAGGAAGAGAGGAGGCCATGGTACAAAACAATGGGGGGGGGGGCTCACTGTCTGTGATGGATGGCATTGCAGTCTTTTTTTTCTGCTGGGGAGCTGGAAGCAATGTGGGAGCAGGATAAATGTGCAATAATCAGAGTATTTCTTGGCTTTGCTTACATTGTTTCCTGTATAAGTGAGCAACATTTACCGTTATAATTAAGGGCTAGTGCAACCATCTGCGGGCTAGTGCAATTTTGAATCAACTTGCCCTGCTGGCTAGTGCAAAAAAATGTTAAGGTTGACCTCTGAGTTGCAGGCTTCTGTAATGTATTTTGAGTATAAGGACTTAAACACAATAATACTAACAGGAGTCCTCAGTTTCAATGATTTCTGTAGCACATTCCAGAGTGATGGTAGAACGAATTCTACGGCAGCTCTCCCAAAACGTGTTAGGGCTTTGGGCGCTTTCAGAGAAATCAGTGAACAGCTTCTTATCCATATTGAGACTCAGGCAATCAACAATGTACTGTGGAAGTTTGCCAGTGATAGCTCTGTATGTCAAGAGAGCTACATTTTTATTTTGTCTGTAGTGTAGGAAGGTCCAACCTATGGCCGCATATAAAGAGCACTGATGGGTGGAGAAGGGGAGACCAGTGATGAAGCGCAGGGCTCTGTGGAAAAGTATGTCCAATTTACTGAGGTATGAAGTAGCACATTGGCTGTATATAAAGTCAGTGTAATCAATTAGGGAAAGGAACGTAGACTGAACTAGCTGTCTCTTGGCCTCTGCAGTTAGTAGGCAGTTTAACCTGAAGAAGATACCTAGTCTCTGACTCAGTTTTTTTAACAAATCCTCCAGGCGGTCTGCAAAGGAGAGTTTGAAGTCTAGCCAGACACCCAGATATTTGAATTCCGGCACAAATTCCAGGGTTTTTCCTAGGAGGGCGGTGATGGGGGGTAGAACAGGGTAGGCTGCATGGTTAATAGGTGAAAATAGCATCACCTTTGTCTTTTTAGTCTTAAGTAGCAATTTTTTACTAAGCAGTTGGTATTGAAGAATGTTGAAGTCAGCTTGCAGGTCGCTACAGGCAGTTTCAGGAGTTGTACGGCTTAGGTAGATCACTGTATCATCTGAGAACAGATGAATTTTCACCTCATTGGTGCCTGAGTCTATATTGTTGATGTAGATGGCAAATAGGAGTGGCCCCAGGATGGATCCCTGCAGGATGTCTCTTTTTAACAGATTTAAGGGGGAGAGTTCACCTTCAGGCTTGACCTGTTGGTACCTATCAGAAAGGTAGTTGTGGAACCAATGCAAGGAGGTAGAATCTAGACCAATAGCTCTTAATGAAGAAAGAAGGAGGCTGTGGTCGACAGTGTCGAAGGCCTTACTTGGGTCTAGAAAAACGGCTTAGACAAATTTTTTGTTCTCTAGCTCACGCTGCAAGTCATTTGTCACCTTGGCCAGGTCTGGGATTGTACTATGTTCAGTTCTGAAACCAGATTGCATTGGGTTTAGCAGGTAGTATCATCTATGAAAGATTTCAGCTGGGCATTCAAGATTTTTTCCAGAAGTTTTGATAGTACCGGGAGAAGGGAGATGGGCCTGTAGTTGTTTAGATCACAAGGGTCTCCAGATTTAAACAACGGAATAACATGTGCGGTCTTCCACAGTTTGGGTATGGTGCCTTGAGAAAGGGACAAGTTAAATAGATGCGTAATAGGTACGGCCAAGACATGATAGGCAATATTTAGGTAGTATGGATCGAAGGTGTCAGCGCCAGCACTTTTTCTGGTGTCCAACTGGAGGAGAAGATCTTCAACCTCTTTTAGTGAGGCAGGAGAGAATGAAAAGACTGCATCTGAGGGACTAGATTCTGAAGGTTGCGTGGTAAGCTGGGAGCATAGGTTGCATGCAGGTGAGTTATCAAAAGCTAGCCCTACAGTAGCAAAGTGATTGTTGAGGGCTTGTAGTATCTCTTTATTGTTGTTGATAGTTACATTGTCAGAAATAATTTTTGAGGGGACAGTGTTTCCTGTGGTATTACCAGAAAGTTCTTTTATTGTGGACCAGAACTTGGTAGGGCACTTGGAGGCAGTGTTGAGTTCAGAGCAATAGAAGTTGGAATTGGTTTCCCAAATTAGCTTTGTACATTGGTTTCTGGCTGTTCTGAAAAGATGCCAGTCTTCGGCTTTGTGGGATTTGAGTGCTAGTTTCCAGAGCTTGTCTCTTTTTGATAGTGCTATCTTGATGTCTACTGTAAACCAATGGCGCTTTCTAGCCTTTATGCGGGTTTTGACTAAGGGTGCATGGGTGTTAAGAGCACTGGATACAATTTTGTGGAAAAATGGCATATGCTGTTTCTACCGATTGGGCTAAATAAAAGGTCTGCCAAAACAGGGAGGCTTTTAGGTCATTGATAAATGCAAGCGGGTCAAAATTCCGGTTTGATCTTTTGGTAGAGAACTTTGCTGAGGCTGTTGGTTTAGGGACTGCTCTTATGCCAGCAATAAAGCAATGGTCACTAACATCGGCAGAAAAGATCCCAGCATGGGAGAGAAATGGGGTTTGCTTACTAGAAGTACATCTAATAGTGTACTTTATTGGGTTTTCTTATTGATACGAGTAGGTTCATTAATAAGTAGAGTGAGCCCATGACAGTCACAGAAGGATTTAAGTGGAAGAGATGTGCTTGACAGCCAGTCATAGTTAAGGTCCCCTAGTATAATTGTTTCCATTGCGTTGGTGCTCATAGTAGATGATAGGTGGGACAGGAGCTGTGACCCCGAGGACGGGGGTCTATAACATCCTGTGACATGGGAGGCCATTGATGTAGATATTTCAATTTTTAAGGACAGGCATTCAAAGGCATTGGCAATTGATGTAGTGTTGAGGGTAGCGACAGTAAACTTGTCCTTAACATAGATGGCTACACCACTGCCTCTGGTTAGTCTATCAGCTCTGAATAACAGATAGTTGGGGATATTGACCTCTTTGTCTGGCGTGGATGGACGAAGCCAGGATTCAGATATGACAAGTACATCCGGCTCTGTGTGGATAGCCCAAACCTGTATTGAGGTGTGTTTCTTTAAGAGGCTACACACATTAACATGCATAAAGCTGACACCTTTATACTTCATGACTTTGGACGACGAAGGAATTGCTTGTATAGGACCAGGGTTAAGTTTAACATTACCTGAGCATTGCAAGAGGAAGAGTACAACTTTCCTCATGGCAACAAGTGGTAATTTAGAAGAACTAAACCTTCTTTGGCTAGTGGAAGTATTGGCGTAGGAATGCAAGGACCTATTCTTTGTACTGTTCAGTCCTAGTGATTCACATGCTAAGACCCTAGCCGTATGACACCAGTAAGTGCAGGTACTGGGCCAAGTAAGTAACATTCCTTGGGTAGGTAACGAGATTCTGGTGGCTGTCCAAGAGGGAGACTCAGCTGAAAGTGGGTACGACAACTTGGGGGCATAGCACGAGTTGTATAGGGACTCCATGAGTAAATAAATGTATTGTTTCTCTGGTCTTTTGTTGATAATGTACACAATTATTTTTATATAAAACACAACAATGTAGTGGTTTTGTTATTGCAGCATTTAAAAAATAAGACTGCATCTGTACACGCAGAATGAACCTTTGTAAAAGTTGTCTACGCAAGCAATAACACCCAACTGGGTGGGCAGTATTGTGCTATACCAGACCACCCCAAGGGTGTAATGAGACCCGATGCCACAGGCTGAGGGCCTTAAAGCCCCTGAAACGTCTGGTATAGCATAATACTGTCAACCCTGGAGGGTATTATTGTGCTTAGAAAATAGGCGTGGCAAAAAAAAAATACATTAATAAAAATTGTAAATAAAAATTTCATTTAAAATAAGTTTTGTGGTAAAATAGTTCATCCACCTGCGTTAGAATAAATAGTGAAGCCTCTGTAGTTGTGCCTGGTTGTTATGGTTAACCCCCACACGACACACACTGCTTTTGAGAGCAGCAGGAGTGAGTTACTGTGTTTTTTTTTTATTTGACACACATAATCTATAGCAGGAGAAGGAGGTGCTCGGTTGATAAAAAAAAAAAATGGCATAAATAATTGAGCGACTAGTTTAGTTGTGCGATTTGTTGTGATTGGTAGATCACCTCACCACCTGCCTGTGTGAATGCTAATCTACACCCTTCCTATCCTATACTGGCACACCCAAATCAAGATCCAAGATTTCCTGACAGAAACAGATTCATTTAACAAAATAATCTCTTTCCTTACCCATGCTACTGGCAAGTGATAGGGTGCATGAAATCTTACTGGAAATCTGGAGAGGAGCAGAGATTGCAGATGGGTGGCCACGATGTGGAGAAGGTGAACGCACTGGAAATTGAGATGAGTGGAGGTGGCGGGCGCATGGGGATGCTGTTTAGTTCAGTTTATTGTGTAGAGTAGCTTCCATTGCACATGCTCATTCACAAGGAGGTCCCTGATACAAAGTACTAAACATTACAGACAGACAGTACAAGGATACATCATAGTAATACAGCAGATATATCAGGGTACATACAGTAGATTGGCTGTAAAAAATACATAAAGGCAAAAGCATCTCATGACAGTAATTTTACCACCACCTAATAAAAATCATCACAGACAATCAATACAAGTAGTACATTATAGAAACACAGCAGGGATATCACAGTACGTAGAATAGGTTGGTTATAGCAATACATAGAGATACATTAGAAGCATCACTTAACAGTAAGTTTACCATACCTAATAAATATGAGAGAAAAGGAAGGAAGGAAGGAAAGAAGGAAGGTAGGTACATGCCAGTATACACAGGAATCTACAAAGACAATAGGAGAGGGATGGGGAGAATGTAGACCCACAAGTGAAGCTAAGTGCAGTTGCAGGTCTCTGCTGTGGAGAACATGAGTAGGGACAGAAAATCCGTATATTTTCTAGGATGAGGTTGATCAAAGTGGCAGGAATATGAAAACTTAAGCCTGCAAAAAGCAAGTACATTTGTGAACATGTGGTGATGTTTTGTGCAAATTGGTTGAGGATCACTGAAGGGATAGGGGCATGGTCCGGAGGAGGAGGGGGCGTTCTGTGGATAAGTATAATGGGTGGTTTACTACCACTTTCTAATAAAGTACTGTAAATTTGTTTTTGTTTTTTTGAGGCAAACTGGTTGTGGCCATGGTTGTGATGTGCATCTGTGGTAGTGTTGACTCACTACAGGTAGTATCTCTCGTTAAGCAAGACAAAATAATGGCAGCGATTTTAAATTCAAATTAGGTGGCTTCAGACAGTTGGGAAGCAGGCTGGGCACTAGGGTACTGGTGAAGGGGCAAGCTAGGCTGGTACTTTTAATATCCAGGCTCTGCTGTCTGATAGATTCCCACCTTGGCAAGGGTATCAGCCAGTCAGAGATTTCTTAGACCATTTTCTAAACACAAAGCAAGTAACTGGCACATTGGTAATTTTCACAGTTAATTTATATTTGGCCAAATGGAGTCGATGAACTTGGCACCAGAGATTGTCTCAGCTTAAAATTCATAGGACACAACACACCTCTCAACATTTCATAACTGAAATAAGGGACACAGATGCTCAAAATCCAGGACAATAAACCTCATAAAGAGGGGAACATCCTCAAATATGGAGATACAAGCTCAGGACACCCTGCAAACTATTGTACAAAGTTTATTTTTGATTTAGCAATATAGAATATTATGAATTTCTGCTTCAGACTGTGAATTTATAGCACAATCTCAATGAGGGTAACAGCATTTATATAAGGGACCAATGAGGACACATCAATTTTTATTTTTGCTTGCTTCATAAAGCTTTTTTTCCACTGTCTGTCCAGGTGGGCTTATCAGACCCTTCCCTGCCCCCTCCTGCCCGGTTTCCGGCCTCAAACAGGCTGGGGCCCTTTGAACCCAATAAATTGCCTTACATGGTGGGGCCAGGCTGGAGAGGGCCATCATTCTCTTACCTGGAGACCCATGTCCAGTTGCTAGGCTGAGCCAGGCAGTAGTGCAGAGCACAGGGTTAGCAGGCAGGATGTCTGAGCCTGGGCAAACCATTTTCCATTTTTTTCTCATTCCCTAAGCTGTGGCAGCATGTAGGATGCATGCATGTGGAGGTGTGCATGCGTTTCTGAACTGCGATTCCATCCACCCACCCAGTAACATAAGTCTACCTCCCTAAACTTGGTGCTACCACCAGGTCTCCACCTGGCAGCAGCTAAGATCCTGAATAACATACCTCCCCAGTCCGGGTGACAAGAGCTGCCAAGCAGTCACTTGATCCTCTCCCAGCCCTCTCCCTACTGCTGACCCCCAGCAGCCTGAGTTTGTTCCCCAAACTGGGTCACTGGCATGGAAAGAGGTAAGGCACTGCAGCACCTCCGTCCGCTCTGCCACCTGGCCGGTAGACACAGCAGTTGTAAGGGATAAAATGAGGGAAGTCTCTCATAATCAGTGACAGTTAAGAGGTATAAGCCACATGGCAGAGTTGAGGGTTGCAGCAAGCATCCTCTGCCCAATTACAGTTTAATCTTAGTGGCTTCTGGTGACTGCACATGCACCAATGGGAAAACAAGATCCTTAGGTCCTGCTTCACCTGTATCAAAAACTCTGGCTTTTGGTAGGCTCACTAAATGCAAATCCGGTATTGGCTCACCCTTAACCGGGATAGATATTGATAGCTCAGGAACAAATACACATGTAATATATGAAATGACAAAGCAAGTTGCTATGTCGATTACTTTCATATAATCACAACTCCAAATATTCTCGGAAAGAGATGACTACTATCTAGTACTCAGCAATATACTACAGATAATTAATGCTTAACAATGCACCATTAACTACCACAGCCAAAATTTATAATAGCTATAACAATTCACTGGTGTCAGCAAGCCTATAATCAATAGTTTTACTATCTCACAAATTGTTTTACTCCAAATGGTATCCTACCAGGTACACATAGAAATCACAACACATTTTTTCTGAAACCCCATTATGTCTGCTGATGTACAGAAAGGCCTTAAAATATCTATCTTCATCAAAGGGGTATTCTTCATAGGTGTTATCTTAAACTTCTGATGTAAATCACTTCACACACCAGGGTGTACTGTACAGGGTTGCACAAAATAAATTTTTCATCCATGCTATGAAGCGGTGGGGGAGGGGGCATATTGGATCAAGTGTCCCTTCTAACTTTAATTTGCTATGTTACTTTGACAAACTGACACAATTATACAACTTTTAGCTGTGA
The DNA here is from genome assembly GCA_016271365.2 of Neoceratodus forsteri. NCBI lineage: Eukaryota > Metazoa > Chordata > Ceratodontiformes > Ceratodontidae > Neoceratodus > Neoceratodus forsteri. The sequence continues at coordinate 733,240,295 of CM057453.1, forward strand.
CAAGATGAACTATCAGCAGTATGAAATCAGGCTGACGTCATTTTAGTCTAGAGAAATGGAGACAATTGAGATATTTATAATGGCAACCTTTAGCCATACTACAAGATATAACAATAATACTAAACAAACTCTGGCCATAGCTGGCAGGGCTGCAGGTGAGGAATTTGGGGTAAAATATGGAAAATTTGTTTTTTAATGTTTGCATGAAATATGCAACATAGAGGATTATCTATGGAGAGTCTTTCACAACAAGGATATTCTCGATCAAGAGGTATCCTTGGCAGCGTTAAAACCTCGAGGCAGCTCGAGGAAGTTATCTGTACTAAGGATACCTCGAGATCCGGGAAGATCCTTGTTTGTGAATGACTCCCCATAGACAATCTTTTATAGTGTATGGGGAGTCTATTCATTTCAAAACAGGGAATGGAAGCAGCATATTTTAAAATAATGCCTTACTTGGCTTCCGTGTTCAGACTCGCTCCAGGGCTACTAGCTCCCTCGCCGACGTGGCTTTAAATCACGCATGCGCGAATGCATTCGATCTTGTTGTGCTGCACCAGTGACGTACGCAGTGCAGCACAACAAGATCATGATGCACTGAGGTGAGCACAACAACGCTGTTGGGAGCATGGATTTCCATGCTCAACAGCGTTCCACCATACACTATATAGCCTTTTTAAGAAACTGCCTCATGAAGAAGGGCAGAGGAAATGTTGTTGAACTCCTGGTCTAAAGGTGATTTTGTGCAGGGGACTGAAAAATCCCCTTTTGGGATGTAAAAAAAACATTTTGGCAAGGATTTGAAAAATGAAAGCTGTCACACGCAACTGCATATCAAAAAAGTTGTCACGGCAATTACTAGACTGCCTCAAACATAGATCCACTGAATTGGAGCTCCATTCTCACAGGCAAAAGTGAAGCTAGCTAGTACCAGTACAACTAGCATGCCAAATAATAAACCAGAGCAAGTTGAAACAAATCCAAAGGAAGCACTGGAACAACTGACTGATACTGCTCCAAAAGCAGCACCAAATGAAAGCAACAGCCACTCCTTCAACACGACCGGTATTCCAGGACAATTTCAGGTAACAACATTCAATATTCACAGACTTGTGTGTTTTAATTCTAATTATTAGCAACATTTTCCCCAGTTGCTTTGTTTCAATGATTTTCAGGCTCTGAATTTTGCCTCAAAAGGTGTTTCCGATCACTCCTATATGTGGCATTTCTTATGCTAACTACAACAACAGCAGAAAGTTCCTAGGAAATATCAGACTCGAGTGTTAATGTAGTTCTGCAGAAAATGCTTTTCACACTAAACCCCACACTATAGCAAGCTTTTTGGGCAAATAAATTTATTTTTTAAAATGGGTCCCCGATTTTTGGCCATCTGACCCTGATTTTAAAATCTTTGTTCATGATTTGCAAGGCCTGAGGGTGAACAGCCTGAAATACAACAAAAAGAAAAAATAGATACATTGAAACCACAGCCAGGCAAAGTTGTTCCACAAACACCTCCTCTCACCGATAGAGATGGGCTCTACCACTGCGGTTCGACAAAAAACACCACGACCATCAGTACAGTGCCAGGTTCCATGATGACTGCGAGTTGCAGTCGGCATTGAACCACACACTTCAGACTTTGTTTTTTCATTAGGGGGCTTCACCCACCAAACCCCCCACATGGAGGGCTCTGACCCCCACACCCCCCGAACTAAAGGATTCTGACTCCAAATCAGGGTTAGTTCGGGAAGGGGTTGCAGGTCGGGGGGAGTGGTTGCCCCTTCCAGCAGCACTTCTAAGGCGGCATGGCACTGTTGTCAATATCAATGCATGTCGCTGTAGAAATGTTACTGTTAGGATGGCATACCATAGAGATGCAGCAAAGTAAAATTCTGCCCATGAAGTGGACGCAAAGTGGCCTCTTCACCTTAGTATTCCACTACGCGAAGTGCCCATTTTAAACCCTCACTTCACCTCTTCGCATTGTAATTATAACTTTGAATTGTGCACTCTTCCTTATTCTGCTTTAAGGCAGAGTGAGAATTCACAGGCAGCCCACACACATCACATGGCTTACACAATGTAGGTTACATGCTTCAGGCAGGAGGTTACGGTCAAAAACACTCTCCAATGTGGGTTGACTTACTCGTTTTGTACGAGGTGTGACAAATGGCTCTGCAAATGGCCTGGGGTGGGGTGTGGATGTGTGATGAAGAGGGGTGCACAGGTGACAAGTCTGCAAATTAAGTTATTTTCCCCATTTTACATACAGAGGTTGATGTACCACTTGCACTAGACATACTGCATTGATCACCACAACCACCACTGCAACTCTGACCACTACTTGACAAGATTTCAAAATCATAATCCTCCCCCTCAACATTCCTGAAGTAATCCTCTGGTGTTATTTCATCACTACTGCAGACATTCCTACTTGATTTTACACTCATGGAAAGGGATAACATGCTCAGTAAGGTTGATGATGAAGGTGAACACCCCACTATAGCATTAGTTGCCATCTGGTGCCAGGTCCACAGTGTAATGTGCCTGTTCCTATGATGTGTATGCTGGCCACCCATGCACAGATGACTCCCCTTTTTACCTCAACTCACACACACACGGCAAAGCTGGCAGATTGCAACTGACTCATCATTTGCAACTTGGATAAAAAAATCCCAAATAAGGGATTGTGATCCCCTACTTTTAACATGTCCCTGAAGCTGCTTATTGGATTACATTTTTTTAACCCTTGCAATGGGGGTGTGGGGGTGCTATATGGAGGATTTAATGCCAACAGACCCAGACACAGCCACCTTGACTTTCTTTTTCTCCGGTTCCCAACAGGGGTCACTGACAGCATTATCATATTCGTCAACATAATCCGCATCCACATTTTCAGCTTGGATGCGGTCATGTGGAGAACATGTTCTATCCACAGCATCATCATCATCATCAGCATCATCATCACCCGATATTTTTGCACCACACTTTGAATCACTGGATGGCAAAGGCATGACCTCAACTACACTGGAAAAAATGAGACATTGTGAGTTATTGTTGCCTGGATCAGAATCATCTTCAACTATCATGGGGATTTTAATGGGGAGTATGACATCATCTGCACTGTCAGTCACAACTTTAGACTCAACTATATTTTTTGAAATGGTTAACTGGTCAGAAGTGGAACTTGAGGCAGCAATACTCACACCAGCAGAAACTGCACTAACACCACCAGCTGGGACAACATCGTCTCCTCCAACTATGAGTGAAGCTACAGACTGTGCTGTAAAACATATTGATGGAAAAATCCCTTTACTGACATCAGCTATGAAATTCTGCATAGTACCAAGCCCATGGACAATCTTGCCACTGGCAGCAGTGCTATGGCCAGAAACAGTTTTGCATGCATGTCTCTTTGCAGTCATTTTGGGGAATCATCAAGAAACTTCTAAACAAATTTAGATTTCTGATCTTTCAGTCTGGGCCGGTGGATGTGAAGCCAAAAAAAACAACAACTGTGGCTTGCAGATGAAGACTGGGCACTAAACAGATGCAAAAGCACAGACAGATTAAGATTGCATTGAGCAATCAAGAAGAGATGCAGACGCAAAGTCACAACAACACCTCAACTAGTGCTCACAAGTCACAATCCAATCTGGAAAAGAATACCTTTTGCCAGTTTGGGGGGGGGGGTGCAGTGCACTGCAGTAACAGTCCAAAACCAAGATGCCACAAAGCAGTACAAAATCATGCAGGTGCAGTGGATAGCAGGTTCACACTGCTGCAATTACTCTGTGGCACAATAAAATGTGTCTGATTTGATGGCATACATTGCACACACACTACAAGTAATGCGTAGCAAACTGAAAACTTCAGTAATACAACCAAATCTTTTAAACAAACTGAAATTATGCACTGCTGCACCACAACAATCTGCAAAAAAAGTCAAGAATTACTGAAAATATTACTGTGTGTACATTAACACAGTTGTACAAGAAAAATATAACCAAAACAGAAAGACTGCCTTTTGCTCCCAGTTTTAACCTACCTCCACCACAGATATTCCACTCCCCCAAAGCACACTTCAAGTGTCTGTCAGTACACAGACCGAATGTTCTAAATTAAAATTCAAAATCCACACACAAACAATAAAACACTTCATGATATGAGCACAGGAGGGTTTCCTACAATCAATGTACTAAATCTTGAGCAAAAAAATGGCTCAGAAAGGCTTTTTTAACAGCTTTTAGAGGATTTGAATCGCAGAGCTCTGAGAGGAAACTGTCTCCTTCTACCACTTCACACACGCTGCACAGAACTGAGGCTGTGCAGAACAATCTAGAGTCCATATGACCTGAAATCCCATGAATCACTGCAAAATTCACCTTGGAGCTCAATAACAAGGAAGTGATGCGAAGTACATTGATTTCTATGTACTTCGCATTAAAATTGGTGCAGAAGTGGTTGGGGGAAGACAGAGTAAAGCAAAGTCATTGTTATCAATGGATGTCACATTCCTCATTATGATGTGAAGTACTCCACTTTGTGTTGTAGATTACTTTGAGGAGTCTACATTACTCCGTGAATTGCTTCGTGGAGCAAATTTTGGCCACTTTGCCCACCTCTACTCACTGATACTCCCAAAATTAGTACTCAGATGGCTTCTGCAACCCTCTAGCTTTTCTAGCTCCTCAGATTTCCCTTCAATACCACTCTATTCCTATTACTATGGACGGTATCCTCTTCAGGTGGACAAGACAGTGGAGATAAGTATTTGGATATTTCTGTCCTACTTCACTGCCGCTTGCTGTCAGAGAATTCAGCTACTTGGCTCCCCTAGTGCCCCACAGTCTGGGCATCATCGGGACCAAACCTACTGCCCTAGTGTACACTCGAGGTGTAGCACTGCTACCGAAGACATTCAGTCACTATCTAACTCACTGAAAATCCCTAACTACAGCTTAACTTTATGTAAAAACCACAAGTCATTTTCAAAACTACTACAATTTTAACTAAAATGTTCTTGTAAATACTCTAAAACACGTAAATTGGAGATACACTTTGTTGCTGTCTTTCTGGCACACCCAGCATGGCGACCATCTTCCAAAAGGTAAGATAAGACTGCATTAACACAGCAGAGGGCTTCACAGATTGAATAGTGGACTGTGAGGTAACTCTAAATTTTCATTGTCCTAAAGTGCTCAGTGGGAACCAGTGCAGTCCTTTTACTCAGTGCTCATAAAATGACTGTAGGGCTGTGCCCAACTACAGCCCTACAGTTTAGTGGACAGCCATATCAGCATTTCATAAATATGAATAATTGGTTCACATCTGTACAGCCTGATTCTTGGCTGCTTTTCTACCCCCATGGCCTTATTAAGATTCTAATCACAATGGTTTATGACTGCCTGCTGGAACTACATTATACTATTAGCTAGGGCAAAGCATTTTGCATGGTCTCACATAATGAATTTCTAATCCTCAGAATATGGATTTAAAAACACCATTGTTGGTAAAAGAGAGTCATCCTTGTGGAGATGAATTCAGAAATGATGAGAAGAAACACTGGTGTTAACGATGGTTGCATTACAGGTCCCCTATTGTTCTCTGTATACATTAAATGACCATTAAACATTTTTGGTGATTAGTCACTGCTTAGGAATTAAATCACAAATTGTGAATAACCTTCCTCAAACTTTTGTTAACTTCCATGTGCACTGATAGACTATTAGTGTGATGATTTACACATTTTCATGAACCTCTGATGAAATTGACTAACCTTCAAACAGATTTCATTTACTTATATAAATTGTTTCTTCTGAACAACATTGTCCTAAAGTACCAGACAAAAATTCAGACCTTGTTTGCATGCAACCAAAATCAATTCAAAAACACATGCTTTGATTATTGTTCCCATATCCCATCGTGCACTTCAGATAACATGGCCTAAGGCTTGATAATAATATGAAAATTCAGTATGTGCATAGATTCAGTAATCAAAAAATTCAATATAAAATTTGCAATGCATGACAAATGAATTACCTTCCTCTGTCTCTGGAGATTCAAACATGGCCTGTTGTACAATTGCTTTTTACTATAACAATGCACACATTGTGTACATGGCTGCCCCCTTATCCTGCCTAGGCAATGCTGGCGAGTTAATGAAAAAGATTTAAAGATTTGCCATAATTGTCTTGCATTACCAGTGTGGAACCATCACTGCAATAAATAGGTCCAGCTATTCTGATTTAAATTTTCTACTCAAAGACACCTATTGTATACGGTTTCTCCCTACAAAACACATTTCTATATGCAGCACTTACTTATCTTACTTCCTATTGCTCCCCGCAGCAGCTCTCTGTAGTCTAAAATCTTTAAAAAATCTTAAATTCCCTAACGTAAAAAGTCTAGCACATAAAATTAGGAAAAGGTAGATGATCATCTGCCTTTACAATTGTTTAATTCTGTGTATATTAACCTCTTGGTGGGTTATGTTAACATACTGACTGCTGTTTTCCTTCCTTGGACTCCCAAGAAAACACAATGATGCATCTCACAAAGTATCCCAGTCAAAGTAAAATAAATAAACTGCCACTGTCTACTGTACATGTTATATACTTTAAAATACCTCACATTTTGTAGTGGTTTCACAGAATAAACTGCATTTCTGATGTGTGCCTTTTCATTTTCTATGTGAAAACAGTTTCCTGACACTGCTGCTGCTGTTTCCCTGGAAACACTTGGTTACTGAATGTGTACCTCTTTAAAGGGACACTGTCAACCTTTTTTGCATCATAATATTTTTAGATCAAAACCCACATTTTATGATTGCTTACCTTCTCTAAAATTGCTTGATGTTGCTGGTTGTTTTGTCTGCTTCCTTGTTTATTTGAACTGAAATGCATGGTAATTTAAAGCTATACCCAGCCTTGTTTTGCTTCATATCATCAAACTACTCTTTCTGCTTACTTTCTGCACATTAGAAACACCCTCAAAGGGTGCAGCCACTCATGATGCAATAGTCTCCTCTACTCCCACTGCATAATAAGTGGCTAGATTGTGTTGGGGGGTGTTCCTGAGTCCAAGAAAGATGCAGTGAGAGCTGATCAAAAAATGTAAACAAACGTTTTAATTTGCTAACATCAGTATGATAGGCACTCAGTTTTTCACTTTGTAAAAGGAAAAGGGATCTGAATCAAACTACCAGCTGCAGAAACAGTCTCTGTAGAATGTGAACAATCATAAAATGTGTTTTTGCATTCGCGTGCGCAAGGAACGTCTTGTGCTAGTAGCACATTTCAGAGGTGTATCTGTGTTGTCGAATGCAGGGCATGCTTTAGTAGGTGCATCCCTCATTCACCAATTAGCCAGCATGCTAGCGTCAACACATGCATTATGTAAAGTGGACACAACTTGTAAGAAAAGTGCCGCTGCAATCAGAGACAAGCTCGTCATGCAGGAGCACCAATGACACACCTCCTGACGTGCCTTTCCTAGTGAAACACTTCAGTAAACATGGTGGTGGCTTTTTTTGACTTCCCTTTGCATTCTCCTTTTCTGTTGTTTAACGAAAAAGAGATTTATTTTTTCCTCACCTGACGAATAACTCGAAGCAAACTAGTCTCTGGGACAATCGGATCAGGAAGCATCTGAGTTGTAAGTAACCAAGCAACCAGATGCCTGAGCTCTCAAGTCAGCAACTTACTGAAAACAGCTACAGACACCACAAAATACCAAAGCTTTTTTTGTGTGAGCCTGTTGCTATATGTGATGAGCCTGATTTTGTGAATCCTTTGTTTAAACAACCCTCCTCCCCCCATCCGGTGTTGACTAGGGAAATACTCACATTTGTATTTCACGGGGAGGGATGGCATACATGATCTCTTGCCTTTTTTCTCCATTCATTGCAGTTACCCTCTCTCGAGTGCTTCTGTCTTCCTTCTGTTGTAATTATGTAGTGAGATACTGTACGTCGTTCGTGCTTCATAGTGTCAAGTCGTCGGTACTTCGGGCCCGAAGTTCAGGCTGGGACAGTAACCGTTGGTATATTCAAAAGAGATCTTATCGGCAACATTTGAGGCTGCCGTGGCAGCACTGCAGATACATCTTCTGGGACAGCAAAATGAATGATGTTAATGGGTGGAGGGCATGGGGACATAAAGTACATTACACAACAGAAGTTGGAGTTCTTGCCTCACCCTTGCCAGGCCTGGCCTTAGGGTTAGTGGTGGGTCACGAAAAACATTTGTAATGCATCCCTTCACGCAGGTGTGACTCTGACCCTTCCCACTCCCAAAACTGTTCTGACATCCTGCAGTGTTCCCATACTGACTTGGCATTTTACTGTACCTGAAACAAAGAAAACTGTCCCTCACTGTCATCTGCGCCCCCAACCTGCACCCACCCTCTGTGCACCCCACCTCCCCATAAACCCCGCCTCACCCCATACTTACCTCTGGAGGTCAGCATTGCAATCTTCAGTGGAGTGGGAACACATCTGCACTCTTCAAAGCCGACCGCAAACAGAAGAAATGCCGCTAAGCTGTATAATGGCATAAATCGTTTTTTTTTTAACTTATGTGGATATCTCAGCCATTGTTTTGACTTTTGCCTCCAAATTTTTAACATGGGGTTCTTGGGACCCCACCTCATAAACAAATGCACTGTCATCTCATTATTCAGTTCCGAAAGGTCATTTCGCGGTCACTGTGAGGAATCACCTTTCAGGACAGATTAACAAAATGACAGTGCCACAGTTCATGAGGTGGTGTCCCAAAAGCCTATCTTGCAAATTTGTTGGAAATATTCCACAAAATGACTGTTATGAGCATGCATTGTGCAGGTTCCATGCACACTTGTAACTCTGACACTTTGTAGTATTTTCACTCCAGATTTTCAACATTGCCATTTTCACACCTCCTTATGAACAGTACAGCTGCCATTTTTCACATCCTGCCCGAAATGCGTTTTCATGTATGTGACGCACAACAGCGCAGTCACTGTGCGAAATCAACATTCAGGACACATTGCCAAAATCACAATGAGACTGTTCATGAGCAGAGGTCCCAAAATACCTGTATTGAAAATTTGGTTAAAAAAATCCACAAAATAATTGCCTTACATGTGTGTGTTGCGCAGTTTCTATGCACGCTCATGACTTCACCAATTTTTCATATTTTCACTCCAGATTTTCAACACTGCCATTTTTTTACACCTGCTCATGGACAATTACAGCCGTCATTTTTCACATCCTGCCCAAAATGTATTTTCACACCTCTGGCGCCAAATGGCACAGTCGCTGTGTAAAATCACCTTTTGGCTAATGAACTCATAGTACCACTGTTCATGAGGTGAGGTCATAAAAAGCCCATGTTGAAAATTTGGAGTGAAAATACGAACATGAGCCTGGGGTGTTATGGTTTCCAACCACAACACCTCACCCTGTAGAGACTGACAGGTGTCAGGGGTGAAACTTGACATTGTCAGCTGTAATGCTTATGCCAATCCACCCCACCCCCACTCTGCAGCCAGTGACAGGCATCGAGGCGTGTCTTGGACTCTTCAGCCCTAGAGTTCACCCCATTCTCCTATACTACACCCATCTCAGTGTATTTCCTTATGGAATGGGGTGAGTGTAAGGCCCGAAGATCCCAAGGCACACCACAACACTTCTCAGTGTCTGCGGGGTAGGGTGAGGTGAAATAGCATGAGCATTATGGCTGACAACCCAAAGGCACACCCCAATGCCTGTAACTTTCTGTAGGGAGGGGCTGGGGTTGGTGTCATTTCAGTACTTCACTGCCAATCCTATTATGCATCTCTCTAACTCCTGCACTACCAATGCCGATGCCAGCAAGCCAATATTCTGCATTGAAAAATGCTTGTTTGCTGAGAGAGACAGAGGAGGAAAGAGGGGGAGAAGAGAAAGAGACAGAGGGGGAGAAAGAGAGAGAGAGAGCAGAAGGAGAGAAAGAGAAATAGAGAAAATAGGAGAGAGAGAGAGAGAGAGAGAGAGACAGTGGGGAAGAGAGAGAGAGAGAGAGAGAGGAAAGAGGAACCATACCTCTCAACTCTCCCCGATTTTCAGGGATGTCCCTGATTTTGCCTCAGAATCTTCCTGTCATTCTTCAAATTTGTGTTTCTGTGACTGAACAGTTGGTATACTGTATGCTCACAATATTGTCAAACAGAGTTACAGACTTTCTCTTCTGCAGACAAAGTATTTTACACCAGTACTCTTATGCTGCCTGCTTCAGGGGATAGAACCAATTGTTAAACTGTGTCCCTCATTTTACTTTAATGTCACTGATTTTTTTGAGCCATGTCCGGGTGCCAAACATCACTGCAAATACTTGCAAGCGAATGTTCAACATTGACAAATGCTTATTTAAACTATTGACACTTTGAGGCCTAAGGGGTTGACAGTGTCCCTTTAAATGGGTCCATCCCAGTAATTTCAACTTATTAAAAATAAAGTTAAAATTGAATCAGTTAACTTAACACAGTTTTTTACTCAGTGATGTCTCCTTTTTATTCCTTTGTTTTAGCTTTTCAATTCAAGTAATCCATTAGTCACAGATTCATGGTTCCAATTATTCTTAGTACTTCTCAGTTTTTCAGGGCACGGGTAAGATTCATATTTGCATCAAGAAAATGACTTGCATGTTTATGCTCTAGTTTGCTTGTAGGGATGTGGTTTAATGAAAAAAGAAGTATAATGACCTGACTTGAGAAATAAAAGCAAGCTTTCAGATTACTAAAAAAAAAGTTGGATATACTATAATTTCTAACGCTTTCAGTTGGTGTGTGCTCCCAAATTTAAGTTTCTTTAAGATGCGTTAATTAAGGTATACATCACACTTTTACTCAGAGACTGCTAGTTGCAGTCTTCCTCTATGAAAGTCATAATACACAAAGTGGTCTTTGTAGAACAAACCTTCACCTTCTATTCTTGATAACACGTAGATTAAAAAAAATGTGATGTAAGATCATAGGATCAAACATATAATATTCGGCCACAATAATGTTGACTTCATACTTGTTTAAAACTTTATATATAACTTTATATACAGTACCTTGAGTGAATGACAATAAGTACTGTACATTCTGGCTAGGATATTCATAGGTTCTGGATTGGCCCACTGAATGCTTGCTATAGGAGCAAATTAATGCCCGGAGCAAACAAGAGGTATATTGTAATTTGCCACAGTACTTTGCAATAGTTAAAGGCATGTAGAGATGGGCTAAAGAAAAATTTCACTTTCGAAATTCCACAAACTTAAGAATTTCGCCGCATGAAATATTTTGTGAAATTTGAGCATTCTGAGAAATACTTCACGGGAGTGAAATGCACCATTCCATAGGAAATTCTACCTAAAAACAATTACATTTCCCTGGTGGCTAGTGGTCCCTTACCCCACCCAATGACTGGCCTGCACCAGGTGTATAATTAAAAAAACAAGTTCCCAACCATGTCCCTCCCTGGTGACTAGTGCCCCCCACCATCACCTTCCACATAGTAAATAAAAAGAAGAGCTCCTTGCTTGCAGTCCCTCCCAACCCAAACAACCACTTCACCCATGTGCAGTACTGCCTGACCCCCCATCAGTTTCCCCATATATCATATTATCCCTGGTGGTCTAGTAAACCTCCCTGCCTCCCTATTCCCAACTGATCCCTTTTCCCAGTATGTCTTTTTAAATATTCTCTGGTGGTCTAGTGAAGGCCCCTCTCTCCCCTATCCCAATAGACCCCCTTCCCCATATTTTTTTTTTACATGTTACCTGTTGGCCTAGTGATCCCCTGCCCCCTTCCCAGAAGCTAGTGTCCCACTCTGCTCCCTCCCCAATCCCGAAACAGAGGGGCCACCAGCACAGCCCTCCACTCTCCTCTATGGCTGGCAACCCACTGAGATATGAATGAATGATCTGGGCAGAAGTTCACATTTTGCGGGTAAATTCCATGGTTATCGGGTGGAATTTTGCATTTAGCTGGTGAAATTCAGCTGTTTTCAGGTGGAATTTTGCATTTTGCTTCAGCAAAAAATTTTGCAGAATGAACTCATTTAGCAAACTTTTTCAGGAACAAAATTTGTCAACTTCACCCATCTCTAATGGCATGTTCCAATATACCAACCAGTCACTAGCCTGACTGCAATTGCAAACCCTGGTCTCCTAGTGGCCAGAGGAGGTATGTGGCCAATAGGGTGCTATGGGGGACTGGGATCACAACTGGGTTGTTGGGGCCCACTACAGGTGACTGCTCATCTGGAACAATTTGTTATTTTTGAAAATTAAGGTGCAAATGACCTGGGGGCATGGCCAAGTTGGAAACAATGGCAGACACCTAAAGGCACAGCTTTCCATCAGGCACTATAAATTCCTCTGATATCAGCACTATCCATTTGTGGAGCAGCCCCAAAAATGTTGAATCTGCTTAACACCCTTCTGGACTGTCAAAAGCTCAAAAAAAGCAAACCCAGTTAACTTTCAAAAGCCAGACGAAAGCTACCAATGTGCTGGAGATGAGTGCTAGGGCCGGCAGCATGGCCACAGAGAAGGAGATGGGAAATCCTGCAGAGCAGGAGCAAGAGTAATCTGTGTCATTGAAAGCCTTGCTGATCAGCATGCAATCCAAACTGAGAGCAGTATTTACTAACATACTGTAGATGCCCAACTCTCAGATCTTCAGGGGATCGTGGACTAGTTGAGAGAGGCCATAGTGAGCCACACCACAATAATCACTGAGATCGAGGCATGAGTCATTGCAACCAAGGACCAACTCACTGAGTTGGCAAGACAAAAACACAACTAACCAAGCTTGTGCACTAACTTTGAAGTTGGCTTGATGACCAGGAGAACAGGGCACCTTGGTGTAACATGCAGATCACTGGGCTACCTGAGGAGCTGGGGTTTGTGGGGGGTGGGAGCCATCCAGAAGCGTTCATCATTCATCACTAAATGGCTTATTAAGTGGCTAAACCTTAAAGGAGTGGACAAACTTTTTTTCAAATTTAATACATTTTATTAAACTTGGTTAGAAGGAAACAGACAATAATCACAGGAAGGCAGTGGACAAACTTTTGAGTTCCAGAGGGAACACAGAACTCCAGGAGGTCACCAAAACCTGAGAAATGCCCTAGGCACTTTCTGGCAAAATATCTTTGTTATCAGGACAAGGAAGATGTCCTGCAGGTGGCTACAGCACAAGGGCTGATCCAGCATGATAACGCCAGAATCCTGATTTTCCTCCCCGACTACAGCAGGGAACTTCAACAGGAGAGACAGAAGTTTGGGGAGGAGAAAGCACAGCAGAGGCATTTAGGATGGTTGCATCAACCCCTCTATCCCTCCAAACTGAATATATCAAAGCCAAGGAGACCAACAAGAGTGTTCACCAGCCCTGATGAAGCACTGGATAGTGTATGGAAAGAAGAAGCAGTGGTGAAAGGAAGATCATCTGAGAGAGCAACAGCTCCAGCAGCAAAACGATGGAGTGAAACTACTACTACTACAGCAGGTATGGTCTAAAACTGGCCATACTTTTTCTTAAGCTGACCCACCTGGCTGCTTCCACCCCCCTTTCTTGCACCCCTGTATGTTGACTCATACTTAGTGAGAGACTACTTCAGGCACAAAGTCATCAACTAAAAGATGGCTAAGCATTGTAAAAATGCTTTCCATGTGGTTGCTTAAACTGCTCACTGTACTTCTCTAGCCGCTAGTAGCCATCAACAGCAATTTTGTGTGCAACCCACCTAAGCATTTTCTTTTACTCTCACCAAAGTTGAAATAATTGCAAGTCACACGGGAGGGAAGAAGTAGCCTAGCTGGGGAAGGGGAAGGTTCAGCATTGGCCAGATAGCAGCACCACTTGGAATGTAGTTTACAGTGTCAGGGATTTGTCTGATTAATACAATATCTGCTGTGACCTGGTGGTAGACTGACCACAGTTTGCGAACAATGATCAGTCTGGGCTACAAAAGAAAACTTTTGAACTAATGACTTAATGTACTGTGTATAATTGTAGTGGGGCCTACCCACACTAGGCTGATTTGCCTTACCAAAAGGTGGAAGTATGATTATATAGTATCTTTATGATTATGATGTTCACAATACTGTCATGCAAATGTCTGAGGGATTGGATTTATTTCCTAGAGTATCCAAGAGGCTGAATCCATATCCAAGAGATCAGATTCATTTCTGATAGTATCTGAAAAGTTGAATTCATCATGTAGTGGACCCCAAGACATTGGAGAGGGGAGCCCCATGCACATACAAGAGTGGGGCTACACTAAGTACAAGATGGGGGAACATTCTATCTCAGTATGTTCCTACCTGAAGGGTATGACCTAGCAGTTAGGCAGCAGTCAAATTAGCCATCACTACCCCATTAACTCCCGACAGACCAGACTCACCTTTAGTGAGCTACAATAACATTGTAGAGATTGGAAAGAGCAACCAGGCATATGAGGGTGGTCAGCTACGCACAACAGAGAGGCTTGGGTGTTCTGGTCTCTCTTATTCTTTTAGTCTTAATTTTAGTTTTGCCTTTTTTCATGGCAGCTTATTGTTGACAGTACAACTATTGATACATTAATGCAGTTATCTGTTCATAGGTTATGTACAGTTGCATGGTCAAGGGAGTGTTGCATAGTGTGGAAATTTAGAGGTGGTTACAGAATGATGGGTTGTGCAGTAGCACTAGTTGTCCAAATATGGGACTGGCTCTAAATGGGGAGACCCTTGAGTAGTTGAGGAATAGTTTGCAGTCCACATTAATGAAGGCTCACCTAAATGACAATACTAATAGCAGCCAAATGGAAAGGGGCACCTACTCCTGGGCCCGTGGAGGTCCGGGAGTGGACCCAGCAACATATGAGAGGGCAGCACTGCTCAGGTGTTGTATAATGGAGCAACCAAGGCCAGATATGATAACTGCAGATAGATATGACCCATCAGACTCTCGTATGTTGAGATGTAAGATATAATAGCGACAATGGCTGAGTGGGTGGGCTCATTACATCAGTCTGATACAAAGCACCAAGGTACAGTATGTCAGTCATATCCATATGGTAAGGTCAGGGGATCAGTCTGCTGGTTTTTTGTCACTCTGAGGCAGTTCTGTTCAGTTATGATGCCTACATACACTGTAGCACATGGGCATTGTTATCGAGTATTGCTATTGTTAACACTTTTCCTATTTGCTGAAAAGTTAAATTTTTTATCTACTTCAGAGTTGGAGGGACATGGGAACTGTTAAAGTTCAATCACAACCTTGGCCCAGGAGATGGGGGCAAGTCTGGGACTGGGCCATGGCAATCCACAGGGGGTGGGTATCGGACATTGGGTCCTGGTGGGATTTTGCCAGCCACACTGGCTTTCTCCCTTCAAACCAACAGTTTGGAGTGGGATCGCTGCTCTCTGGGGCAAGGGATACATTGGGTTTGGGGGGACTCCTAAAAGTGCACAGCACACAGTAACAGAATCTGCCACAACTGGGTGAGGGAAGCAGAGGCTCAGCTGGGATATGAACCTCAGGGAAGTTTGGGTGGAGATCAGGATAGGGAAGTGGAAGAGGGGTCCAGGATGCATGGGGGAGCCATATAGTTGGGGTAAACATAGCTTAGAGTGGTGGAGGAGATGGGGCAGGGGGAGGGCACTGTTAGCTCGGAATGGGGTGGGGGGCTGCAGCCAAGTTAGGGGTGTGCCATGGCTATTATTAGCAGATTGCCACTTTACATGTTATGCACAGTTTGACACATACCCAACCAGGTCTCAACAGGCAAACAAGTTCACCTTACTGTAAGTCATGCATGTCATAAAGTGTACACTAAATACATACTTATGTTCATATGGTTAAATGTCTTAATGTAATCTCATGGAACATCAACAGTTTAAAAACAGTAATTAAAAAGAAGAAGGCGCAGGGGGAGAATAAGAAGGCCAATCCTGATGCCGTCTGCATTAAGCAGATGCATGCTACTAAAAAAGAAATTCAGATCATGAATCAAAACAGGAGAGGGACTCGGGTGGAGGCATGATTCAACTCTAAGGCAAGGGGTACAGCTATCTGGTTTCACCCGCATGTCCGAATGGAAGTGTAAAAAACATTTGATGACTCTCGTATGTTGAGACGTAAGATATAATAGCGACAGCAGTTAGGGACTATACTTTTTATTTCCATGCCCACAATTCATATGTTGAGATAGATCTCCTCCTTCTTAGCCATGATGTGCTGCAGAAGGTAGAAAAGCTGGGACATTAGAATATTATGATTTCTGATCATGCCCCTTTGTTACTGAGAGGTTTGGTGGGCCTTGTGTTTAATTTGGAAAGCCGTGGAACCAAACTAAGGTACAGGAGAGAGTATTTTTCAGAAAAAAGATGCACAACAAGGGTACATGAAATGAAGCTGGAGGGGGTAAATTCAGGAGATATGTGAGGAAGTACTTCTTCACAGAAAGAGTGGTGGATGTCTGGAACAATCTTCCAGTGGAGGTGGTTGGGGTGAAAATAGTGGTGGTATTCAAGAAAGCATGTGATAGACAAGGTCATCTTGCTGGAAAGAAAGGGGGGAGCAGGAGATCAAGTAGGGTCTGTAGTGACTCTATAGCAAGGGAAAATGTGGGCAAACTGAGTGGGCCAAGTGGTCTTTATCTGCAATCAAATTCTATGTTTCTATTTTTCTATGGACCCAGTTTTACTGAAGGTTGCAGATTTTAGGACCCAAACTCCACAGAAAAGACAAGAATTTATTTGTTAACAAAAAGGGGGATACCTCTGATGGTGTGAGGTGGGAAGCCCTGATGGCTGAGAAGAAAAAATGTTGTTCTTCTACCATGAAGTCAAGAAGGAGACAGAGCACATGGTCAAACTAGAAAAACAAATTGCCCATTGGGAGGACTAGCACAAACAACCCCCCCACCCAGGATCTGTATAGGGAGTTCCAAAAGGCATGTATGGAATACTTTTACACTTTTTTTTTTACTTTTTCTTGACCATGAAAGGAGGACTAGACAATTCTGCCTATTTTCAGTCTTGTACTGGAGGAAGGGGATACAGATGGATGCCAACTGACACTGAACCAAATTAAGCTGTTGGTGGTATTTTTAGTGAATGGGGTAAATGTTACCAGGACATTGAGGAAATTCCCCTGCTTTTTTTTAAGAAGTGCCATGGGATCTTTAACATCCACCTGAACTACCACAAGAACAGGCAGGTGGGACCTCGGTTTAACATCTCATCCAAAGGACAGCACCTCAGGAGTGCAGCACTCCCATCATGCTGCACTGCAGTGTCAATACTGGGATTGAATGCAAATGTGCCTAGTGTGGGGATAGAACCCACAACCTTCTGATCTTCCAGCATCAAAGGAGAGTGTGCGACCTGCTGAGCCACTGACATGGACACTGCTAAATAAAACACATAAAACACTTGAACCCTAGAAAGGCAGCTACTTTCAGCTAGAGGTGATATTTCAAGGGGGTTAGGATGGGGAAGTGTCTATCCTGGCAGCTCAGAGCCAGGTCAAGGCAGCTTTCATCCCAGTCATCCAGACCACTGGTGGGGGGGGGGTGTTGGTGAAGCTGGCAGACATTGAGCAGGAATTCAAAGATTTCTACCAGGCTCTACAGTTATCAGAATGCCAGCCAACAGTGGAGGAACTTGAATAATTTTAAGGGCTTTGACTTAAATAAAGCAACAAAGGAGCAGAGGTGTGCCCTTGACACACCTCTGGATGGGGAGATCATGCCAAGGACAATAAGGGGACTGGTGGATACCAAATCCCAAGGCTATATTGGTAAGGACTAGGATGCCCCCTGCATCACATGCTATCCAACTGTTGAAATGAGAGGAACTCTTCTGTGCAGGGTAAAGTCTAATTGCGGGTTCACCTCCTAAATTATCATAATATTCTTTTTTAATTTTATCTTTCACCTTAAACTCATGACGTTTCGTGGGTATGCCCACTTCTTTTGATAGGCGGTATTCTAATAAATTATCATAAATGAATAACAAAAATGCAAAGTATAAGAACTGATAACCAAACATTATGTACACAACACAAATCATATGCCAAATACTACCTACAACTACATTTTCTGATATTATAACTAGTGAAACACTCTCTAATTAGTATCTGCATATCCATTCTAATATATACTGTATATATATATATATATATATATATATATATATATAACACACACACACATATATATATATATATATATATATATATATATATATATATATTATAATAATTCATACTGATGCACTATATTGGCTCTTTAAACTATTGCACCTATAAATATCCAGTAATATTTCAAACAACCACCTTAGAGTGAATTCCACCTTAAAATATATTTATACCTCCATCAATCATTATATAGTGTAAATAACATTAAACAAACCAATAAAAGCTGTATAGGAGCAACTCTAACTTATTCAATATATGTAGGTATACCACTGGTTTTACAAGAAGTTGATATATAAAACTCAGGTATTCATTTTTATGTTTGCTTGTATGCATGTGCAAGAAACATAGTGCCACCATACGAGTTTCTTCTCTGTGTAACACTCCCCACTTCCAATGCCCTCAGCGTTTTTGCAGGCGCGGCCACACCACACCAATGAATGTCCCAGCTATCTATGACAGCAACTCAGATTGCAGTTGCATACAGCTGAAAGCAAACTACCGCTACAATCAGCAGCGGTAATGTGTAGGAAATTTGCATACTTCCCTAATGTCAGCAGTATGTAAATTTCCTCCACGTCACCACCACTGATTGTAGCGGTGGTTGTATGCGCGCCCCCCCTTTGTTGTGTGCTGAGGGGGTGCCCAATCCCCCTTGGCTCATGCATACTCTTCCCCCCCAAACACACTGTATGTCCGATGGGGGTGCCCAATCCCCATTGGCTCCAGTGCCCCCTCCCCAAAAAATAACTTCCAGGTGCCACGCTGGGAGTCCACCCCAGTATGGCAAATGTCCAGTGTCCTCATGTGCCCCCACCACATTGTATGGCCAACAGGGGTGCCCAATCCCCTGTTGGCTCCACTGCCCCCCCAAAATTCCAGGTGCCACACTGGGAGCCCACCCCAGTGTGGCAAAAGTCCTAAGTCATCCATGTAAAATAACAAAAAAAAACCTGTAACAAAAGAAACGGTCCCTCGTTAATTCTCTTGCCCCCTCCCACAACCCGCGCCCACCCTCTGCATACCCCACCTCTCCTCCTTACCCCATACTTACCTCCAGAGGACAGCTCGACGGTCTTCAGTGGAGCAGGAACACGTCTGCACTCTTCAAAGCCGACCGCGGACTGAAGAAATGCCGGTAAGCTGTATAATGGCATAAATGAGGCTTTTTCAACTTTGGTGCACATCTCTGTCATTTTTTTGAATTTATGCACCAAATTTTCAACATGGGGTTCTTGGGACCCCATTTCATGAATTCAGTGACTGTCATTTGGTTATTCAGTCCCGAAAGGTGATTTTGCTGTCACTCCATGGAATCAGCTTTTGGGACTGATTAATGAAATGACAGTGTCACTGTTCATGAGGTGGGCTCTCCAAAAGCCTATGTTGCAAATTTGGTGAAAAAATTCCCCAAAATGACTGTGTTATGAGTGTGCATTGAGCAGCTTCCACACACGCTCGCAAATTCGTAAATTTGTAATATTTTCACTCCAGATTTTCAACATTGGCATTTGTTCACACCTCCTTATGAACAGTACAGCTGTCATTTTTCACATCCTGGATGAAATGTGTTTTCACACCTCGAGAATAATAGCTCAGTCGCTGGGAAATCAGTGTTCGGGACAGATTAAGAAAATCACAGTGACACTGTTTCTGAGCAGAGGTCCTAAAATGCCTATGTTGAAAATCTGGTCGCAAAAGTCCATAAAATGACTGTGTTACGAGTGTGCATTGGGAATTTTTTATGCACGTTCGGAACTTCACAAATTTGTAATATTTTCACTCCAGATTTTCAACATGGCATTTTTCCATACATTCTTATGAACAGTACAGCTGTCATTTTCATATCATGGCTGAAATGTGTTTTCACATTTCCGGTGCAGAATAGCGCAGTTGCTGTGGGAAATCAGTGTTTGGGACAGATTAACAAAATCACAGTGACACTGTTCATGAGTGGCGGTCCCAAAATGCCTATATTGAACATCTTGTGAAAACAATCCCCCAAATAATTGCATTACAGGTGTGTGTTGTGCAGTTTCTATGCTTGCTCATGACTTCACCATTTTTTTTATATTTTCACTCCAGATTTTCATCATTACCATTTTTTTACACCTCCTCATGAACAGTACAGCTGTCATTTTTGACATCATGCTGGAAATGTGTTTTTGCACCTGTGACGTTAATGGCGCAGTCACTGTGCAAAATCACCTTTCGGCTAACAAACAGATAATGTCACTGTTCATGCGGTGGGGTCATAAAAAGCCCATGTTGAAAACTTAGAGTAAAAATACCAAGACATGCCAAGGGCCTTAGGGTTTCAGACCATAACACCCTACCCTGTAGGATCTGACAGGCGTCCGCCCTACCCTGTAGGGACTGACAGGCATCAGGGGTGTAACTTGGGATTGTCAGCAGTAATGCTCATGCCATTCCATCCCCACCCCCCGCAGCCAGTGACAGGCATCGAGGTGCACCTTGGACTCTCTGGCCCCAGAGTTCACACCATTCTCCTATACTGCCCCCATTTCAGCATATTTCCTTATGGAATGAGGTGAGTGTAAAGCCCAAACACCCCAAGGCACACCTCAACACTTGTCAGTGTCTGCAGGGTAGGGTGAGGTGAACTGTTGTGACCATTATGGGTGACGACCCAAAGGCACACCCCAATGCCTGTCCACCTCTGCAGGGTGAGGGTGGAGTTGGTGTCAGTTCAATACATCACTTCCATTCCTACACTGCATCTGTCTAACTCCTGCACTTCCACTGCTAATGTCAGCAAGCAAACATTCAGCACTGACAAATGCTTACTTCTTTGTGTTTCCCCATAATAATTTTTTTATATCCTTTTCAAAAAAACAAACTCATGCTCTCATGCTACTGTGTGAATCCCAGGTATAAATATATCTATGTGTTTGTTTTGTCTTATTCTCAAGTCTCAGGATCCTAGCTAGAATAACAACAGTGCGCACATCTACTAGGATGTCCCTTGTTCTCTTTTTCACATGTTGTAGGGAAACTACATTAATTACTCAGTCTGCTTAAAATATTGTACCCTTTATTTTTTTGAAATTCAACTTTATTAGTTTAAGAGTTACAACAGGTCAATCAATCCAATCAGAACTGTACATGGAGTAAAAGAAAAAACAACACAACCTAAAAAAAAAAAAAAAAAACAACTACCCCCTACAAAACCCCCCCATGACATCCAGAATTCTATAACTACATAACTACACCCTTTCTCACCCGCCCTAACCCTCCCCCGAGTGTGCATTATAATAATTAAACAGGTAAACATAAACAGCTAGTCCTTAAACAATGGGATTGGCTTTTGGATAGAGGAGAAAAGAAAGGGAGAAGAAGGCTAAATAGAGTTTCAGAGACCGAGCCAGGAGGTCAGTGGTGTAGATAAAGCGTGTATAATTTGTCCCATCTTTTGTGAAATAAATCCATCCGGTTACTGGAGCTAGCAGTTAGTCTCTCCATGTTAAAGCAGGTTGATAAATCTTTTAACCATTCAGTATATGTTATGGTTAGTTGGTCAGTTCAATGCTTGAGAACTAGTCTTTTGACCACCATTGAAATTAAAGCAATGTGGTACCTATGCTCCCGATATTCTATATTGGAATAGTTACCCAGGATGCAGATTTTGGCCGTGAAAAGGTTGTCCAGGCCCCAAAGAGGGTCCAAGTTGGCCTGGATAGAGCACCACAATGGGGCCACTTTGTTGCATAGCCAGAAAATATGAAGCAAATTCCCCTCTCCTTGTGAACATCTGGAGCATAGGGGAAGAGACAGTTTCTTTAAATGGGACAGTTTAACTGGAGTGTAGTACATGTTATTTAGTATATGGTATTGGGTAAGTTTGAATCTACCTTGGTTATGGTACTTGTGCAGATCCTTCCATATCCGGGGCCAGCTAGGGGTGGTGTCCGTAGAAGGAGGGCCAGATACAGGATCCTTCGAGCGGGCTCGGAATTTAAGGTCCAGCAGGTAGGAGTATATTAATGATATGCAGGAGATTTAGGAGCTAAAGCTGATTTAGGAAAGGAAGGGACTGACCTGCGATTCACGAATACAGACCCGAAATTCACATTGATAAGATGCCTTAATTGGTATATCTTGAACATCATATTGTTGGGAAGGTCTAATTTAGTTAGTATGTCAGGAGAGGAAAGAAGGGAATCCTGAGAGTAAGTTTTCCACTATTGTTTCATTAATTTGCGGGAGCCAGCCAGGAGTAATTAACGAGCCTTCCAGTCTAATATTGGGGTTTAGGATAAGGGGTTGTGCTAAGTCTGTTTTAGGTGGGATTTTGAGGTAGTAGAGGCATTGGAAAAGGGTTTTAAGAGAGGTGATGATGATTGGGTTTGGGATCAAAGATGGGAGTGCTTCAATGGGGGTGTAGAAGATTGTCTTTGGGCAGACTTTGGTCTCTAGAAGAATCTGTCTTTCGATCTGAAGCCAAAGCGGGGGAGGACCTGCAACCTGGCCTGGGAATCATCTGCCCAGTTTGGAAAGGTGAGCTGCCCAATGATAGAATATTAGGTTAGGAAGACAAAGACCTCCTTTGTCTTTAGGAAGGCATAATTTAGAAAATGAACGTCTGACAGATTTGTTTTGCCAGATGAATTGCGAAAAAATGGAATGGAATTGCTGTAAGTATGAAAGAGGTAACCAGAGGCCCAGTAGGTTAAGAGGGTAAAAAATACGGGGAAGGACATTCATCTTAATAATGTTAATCCTGCCCCAAAGAGAAATAGGGAGTTTAGACCATCTTTGTAGGTCCAACTGTATGCTGGACTTAAGGTCATCTAAGTTGAGCTTCTTGAGCAGAGTTAAATCTGAGGTAAAGTGTATGCCTAAGCATTTGATTGACCTGGGAGACCATCTCATAACAAACTTAGTGAAACATTGTTTATGTGCGGAGGGGTTCAGAGGAAACACTTCCGATTTTGCTATGTTCAGCTTATATTGGGAGAGGTGGCCATACTGGGTAATAATTTGGAGTGCATGCACTAGTGATTTTTCAGGGTGAGCCACATGGAGCAAGATATCATCTGCATAGGCAGAAAGAACCAGCTCTTTTTGCTGCACCGGCAACCGTGGATGTGTGGAGAGTGTTTAAGTTTATGATGAAGGGGTTCTAAATACAGGTTGAACAAAAAGGGAGAAAGCAGGCAGCCTTGTCTGGTACCGGTGTGGAGATAAAAGACTGAGGAGAAGACACCGTTGCAATAGATCTTAGCCGAGGGGGATTTGTACATGACCTGAATCCACTTAAGGAAAACAGGTGGGAAGTCCATCTTAGTCAGTGTTGCCCACAGAAAATTCCAGTTGACTCTATTGAAAGCTTTCTCAGCATCCAAAGAGATCAGAGCCATTGGAGTATGGGATAATTGGGCAGCGTGTGAGATGTGAGAGAGGGTTCTGAGGTGGTCTGCAGGGGAATGCCCTTGAACAAATCCCACCTGCTCCTGGCTTAGGAGGTGGACCCAGACTTTTTTAATCCTCTCGGCTAGGATCTTGGATAGGATCTTCATATCGCAGTTTAGGAGAGAAATGGGGAGATAACTCGCAGGGTCTTTAGGTGGTTTATCAGGCTTAAGAATTAGCACGATTGTGGCTTCCAGTAAAGTAGGGTCAGTTGTGTGGCGTCAAACAAATAGTTATAAAGCTTAAAGTAAGGGGCAAGTTCTTTATTAAAAGTTTTATAGAAATTAGAAGGGTAGCCATCTGGACGGGTGCCTTATCAGGAGCAAGGAGGCAATGGTGTTCTCAACTTCAGATAGGGTGATAGGGGAAGCTAGTGCATTTTTGTGGTGTACAAGAAGGTGGGGAAGATTGAGGTCTGCTAGGTAAGTCTCGATGTCTAAGGGGGGTACTGGAGGGGAATGGTTGCTATAGAGGTTTTTATAAAAGTCCTCAAAGATCTGGGTAATTTCTCTGGGGGTGGTTTTGGTTAGGCCCTCTGGGGTTTGCAAGACCGGGATTAGTCTCGAACCCTCTACTGTGCGCAGTCATAAGGCCAAAAGCCTACCGGCTTTTTCACCATGATCGATATATTTAGATTGAGTTTTTAGAATAGCATATTCGGCCTTCTCCTTGAGTAGATCCGCGCATTCGGTTTTCACTTTTAGAGGGGATTTGAGGGAGGTTAGGGGAGAGGAAGGGGCATGGGAACTCTCCAATTCTTTGATTTTAGTCAGTAATAGGGCGGCACGGGCCTGTCTACTTATTTTCCTCACAGAGGCTAGTTTAATTAGTTCCCCTCTGAGGTAACATTTCAGGGAGCCCCAGATGGAGTCCATCCTCAGAGTGGAGTTCATATTTAGCTCCAAAAAATTAGAGATAAGACCTTTAATGTGGATGACCGTCTGGGCTTCCTTAAGAAGTTGGGTATTAAGTTTCCAAATAGAATCCTGCAGAAAATTGTGGTCCGGAGAAATCTTCGCCCAGACTGTGGCGTGATCCGACAATACTATCGGCTCAATGCCGGTCTGGAGGAGACCAGGGAGGAGTGACTTGCTAATTAAGATATAGTCTATTCTGGACCAGGAGTAATGGGCTTGAGAAAAGAAGGAGAAAGATCGGAGAGAGGGGTTAGTGAGTCGCCAAGGGTCGCAGAGACCTAATAGCTGCGTAAAATCCGATAGAGACTTTTGAGCCGGGGTTGCTGGTCTCTTAGGATCATGGGATCTGTCAAGGATATGACATGGTGGGACATTCCAGTCTCCTCCCAATATAAGGTGTGAGGGTAGAAAAGTGCCCATTTTATTCGTTAGAGTCATAAAAAACTCGGGACTCCCCCCTACTGGACCGTAAATTGAGCCAAGTACGACCTTGCAGTTGTTGAGGGACCCTTTGACCAGGACAAATCTGCCCTCTGGATCAATCAGCTCTTCTTCTGCCAAGAAAGAGACATGGTTTTTAATTAGATAGCCACCCCCATGCTGGACCCTGAGCCGCTCGCTGAGAAAACTTGTGAAAAACCAGATCTAACTAGCCATTTTTCCTCACTATTGTTCAGATGGGTTTCCTGGAGCATGAGTATCTCAATCTTAAGTAAGTCACAGTGGTTAAAAACTTGAATCCTCTTGGCTGTCTCTCTGATCCCTCGCACATTCCAAGTAGCTATCTTAACCGAGATTGTAGCCATTTCAAAATCATTAAGTTAAGTAAATACACAGTAATATACCTGTTGATAGTCGAAAAGGAAAAGCACACTCTGACCCCCTCCCATGAGTCTAGCTAGGTTCTGAAAAGAAGAACATTCAAACCTCCGACATGTAGAAATTAAACAGTAAGAACAAGTGCTGAAGTAGGACCCTCGAAAACTAGTGTAGTCAAACCATAGGAAACCACCCTCCCTGCCCCCAATGATAAAGAAAAATCCCAGCAAACTATGTACAAACTGGTTCCAGACATGACCAGTTAAGTCCTGGGAAAACCAGTAACATGAACTTGGAAACCAGAACCCAATGGTGAAACCCAGGGCTGTCATAGCCCAATACCAAAGGATTATGGGGTTGCTATTAGGAAATAGGCACAAATTTTTTGCATATATCAGCCACCAAAAGATAAGGAGGAATCCCCTATAGCAGGACTGAGGACCGCCATATCCCCCCATGTTAAGCTCATGAGGCAGCTTCCTTTAGCTCAAAGTGTCTCCGGGATCCCCCCCCCCAACCAATCTCTTCAGACTGCATTTGAGTAGCGGCCTTATGTATCAGTGGACCATAAAGGGAACAAAAGAAGATGGGCCAGGTTAGGTAGCATCTGCCTATTACCTCCTCGTGAGGAATACAGTATATATCCACTAAATAAAAGGGGTTAGGTGCTTACCCCCGTCTGCATGATTCTGCTGCCCATGAAGGATTGGCTGCCAATATGAGAGCAAAGCCATGGCAAATAAGCGAGGATGTCATTTAGGCAGGGCTCCGGGGGCTGTGGTGGGACCAAAATCGGTCCGCACTCAATACGGTCAGGTAGAGCAATAGATCGCCATCCCTAAGGTTCCAGGGTAGTACTAGGGGAGCTGAAGAAACCATGGCCTACCAGGACCGGCACTAAGAGCACTTGTTTTCCCTAACCTCACAGAAGTCAGCCCACTGATAATTACAGCTAGCAGGTAAACGTTTACTAATAAAACATCTTAAGAACTCAAAAATATAGGCAACAAGCCTGGTAACTGGACTCCTAAAGATCAGTTCATTTTTCTTTGAACAAGTTAGGAAGCCTGGAGGTTAAGTCTCTGTGGCCTGATCAGGAGAGTCGTAAAGTAGAAGTGGAGCCATCGATTGTGACCTTTAGGGTAGCAGGGTAGAGCATTCTGAAGAGAATGCCTGCCGCGATGAGTTTCTGCACCACAGAGTGAAGGCACTCTCTTCTGCCTAGTCTCAGCCGGGGAGGTCATGGCGATTCTTAATTTAGTTAGGCTCAAGTGATAGCTTGTAGATCTTGAGCCTTCGTAAGGACGTGTTGCTTTTCAATGAAGCTTAAGAATTTAATGATGATTGGACGAGGAGGAGACTCCGGTGGGGGCCTTGGTCTCAAGGACCGATGGGCTCTTTTCAGATGGTACTGGGGATTGAGAGGTGAGGGTCTGACGACTTTGACCAAAAACTTCTGGAGGAAGGCAATGGTGTCTGAGTCTTCCTCTAGCTCTGGTAGACTGATTATTAGGAGATTGTTTCGTCTACTACGTCCCTCTAAATCTTCAGTCTTGAGTTGCAGTTTTTTCACCTGTTGCTTCAGTGAGACAATTTCTGGGTCCACTGTATCCCTCCATTTTTCTTGGGATAAGATCCTGGCTTCAGAGTCGGTCACCCTGGTTTTAAGGGAGGTAAGATCCCCTTTAATCGATTTTAGTTCTGATGTAATGCCTTCTAGTACTTCACGGAGCAGCGCAATTTCTTGCAGAAATCTTTCCTCGGTAAGAGGGACAGCCGAGGAAGCAGTGCCGCCTGGTTTGCCTGGGTTGTTGGAGATCTGGTTTCTCGCCTTCTTGGAGCTTTTCGGCATTGTAGGAGGAGTGTGCCGCATTGCGGCCTGCTTCATCTCTGCCTCCATCCCTGCCTAGAAGTGCAGGATGTGAGAAAAAAATGCTCAAAGGCCAATAGGCAAAGGTTAAGAAGTTGCCTGCTGTTGTTATTTGTTGTGTTAGTCGTTTAGAGCCACTTTAAAATTAATTAAAGTTGATGGGTGGTGGGAGCCCAGAGACAGCACAGCCTTCAGGGAGCTAGCATCACGTGACCTCTCCCTAAAATATTGTACCTTTAAATGTTACTCAGCTTACTCAGCCAAGTAAGCTGAATAACATTTCCTCCTGGGAAACTTTGTCAAATCTCTTTTTTGCACTCCCTGTTGTCAAATAAATGAAAGTGTTCAAGTTCAAGTTTATTTTACTAGGAAAAGACTCCATTAAGCAAGCTCATTTTCAAGGAGGTCCTGGGTAGGGCAACATACAGAACTGGTAAATACAATTGAAGAAATACAAAAAAGAGTTGAAGAGCAAAGAGATACAATTGCAATGCCATAGTTGATGAATAATATTTACAATGTTAGTATTACCAGATAATACATACAGAAATAATGGGAATAAGTTTAATACGGAACTGAATATACAAAAAAGAAAAAAAAAGAGAGAATTTCGGTATAGGACAGGCAAATATAAAAGAGCTTCATCAACAGATACATCCATGTTTATGCATTATTTTAATTATAGGAAGATCTCACTTTACATTCAGTTTCTAGCAGTTATTTAAAGACACCTAGGCTTACTAAGTTCAAGAATTTGAGTGTATGCTGAATTTTATTCCAAGCCCTAGGGATAATGCTACTGACAGCTGACTTTCCATAAAAGTGATGAACCTTGAAGTGTCTAGTAACATACAATAACTTCTTCTCAATGAGTAACTACTATGTGAGTAAGAAAAGAGTTCTGTGGTATATTGTGGCAGTTTATCAGTTAATAGTCTACGGGCCCATATGTAGAGATTTTTAATTCTCCTTGTGTCCAATGATATCCACCCTGTTACATAATATAGGGAGCAATGGTGCATTCTGGGCAGAGTTTGTGACAAATCGAAGGGTCCTATGATATAATGCACATTCAATCTTTCTGTATTTTGTATGTCCATTGGATTAAGCTTAAATAATGTCTCACAACTTGTAAGAGAGTATGAGTTTTATCTTATTTAGTTGTAGCTAGGACCAGCTCTCTTCCCTGTGATAGGAGCTGTCCGACATTGTGCTGGTACCTGATTTATGCCTTCTGGTTGGCTTGGCACCAAACTCGCTTACCTGGTATCCAAGGATACTGATCATATACAGTACCAGGATTTATTTGCATAATCTCCATTGTTACTCTTAGGCACGCTGTGTGAATTGATGTTAGGACTTAATCTTTCAATTGGTTAATGGAGTGTTCGAATTAGGGAAACTACCATACCAATTTTAAAGAACATGTAAGAACCATGATTATAACCTGAGGAAAAGTGTAAATAGGATTCTCAGGTTGTATTCTTCTAAATATTTCACTCATGACAGCTATTTTTTTATCACTTGTGTAAATATGCTGAAGTTTAGTGCTGTGCAGAATTTTCCAGTTCAAACTGAATGGAATTTCATAGAACTTATGAAATTCTTCTGAAATCCTACTGAAGTTTGACAGAAACAGAATGGCAGAATTCCACAGCAGAAAAATGTGGAATGAGATTGTCCGCAACATTTCCATAGAATTTTGATGGATCTCAATATTTTCCACAAAAATGGTTGCAGAATGATTTTCTGATGAAAAAAAATACCATTCCACCGAATATTATTCTATGGATCTCAGTATTTTCCATTGAAATCTTTGCAGAATGATTTTCCACAGACAAAATGCTATTCTGCAGAATTTTTTTCCACAGATCACAGCAGACAGAATTCCCAGAAAAACAAGTGAAATTCTGGTGGAAATTCCACCAGCAGAATGGTCATTCCATACTAATTTTGCCAGTGGAATTCTACACTCTGCATAGCACTATTGAACCGTCATTCTGATTACATGAAAATAAAGAGACTAGATTGCTGGTAAACCTTGGGGGTGTTCAGATTTAATGGGAGTGTCTGTGGCTCTAACTACTGTTGCTAAAACATTTTACACAACAAACCCTTTTTATTTTTTCCTGACGTGTCAATCAGTTGCTTATTAGCAAGTTCAAATGTTGTGTATGTTCATTTTCACATTCACATCCCCCCAAAACTCCTGGTTGATAGTATCCATGTTCAAATCCCTCCTTGATTCCTTAATTAATGTCATCTAACCCTCTGGATGCTGTCCCTAACATTATAACATTTCCACACATATAAATGTGTAAAGAATATCATAAATCAACTATATTCTACAGCTAACTCCATCTTGCCTAAAACAATTGTAGATAGTTAGCTAAGTAAAAATAAACTTCCTGAAAAAAATGCATATTAATTATGTCTGTACCACAAATACCATACATCTTCTATGTTGAATTTAGACCTATAAAAGGGACCAGTGTGGCTGGAAGGCACTAACCCACCATAAGAGATTCCTGATCAAATTATTAAGTCTTTAATTAAAAGAAAATAGTTCAGTCCAACTCCTCATTCATTCCTCTTCCTTCTTCTGATGTTTTGAGCTTATTTATTTATTTATTGAAATGTTTCATC
This sequence comes from Neoceratodus forsteri, assembly GCA_016271365.2. Taxonomy (NCBI): domain Eukaryota; kingdom Metazoa; phylum Chordata; order Ceratodontiformes; family Ceratodontidae; genus Neoceratodus; species Neoceratodus forsteri. Next base: position 733,270,181 of record CM057453.1, read on the forward strand.
AGGAAGGCATGCTGAGTGACAAGTTGCTCATCTCCGGTGTGACCTGGGGGGTAGGAGAACATGAGGATAGTATATAGAGATTTGGTACACATTATAGAGATACAATTTAATTACATTTAATAAAGTGAGCAGACTATACAGAAGTACTGAAAAGGAGGAATGCTAACAAGTATGAACTAGATGGATATAATGCTAACAGTCTTGAACTAGATAGATATGATAGCACAAATATCTTTGGCAAACACTTGGTGGGACATAGCTTTGTAGTTAGAAAATGGCTGGATAGCATACAAGGAGGTTGAACTAGGGCAAGATTGTGAGGAGAGACAGAACAAAATTTGCAAGGTGTAGCAAAAGTGGAAGGCTGACTATAAGTGCATTAGACATTAGTGGTTAGCCAATAACTACAGCTAGGAAGGAGGGGGTGAAAGGGTGGGTGGCATATAGGCAGAGAATAGGGGGGTGAAAGGGGGGATTTGGAGGAGGGGAAAGCAAGGGGTGGAGGAGAAGGGTCTGCCATGGCCTGACTCCTCCAGAATGCTGGGGACCCTGACTGCACCAAGCAGAAGTCAAGCATAAACAGGAAGGAAGCAGATTGTAGACAGCAGAGGTTGAGCATGACAGGAGAGAAGTAGGCAGCAATGGGGACTAGGCTTCAGAAGGGCCAAGAGAGAGGGAGGTGGGAGAGAAGAGGGTCTAAGACCCAGCACTTTCAGTAAAGAATGGGGTGGGAGTAGGAGGCAAGGAAGGTGTTTGCCTAGGTTCTGGACCCTCCAGGATGTAGAGAACCCTGCCAGGGGCCTAGGCCAAGCAACAGCAAGTGGATAGTGAGGGTAAGCTGGTGTATAGAGGAGGGAATCAGGGATGGGAGTAAGGTGGAAAGGAAGGGGTGCTGGGGGAGGATATAGGTGGAGGGTTTTGCAGGAAAGAGGTGGAAGTGAAGCTGAAGCAGGCTCACAGGGGAACAAGTTAAGGAGGATTGTAGTAGGAGCAGCTAGCAGAGATGAAGTTATGTAACGTAGAGGCAAGGGAGTGGGAGGACGAGAAGGAGTGTTGTATTTGAGGTGGAAGGGAGTTCCAGATTTTGGGGACGTGATTGGAGAAGCCTGATTGGCTGATGAGGGTGGTACGATGGGGGTCTAGCAGGGTGCAAGTGTCAGAGGATCTGAGGGAGTGGGAGGAAGGTGAGGGGGAGGGACAGAGCATGAGATGCAGGAAGGAAGTACACCAAGCCAAAGTTTGGAAGTTAGCATAGCACAATGAGCCAGGCGTCTGTTGGCAAACAGGGGGAAGGACAGGGCACAGTAAAGGTCATAATGATGGCTTCGAGATGGGGCATCAAGAACGAATCGACAGAAGGAGTTGAAAAGAGTCCAATCTGGTAAGGGAAGATATAGGAGTGACACCATAGACTACATCACAGTAGTCAAAAATGGGGATAATCATCTTCTGGGCAAGTTCTTGCCAGGCCGTAGCAGAGATGCAATTATGGTTCCTATAAAGGGCTCCAAGCTTGGGGTGCAGCTTTTTCAGAATGGTGTCAATGTGACCAGAGAAGATGAGGCGTTGGTCCAGCCAAACCCGAAGGTATCTGAAAGAGGGGGTGTCCTCAAGGATGGTCCCATCAAGGGTGTGGAAAGAGGGTAAGGGGTTGGGCCTAGAGAGTCTCTGCCTAGTGCCGAAGGTCATGGAGACTGCCATTTTGCATTTAGAAATAGTTGATGTGAGGCAAACCAGAGCTGAACCTGGTGGAAGTCATGCTGTAGAGTGATTGCTATATCAGTGGTGGTTTTGCCAGAGATGAACAAGATGGTGTCATTGGCATACATATGGATAGAAGAGGAGGGGGAGCAGACTGAGGGAAAGATATTTAGTAAGATGGAGAAAAGGATGGGGCTGAGCACAGAGCCCTGTGGAGATTGGGAGGGGTGGAGAGATTGCATTCTGAATCCTGACTGATTTTGTTCTGTCTGTGAGGTAAGCTCTAAACCAGATAAGAGCAGGAGTAGACAAACCAGCAGCCATAAGGGAGTCAAGAAGGAGGGTATGGGAGACATTTCAAAAGCCTTGGCAAGGTCCACAAAGATGGCAGAGGTGATGAGGCCATTGTCCATCCCGGTAAGGATGGAGTCAGTGAGCCTAAGGAGGGAAGTGGTAGTGGAGTGGCTCTTCCGAAAACGAGATTGGAATGGGGTGAAGAAAGAGGAGTCACCAAGAAAAGAGGCCAGTTGAGAGAGGGCCAGGTGTTCTTGGAGCTCAGCAAGGGCAGGGAGGGAGGAGATTTGGCAATGGTTGGCAGGGGAGGAAATATCACCACCCTTAGGGAGAGGGAGGACCATCGCATGTTTCTAGGGTGTAGGAATGGAGGAGGACATAAAGGAGAGATTTAGAATTAGTGAGAGAGGGTAGACAATATCTGGGGCTGAGAGGTAGAGAAGTTTAGGGTCAAGGTCATCCGGAGAGGAGCCTTTGGAAGGATTGAAAGAGATGAGTGCCATTAGTGTCTCCTCAGGGGAGATAGGACAGAATGAGAAAGGGGTGGGTATGGGGTGTTTGAGTGGTAGGAGAGGGAGAATTAGTGGAGGAGAGGCTTGAGGGGAGGGAGTTTAGAAGGGTTGAGGCACAGGAGGTGTAGTAGGAGTTGAACTCCTGAGCCACTATGCAAGGTTCAGACTCTAGTGTGTTGTTTATATTAAGCATAGGGGGTGGGGGATGTGAGGAGGTGGAGAATAGCGAGTGGACTACTTTTCAAATTTTAGAGGGGGAGTTTATGTTATTGAGGAAAGAGGATTTTAAATATTCAGACTTGGCAAGTCCAATTTCTTTAGTACAAGCATTTCTTAGCCAGCAATAGTTAGTAAGGGTTGATGGGAGATGAGAAGCCTTGTGTTTCCTCCACACTTTATCGTGCTCCCTGAGGCAGGTCATTAATTCAGGGGTGATCCAGGGCTGATGGATACCTTGGACTCTAGCGCATTTGACAGGGGCATGGAAGTCCCAGGTAGCTATAAAATCTGTCTTTGAAGTAAGTGAGGGCTTGGTCAATAGAAGTGGCGGATGCAATTGGGGACCAATCAGAATTGGATATATCATTGAGGAGAGGGTTTAAGTCAAGAGAACTGAAAGAGTGGAGTTGTAGGATTTTATGTGGTGGTTTAGGTCTGTGGACCTTCCTGACCATGAATATAGGGTGGTGATCGCTGAGGACATAAAGGAGGACACTGGACTTGATGACTCGGTGAGGGTGGGAGGCTATAATTCCACCAAGCTACACATTTCAGCAGTTCTTTATTTCATTCATCTTCACTTCTTTTTTCTTTAACTTTCTCTATGCCCCAACATAATAAAGATGCTGTTGTATATTCATGTACCATGAAATGCATTGCTACTGAAGAATGTTCAACTTTTCTTCTTATTGTACTATTATGCTCTGATATTCCAGTTGTGAGTGTCTGTGAAGTTTTCCCAACATAATATTGGTCACAGGGCAGCACAAGATATACACTGCTTACTTACTGTTGCAAGTGATAGTGTCCTTAATTATGTAGTCATCAATAGACTTAGGGGATTTTAATTTAGTCTTCTTTTGTAATGCTGAGCATTGTGCACACTTTCCACATGGTACATTTCCTGGTTTTAATGGACCTAATAATAATTGTTCTCTACCAGTTTGTAGGGTTTTATCTATTGAGTGCACTAACTTCTCTTTTAATGAACTATTTCTCTTGTAAACTATCAAAGGAGATTCTGTGAACCTTGGTATTGATCTGTTTTCAAGTTGTAAGACATGCCAATGTTTATAATTTGGCTGAATTTTCTATCATTTTGCACATACTTTGTTGACAGGACTATTCTGTTCAGATCCTATTTGTCCCTCTAAATCAATGTGTCTTCTGTTTTCATTGTGCCCGTTCTTTCTTCTGCCCTATTAATGGTTTCCTGCCTATACCCTCTTTTGGTGAACCTATTTCTTAGAACTTCTTTTTCATCCTCAAAGTCACTTTCTTACGGTTCTGTCTGCTTCTTAAAAAGTGTGAATATGGTATACTGCCTAGAACATGAAAGTTGTGAAAGCTTTCACCATGCAGTATGTCCATCTCCTTATGATAAAAGGTTGTGTACAGTGTGTTATTTTCTCTCAAAACTTGACAACCAGGAAAGGGACTGAGTTTCTATCTGCCTGTAATGTAAATTTCACATTTTCTGTCCTAGAGTTCAAACAGTTATAAAATGTTTCCAATTTAGATCTAGGTCCTTTCCCTATAAGAAACACATCATCAGTATATCATTTCCACATTTTCATGTATGTATGAAATGGATTGATATTGTCATATATTACATGCTGTTATTTAAATTCCAGCATCTAGAGATTAATGTAAGCTGATGGTATTTTTTTGCCCATTGCAGTACCACATGTTTGTATGTAAAAACACTTTCAGATTTGAAATAATTATTTTCTAGGACTAGTTCTACCTACTTTTATAATAAATGTGTGGATGGTTTACTCCCATATACTGTTTTGGCATGCCAGCCTCAGTTACTCTATGCCTTCCTAGTGTGGAATACATGTGTACAAATCTTTCACAGTTAATGTACACAACCAAATTTCATTTTCTTCCACTTGTTCCAAAGAATGTAGACAAACTGATTCTATTATGGTAATGAAATGCAGAGTGTTGTCAAGGTATGTTGACATCTCACTTACTAATAGATTAATAAAGTGATTCACATAACTGGACACTAAAGGCAGGATTCACAGATGCCGAGAAATACCCACAGCTGCGGGTAAACCTTGGTGCAACTCGGTTGTGACTTGCGGATCCGCAGGTTACCCACAGCTGTGGGTATTCACAAAGATGGAGCCGGATTATGACCAGCTCCATTATCTACAGCTGCCTATGAGTGTTGTCGTCAGGATGACATCCGCAGCTGCGGGAATGGGCTACAGCTGCTGGAAGCAGCTGTAACTCCCTCCGTAACTGCTGCTGCTGCTGTGAATTGGAACCACGGCAGCTGCAGGTGATTCCGGTCCACAGCAGCAGTTGTGGAGGGAAACTTAGAAAAAAGGGCTCTGTGAATCCTGCCCCTGTTCTTTCCAGTACAGATTCAATACTCCAGACTATTAGCCTACCAGGAGCTTTTGTCACATTGTTATGGATTTTAGGGATGGTGTATAAATTTGGAATTTTTTTGACTTTTTTTATTAGGTTGTTTGCCTCCAAATCTATGATCCACCCTCTATTTCTGTAAAAATTCAGCCAGTCTTTTGTTTCAGAACGTATCTCCTCTGTGGGATCATGTTGGATATTTTTGTAGTTCCCACTATGAAGTGTCTCCAACATTTTGTTTTATAATCTGTACTCTCCTAGATAACTATTCTCCCACCCTTATCAGCTTATTTAAAAATGATCTTCTTGTAGTTTTCTAATTCTTTAAAGTTGAGTATTCCTCCTTATTTAGGTTTAAATTTCTGTATATGTTGCTTTCTTTGTACTTTTCTTCTATAAAGTTTCTGATGTCTTGTGCCATCAACATTTTAAATGTTTCAGCTATTTTTGATTCCCCTTTGGAGGGTTATAACTGGGCTTAATTTTCAATGTCTCCTTTAATGCTGCCTTGGTGGGGTTAACATTAGACTGTTATTTTATTTAAATGTGCTACTAATCTTAGTTTTCTATCACACTTTTCCATCTCTACCAGGAGGAGCAATTCATGTAATGCAGTAGTAGGGGTGCAAATGAGAGCCCCTTACTTAAAACAGCCATAGGGTGTACTGCTAAGTATGTTTTACTTAAATTGAAGATGACTGCCTCCTCTAGCCTTGCCTCTGGTATCTCAGTCTGCACTGATAATCTCCCCTGTGTGTGTGTATCCTCCTCTGCCTCCTCAAAAACATGTCTGATCTTGGTCATAGGTTGTATCTCCCAGACTCTCTGTCAATGTCCCCACTGCTGACACCTTCTAATGGATCCTCTGTAGTCACTCCTTGTTTAGAAACAAGTCACCCTGCCTCCTTTTGTAGCTTGCTCTGGTATAGCTCCCACCAATGTCTGAGTCTGTATATTCCCCCTCCTTGCTGGTATCCTCTCTTGTTATACTCTCAGAGTTTAAATTTTATCTCTGCAATCATTTAGATCTCTGAAACTTGTTTTAAAATCTCTGTATTCAGCCCATCTGAATTTTGCATTCTTGTAATTCTACTGTAATCTTGTAATCATCATTCAGTTTTGTTATGTCTGCAGCCAACTGACTTCTTTCTTCAAAACAAAACATGCTTTGGTTAAAGAGACCTAAAGTCAAATGATGCTTTGTTCTTGATTCACTTCCACCTATCAGTTAATTTTTGGATTGTTATTCCTAAATAAGGCTCTAGGAGTATTCTTAAACCTCTGGAAATATGTTTACTCTTATAGCATTGACCAACCATAAGAGTATGCCATTCAAATCTTTTGTCTTTCTGGAGAATATGTTCTCTTTTGTTCAGGTGTCATCTAGTTGTATTGATGTTCATCCATTGCATGTCTAACTCCAGTTCACTGATTACTCTTCTCTTTTGCAGGAAATGTAAAAAATGATACTGCAGCTGTTCCAGCACTTTCTAGACTGTCTGGTACTTGGCTCATGTTATTAAAGACAAATGTATGTTCTTATGGTGGGAGCTGGAATAGAATGTTGCATGCATAATAGAAAACTGAATTAGTTAATGGGCCATTAGCCCTAGGAATCTGCTTATTCCTGATCAATACTATATTGATAAGAACTAGGATGGCCCCTGTATAACATGCCATCCAAATGTTGAAACTGGAGGAACTCTTCTATTTGGGCTGAAGTCCAAATGAGAAAAAAGAAGGTTCAACTCCAAAATTATCATAAATGACTTTTTAAATTTTATCTTCCACCTTAAATTCATGATGTTTCATGGCTATACAGACTTCTTCAGCAAGAAAGCAAATTGTATTTGTAAAAGGGCTTTTCCAGAGTTCAAAGAGCCTGTACAATACAACACTAACATATTTAACAAGCATTTGTCGATGCCGAACGTTCGCTTGCAGGTATTTGCAGTGGTGTTTGGCATGTATGGTGCTTTACCCTAATGTCCTGTGTGATTGCTGGTATTTGCACAATAAATTGTCAGCATGATCTTTTTGTTACCCCCATTGTGAGCTACATAGGCGGAAACATGTTTTGGGCAGGATGTGAAAAATGACAGCTGTACTGCTCATAAGGAAGTGTGGTAAAATGCCAATGTTGAAAATCTGGAGTGGAAATATTGAAAATTCGCAAACCTACAAGCGTGCGTGGGAACTGTGCAATGCACGCTCATAAAACAGTCATTTTTAGGAATTTTTTCACCAAATTTTCAACATTGCCATTTTAAAACCTGTGCTAATGAACAGTGTCACTGTGATTTTCTTACTGTGTCCCATACATTGATTTCACACACCGACTGCGCCATTGTGCACTACATGGGGGGAAAGACGTTTTGGGCAGGATGTGAAAAATAACAGCTGTACTGCTGATAAGGAGGTGTGGTAAAATGGCAATGTTGAAAATCTGGAGTGAAAATATTGGAAATTCGTAAACTTACGATCGTGCGTAGGAACTGCACAATGCATGCTCGTAAAACAGTTATTTGTAGGAATTTTTTCTCCAAATTTTCAACATAGCCATTTTAAGATCTTTGCTCATGAACAGTGACACTGTGATTTTCTTAATTTGTCCCATTCACTGAGTTCGCACACCGACTGTGCCATTGTGCGCTACATGGGCAGAAACATGTTTTGGGCAAGATGTGAAAAATGACAGCTGCAGTGCTCATAAGGAGGTGTGGTAAAATGGCAATATTGAAAATCTGGAGTGAAAATATTGAAAATTCACGAACTTACGAGCGTGCGTAGGAACTGTGCAACGCACACTCGTAAAACAGTCATTTTTTGGAATTGTTGCACAATTTTCAACATGGGGTTTTGGGACCCCTTTCATGAATGATGTCACTGTCATGGTGTTATTCAAGGCTGAAGGGTGATTTCACGCGGTGACTGCGAAATCACCCTTTGGGCGCGAATAACACCATGAGATGATATTCATTCAAGAAAGATCACAAACTGATGTGATTCAAAAACTGATAATATTCTAATAAAAGTTGAAACCCTATGTAGCCCATTATACAGCTTACGGCATTTCCTCAGTTGGTGAGCCGGCTTTGAAGAATGCAGGCGTGTTCCCGGTCCACCGAAGATAGTGGCGCTGGAGTCCGGAGGTAGTATGGGGTGGGGGTGGGGGACTGGAGTGCGCAGTGGGTGGGTAAGGGTTGTGGGGGTAGGGAGATGCCGGCGGGACCATTTTGTTTTACAGGTTTAAAAAAATGACTATGTGGGACCTTTGCCACGCTGTGGTGGGCTCCCAGCATGGCAGAAGATGTGTGGGGGCTGAGGAGCCGACGGGGGATTGGGCACCCCATCAGCAGACTACGCGGGGGGGCCGAGGAGCCGACGGGGGATTCGGCACCCCCGTCGGCAAAACAAACTAATGGATTGCCACGCTGGGGTGGGCTCCCAGCATGGCAGCAGGATGGCTTCGGGGGGCCGTGGAGCCGACGGGGGATTGGGTCCTCCGTTGGAAAAACAAACAACCTTTGCCATGCTGGGGTGGGCTCTCAGCATTGCAGGAAAGCTTTTCTGGGGGTGGCGTGACGCTCAGGGGAGAGCGCATGACGGAGGGGACAGTGGCAGAGCTCAGTATGGCAGCGGTGTTTTCCTTTGAAGCAGAAGAACACCACTGTCATACTGAGCTCCTGCAACCATTGGTGCAGGACTGCCATGCCTGCTCAAGGGAGCAGTGCATTTGGTGGGAGAGGCACACCTCCAAGTGTGCTACTCTCCCAAAATATTCCTTGCGCATGCGCACAAGTGAACGTAAAAAATGTTTATAATTAATATAAAAACATGTATTTATAAAACCATGCATGTCCCTATAAAATCAGTTGCAAAAACATGCATTTTAAGGGATTTTTTAAATTCCTCCATGGTCAAGCTTTCCGTATCTGACAAGGTAGAGAGTTCCACAGGGTTGGTGCCATAAAGGCAAAGGATCTTCCTCCAATGGTCTTCAAATTCACTCTGGGAACCTCTAGCAATCCCTCACCAGAGGATCGGAGTGAGTGACAGGGGCAATAGGGAGAAAGGAGGTCTTTCAGGTACTGGGGTCCCAGTTCATGTAAGGCTTTATGTATCAGCAACACGACCTTGAAAGGGATATGCCATTATATAGGCAGCCAGTGCAGTTTGTGCAGCACAGGTGTTATATGGCTGGATGTCAGGGTTTCAGTTAACAACCTGGTCTCTGCATTCTGCACTTGCTGCAAGTGCAAATATCCACTCCCAGTAGCCTCAGGTAAAGGGCATTACAGTAGTCCAACCGAGTGGTAACAAAGACGTGGACCAATGTTTACAGATTCTCGGACGGAGCCAGATGCTTTACCTTAGCAATGCTTCTGAGGTGATAGAAGGTGGAGTTGACTACAGTTGACACCTGAGTTTTCAGAGTCAGACCTTCATCTAATACCACCCCTGAGCAGGCCACCACCAAGTTATAAGCCAGATGGAATTCCTGCCCATGACCCAACTGTCCTCAGATCTGGGTCTACAACCAACACCTCAGTTTTCTCTGGGTTTAACCACAACCAGCTAGCACTCATCCAGTTCTGTATCTCCTTCAGGCAGTTATTAAACACTGAGACAGTATCATACTCCTGGGCAGGTGCAAAGGACATGTACAGCTGAGTATCATATGCATAGTACTGAAAACTCAGCTTGTACCACCCAATAATGTCTCCCAGTGGTAGCATCTACACTGTGAACAATGTGGGAGAAAGCACATAACCCTCTGGTACCCCACAGGGAAGACCCTGAGGGGACAAGGAATAAATTCCCGATATCACCCTCTGTGATCTTCCCTCTAGGAAAGTTCAAAACCAACTGAGGACTGCCCCCTCCAGTCCACAAAAAAAAAAAAAACCTGCAGGCATCCCAGTAATACTCCATGGCCCACAGTGTCAAATGCTGCTGAGAGATCAAAGAGAACCAAGATGGAATGGGCTTTCCAATCTCTTGCCACCAGGAGATCATCAAGTATTAGCACTAGGGCAGTCTCAGTACTGTACCTTTTCTGGAAACCAGACTGGAGAGGGTCATAGATATTATGGCTAGCTAAACGGTCATCCAGCTGCAGAGTGACTACCTTCTCAATCACCTTCCCTACAAAAGGTAGGTTGGAGATTGGTCTATAATTAGCAGGGCAGTCTGGGTCCAAGGAGGACTTTTTCAGCAGTGGTCTAACTACTGCCTTTAAGGGATCAGGAAATATCCCTCTCTCTAAGGAAACATCAGACTATCCCAGCTAGAACAGGGCCGATAACCTCAACACAACCCACCAAAAGGCGAGTTGGGTCCAGGTCCAAATTACAGCAGGTTGGTTGCAGAGTCTGGATGATCCTCACTATATCCATGACTACCGGCAGACTAAAGGTAGACCAGACAAACCAGGAGTTAGTAATACTCTGAGGGCCACTATCATGCCCTATAGGAAGACACTGGCTGATATCTATCCTGATAGAGGACACCTTATCAGCAAAGAACCGAACAAGCTCTTTACACTTTTCTTGTGACAATGCTCCTCCAGTTCATAGACAGACTGGATTGCACAGCCTGGCCACGGTCCAGAAGAGCTGAGTTGGTCTGTTCTTTGCTGCCACAATTTTCCTGAACAGGAACTCTGCCTTCTTATGCGAAATTGCTGATTGATAGAACTCATAATGGTCCAACAAACTAAGCCTGTCCAACTTCAGGTGAGTTTTCCACTAGTGTCTCTCCAACCTTCGCCCTTGCCTCCTTAGCTCCCATAGTGACCCATCAAACCATGGGACACCAAGGTGAGAGGTCACAGGGTGAACATGAACTGGAGTAATGACATCCATGGCCCCCGCTACTGCCCTATTATAAGCCAACAACAAGGGCTCTGGGTCACTAATATCCAATGGAACCTCCGAAAGGTCCAGTACCAACATAAGAATTCAGGTGTTACCCATCTTAAATGTCAGTACTGCACCCTTTCCTTGGGGGCAGGCCCTTTTTGGGGGATCATGAAAGTAAACTTCAGGGCGTGATGGTCTGACCATTTGACTGGATCCACCTCCATGTCAGAGATCTTCATCCCTAGGTGGAACACCAAGTCCAATGCATGCCCTTTCTAGTGTGGTGCAGAGGTAAAAACCCATGTCAGGCCCAATGAATCCATCAACCAGAGGAGGTCCTGTCCAAAATGCGAGAGTTCATCACCAACCGAGGCACTGAAGTCCCCCAGAATTAACCACCTAGGGGACTCCAGTACCATGTTGGTGATGAAATCTGCAACCCTTCAGGAAAACCCTCCCATCCACAGGTGGATGGTAGATGAGAAGGATCCAGATTCCTCCACCTGCAACAACCAATGCACTCACAGGAATTGGTGCTCGCCACTGGCACTTCAGGTATGTGGTATTCTAGTATATGAACAACAACGGAATGTACAGTATAAGAAAATTAAAAATTATGTACACAACACAAATCCTTTGCCTAATATTGCATAGAACTACATCTTATGTTATTATTACTGGTGAAACACTATCTAAATAGTATCTGTGGAGGGGTTGTGGGATAATAGATGGACCAGACCCAGAACTTTAGATTCAACATGCAATCTCTGGGTGATGTTTAAAACTCAAGGAATAACCTTAAGCAATGGCATATCCCTTTTTCAATACATCAGTTTGCAGCAACAGACGATGCATGTCCTTCCTCTGCACTCAACACCTACCGACCCACTGATCTAGCTCTTCAGTGGAAATTAATTAATTCCCTATGTTGGTCTTGTATATTTGGGTGATTGGGAGCTCAAAAAAAGAAAACCCCCGAAACAGGCTAAAGACAAAGAACCTCAGTGCAGAAGCACTGAAGCAAGGGTTACCCCAAAGGACACTGGCAATAAAGCCAAGTTTTAAAGGAACACAACATCACACATACCCCCATAATGCAAAGCATTATGGGATGTATGTGCAAGTCACCATGACATTTTAGGCTGATTCAGCTTAAAGCAGGAATGCATGGTGCCTAAGGGCCTCTCAAACAATCTGTAACTTACATGCATTTAAATAACACAACGGGGGTTTTCTGATATCTCTGCCCCTGTAACTTAATGTTTATAGTACAGTCACCTAGTAACTGTTTACCTTTATCAAAAACAGCTAGCACCATGTATTTTCAACATTCACCATTTACAGGTTTCATAAGCATTGGGCAAATACTGTACCTACTGTGCTTTTACATACTTTAGGTCAACAACAAGGAACACAGCCTGTTTTACATCAGCTCATTGGTCACCACAATAACCTCCTTGTATGAGGACCTGAAAGAGAAAAGGTAAAATTAAAGAGGATACTATAGCATAGCCAAGAAATATAAGGTGGGGGACACCCATAGATGACCAGTCTTATGAACTACAAATTGTAAAGGACAGATTAGGCTAAAAAAAAAAAAACTGTTGCAACAGATTTAAGAAAAGGTCTGTTCTCAAGAGTGGCAGGATCTCCCTGTCACATATCTCCCAGCTTAAGAGGGAAGTAATTATTTCAGACTGCTTACCACCTTCTTTTCCCAGGAAGGAATGGGACATCCATCTTCAGAAGCTCCATCTCAGGGTTCCTATTAATGATAAACATTCCATCATAAACATAGTGAATATCATCATTCTTTATCCTGAGGTGTTAACACATTTCTCAACAGAGTCTAATAGTACCTTCTCTGCACTATCTCCTTTTAGGAAAAGTCAGTCATATTTCATTGACAATTCCTGCACCATATCTAGACATGAAATCAGCATTTACATGTTTTGTTCCTGCCCTGTGGGATGCAGTAAACCGATGGGGCTGAATAGCTAAGTACCAACCCATTATATAGGGATTTTTTTCTCATTTGGTGCAACCAGAAAAGGGGTTTATGATCAGTTACAACCTTAAATTCAGCCCCTCCACAAGTAATTTTCAGAGACTCAATAGCCCACTTCAGAACCAAGCATTCTTTCTCTATGGTAGCATATCTTCTCTCCCTGTCATGTAGCTTCCTGCTGATATACATGATTGGATGTTCTTCCCCATCTGTTTTCTGAGATAAGACTGCCCAATACCATTCTCTGATGCATCAGTTTAAACCTCAAACACTTGGTCGATGACAGAGCTTTTCAATACAGGAGCTGTACATAAAATGGTCTTGATATTCCTGAAAGCCTCATCACAAATAGGCGTCCACTGAACCTTATTCAGGCACCTTTTTTTAGTGAGATCTGTCAAAGGACTGGCACTGGCTAAGAAATTAGAAATAAATCTCCAGTAATAACCAACCAGTCCTAGGAAAGATCATACATTGTTTTTATGGCTATGGGCAGAGCCTACGGCCATCTTGCTGTTTGCAGCTGGAAAAATGGAGGAACGCGGAACAAATTTTTGGACATTTCATTGTATCCTTCCATAACTATAAATCACTGACAAATGAAATAAAATACTCCCTTCTTTCTGTTCAGAATGTTGGAGACAGCACTAAAGCTGCATATCAGATGGCCATTAGGAAACTGAAACAGCTTGTTAAATATTGGTTGCCTATTGAACTAGAGATTTGTTTACCCCCTTCAAAATGCAACAACTTGCACATTTAAATACTTAACATTTAAACATGTTCTTGCTACTAGCTTCAGTTAGGCAAGTATTCTCTTTCAAGAAAGATTCATACTTCATAAATGTCACCCTTTCCCAGGAACAAATTTAAAAAGATTGACACTATTTTTTAGCCTATTAAGACACTATCTGTCAAGAACTGTCTCAGACATATGCCAGGTCTTCTGTGGACTATCCAGGATTTTACTATGCTTTTTGAGGCAAATATATATTGAGCTACAGCAAATGTGCACATTCACACAGACTGTCTATGTAGCCAAGCGACTGATGACTTATGAAACAACTTTGGATCAGAGTCTGCCTAAAACCAAGATGTCCTTACAAACTAGAAATCTATCACAGGGTTTTATTTAACTCTAAAAATTGATTAGCGTTTTGCTCAGAAAAATTCTAAAACATTGTGAAAATGCATAGCACTTGCCTCACTGTGTTTAACAAACATAACACTTCCACAAAATCTATATAAATGCTTTCTGTACAGTTAGTATTGTCCCAAGAAAAAAACTGCTAATCAATTATTTAAAACCCTGTATCACAGAGTCTTATCCTAGTGAACAGTTATTGATCAATCACTGAGGGAGGGGCTGGAGGGCACCATTTTTCTGACTGATCATCATGATCTTTACCCTGGAAATAAATCAAGAGCTGCCTCACTACTAGGTACTAGCATAGCAAATAGCATGGCATCAGACAGATTGTGAGTGTTCCTTCACTTTCTGAAGTCACCTCCCCTTTTCTAAGCAGCAACATTAGATGGGAGGGGGCTTACATTTCAGATCCACTGTATCCATGTAGTTCTGGCTTGTTTGACAGTATAATGCACTTTTCCTCCAGTCTTCCACACAGCAGCATCCCAGCAGAATCCATGATCTCATATGACAGCCATTATCTGCAATACTTGGATGATGGATTGCCATGGTAGATATTCCTGGATCACCAAGATACTGTATGATTTTAGCAATCTGGAAGGTGCCATAAAAGTCAGAACTGTATTTTAATAAATACTTGGTCACTTGTTTCTTAAGGCTACAGCTTGCAGTATTACAGACTTATCACATCACTACAGATTTTAACAGTAAATAAATGTACAGTTTGACATAAGCAATCAGTGCATAGCTGACTATGATTGTTTCATGCTAAGGTATTTACAAAACCAGCAGCTACTTACTTTAACATTCCATTAACAGCATGATGCAATTAAGATTGAGACTGAGTACTTTAACTGCACCCTTGTCCCAGTCCTAGTATTCAACTCCAACTGCCCCCACACACTCTATGCAGCCTCCACTCCTTATCCTTTCTAGTCTGGAGTCACTGTCTGGACAATGGCATCATTCATTTCATTGCCAGCCACCCACCATCTGCTGCGTTGTAGAAAAAAAAAAACAAGACCAACCACAAGACAGTCAAGCAAAGGAAGTACTAAAGTGTAAACAACTGTGCAACAACATGAGCAAACTCAAATTAAGGCAGGCAACCTACCAGCCACAAGTTCCACAAAAACTAAAGACACAAACACACTCCGTCCTGCTCCTGTTCTTTTTATTTTTAATCTTGACTTATATTGTCTGCATGGAATTAACTTGGAGGAATGGAAATGGATGGAATGAGGAGGATAGAACAGATTTATATTTCCCTTGTTCTCAATGAGCCAAGAAAGAGCCAAACCAACCTGTAACAATTAACAACAATTTACACCCTTATCCCTACCATATGAATAAAAGAAAAGACTATAAAAAAGCTTTGGGGTCAGCATTCACTAGTACACCCTCCCTCATTAGTGCAGAAAGATGTTATATTACACTTATTGGGATTAAACCTACCCCCCCCCCACATAGAAAAGACTACAAATACTAAATTCCAGGGAAAGGGGGAAGGTATAACTCAAAAACAAAATGCTGGCACAGTGAACAATGTTATCATATTATGCACTCTCTTTCTTCGAAAGTTACCAAGACTTCCACACACCACATTTTAAACTACCTCAACTTTCTTGTCCCAGTTCAATTTACCATCATTTGGGCTTCCAAAATAGATACCCTCTTAATTGGTTCTACAGAAATTATCACTTCTTCCTCCTCAGAGACTGAGTTGACAACAGAGCCCTTCATCCCAGCCTAGTATGTCCTACGTATTTATTCTTACTTGCTGGGAGCTAGAAGAAACAGGGGATTCATTAAAAAAATGGAATCTGTACAGTACTAGCAGCATCTGCATCCTTCACTAAATGGCATAAAACACCTGCATATGCCAAAAATTTGGGCATTCTGATGTCTGCAGGCCCTTCTGTCCCCCAGAAATCTCATAAACAGCAGCTGCTCCTGCAGCAAAAAAACTTACCTGGCTCAGCGACCTTTCAATTTTTTTTCTGGGCTCCTTGAGGCTCCGGCTGCTGCTGACTTGGTGGTCATCACCTTAGACTCTGGCTCTGCAGTGCTCCTCTGACTTGTTCCCACCTGGCTGTTGCTGTTCTTACTGGCCCAGGGTCCTGTTGGTTCTTGTTGGCTCGTGCTGCAGTGCTCTGGACCCCGTGCTGCACTGCTAAGTGCTCATGTTTTTTGTTTTCTGTTTGCAGCTTATTGAGGTGGACTGCACCCAACCCCCCCCACCACTCACCCTCAGCTCAGGCCCTGCTACCCCTCACCCAGTCCAGTAGTCATCCTCCGCTCCACCACTCCACTGAGTCCAGACTCCAAACTAGTCCTCGAGCTCTCCTCGCCAATTGCCTGTGGTCTTGTCTAGTTTGGCGACATTGCCCTGCTTGCCCAGGCAGTAAGCGGCCTTCCACCACCACCTTACCCACTCACTGAAATTTGCTGAAGGCACACCGGCCCCCTCGATCCCATCACTGCTCCAGAGACAATCTCCAGATGATCTGACCACTTGCTCCACTCACCAGCCTCCTCTGGTTCAGTCCAATTAGTAAAGTAAAGTACCAGTGAGGGTCCAACACACCACTGGCACTGACCGACTACCACTCACTCCTTCTCAGCTCAGTGAGTCCACTGTCTCCCCCCTCTAGTCTCTGGCTCGAAGTTCCTCATCCTTCTTATTAATGTTTTACTGTTACTAGTACTCTCAATTGCACAAATTAAATGCTGCCTCTTGCCTCTGGTCTGCTTCTACCTCACGATCATATCTGCTCTTGTATCGCTCTACCGCTATTGTCAAACAAACTACTGTAACTCAGTCTGAGCTTGTGACTCATGCAGTGCACAAAACTCCAGGCTCTTCCCTCTGTCTCCACTCTATTGGAGTGACGAGAATTGGCGCTGAGGAGCCAGGGCACAAGGTGGTTTCTGGTCAAGGCTGTCCTCCAAAATTTAGAAAAAAAAACAACGCCTGGGGGGACAGGTGGGGGGAAAACCTTAGCAAAAATAAATAAATAAATAATGGCTCCAATATGTGTGTGTCATGGGGCAGGGTGGGGAAATACACACCAGGGGCAGACTAGCTGGGTCACAGGCCAGGGTGCTACCTGAGGAGGACAGGCCATTGCCGCCTGACACCCTCACCTACCTGAAATGTAATTTTGGTATTGTAATACTGACTGTAGTTTTAGTATTTGTACTAAAGTTACAAGAAGATTATGTATCTCAGCATTTAACATCACAAACTTGTTAAACCTTTCTGCAATTGAAAATTTTAGATGACGCATGCACATTAAGATATTTTAAATATTTTTACCATAGCAATTATACCTCCTCACTGTCCCTAATTTTGGTATAAATCCAAAAGCATATGGTTTGATACCTTTCATTGGAACAACATAGATGGTACAAAAAGAACAAAGTGCCTAAGCTTTTGGACCAACCAAGTCCTTCTTCAGAAGCCTATGATAGTTATTTATAAAATTACATACTATGTACCCCCAGATTATACATAAAAAAAACAGAAATAATTCTCATTGGTTTAAAACACTCATTTAAACATTAACTACAGTTTAGATCAGAGGAATCACATTTCACCAGTTTGTTCTTACAGTAGCTTAGGAGCCATTCAAGGTCAAATGTCCCAGAATAAGTTAAGAACTCTTCAAGCAGAATGCTTCACTAACACATTACATAGAAACATAGAAACATAGAATTTGACAGCAGATAAGGACCGCTTGGCCCACCCAGTCTGCCCATTTCCTACCTGATGGATAAGTTGCAGATCCTAGTTAACCAGCAGCCTACTTCTTCCTACCCCCACCCCCTAGAATTGCCTTATGACTGCCCCATGCATGCTTGAATTCCACCACTGTTTTTGACTCCACAACCTCCTCTGGAAGGCTGTTCCATACATCCACAACCCTCTCTGTGAAAAAATACTTCCTTAAATTACCTCTGAGCTGCCCCCCTTCTATCTGGAAGGCCAATCCATGCATCCACCACCCTGTCTGTGAAAAAATACTTCATCACATTGCCCCTGAGCCATCCCCCCTCTATTTTCAAATTGTGTCCCCTTGTTCTTGCACATCTCTTTCTGAAAGATGCTACCCTTTTGAACTTTATTGATTCCCTTGAGGTATTTGAAAGTTTCTATTATTTCCCCCCTCTCCCTCCTTTCCTCAAGGGTATACATATTAAGCTCCTTTAGTCTCTTCGTATGGCTTCTGTTGTAGACCTTGCACCATTTTAGTTGCCCTCCTCTGTACTGTCTCCATCCTGTCTATGTCCTTGCGGAGATGGGGTCTCCAGAACTGCATGCAGTGCTCCAGATGGGGTCTCACCAACTGTCTGTAAAGAGGGATAATAACTTCCTGGTTTCTTCTGGTAATGCCTCTCCCTATACATCCCAGTATCCCCCCAAGCCATCCTTACTGCCTTCTCACATTGCTTGCTTACCTTTAGGTCATGTGATATGACTACCCCCAGGTCCCTTTCCATTTTTATTGTTATTAATACCCCCCCCCCCCGAGTACTCTTCCCCTGGGTTTTTGTTTCTCAGGTGCATTACTTTGCACTTCTTTGCATTGAATCTAAGCTGCCATACTTTTGACCATTCCTCCAACCTTGTCAAGTCCCTTCTCATCCTTTCCAGCCCCCCCTTGGATATCAACTTTGTTGCAGATCTTTGTGTCATCTGCAAAGGGGGGTACTTTTCCTTCCAGTTCCTCTGCAATGTCACTTATAAAGACATACATTAAAAAGGACCCTTTAAGTACATGTTAAAATGTGACAGTATTGTCTAAAAAACAAGCACAAAATATATACCAGAATTTTTCTATATATAGCATTAGGAGAGTGCAAAGTAAAGTTTACCTAGTGTGAGCAACTGCTTCACATATCTATACATTATATACATATACATTATAGAACTTATCTAGAGATGTTTTCCCAGCTATACATTCAACCAGTTACTATATTATGTAAACCTTAAGACAGATAGTGCTGTTACAGGATATTATACAAGATAATATCAATTGTTAGTATAAGAGCCAAAGTAAAAAACAACCTGTCAAGGACGCCCAAGTGAATGAGATCATGTATCCTATTATGTTCAGAATTCAAAAAAGTTACAGTATATAATCAGACTACTGTATGTATAGTAAATGTTTAAGAAATCTGAATAAAACTCAATAAAATATCCCCGGAAGATGACTGGTTAGAAGAAAGTAATTATTCACTATGTATGTGAACTAAGAGTCCAGTAACAGCACTGAAGGTTACTGGAGAGTTTTTCCTTGAGGTGCTTTTTCCCCTGGGACGCGGATGTGCAATGACATCTGCGCACACATGGTGCTGATGTCCCCCACGGACCCATCCCTTCTATGGCTTCACTCCTCATAGTGCCACCAATGTCCACCAGAGGGCGCTACAGAACAAAGCAGTCCAATCACCCCACCCCAGGACGGGAGAGCAGTTCTCCAGATGCTCAATCCTCTCCTTCCCCTGCTGACCCCAGAGTCCAGAGCATATTCTTGAACCTGTGCTGCTGCACCTCATGCCACACCAGCACTGAGCCGACTAGTAAGTTATCTTTATGGGTAAGTATTTTGCTTATTGTATTGCTCTGTGCTGACATTCTGGCAAGGTGAGGGTGGTCAACAGAAAGCAGCAAGTAGCCAGCCCGCTGGCACAGCAGTTGGATTTCCTTCTGTGATGCCAGAGACCCAGGTTCAGGAATGAGCCCGGGCCACTGGAGGGCTGTCCGGGAGGAGAAGGCGAGCATCCCATGACTGCTCATCTTCTCCCGGGGAGGGAGGGAGGGAGGGACCAAGGTCACAGTTTGCCTAAGCACAAGCGGAGGCTTGGGGTAAGACAAGTCCTGCAGTAGCAGGTGGGACCAGTCAGTGATATGTGGTGGACGTCGGCACGTAGAATCTTGATGTCAGGGCTCACACCACACGCTAGGGAGAAAATGGAGGAAAGAAGCACAGGAGTGCTGAGAAGAAGGAGTGCCAGCACGATCCCTGATTGTTCCCACCTGCCTGACCACCGAATGGGGACCCAATGAAATGAAGGATTCTCGGGGTGCTCAGGCCCCACCTCATACCCTCCTGTGGGGTATAGCCAAGGCTCTGTTGGGGTCTCCTGGGGATTCAGGTAGGAGGGAAAGCGGGGGTGCCTTGGTGTTTCCCAGCTGAGTGGTCTCCAGTGCTAGGTGGGAGGGATAAAGAGAAATTTCAAAAAAAAAAAAGGAGCAAGTAAGCGTTGTTATGGATCATTGGGGCTGACTGGCCCGGGGTGCTAGGGATTCTAATTGCATCCTGGTCTGTCACAGCAAAGCAAGCATTTGGCATGCGTTCAGGCACAACTTTTTAATTTTTTTGCTTTGCCTTCCTGTTTAGCCTTGCTGTACCTGCCTCCAGTCCAGATTCAGACTGGCCCCCAATTTTGTTTTCTTTCCCATGAGGTGGAGTGAGTGGAGACTCAGCATGAGTGCCCGGACGGGGGGTGGGGATCAGTCATCTGTGGAGAAAATAAATAAATAAAAAAAAGAATACATTGTCTTTTTGTTTTTTGTTTAATTCAGCATCAAAATTGCCCTTTAATCCCCAGCCATGCCATAGCCACACTGTGCATGCTCTCCCTCCTTGCTCCTCATCAGAGTCAAGCAACACTTGCTTCCTCACCAAAGAATCCAAACCAACCACACATGAGCATCTAGCAGTCCAAGGCAGGCTCAGTTTTCATGCCTTCCGCAGCCCACCACCATTTCCAAAGTTCCTGTTGTTCTAGCCAGCAGCATCCAACCCAACACTGTCAGAGGTGAGGAGAGAGAGGAATCCTAGGGTACACTCACTGTGCAGGGGCACACAGCAGACTTAAGTTGATGGATGGGAGAAGTGAGACTGCTGACGAGGCCACAGCAGCAAGAGGAAGTAATAAACTGATTTTTTTTGGCAGGCACAGCAGCAGCAGGGGAATTTAATTTTGTGGGTGTAACTGGTACCCCAGCCCCCAACCCCATTCCACAATGACCGATGACAGCAAGATTCTCGAGAAGACCCTTCACTTGAGGTGAGCCATCAGTGGTGTAGGATTCAGAGTCAGCCAGTCAGGACTAAGATCCACTACAGCATGCTTCGCAGCTAGGCTAGAGGTCTCTAACAGAGTGAGATGAGACAGATGAGTAAAAGGAAGTAAAGCAAAACTATAACTATTGAACAACTTCTAATTCTGAAGCTGCTACCCTACAATTTGATCACTTTAGGGCAAAAAACAAATCGTAGTTCTCACCACACAAATGGGAAAGGGTCTGGTCAGGAAACCATGAATTAGTATGGTGGCCTGGCTGTGTAGTATTGCTAGAGCAGGTTACTGTCTGGATGAGAAGATTCCCTTTCCATGAAGGAAGAGACGTTGATTGAACTTTTAATATTAGGTGGTGAGAGCACTGGGAGGGCAGACAGTGATGCTGTTCGTATATGTGTTTTAGTCACTATTCCAGACAGGCTAGTTAATACTGTATGGGAGCAGGGTGAACCAAACAGTTAAAATAAATTCCTGCAATTAATGCATCTGTACATGCTATATTCCTGTCATATTGTCACACATTTTGAGTGACGGGTTTCTCAGCCCTGGTGTAAAGGTAATGCACATACTGGATAATGTAACTCTCAGGGCATTTACAAGTGACCCTTATCTTGACGGCATTACCATTTCCAGGTTGTACTTTGGCTCAGCAATCTCAGCCCTTTGTTAAGATGAATGTGTGGGAGTAGGCCAGTACTAGGTGAATGTCCAACACAATGGCAGTTATAACTGGTCATGGAAAACCATCTTGGAAAATGTGCATACATATTTGAAAATAGGCAACTTATGGCTTACACAGTAGAGTATTTTAATTTAATTTTATTTATTTTACCAGGAGAGACACACTAAGCTGAAAGCTTGTTTACAGATGTGACCTGGGAGCACAAGAAAGTTAAGTGACTTGCTCAGGGTGGCACAGTATGCAAGTGGGGGCTGTGGGATTCAAACCCAGGTCTCCAGGTTTATAGCCAGAGTCTTAAACCACTGTGCTATACTGCCTCAGTTTTAATGAAATTATTTTTTACTTCACAGCCCATAGGTATGATAGGTTCCACAAAATGGGGTATTTTAAAACCCCCCTACATGTATAAGATATGGAGAGCATGAAGGACCCCTCCTGTGTTACTTATATTATGGCAGAACTCAATTCAAAGGCCAAACCAGTGTGGTCAGCAATTCAAGCAAACATAGGCCACTTGCTGGGACTGTGAAATATGTTAACCCTTGCGATTTTGTTTCCTAGGGAACCATGCAGTACCTTGTGGCTATGGTGGCAACTGTAGGCAAGCATAACTTGCGAGACACTGGCTGGATTGAGAGATCCCCGTAGAGGCAGATTGAAATGCTGGATAATATGATAATACAGAAGGCTCCTAGTAGGTCTGAAAAAAGATCTGGGGCTATACAACACACAATCTAAAAAACAGGAAGTAGGTTAATCTAATATATGCAAAAATAAAGTACTACTTAAAACAATAAAAAAAAAAAATACATTTCATACACAGATGTCTGATGTCTGAAAACATCCTATTACGAGTCTGCACAGGATTCATTTAGCAGCAGCAGACTCCCAGCAACAGTCAGAACTTAAAAGTATTTTATTTATTTAAAAATGAATGCTGCTTATCTGATTTCGAATGTCATAACAAAGATTAGATGTGTTGTTTAATAGACACTAGGCAGCCACTAGCCAGGTAGGGTCTCAGGTCATGGTGGCAGGGATATTAAGATGTGTAACATAATAAAAATGAAATTTCATGCATGGGCTTAAACAAATTAACCCCCCAAAATTAAATGCACACTATTGGCATTTGTTAGCTTTTTTTGGGCATTGTGTTTTTCTGTGGTGTTAATGCTATTTTGTAATTAGCTATATACTTGTAAATAGTGTACTTGATCTCATGGCTGGAGTGGAAGAGTGGTTGATTTAAAGCAGCAGTACTAGATAATCAGGAAGTGATTTTCAAAATGCATCTTTATTGCCATATTGAAGAGAATGTTTTCCGGTTTTGAAATGTTTATTTTCCTAGATCCACTAACTACTTAGTTTGATTCTGGGTTGTAGATACACAGAACATGTGTCTGCCTCTGTGTTTACTGCTCCCTGCACATCTTTTGATGTTGACTGCACACTTCCTGTTCTGTCCTGTGGATGCATGTTGCAGTGTGTTTAGAAGGAGATTGTGGAGGGGCTGGAGGGGAAGTTGTGCCTCTTTGCAGATGACACCAAGATCTGCAACAGGGTGGACATTCCAGGAGGGGTGGAAAAATGAGGAGGGACCTAGGTATGGGCTAGAGTATGGCAGCTGAGATGCAATGTGAAAAAGTGCAAAATCATGCATTTGGGGCACAATAACCTAGTGGAGGATTACATGACTGGGGGGTGGACTGATGATCACCAAACAGGAAAGGGATTAAGGGGTAATCATATCAGATGACCTAAAGGTGGCTAAACAATGTGCCAAAGCTGTGGGGAGAGCCAGTGGGATGCTAGGGTGCATAGAGTATCACCAGCAGAAGGAAGGAGGTGGTAATGCCACTGTACAGATGATTGGTGAGGCCTCATTTGGTATACTGTGTCCAGTTCTGGAGGCTGCATCTCCGTAAGGACATAGACAGGGTGGAGGCAGTTCAGAGAAGGGCAACAAAAAGGGTGCAGAGCCTGCACCAAAAGTCATATGAAGAGAAACTGGGAGACCTCAATAGGTATACCCTGGAGGAGGGAAGATACAGTGGGGATATGCTTGAAACCTATAGATATCTAAATGGCATAAATAGGATATCAGAGGGTAGCATCTTTTAGAAGAGGAGATGTCCAGAAATCAGGGGGCATGACATGAGGTTGGAGGAGGGTAGACTAAGGGGTAGCAGGAGGAAGAATTTATTCATGGAAATGGTGGTGGATGCATGGAATAGATTCCTGCAGAGGTGGTGGGGGCAAACACAGTCGGGGGAATTAAAACATGCATGGGACAGGGATAGGGGAACCCTACCAATATGAATGAGAATGTAAAGCCAGAGGTCAAGTAAGGTCTGCAGCTTTTATAGTAGGCAGGAAAAACGGGCAGACTGCATGGACATAGCAGTTCCTGTCAGCCATCAATTTCTATGTTTTATGTGTCTTAACTAGCCAACTGTTATGTGTTTTTTTTTTCCCTGGTCATGAAGTGCCCTCATGTCACTTGTGAAGTTCTCACTCATGAGAAAAAGCATTTAAACTAAACTATGCCATTGACAGCTAAATTAAACTATGCTGTTAGACTTTCAGGGTCTTTTCACATAGAAACATAGAATCTGATGGCAGATAAGGACCCACCTGGCCCACCTAGTCTGCCTATTTCCCTACCTACATTATAAACTCCAGATCATACCTGATCTGCAGCCAACCTCCTCCTTCTCACCCCTAGTGTTGCCTTTTGCCTGTACCATGCATTCTTGAATTTGCCTACTGTTCCCCTCACAACCTCCTCAGGGAAGCTGTTCCATGCAACCACCACCCTTTCTGTGAAAAAATACCTTATGTTGCCCCCTAAGTCTTCTTCTCTCCAGCCTCATATTGTGACCCCTTATTCTTGCACATCT
This sequence comes from Neoceratodus forsteri, assembly GCA_016271365.2. Lineage (NCBI taxonomy): Eukaryota > Metazoa > Chordata > Ceratodontiformes > Ceratodontidae > Neoceratodus > Neoceratodus forsteri. The sequence goes on from CM057453.1 coordinate 733,294,988, forward strand.
TTTCTGAAAGATGCCGACTTCTTGAACTCTATTGATCCCTTTCTGGTATTTCAATGTCTCCATCATATCCCCTCCTCTCCCTCCTTTCCTCCAGTGTATAAATATTGAATTCCTTCAGTTTCTCCTCATATGGTTTCTGGCGTAGCCCCTCTGCACCATTTTTGTTGCCCTTCTCTGGACTGCCTCCACCCTGTCAATGTCCTTTTAGAGATTAGGTCTCCAGAACTGCATGCAATACTCCAGATGAGGCCTCACCAACTGCCAGCAGAGAGGCATCACCAGCTACTGTTTTCTATTGGTGATACTTCTCCCTATGCACCCCAGCATCTCCCTGGTTTCCTCACTACCATCTCGCAATGTTTGGCTACCTTTATATCATCTGTTATGACTGTCCCCCCAGGTCCGTTTCCAGTTTGGTTGGTGTTAGTATCCACCACCCATCATATATTACTCCCCTGGGTTTTTGTCCCCCAAGTGCATGATTTTCCACTTTTTGGCATGGATTCTGAGCGGCCACACTCCTGACCACTGCTCCAACTTGGCTAAGTCTCTCCTCATCTTCTCTATTCCCCCCCCCCAGAGTGTAAATCCTATTGCAGATCTTGGTGTCATCTGCTAAGAAGCATACCTTTCCTTAGAGTTCCTTCACAATGTCGCTAATAAAGACATTAAAGAGGACTGGCCCCAGTACTGAACCCTGTGGCACCCCGCTGGTTACTCCCCTTTCTTCAGATTGAACTCCATTTACCTTCACCCTCTGTGTCCTGTTACTAAGCCAATTTCTGACTCAGTTTACCACCTTGTGACCCACTCCTAGACTGTCCAGCTTGTTTACCAATGTCTTGTGTGGGACTGTGTCAAATGCCTTGCTAAAATCTAGGTAGGCCATGTCCACCGCCCCTCCCTGATCTACTACCCTTGTCACCCAGTAAAAAAAAATCTATCATTCATTTGACAAGGCCTTTCTGTTGTGAATCCATGTTGCCTGGTATCCAGTGCCCTGCTGGCTTCTACATATTTCAAAATTCTTTCCTTTAACAGTGATTCTATCATCTTTCCCACCACTGAGATGAAACTGACCTATCTATAGTTTTCTGCTTCTACTCTGCTTCCACTTTTGTGAAGAGGCATCATGTTCGCCTTCCTCCAGTCCTCTGGTATTATTCCTTCCTCCAACAATTAGTTGAATAGGGCTGTCAGCGGTGTCAGTAGAACCTCTGAGTTCTTTTAGTAGTCTGGGATATATCCCATCTGGCCTCATTGCTTTGTCCAATTTTCAAGAGTTCCTTTAGGACTCTCTTCTGTGAATGGTCTCATGTCCACCCTCTCCCCTGGTGTGTCTTTTGGATAATTCTGGTCCCTCTCCTTCCCCTTCTTTCATGAATAGTGAGCAAAAGTATTCATTCAGTATCTCAGATTTTTCCAGGTCCCCCTCTGCCCACTCCCTCCCTTCTTTACTTAGCCTCACTATCCTTCCCTTAGCCTTTCTTCATTCCCTTATGTACCTAAATAAGGTTTTGTCCCCCTCCTTCACTGTCTGGGCTATCCTTTCCTCTGTGCCTTTGCACATCTGACTGCTTTTTCTGCCTCCCTCTGCTTAGTCTGATATAGTTCCTTGTCTTCCTTTCTCTGCGTTTCCTTGTATTTCCTGACTGCCAGTTTTTTTTTCTCTAAATGTCCCTGTGACTACTTTTGAAAAACATAATGCTTTTCTTTCTCTACCTGCTTTGTTAATTTGCTTCACACAAAGGCTTGTTGCCTCTGTTATGGCTCTCTTAAGGTTCTCCCACTGTACCTCTACTCCCCCTCCTTCACACTTTGCCAGTATTTTCTTAAGGCATTATCCTATTTTAACAAAGTAGGCCCTTTTGAAGTCTAGGACCCTTGCTTTTGTGTGGCTTGACTCTTCTACTGTCTTTACCTTGAACCATACTGTATGATGGTCGCTGGACCCTACCTAGATTGCTGCCCACTGATACATCCATTATTCTGTCTCCATTTGTGAGCACCAGGACAAATATTGCCCATCCTGGGTGTGTTTCACTACTAGCTGCATGAGGCCTGCCCCCTACCGAGCATCCAGGATGATCCTGCTCCTGGATGTGGCTGCAGCATAGGTGTTCCAGTTAACATCAGGAATATTTAGGTTCCCTATCAACAACACTTCCCACTTTTCTGCCATTTTACGGCTGTTATCTACCATTTGCCTATCTGTTTCCTCCTCCTGTGCGGGGGGTCTGAAGATAACCCCTGTGTGGTTAGTTTTGCAATTTCTTGACTCCTGAGTAATCCATAGTGCCTCCTCTCCCTCGTGCTTTCCCTTTATTTCAGTTACTTTAATAAACTCTGATGTAGATCACTACCCTTCCTCCCTTTTTGCCCTCCCTGACTTTCATGTATACTCTGTGAACTCCCTCTGCACTGCCCCAACCTGTCAGCCAGGTCATTTGTCTCCAGGTGGACAAAGATGTCTAGCTCCCCTTTCCATTCTGTTGCCCCTGTGATCTTTAGTATTCGCCTCCTATCCCACTAAGCTGAGGCACCAGGTAGGCACCTCACCTCTCTCCCTCTACTCCCTTCTACCCCTCTAATAAAAGAGTCCCCAACCAGGAGTTGCTTCCTTCTCTGGGGGCTCTTTCCTCCACCTCATGGTCTCCACTAAGGAGGTTTCCTACATCCAACTTATCCACTACTGCAGTTTGTTTCCTTCATGGAATAGACTCGCTCTGCCAGAATGCCATAGTAGTTGTGGAATGGAATTACAGGTGGTATGCGCCTCTGACCATCCTCTCATCATCCCTGAGCCCACCATTGTCCAATTGCCCCACCTTACTGGCATCCTCTGAGGTAGGGGGGATGGCTTCAGTAGTCCCTGGCTGGGGTAAGAGGTTACTCAAATCTTAGCAAATTCTGGAGATGAGCAAGCTGCTCCCTCAATCCAGAGAGGTGCATGCAGATAGGGCAGCACTGCAGCCTCCAGAATGTTTCCCAGAAAACTGCTGCCCCACAGCTACTGCATTGCACCACGCCCATCATGTTTGTCATTTACCTTCTCCTTCCTGAGCTTTAGGCATCCAAGTAAATTGAAAATATATATATTATATAAAATAATATGTTTGTTAGGAAAAACTCACAATTTAAGGACCTTTTTCACCCACTACAATAGTAAGGCTCTAGTCAATCACTCATTACCCCACACTGACTTAGGAAACTAATCATAACCTTTGGTATCCCTGTGTCGATGTATGTGAACACACCCCTCCTGAGGTAGGACAGGAAGTGGAGGAAGTGTCTATGGGGCAGCCCTATAAATGTACACACACACCTGGGAGTCGGTGGGTTGAGGGGGTGTGTGGATGGCTATACCTAGAGGTATTGTCTCAGAAAACAATCAGCCCACTTCAGTCTGAGATACCATCTAGTTTCTTCAGCTCCCGATTCCTGCAACAATCACAAGACTGACAGCAATTATGAGTAGAAATGTACAGGTTAGTGTTAACATATGAACTCGGAATAGAGCTGATGCACTACCTTCAGTCCTATGCCTGTAGTCGGCATGTTCGGTGTGATGGCATAAGCCCTGTTGATTCAGGTTTTAAGGCCTGGTTCCAAATATTGAAACTTCTGGTGCCCATGCTTTAAACGTATTATCGTAACAGTACTGTATTTCACAACCCAATGTTCTGAAAACACCCTCCTGATAACCTGAACTGCAGACCAAGTGGCAGTGGCAGTGATCAAGTGTAACACATGTTCACTTCACCGACCAAGACATGTACTCAAAGGTTAAATCAAAAGTAAAACTATTTTTTAAAACAACTTTCTTTTTCTATTCTGGCAAATCTTATAACTACTATGGCTCCTTGGCTTGACACAGCCTGTGGTGGCAAGACATGTTACCATGTGTAAGGCAGTGGATCTCACACTGTAACATTACATGGGCCTGTGGCAGCTAGGCACATGCAACCCATGCAATTTCATGCCCCCCTGAGACAGCGAGGGTACCTCCTGCTCTGCCATCCAGATTAACTGAAACAGTCTGACAAGAAAAATTAATGAGCCAGTGCCCACCCAGGCCACTGATGATACACGTATAGTACCCCTGACCCTACTGTTGACCAACTGCTGGCTTCTCTAGCTTCATATACATGAATCAATTGATCGTCAGATGGCAAACAATTTTGGGGATGTAAAGTGGGGATGGAGGAGTGGGATGCTATTGAATTCACAACTGAATCAACAGGCTGACAATGGCAACAAAAATATAAGCCAGGTCAGCCACTATCCAAGTCAATACAGGACATCAAGTGATACACACGAAAGCTCCAAAAATATTACATTTTATTCAGTCAAACGAGTTTCCCAGCACTTCGAGGGATTGCCCTCTTCATTGGGGGGGGGATGTGGAGTCACATAATTACACATCTTGTTTAATACATACAACACCATGCCATATTTCAAATACCACCAATCCAGTGCAAAGTTTTATAAAACCTTAATCACAATACAAATAGCGAAAAACATTTGTAAAAGTATAAAACGGGTTTTTTTATCCAAGTGTCAACCATGTTAATTTTGTCAGTCTGCTGCTATTATGTATAATGTGAAAACATTAAATCATTATTTTAAAATATTTTTGAGATGTTCTGTAACTTGTAATTAATTTACATCGTTTATATGCATGTAAAATGCAAAGACCGGTGGATCTGCCATTTTAGCAATCACGGCCTTAATTACTTTTGATATTTAAAAAGTATTTTTTATATCTATCTATGCATAACAACCCATAGAGATTTTTTTTAAAGCACATAAGGAATATATAGATAGATAGTAGATAGATAGATAGATAGCAGCCTGATACTAATTCTTATTTCATTTTCTGGCACTTTGGATCATTTCCATTAGACAAAGATTTTTTTGTAACCTTTGTTTAACCAGGAGAGAGAGACACTAAGCTGAAAGCTTGTTTACAGGTGCAACCTGGGCACATAAGGAAGTTAATGGACTTGCTCAGGGTCACACAGTATGCAAGTGGGTGCTGTTGGATTCAAACCCAGGTCTGCAGCTCAGAGCCTTAAACCACTGCGCTATACTGCCTCCAACATGATTTACATACCTATAAGCAATGTAAATTAAATACAAGTTAGAGAACATCTCAAAAATAATTTAAAATAATGATTTATTGTTAGCACATTATACATAATAGCAGCAGACTATGAGCTCATCACTCACCCAGTGTGTGGAAAAAAAACATCATGACCACACCCCTGCCTAGACTTTATTTTTCATAATTGTTGGTGCAATAATTTGGTGCAGGGGGCTGTTTCCTCACAAAGTCAGTGTCATTTCTGTTCCACAGTCACACACACACACACACACAAGATTTTATTCTGTTTTTTTGGTTTATTATGAAAAATGCTACTGCTGCTGACCATCAGGAAATAGGCCCCCTTCGAGATAGTGCTTGGTTGGACAGAAGCCATGACAAAAACGCAACAACGGTGGGATCAACCAGATAATTTTTTTTTATGGTTTTCCACAGATAATTAAAAAAACAGCTTACTGCAGGTGGGTATCACACCTTGAAGGAGTAGTCTAGTCGTCGCTAATGGGACATAGTAGCCATGTTTTTTGAGCCATTTGGCCTGCCCACACAGAGAGTAAGGGCCAATAATGTGGTGCCCTATAAATGAGTGACACTGTTGGTGAGATAAAGTTTTCACAAATGCCGTAATAACCCGATTTTGGGTTATTACGGTGTTTGAAAGGTACTGTAATCTGTTTGATAAATGGGGTCACCAGTAATTATACAAAATTAACTTGGTTGACACTTGGATAACAAACTCTGGTGAGTTCATTATTGCTGCAAGTGCATGAACTAGATATGGGTGTTTCATGGGCTTAAACATAAACATGAATTGCCATTGCATACACTAATTGAATCAAAGTATGGTACATTGAGAAAGGGCAGATACAAAAATAATGTCACAGTCTGCATAACAGTTAGCTATAGGTTTCACATTTTATTCTATGCACTGTTATAGCAATCAACTCAATAGAACCAGGCCATCATATACATGAAGGTACTATGCCTTAATTGCAAACACTGCTGAGACAACTCTATGTTGTGACAAGGTGGAAGATAAACACAATGTTGAGACATGTTTAGCAAGACATTTGATGTGTTTGATTTTTTTTTTAGAGATTGCTATACAGTACACACACACATAATTAGTATAGTATAAAAGTGCATATACCCAAATGTCAATGTAAATATTACACATTTCATTACAAGTTATTCTGTTGAAGGAAGATCTTACTGAACAAGACCCAAAAATGGGTGTTAGGTAAAAGTAAACTGAGGTAGGTGTGTTATTGTGGGTATTGCATAGTTTTTTTATTGCTGCTGCACCCCAGGCACATACAATATGAAAATCAACAACCTCTTGATATGAAGTAACAGGAATTAGTTAGTACAAGGACAGAAACAAGTAGGAGACTGAATAAGTGGGTAGATGAGCATGAGTATGGCAAGTCAAATAACATTTCAAAAAGTCTCACTATTATAATTCATTTTTTACAAATGCATCTACACAGTTGACAATTTTTGTAAAAAAACAAAAAACAAAAAAAACAATTGGAGTTATTCCACATATCTCCACAGGTGCCACACATGCAGGTGCAGGGATTTAGGGCCCAGATGCACCAGTCTGCTCTGCTCCTGAGTCAGAAGATAATCACGGATAGGCAGAGGTACTAGGGGTTCCATCGATAGCTGCAGAAGCAAAGGGAACTAAATCTGATGAGGCCATAGAGGGACTATTAGAATTATGTGAGCTCCTTCCACCTGTAGCTTCAGGAGAGTCCTCTGAAGCACTGGGAAGGGAGGAAAGGCATACAAGAACCTCCCTGTCCAGCAAAGAGACAGTGCATCTCACCAGAAAACACCACACCTGGAAATGAGCAAGCAAAAATTGGGTAGTTTTATGTTGGATGGTGAGACGAAGAGGTCTATCTCTGGCCGACCCCACAGGTCGAATAAACTTTTGACCACCTCTTGATTTAGCTCCCACTTGAGATCCCTGACAGTGGTGTGGCTGAGATGGTCTGCCAAGATATTGCTGATACCCGGCACATGGACAGCAGACAGGTAGAGGTCATGCTGGACTGCCCTGTATCACACTCTCATTGTCTCCCGGCATAGAGGATATGAGCAAGTACCTCCCTGTTTATTCAGGTACAGTACCAGACCACAGACATATTGTCAGTCTGAACCAGGCATTCCCCAGACATAGAAGAGGCTGGAAGGCCTGGAGGGCCTACAGCACTGTCCTAATTTCTAACACATTGATGTGTAGAGATGCTTCCAGCTGAGACCATGTTCCCTGGGTCTGATGGTCTCCTATGTAGGCTTCCCAGTCTTGACATGAAGCATCCATTGTAAGGGTCATGGTAGGAGCAGGGGGCTGAAAGGGGAACCTCCCTGGAGAGATTGAACAACTCCTGCCACTAAAGAAGTTCCTTCCTGATGTACCTGGACACTGGGACCCTGTGGTCAAGGTTGTCCAGCTGCTGATCCCATTGGACACAGAGTCCATTGAGTCACCCTCATATGCAGTCTGGCTAGAGGAACTGTAAGGATTGCAGCTGCCATCAGCCCAAGAAGATGGAGGATGAACCAGGCTGTGGTCCAGTGTGAGTTGGACAATAATCTGGCATGTTTCAGCAGGATCTTCACTCTGTCTGATGGGAGGATGGCCCTGCACTAGACTGTATCCGTCACCACCCCAAATTAATTGTAGGCACTGGGAGGGGAGAGGTGGGATTTGGGATAGTTGACTGTTATTCTAAGTCTGGAAAAGAGGTCCAGGGTGAAGGAGAGGGACTCCCTCAGACTGCTCTGTGATGGGACTGACAGAAGCCAGTCATACAGATACAGGCACAATTAGATCCCTCTGTGGCATAGGGCCATAACCATCACTGCTAGGCACTTGGTAAAACCCAAGGTGCTGAGGATAGGCCAAAAGGGAGAGCCTTGAACAGGTAATGTTCCCCCTGAAAGGCAAACTGAAGAAAGCAACAGTGGGCCTGGAAGACAGGGATGTGCAGTTAAGTATCCTGCATGTCCAGCTCACAAAGCCAATGGCCCTTGAGGAGCAGGGGTAGAAGTCCCTGGATGGTGAGCATGTAGAACCTCTTATACTCAATGTACAGGTTGAGCATGCTGAGGTCCAAGATGGGTCTTTGGTCACTCATCTTTTTGGGCACTAGGAAGAAATGAAAGTAGTACCCTCTTCCTATCTGTGCTGGAACCACAGGCTCTATGGCTGAGTTTTGCAGAAGAGTCTGAATCTCATTCCCTAACAGAGACAGGTGCCTTGGTGGATAATGGAAGAGGCCTGGGGGGGTTGTCTGGAGGCTTATCTAGGACCTCTATGGTGTGATCTCTTGCCATTAACTGAAGGACCCAAGAGTCTGTGGTTATGTTCTGTGATCCTGAAAGGTGGAAGGCAAATCTTTCCCCCTACTGGTTCCACTAGAGGATCTGGAGGAGGTAGGGGGTTCCCCCACAAGTCAGGAGGCTGGAGGAAAGGGAGCTGGCAGCTCCTCTGGGGGCTTCTGGGACATGGCAGGAGGAGTAGGGGTTCCTGATGCTGGATACTAGCATTTGGCCTGGGGTTTGGCAGGAGCCTCTTTGGTCTGGCATCTCTGTTGGTGATGAAAACGCCATTTGCCTTTGTAACCCTCTTGGTACATGAAGTGGACATCATGGATGGATTTACTGCAGTCCTGCAAGTCCATGATACAATCCTTGGCATCATCTCTGAATAAAGTGGATCACCTGAAAGGGGCATCCAGGATGGAGGTCTGGACATCTTGTGCTAGGCCTGCAATCCTGAGCCACGAATGTCACCTAATGCAGACAGCAGTGGCTATGGTGAGAGCAACTGAGTGTACTGTGTCATACAGTGGCTCAGAGGGCATGACAACAGGAGATTTTAGCCATTCTCACTGTCTTGGCAATCTCAACCTTAAGCTCCTGGCCCTGGATAGCTTCCAGCTTGGACTCAAGTGAGGCCAGGGAAGATTTCTGATAGAAAACTATATGAGCCACATAATTAAGGGACCTGAGGGTGCAAGTGGAAGAGGAACAGATCTTGTGACTGAAATTGTCCAGCTGCTTAGACTCCTTATCAGGACAAGACATGCTCAAATGTTAAGTTTAGAGGACCAGTCATGGGCAGCCATGATAACAACCAAGTCTGCATTAGGATGGCCAGTAAGGTGTGTAACCCCATCTCGGGGGGGTGGTACACCCTGTCTTCCTTTTTTAAAACAGCCAGAATGGAGGAAAGCTGTTGCCAGATAGTGGACATCATGTCTTCATGGGGTCCAGTCCAAGGCAGTATGGTCACAGGAGCTGTGCCACTCATGTCTAGATGCTCCACAAGCCTTTTCCACTTTCAATCCTGTTCCTGCATAGCCTAGCCACAGGCATTTTGTATAGTTAAGAGGGCTTCTGCAAAGGAAGGGTTCTCCGGAGGGGACTTTGGGGACTCATTAGACTGAAGCTCTATAGGAGTATGCATACCAGAGCTGGAGGCTGAGTCAGAGTCAGAGTCTGAAGAGTGCCTGCAGGGGGGTCTGAACCATTTTTTAGAGGGGTGTCCTGGGTTTTATCCCTGACCTGGTGTCTAGAGGCACCTTCTCCGGAAAGGTGGGAATCCACAGGAGAGGCTGATCAAGGGGTTGGAAAGGAGGTGGGAGTAGTGGACACCACTGGTTTCCAATGGTCAAGCTCTGGGGCTTGTCGAGTCCTGGCCTTCTGAATCAGGGTCAGAAACACTACCTGGATATCAGCCTGAGGCTGCTATAGGGGCAGAGGCTGAGGAGGAGATGGTGTAGGAGGAGGCTGGTATAATGGATATCCCTGAGTCTGATATTGAGGGTATCCATGAGCCTGATAGGAGTAGGGAAAGCCAGAAGGAGCATGCCCTTGATTAGACATAGCCCAGCGTCTGATACCCGGTACATAATGAGGTTGATGACCAGGAATTGGATACCCTGGCGAAGGGTACATTGGGTATTGTGGGTGCAGATAGTCTGGACTATTGCCCATAGGTCTAGCTGGAGGAAAAACTGAAGGCCCGGCAGGAGGTGAGGCCAAAGGCCTGGCAAGAGGTCCAGAAGGACCAGGTGTTGTCCCCATATGGACATTCGAAGGGGCTGGCACTGGATCAGGCACAGGTATGTTCAGCACCAGAAGATTTGGCACCTGGGTGCCTGATGGAAGGCCATCCAGCATTTGAGGAATGGCTGGAGTGCCAGACATACCCTGACCCAGAGAAGGGTCACTTGGCATCAGGGTGTGAGTAAAACTCAACAGAAGACCCACCACCATTATCTGGGGAGCTGAAGTCCAAGATGGTGGTACCTGGTTGTCCAAGGGGGCTTGAGTTAAGGAGGTCCTGATGGAAGGTCACTGGAGGGATTAACAATAGGCCCAGTGGGTGAACCAGGAAGAGACAGACCTGGTGAAGGAGGTGGAACCTCCAGATTAGTGTCCACCTCTGGCTCTTGATCTTCAGGCAAGCCTGGAGGGTCTGATTTGGTTAGTGGGAGTGAAGAACCCTCTAAAGACTGTTGCGTGTCTTGCAGCTGGCTCATCTCGACATCGGGAGTATCCTGTGACCCCGATGGGAGAGTCTCAGCTGTGCACTCCCTGGAGGAACTGGGGAGTGAATTATTAGCCATGGTTGTACAGATGTCAGAAGAGCCACGGTTCAACTTATTGGCCTGGGCCATGCAGACAACAGTGGATCTGGAGTCCACCTTACCAGCTGTGACCATGCACTCCTTGGTGGGGCCAAGGAGTGACTTATCAATCTGGCTGCTGGTGATAGATCCTGAAGAAGATATGGGCCTAAGGAGCACAATAGGGGTTCCATCATCCAAGAAGAGCCCCGACTGCACCATGAGTGCAGCAGCAAGCAGGCTGTGGTCTAATCTGCTGGAGCAGTAGGAGACCTGGCAGTAGGGGTACTTACTGAAGTGGAGGTCCCTCTGGTATCAGTGGTGCCCAATGGTCACTGCCAAGTGGATGGAGACCTATCCCAATCTCGGTGCCTCTCCTTGTCCTTTTTTCTTCTTTTTGGGTTCTGGCGTTGGAGAAGAAGATTTTTCCCGCATATTCTGCAGCTCCTTTTCAATCAAATCTAGGCACTTCTCCAGTAAGTGGGCTTTGAGCTTTTTCTGGTGCCTAATCTGTGTGACCTGGTTGAAGGATTGGCAGGGCACACAATCCTTGTACTGGTGATTGTGGCCTAGGCAGATCATGCACCAGGAATGCTCGTCAGAATGCAGGATCTGCGTGCAGCAGAACTTGCACTTCTTTTCAACGCATCACCCAACTGTTCATGTTCCTGAATTGTATCTCCAGCTATTTCCTATTCTGTAAATTGGCAACTGTTATTTATTTGCTTCCCCCTTTCTTCTGAATATCCTGCAAGATCTCTGTGTTAGACCTCTTTATGTTAGACTGGTTTATACTGTATTTTACTATGTAATTATTTTACCTGGTGTTCTGTTCTCTTTATGCTTAATGGGACGTTTGTGTAAACAGGCATTTTGCTCACATACCTTTCAGTATAAAATAAAGATTGACTGATTAAAAACTGGACTGACAGACCTGAACCACAGCAATTCTGTAGAAATCTAAACTGGCCATATTGGGTGCAACTTGTACAAATACTGCTGGTCTGGTCACTCTGGCTGCACTGTTCAGTCCAACTTTTACACATCTGGTCCACTCCTGGAAGTCCGTTTTTCAACTATTCCTTGGCATGGTTGAAAACTGAACCATCAGGACTAGACCAGATAGGTAAAAGCCAGATCAGGTCATCTGGAGTGAGTGGATCAACAATATTTGCATAAGCTGCGCCCAGTCCAGATTTTACAGTTCTGGTCTGGGTCTGGAGAGCTGTTTTTTTCCTGTACCTCACTGCATGTGGCTTAGTGACATACCGTACAGATGGATGCAGAGTTTAACCCATTGAAGGCTGAAGTTTCAGAAAACCATTATGATAAAAATACCAAGACTCACTCAATTCCTGATGATCCCCCACCCCCAAGTCACACTTAGTCCTCTATCAAAGTCATGCTCAAATATTGGTGCCTCTACATCCACACCATTATGCTTTTAATGACATCATGACTCTTCTGCTGCCATGAGCGCTCCCATTCATGAAGTCATATTCAGCTTGTGGCAGCCCCCCTTCCCCCACCATCACCAAAACCAGGTAATTTTCCAGGGAGCAGCTCTTTACACCACATCAACTAAATTACTGCTGAACTCCTTATTTTAAATATTTTGTCGAGAAAGTTTTGTTTTAGTGTATCCATGGTCAGGAAAAATGAATTTGTAAAAGAAACCAATGCCCCCATTTATCAGTTCATTTAATTACAATACAGCATGTTATGAACTGATCTGATTCTATGTGTAACCCAAGTCAAACAAAAATTAGACACACACATGCCAACCTATTTTCAAGTGAAGCAAATGTGATTACTATCATTGAGTTGTAAACACCTATAATTACAAATTGCAGGTTAAGAACATTCAGTAGAATATAAACAGTAGCCCAGAACTGCCTGCCTGAAAAAATGAAGTTGTTGTATTATTTGGAAACAGGCATCACTGGGACTCTTTGCTATGGAATGTCCTGCAAAGTAGCAGAATGACTGCTCTTAGGATGGTGATTTCAAATGGCTTAAAGAAGTGTTCAGCTGAGGGCACAGCAGAGCATAGTTGTTATGCAGGAAGCTCCAGGAAGTGTTCAACCCATTCTACTTCCAATAGCTTTCTATGATGTCTGTACTATCCATTGGTAATCTGACACAGAATGAAGCACCAAGAAACTAATTTGTCAGAATAAAATTTATCATTTTTGGCACATTCGTGTGTATCGCTTGATGTCTTTGTTCTGAGTTTGTTATGCCTGTCATTGCAGTGGATCCACGTCCTTACCAGTTAAGCACAGATTCCAACTGTGTTTCTTTTAAGCAACTATCCAAGCCCCACCACCCAGCACTGCTGATGACATTAAGTGAATAAAACCCTGAAAGCTAAGCAGAGTGCCTCTGATGTGACTAGACATACCAAGCACATGGCTGATGGCTCATGGCTGTCTTGGGCTGCTGCGTCAGATGTGCTTTTTGGCACAGTTACCACATGTGCCACTGCTGATTCCCTGCTGCCTGTAAACATGGGAACTAGTAATGAGTCACCCTGACCCCATTGAAATGAAGGCTTGTGGCATCCAGCACCCGATGGCATTCCTGACCTCTACCTGACCATCCCTGCCTGGGTCTTCTAGTCCTCGATGCTACATATTTCATGATGCCTTCACATCCTTGCTGATTGATCCCCAGTGGTTGGAGGTTATTCCACCCCACCCCATTCCCTCCTGGTGCACTTCTTCTAATCCTCACTCAGTCACCACACACACACACACACACACACACACACAAAATCTGCATCACCTTTCCTCGATCAGAAGAGATTGTGAACAACAATGAGAGCACTGTAGTCTTAGTAGTCTATTATTCTGTGCCACCACTAGGGGTGAGTAAAAGAGGCCGGGGATGAGGATCTCTGGTATGGGAAGGTGGTGGCAGAGCAGTTCTCCAGGAGGAGAAGGAGAAACAGAAAGAACTAGAACCTGAAGGTCCCTCGATAGAGGTTGGGCTGGGTTTTCATGCTTGCCACACTCACATCACTAATAAAAGCATCTCATTTAGGATTATAAAACTGTTTTGGTGGTTTGCCCTGCACAGCCCCATAGGAAAAAGATAGGTTCCCTGCTTGTTTTTCTATTATTTATTACACATGTGCTATTGTCCGTTCTTAGTCGATTCTACTTTTATACCAACATGCCCAATTAACCTCATGTGGTACCACCTGCTCAGCTTACTGATCAGCCTTACCTATTTGGACCATTTTATCAGAGTCGTTTCTGATAGCTGTCAATGTTTTTTGTTTATATGTACAATGACAAATAGAGTACAACCACGTGAAAATGATTTATTTATCTTATTTGAAAATGTCATGCAGTAACCAGGAAAGGCACACAGAGCCAAGGCTTGTTTTCAGGTGTGAGCCAGGGGAAGGGAGCACAGGGGAGGCAAGTCATTGTGGTGAATGGATCAGTGTTCAACAAGCAGCAAGATCCATAAGCCATATGGCATCATGTTTGGACGTTGCCCGTTGCTGTTGGGTTTGGGCCAAAAGGATCACATGAGAGTTTGAGACTCCTGTGACTAATTTACTGATTTGGGACATAAAGATCAAGATTCAGCTGTGAGTGACCAGTTTTAGGCTATTTTTGGATTGCCTGAATACCACCCAAGAATGCCATGCTCCACTGCCTGGTATGGGAATGGCACCCCAAAGGCAGACATATATTATATCCCCTATATCCCCTATATTTATTTTTTATTCATCTGTAATGTATCCAACACTGTCCGAGGCTGTCCTGATTTATACACCATCATGCTCGCAGTGCGTAGGCATGCCAGCTGAAACAGATGTATTGCTAATACTATCAAAAAAGCTGAAATATTGCAAGCAAGTTTAGGAGATGTTGAATGTTCATCGGGGGGGGGGGAGGTGGTAGAAAGTCAGTGCCAAGGCTGCCAGGGTGGCATTTACCCTGCACCTCTCCATCACACAGGTGCTGCCGGATCAGATCCGAGCAATCGGATGGTGATCAGATAAGTCCAATATTTAGATAGATAGGCACCCCAGACTGGGAGGCACCCCAGACTGGGAGTGCAAAACAAATAGGTAGGGCAAGTTGATGGTCAAAAATGCCTTAAAAGTTTAACCAAAAGTCCACATGAAGAGGTCAGACAGACAGTGAATACCATGACCCAGGTCAGGCTTACAGCTGCCTGCTGTCTCCGGCCAGTCCAAAACATAAGAGGTTTCCACTGCAAGCCTCCATTTCTGAGCCATTCTCAAATGAATTAATCAGTTCAGGATCAAGACAAGACTAGACTAAATATCATAGAATCCTTGAACTGTGCTGGCAGAAAAGGCCCATCTAGTCTGCCCAATAGCCCGCCCCCACTGCCTGGTTTGTGAATGGCACCCCACAGGTACTATGGGGAAGGACTGAGAAAGGAAAGACAAAAACAAGAGAGAAAACCAGGCAAGTGGGAGGAAAATGATAGAGTGGGAGAAAAAAAAGAGAATGAGACTGATCTGAACCCTTGTGGTCAGGCTATGACAAGCAAATTCCCCCACCCCCTGGAAACAGTCTTGTAGGTGCCTGGCATCCAGCTTTGCATCGGGCCTAGGCAGAAATGTGCCACTGACATGGGTATCAACTCTTCGGGACAGTACAGTGCAGGTATGAAATGTTGCTCCCACATCTTTGATTGATCTAGTAATGTTGAGGTGAGGTTGGGGGATCTTAGAGGCATCCCTATATCATCAGTTTGTAGCCAGGATTGGTAGACACGGGACTCAGGGTGCCATGGGAAGAAATGCTATCATCTGTAATGCAGTGGATGTAACAGTTCTAGCACTACATGGGCATCAACTCTCCGGGCCAGTAGAGTACAGGCAGGATTTGCAGCTCCAACCTCTGTGATTGTCGTAGCGGTGGTGAGGCGAGGGCAATCTTAGAGACATCCGTATATCCTCCATATGGAGCGAGGGTTAGTAGCTTTACATGACAATTATACTGGCTCATAGAAGTCTGCATCAGAAACTAATCTGACAGGGAGAAATGATATGGCATGATGACACCGGCCTTATCATCATGCTAACCATGTGCCTGGATAGTGCTCCTGCTGTCTCGTGTACCCTTGCAGTCAGATGTGTACTCTTGTTACTCATACATTAGATGCAAAGGCAAATAGTGTCTTTGTACAAAGTCAGTAAAAGCCAATTGTAGCTCTCTTTCTCTCTCTGGTTAAAGTACATTGACTCCTAGTCGATGTATAGTTCCCCCCCCAACCCCTGTGTACCTCACATTTACCAGTGTCAGAATAGCCTGAGGTGGGAGTTCAGTCACATACTCCACTCAAAACCTTGAAAGTCCACAGACTTACTTTTAAAGTAGAGACAGACATTCAGTTGTAACTTTCCACAACATGTAGTCAAAGTAAGTCACCATCACAGTCACAGCTTTGAGAGGAATGTTCCCCCTACCCCCGGCACTAGCCCAGATCAGCGGTGAACAACAATCGATCATATTCACAGCCAGGTCTGATTCCCCATAGTGTGGAAAAATCCAATTTTAGAGATAGCTGCTTGCCTTTGAAGTCTGGAGGTCTGTGGCACCCTCTTAACACATCCGTTATTTTCTGCCTTTCCCAAACAAAAAGGGTTTTTGTTCTAAATTATCCTGCAGCAGGCTTCATCCCTCAGTGATTCTTCTTTCTATCTTTGGAGTCTGACCTAGGCTGCCATTCTACTTACCGAGATTAGTGCACCTGTGACAGTGCCATGGAAGACATTGAGCTACCTGTGCTTATTACTTTACACAGCCACTTTCTAGAAGCCGTACTGCTGTGTAACACTGCTCTATGCCTTTACCATCCTCCATTCGCCTCACCTTCATTTCACCACCCAGGCTGACCATCTTTCTTGTCTGAGACCAACCACCCTACCTGTACCTGGCACACTTGATCTGTTCTCTACAGTCTGGATGTATTCCTGGCCTGTAAGGTAAATCATAAAACTTGTCGACTCATGTTAGTTTTGACTGCCAAACTCCATACTAGTATTATAGTTTTGTGAAAAATTCAGCAAATTACAGTACTACAGTATCTTTCAATAACGAAGATAGTGTGAGGCATAACTTCAACTGGTAATAGCTCCTTGTTCTTTATATGGCGGGACACTACAAACAAAATAAATAAGAGGACTTGTGTCGCCTCTTACCTTTAGTAATTACATTATACCATGGAACTATGATCTTCACATAAGTACAGTATACGGTTTGTTGGGTTCCATAGATTTAGAATACATTTATAGTAGATTTTAAATGTAAAAACAGAAGTATACCATGAAGGAATATCTTCCACAGCTTCCCAACCCCCCACACCCACACACATCTTCACTGACCTACTTCAAGACTTGGAGACTGCTTCTAAGAAGCCAGCAACAGTCCACAAAGTATTGACTGAATGGTGTATCCCAGCGACTTCCAGACAAGTGTCAGACACCATGGGGACGGCAGAGGAAAGCAGCAACAGAGCATCTGGGATCTCCTAGTTCACACCCTCCCAGGGGATTGAACCATCCAAGCAGGAGAAGTGGATCGAGATCCTCAGACAAAGACTCCTCAAATAGCTATTATCTGGCTTGATCATAACTGTCCACTCTTTTGCCCCAGCAGCAATAATTTCCAATGGAGGAATGTTATTCAAGGGGGCCACACCACAGAGATGTTACTGTTACCTGTTGGGCTGAAATAGCCCAAATGGACTGGGACCAGGGCATGCTGATTCACTGTACTGTCAGCTGTAATTGCAGCTCTATACAGCACTCTATGTGAATTTCTCTAGGAGTATGTCCATTAAAAAACAAGATCATGAAAGACAGAACTGCAATTTTGAAATGGTGCAATGTGGATATTGATTTGCTGACACCCCTTGTACATGATCTTTCCAGGACACACCCACCCCCTTTCTTGAATGGCAAATAGGAGCATAAAACAACCTGCACAACTGTGTATTCCATCCCCATCCACATCTATTTTATGCAGTGAGGGAATAAAAGGTTACAATAGTCGCTAAACTACTCCTGGTGCTAGCTACTGTTCTCTTCTCTTTTAGCCGGCTGAGGACCTCTACTAAGCTACTGCTGTGCTCAGTTGGTCAGCAGGATGACCCACTCATCCTACTTCCATTTCACTACAGTATGTTCCATGTGCACACTCTGCCTCCTTCCTTTTTCTTCCCCTTCATCTCCCCACCGTTCCTGCTCCCCCGCCTCTTAATTCTAACCAGTCTTCCTGTCCCCTTTCTTCATATCTTCTACCATCCCATCCTGTCCCACTACCCTTGGCCCTCTGGTGCATCAATTCTGCCTTTATCCTGCCTCCATGCTGCCCTATTCTGCCCATCTTCCTTCGCACTCCCCCCTCCCCTCAGCAGCTCCCCCATCCCCCTCTCATTGTCCAGGAAATGTACAACATCCCCAACATTATATGTGCTCTCCTTATTGTTGCTGTTAGGTGGTGGTAGTAGTAGTAGATTTTATTTATTTAAGTGCCCTTCCCAAAGGCCAGAGCACTCTTAAAAACCAGTTCAAATACAAGCATAGAAAAAAAAGACAAAAAGCAGTTAAGCTAAAAATACAAGAAATAACAAGAATAAAGTCAAAGTCTGAACAAATAAAACAATTCTCCATCTAAGCTGGCGATGTCAAGACCAGCCCCAGTTCTGTCTGTCCCTTTCAGCTTCCACGTGATCTGGGGGTAGCCTACTTAAACATCAGGAATCTTCACCCCAAAATAACCCAATACCAGCCCCTAATGGTCTCCCTCAAGCCAAATGTACTAATCCTGTCTGAGTTCTAGATCAACTCCAAAATCCCCAACATGAGCATCTCTATCCCTGGCTACACAGTCATTCACCACGACCGCTCCAGTATGGGTGGAGGTGTGGCCATGTACCTATCCTCTGCACTCCAATTCACACCTATTCTGACTACTTCAATCCCATTAACTTATGAACTATTACTAATAAAGCTCTCTTTCCCCTTCTCCCTTCCTATTTACATCACAGGTGTTAGTTGCCCTGGCCTCTCCCCCACTACTATCACTAACATTCTGACCACTGAAGAACTCCTTATTTTGGGTGATTCCAATCTGTATTGGCTCTCCTCCTCACACTCCAAAACCCACTCCAGCACAGCCTTCCTAAACATGACTCCGCTATTGTCCTGATGGATGGGCACCAGTCATGCACACCTCCAGATAGGGATCTGGATATCTTGGTCAACTGGCACCATATATGCCACCCCAATTAAGTGTACTGACATCCTGATACACTGCCACTGCTTACTCACTCACTCATACATACGTTATGGGGGGGGTGTCATGAGTAGTGCCAATGGACAGGGACCATCATGTCATGATGGGTGTGTGTATGTGTGTGTGTGTGTTTTGACTGTATACTGGGTTGTCTTGCATTTGATTGGGGGTATGAACAGTGCCATATATAACCATGATGCCTAATTGGTGGTGCGAATGAATGCTAACACTGTTTACTGAGATGTCAGGATGCACTGGCACCAGTCACACACACTACTGAACAGGCATCTTGACATGATGGTCATCTGGCACCACTCTTGCCACCCCCATGAGAAACCCCCAAGACACCCCAGTACACTGTCAACACACATCATCAGTCAGGCATGCTTACATGACAGGCTAACAGCACCACTCATGACCATTGCATCAGTTGTACATGAGAGGTGTGAGTAAGCATGTGGGTGAGAGTGTGTCTGTGTTGTGGTGGTGGGTGTGGAGTCTGAGGGATGGTTTGTTGGGGTGGTGAGGTGTGTATGGGGTGTGCAAGTGTGTGAGAAAGAGAGAGAGAGTGAGTGAGTGAGTGAGTAAGGTGTGGTTCATAATGCAGTGAGTATAACAATTTAAGTGCCTGCTCTTCAGACAAACAATATTTAGAGGCACTGATCTATTAATGTAAATAGCAGTCATTTTCAGTAAGAAAATTGGCATGGTGTCACTAAATAGTGTAATTATGGTGACAGTGCTAGCTAGTGTTTGGAACACTGATTTTGGAATATGCCCAAGAGCTACCATGATTTGGCCGTCAGAATCATGGACTGCAATTCAAGGCAGTTGAAATTAACTGCAATTGCCCTGAGTTGCAGCCGAAATTGAATGGAGCTGTATTTGTCTGAAGTTGACGGCAACTCTAGGCTAACTGACACTGCACAGTGTTGCCCTTTACAGTACTGTATGTAACAAGGGCAGACTGAACAGGGGTGTCTGGGATGCTAATTGCATCCTGGCCTGTCATTGTTATGGCCTATGCTGCTGGTCCTGTGCATTGCTTTTTTGTAATTGCTTCTTTCTCTGTCACTTATCTCTCCAAGAAAGGTTTTCTGGGGTGGGGGGGTAGGAGGATGGAGGAAGTCTGTTGACAGCCATCCAGAGAGCCCACTCCATCAGTCATGAGGCTAAACAAAAAATAAATGAAATAAAAAAAATAAGGAAAATGATCTGACTGCGGTGATCAATGGAGATACCTCTTTAAGTACTGAGTCTGCCACGGATGCAAGCAAAAAACATTGTAATTCCTCCTTGCCAGCTGACCAGATCTAACCAACCAATAAGAGCAGCAGTACACTGGTGATATCATGAGATATTGTCAACAGGCTACACTGCCTGCTCTACTCACTGTCATGCCTTGTTATTGGCACCAAGCACCACTTTCAGCAGTTGGAGTAATCAACCAAGCCAGGCAGTTGTCGTGATTTGCGGGTGAGAGACTACAGTATTGACTGCACAGGCAAGGCAGGTTGGTGACAGTTGGTAGTAGTAGCCGAGCAGCACTTAGAGCATGCTGCAGTGATCATCTGAACCTCCAAGTCCAGTTTAGGATCCATTAGTGGCGGCAGCCAATGATGGATGGCGTGGGCATCCAAGTTCAGAAGCAAGACTCAGGCTCAAGTAAGGGAGACTTTGACCTGTCATCCTGTCTTCCTGCTTACAATGTCTTGATTTGTGTGGTGTGGACTGGATAACAGAGAGTTAATGATAAGGATAGGAATTCAGAGGAAATATTCTTTTTTCTGAAGGTGAAGGGGACAAGGATACCAGTGCTGGCAGCTGGCAGCCTGAATGGAGGTATGTTGATGCGTTTTCAGACTGACTAATATCCTTACTTTTTTTTTTATTAGTAACTTTGATTATTTGAGTTAACTATCACAAAGGCCACTAGAATTCTGCGGCTGCAGAATTTTGTACAGAACTTGCAGCCAACCGCAGAATATCTGCAACGATGCAGAATTAGTTATTTTTGGTGATTCTTTATATTTCCAGTTTATCCGTAGTACCTGGTTCCTTCCCCTCCTTTTATATCTAAAACCCCTCTATACTCAGCGGGCAGGATATTAAAAAGGCTTGCACATGGCGCAACAGAGTTGTGCCATGCGCAACCCACTGATGCTCCCCGGGGCGATATTCAAAAGGGGATTATACGCTGCACAAATCCCGATGTGCTGTGGCGCATCAATAATGTATGCGGCGCAAGCATGGGGGGGGTGTGCCCATGCATACTCTACACATCCCAATATTCATCCCGGGATGTGCTAAGCATATGCAGGCTCAACCCCTACCTGAGCCAAAGAAAAAAGGAGCAAGAGCTCGCCACCCACAGGTGAGCTGCTGTATTGCAGAGTGCAACACGGCAGCCGCCAGCTGTGGGTGGCCACCCAAACTCCGACGTTACCGCCAGTCAGTGTCATGCCCTCCCCATGCCCGATTGTGGGCTTTTAATACCAATATTAACCCTGGTGGTCCAGTGGACCCTCTCCCCAGCCCAATCATGGGCATTATGATAACAGAACATCCCTGGTGGCCCAGTGGCTGCAGCCAGCTCGATTGCGAGCAATCAGATGTAAATGGTACCCTGGTGGTCTAGCGATACCCCACTCCCAACCTGCCCACTCAGTTCCCCCAACCCGCTCCTCCCCCAGTCAGTGGCAGGTGGCAGCACCCCACCCGCAAGCTGCCTGCTGACTGACAGCATATGGTATGGCTGTATGCCCATTGGTCCACAGTGTGGGCCAATGGGCATGCAGACTGTACTGTACTGTACTGCACAGTTCTAATATGTGAATGAATGGATTCATTCACATATTGGAGACTTTATTAATGACAGTACAAACTACATCACCATTGGCCCCATGCTGTGGACCAATGGGCATACAGCTTCCGCCATTACACTGTCGGTCGGCGGGCTGCTTCGAATTAATGTCTTACCACCTGTCACTGACTGAAAGATGGAGTGAAGTGTAGGACAGTGAGCAGAGGAGAACACCCGTAGACCACCTGGGTACGTTTACATCAGTTGCCACGATCGGAATGTATATGGCTACTGGGCCACCCCAGGAATGTTATTTTATCATAATGCCCGAGATGAGATGGGGACAAGATCCACTGAACCCTCAGAGGTTAATAATACTATTGAAAGCCATGATCGAGCATTAAGGCATGTTTCTCCGAGGGCAGGGGCATCGGTCCCTGACAGCTGCTGCCCTGGCAGGGCGCCAGATGCAAGTCGCCAGGGATCAGCACAGCTGCATGCAAATGAGGACATAATGACATGCAAATGGACCCATTTTGCCTTGCATGCATTTTGGCCCCATTTGCATATCCACCACTGAATATCGCAGTTGTTGCGCCTAGCGCAACGGCACTTGTGCTGGCGCATCCCCTGCTCCTCCCTGGCCACTTGCACTGGCACAGTGCCACTGTGCCATGTGCAATACGGGTGGCCACAGTGCCATATTAAACAGTGCTGAGCCATGGCGCAGCACCATTGAATATCACCCTGTCACCACCTTGGCGCATCCCAGTTGCACTGTGCCCAGGCTTGCGTCACAGCCTGGCGTAGTCTGAATATCCTGGCCAGCATATGATATCAGTGCTATCACATCATATATTAACTAAAAACAGGGCTACATTGTGCCACAGAAGTGGATAGCTACTCATCTGCCACATCTTCCACTGCCAGAGGAAGTGGCCTGGCATATCAGGTACTGTGATATTTTCTTATCCTGTACTACAGCCTAATAAAATTTTCAGTCTTAAGTTATTACATTAGGGTCTACTTAAACAAATAAGTGACAATATCATAGACCTGCTAACTCCGTACCTTTGTACAGATTCATCTGTGTCTTTAAGGTATAGGGATGCCGTTTGAAGACTTCTTGATAGAACAGATCTACTAAATGAATAATTGCACTGTACACATTTTTGCCAGGGTTATTGATTATATGTTATCAAGGGTTGATAGAATTATTTAAAAGTTATGGAGAAATGTTATGTCTAGGGCCAGCCATAGGGCTAGTGGGTAGCATGCTGTGTTCCCGTGCCGGCACCTCAGGTTTGGGGACATGCTGTGGGAGTTGGCTGGGCAGCACAAGGATGGGGAGGCAGCACTGTCGCACTCCATCACTCTGAATCTGGGAAGGTGTAGCACAGTGTTCTGTCACACAGATGACACCTTGTGACAGTCTGGGAAGCTCTCTCTCACAAGGGGTTTACATGCATGAAATGGCCAGATAGGGTTATGTAATGCCTCAGGAGAAGCGGATTGGAATGAAAAGGCAATATCTCCTCTATTCTGTTTATTCCTCTTCCAGATGGACTTGTATGAATGGGGACACAATTTCATGGTCACACAAAGGGAAATTTATTTAAAAAAGAAAAGCCTGTGTTACAGATTGCATATAAATATATAAGTGATATAAAGTGTGGACCTCACGCGGGGTATAAACCGCATGAGTGTATAGACAACTACGAACATACGAAATTTGCCAGCAGATAAAGGCCTAGAGGTGTATCAAGTCTGTTCAAATGTGCAGCTAGCACCCCTCACTTCACAAATCTTTTTTTTTTTAAAGCTTAAGGTTCCCTCTGCATATTTTATTTATACAATAGGACAGGACCTTAACTGATTTTTTTTAGCTTTTAAATAAAAAAAAGATTTCAAAAAGTCTTTTTTTTTCTTTAACGTGTTGCTGTGCGTTCCCCTATCCCAATTGCCATAGCCATTGCCATGGATGTGAAGTCAGGATGAAAAGCAGATGCTGTGATATGGCAGTTCTTTGGTGATGCAGAACTTCTGAGAAATTACAAACAACCACTGCAGAAGTTCTGTGGCAAATGGTAACCCTGCCACAGAATATTGTCCCAAAGTGCAGCTGAAAAGTAGGGGCCTGCCTACCACCACTGTATATCGTATCACCATCTGACTGAGTCTCTCGGTCAAGAAAAAAAAACAAATGAAACTAGTCTCAATCTTTGTTCTTGATCCGATCTGAGAGAGACCCTCAAAGCTCTTGGGTATCCCTGAAAATTCAATCTGCACCTTAAAGAGACGATGACAATTTCTGCAAATCTCTGTTTTTGTTTTCTTGCATGTGCACAAGAAACATCTTTTGGTAGAATGACATTTCAGAGGTGTGTCAGGGATGAGTCCAATGCAGAGCAATCTACAGTGGGCTCATCCCAGACAGGCCAATGAGCATGCAACCACACTGTGACACTAGCCACAGTTTCACAGCTGGAAGCCATTCTCTAGTTGAAAGAAATGAAGTGCTCCAATGAGAGCGCTTCATTTATTTTATTTGCATAGTGCTGTTGGCAAAAACCTGTGTCCCCGTCCGGCATCACAGTGAAGCCCTCCTGCTCTCTCCCTCTGTCATGTTGTCCACCCCGCACTCTTCATTCCATGTCATGGTATCATAATTAGCCCTCACACTCCTTCCCTCTGCATGCTGTCCACCCCGCACTCTTCATTCCATGTCATGGTATCATAATTAGCCCTCATACTCCTTCCCTCTGCATGCTGTCCACCCCTCACTCTTCATTCCATGTCATGGTATCATAATTAGCCCTCACACTCCTTCCCTCTGTCATGCTGTCCACCCCGCACTCTTCATTCCATGTCATGGTATCATAATTAGCCCTCGCACTCCTTCCCTCTGTCATGCTGTCCACCGCACTCTTCATTCCATGTCATGGTATCATAATTTAGCCCTCACACTCCTTCCTCTGCATGCTGTCCACCCCACTCTTCATTCCATGTCATGGTATCATAATTAGCCCTCGCACTCCTTCCCTCTGTCATGCTGTCCACCCCGCACTCTTCATTCCATGTCATGGTATCATAATTAGCCCTCACACTCCTTCCCTCTGCATGCTGTCCACCCCACACTCTTCATTCCATGTCATGGTATCATAATTAGCCCTCACACTCCTTCCCTCTGCATGCTGTCCACCCCGCACTCTTCATTCCATGTCATGGTATCATAATTAGCCCTCACACTCCTTCCCTCTGCATGCTGTCCACCCCACACTCTTCATTCCATGTCATGGTATCATAATTAGCCCTCCTGCTGCCTTTTGCTGCGAACTGTCCACCCCACACCCTCCATTCCCCATCCCCATGCTGACATTGGGGTGCCCAATCCCCATGTTGGCATTTACTCCCCCTCAGTAGTGTGGCACACTGGGGAGCCCACCCTCAGTATTCGAAATAAAACATTTATATTAACTTGTTAAAAAAGAAAACAATCCTCCAAAGTCTTTTTTTTTACCTGCAAAAAAGAAAAGGGACCCTAGTTGTCTCCCCGCCACCTCTCCCATCCCACCCCTCCCTCTGTGCACCCACCTCCCCTTACCCCATATTTACTCTCAGAGGTTGGCAGCTGCGATCTTCTGTGATATGGGACATATCTGCACTCTTCAAAGCTGAACTGTGGAACTGAAGAATCAAGGTAAGCACCATATAATGGCTGTCAATGGTGTTTTCAACTTATGTTGCTGTCTCAGGCATTTTTCAATATTTTTGCACCGAATTTTCAACATGGTACACAAAAGCAAAGATGGACCCTCAAGGGTTTACACTTTGTGGCACAAGGCAAATGCAGCACACATCCTCTGTACACTGACAGAAACTCTAACTTCCTGTAGATCATAGGATCTGAACTCTTTTCAGTGGCAAGCCTGAGCTAAAACAAAAACAAAACAAAACATCTTGTGGTGGCATCTGGCCATGACTGAACACACTGGTACTCAAAATTAGAACAACCCACATAAAGGGGTAAACTTTATTTTCAGGCTTTGCCCATATGCTTTGAGCAAATAGACTCCCTTACAGAACCCAAAGTGCTGAATTGGTCACTCCAGATGGGGATTGCCCACCTTTTGCTTCCTTGTCCATGCCCAGTCATTCTTTCTGAGTTACACCTCAACAGCTAACAGTAGAACTATGCTTTCTTCAAATGTTTGGCACATTTAGCACTAGAAACACTACAAAGGAGTGTAAAATTAAGTTCTGTACAAAGTGATAAGTCACACCTGGGACTCCACTAATGTCAATCAACTTTGGGAAAAACTTCTTGAGAACAGTCTCAACAGAACTGGGTGAATGGATCCCTTTTTCATAGCAACACCCAACAGAAAACAAAAGGCAGGTACATTTCTCCTGGGAACTCACAGACAGAATTATTCAGTTTGTGCACAAAGGCAGCTTCAAAATGTTCTGGATCATATCAGGGGATTGCCTCTCAAATCCCCTCTGCAATCTCCCTCATCCCACTGGAAATGAGGACATCAGGAAATCCTGATACTCAGTTTCCACCACTTCAACAAGGCAGGTAGATGGTTTTCAGACTAAGGTGAAAAAAAGTAGGCTCTCCTCAGAGCCCACACAGCTGCTCTTCACTCTTCCAATGGCTCACACTGAGCACAGACCTAAGATGAACTGAAAATTCTGAACTCCCCACTCACAGCAAGTTATGTGGCTTATGGTGCTGATATAGTTCCAAATGATCATCTCTCTGCTGTTTGCTGAGACCAAACAAGCAGAGAGGGATCAGGTGAAAATCTAGTTAACTAGTTATTCACCAGCTGCCTTCACTACCCAACAATGTCACTGATGGGATTCTAGTAACCCCAGGGAACAGGGGAGTTACACTCACCCCATGCCAGGTAAATGACTGTCTGCAGTCATTTCTCTACCCAACACCAGGCCATCTTACTCTCTGTGTTACCTATGGGGAGGGGTGATCAGGCTCTGTCCTACCATGTGCTAGGCACAGGCAGGCAACACTAAAGGCACAGAGGACAGCTGATGAAACTTCAGCTCCTATCCTTCGATCTAGCTATGGAAAATCAGTGGTTCCAAGAAAACTGCCTGAAGCATGCCCTAATAGACCAGAACCAAGGCCCCTACTGCAGGTCAGGACCACAGCCTGTCTATCCCCCTAGCCCTCAAGGGAAAATCTATCTGACCAAGCTGCTCACCAGGGAACCTCCACCCAAGCCCAGGATACCTGCAAAGAAAAACAAAGAAAACAATACATCACGATGCATTACATTTCCCACACTTTCCCCACAACCTCACACCTGTGAAGAAAAACATGTTAACATCCTGTTAATCACAAGCAAGCTTAAATTTCTTAAGGAAAAATGAGGAACTAGGCTGAGCTCCCACATCCTCTTTTCTTCCTTTGTTCCTCAGTAACACCTGTAAGAGAAGAAAACAAAACACCATATTCTGCATACGATGCAGTGTCTAAACCTCCACCTTAATGCTAAAGAATCCCAAAAATATTTTTCTAGAAAAGTACAAAAGTAGAAAAAATGGAAAACAGAACTTTATACAACACATTATTTGGGGGTGGAATGCCCTAAATGTCCCATACTAGTGACAGAATGTTGTTGCCTAAGGGCAAGGTCCACAAAAGAGTCTCTCCTGGGCTGGAGCCCACTGAAGAACAGTCCTGGAACAGGGCAGGGCCTGAAAAGCACTGCAATCCATGGGAAGAGTCTTTGAGGACAGTTAAAACAGTTTGTGGAAGTCTGTCAGTGTAAGGTGTGTCTGTAAAACATAGTAAAGTGGGTTTTACCAGCTCCTTGAAGTCTGAAAACAAAGGATCGCCTTACTTCTCCAAGCTGAGGACTCTGCCCCTTCTGGCGGCATCTTTGGATACAGCTGGGTTGATGTCATCTGGAGGAGACCAGGCGAAGAAATAGGAAAACAGCTGGATTGATGTCATCTTGGAAATCATATGATGGAACAGGAAAACAGCTGGGATAATGTAATCTGGAAGGCCAGGTGATGAAAATGGGAAAACACTGCTGGGCTGATTAGTCTGGATGCATCTGAAGAATCCTGGAACACCAGTAGAGCTGCATCTTCCTCCTTGGATACTACTGCTGCTGGATGACAGACAACGGACTGCCACTGCTCACTTCCTTCTAGGCATGCTGGACATATTCACAGGGAGTGGCACCATTAAGGATAATACCACTCGGGTTGAGGTGCAAGAACTATGACACCATCTAGGCATTCAGAGTTGATGTTATGGAATGTCTCATTCCCTTCCTTGTCCACACTTCACACAGTGTCCATAAAGTTCTGCCCAAGTTCCAGAATTTCAGTCGATCATTGATGACTCTGTCCCCAACATGCCACTGCAGCAGGATGCAAATTCTTGCTTGGCTCTTCCAATAACCAGGATTGCCTGTTCTCTTCAATTTCCTCCCAGACTCTATGAGAAAAGGTAAGAAAGACTTCACATATATGACGTTATCCCTCCTATGTACCAGTCTCTCCTCCTTGCTACTATTCATAAGTGCGTGACCCATGGCTCTGCTTGGGGGTGGCCAGTTCTGGTTGAGCTAGTGCCGCATACTTAAATGAAAGAACTTGTCCCCTACCATTTCTGTGGGCAGGACACTGGAGCCTTCTTTCTCTGGCTCCTCTGAGGCAAGAGCTTGAGGCCAGTCACTGGGACCCTCAACATGAAGATACATTTCTTCAACCTCCTCCTCTTCCTCACTCAAAATCTGAGCCCAGAAGTGAGCAGATGTCCTCACTCCAGAGACAGTCCACTCCTCACTGGGTGTAGAGGTGAACACCTCCCATTTCGATGTCTCTTGCAGTTCATCCTCCCCACTAGGCTAGGACTAGGACCCTCCTTCCATGGGTCCATGGATCCTTCCATTGCACTGTCCATCTGGGACACATGTGTGGAAACATCTCTTGGTGTCTGCATTTGCAGTAAATCCATATGCTCTCTTCCTGATCCACACTCTGTGGTGCCTCCCCCAACAGGTTCAACCTGGTGCTGCATGCTGCTGCTTGCAGGGTTTCCTTCTTTGCTCCAAATGGGAGCCAATCAAATTTGTGATGCCCTCTAAGGTGCTGCACCTCTGCTCATATCATACTTCACTAGGCTATCCAAACAGTCGGGTATCAGAAACACATCCCTTCCAGCCTTGAGACACACTATGCATAATCTCACTGGATAGCTAGGGATTGCTACATCTGGAGGTAACCCTTCACCATAGAAAGTTCTCTCTATTTCTCTTAGTGTGGCCACCTCCTCTGCAATCATAGCTCGGGCATGATCTGGGAAGCGGGAAGTTCCTAAAGCCATGTCTGCAATTAAAACACATAAAAGTTCATGGTTACTGTTTACCAGTCTCTGTACAGTCTCACAAAATGGCTACTTGTTGCTGTGTTTACATTGCCAACCCCACTCTGTAATGGCAGTGGTAGCTTTCCTCATGCATCAAATCTGTTTGATTCAAAACTGCTTTTCTGACCCTTTCTTGCTACCGATTATGCTGACAACTGTTATCGATTGCACTACTTGTATCTTTCTCAGCACATTATAGGATTTTACAGGACTTTGTGATCAGCATACGAATCAAGACTATTTACACATACTCAAAGTCACTTGCAAGCCACAGTATTTCCATCGCACAGGATTGCCTGTTTGCTGCAGCCTAACATACAACTCACAGTCTCTCACTTGCTTAGAACATTTCACTGTTGCTGAACCCATCATAAATGCTCACAGTCTATGTTCAGAATTTTGTTTGTTGCCATGCTCCTTACAACTCAGTCCTTCTTTGCAAAACAGTCTCACTGCTTGCACACAGATTCAGCTGGCTTGAAAATCACAACACAGTTTGAGGCACAGTAGTTTGAATTTTACTCACTGAAATCAGTAGCTGGCCTTCTCCGGTGGAAATTTTCAGGCTGGTGATGATCCTGGAAGGCCTCTGAGGTGAGACAGACTGGCATTCCCGATGATCGTTGCCACAAATGCCACAATCATTTTCCAGTCAGTCAGATAATGGGTTGAGCCCGAATTTACAAAGCAAAAGTCTGTTTTGTACAGATTAGAATGTTCACAAGCCCCTCAATGGTTGAACTTGGTCTGACCAGCTCGTACGCCACTTGCTCTCTCCTCCTCGAATACTCAGCTGCACACTGAAGCTGGGTAAGAGGTGGGACTGATTCTAGTTGCAGCAATCACTAGACACCATGCAAATGAGTCCCTCTTGCCTCTCTCTCATCAAGGAGGGCAACTTTAAACTGCAAACTAATCATTTTCTGGGCTGCAATTTCAACAGTTAGAGTGCTGTTTTGATAATTTTTCTCCACAAATTTTGCCAATTTCTTTAGCAACTCTCCCAATTTACACACAAAGTAAATGAAGCATTCAGATCACATTTCTCTCTGTTTCCTAAAGTCCACACTATTTAAGAATGTGCATTCCTGACAGAAGACAGGTTTTTGGCTCTGGCATGAGTGAAAGATGGGTGGAAGGTGCTCTTTGAAACCAGTGAGCATTGGATTTGGATTTTGGTGTTCCTCAAACTTTGGTCAATACTTTTGGCATTTGCTTTCTGTGCTATGGAGGCATGTATTGTGGGAGTCCATGGAACCAATTCAGTGAAGTACTGGTGTTTGCCAGGATCCCTTTCTTGCTGGGAGTGATGTGAAGGAAGCGCTGAGGTGCCCTGGTGGCTGTTGTCTGTAGCTTTGGGGCTTCGCTCCTGGTTCTTGTCCTCTATCTGGTGGTGTGCCTTGAGGCCAGTGTCAGTGGGTGGCTGCTTCTCTGCAACTTCTGTCCCACATTGTGGCAGCTGGAGAGCCACTTGGGTTGTGATAGGGTCTGGAGTGAGGTGAGTGTCCCGGGGCGAGTCCCACTGGTGTTGGATACCTTGGCCCAAATTGCTTCAGTCTCTACAAGGATTCTATCAGTCCCATGGATTGCAGCACTAAAAGTAAGGAACTCTGCTCTGTGCCTAAGCGTTTATTTTCTTGCCTGTCTCTCAACTCTACTGGATGCCTGTAAAGGCTGCAAAGGCTGTCCTGTTTAATTTTTATTAAAGAACATTGGTCAGCATTTGTTTTCTTATGGTGGTGAGAGCCAATGGGAGGATTGAACTTTGGTACTGTGCTGTTTTACAAATTTGAACTTCAGACTTATTTTTTGTTGCTTTATCTGTTGTTTATCTGCTGGATCCTTGGAGTGAGAGTCCGTGGGTCTATTGATGGACAATTTTTGGCCCTAGGAGATGGAAGCTCCATGGACTAAAACCATTATTTGAATTCTTATGGACTGGGCCTTGCTTTCATTTATATTGATATTAAATAATATAATCAGTAGTTTAAGTTAATATTAAATTTATTTGGTGTATAGATTTAGGGATAATTTTGTTTATTATTATTTATTGTTTTATTATTTGTTTTATTAGAGTGGGTTGGGATTTGTGTTTTTGGGAGTGTTATTGTATTGGAGTTAGTTTTATTCTGCTTGTACTGTAGTAAGATAATGTGCTGGGAGGGAGTAAAGACAGTCAGGCATTATTCCCTCACCATGCTCAGGGAAATGCACCCCTTTGAATATCCCCCATTGTCATCAGATACCTATTTAAGGTGTTAAGCTTTGGGGATAGCCAGGCAAAGGAGAAGGGGGAGAACTGGGCCTGGTGGGGGAACAAAAAGGGTGGGGGATGGATTGAGGTGGTGGGGACCAAGATACACCTGGGGTGAAATGGAGACAGGACAGAGGTATCACTTGTCTTGTCCCCATACCCAAGGGCTCCATAGTTAATGGACAGGAGATGAGGTCTTCCTCGACAGCCCATCCTACTCTGGTGGTGTTATGCAATGCCAGATCTATTAAAAACAAGACAGCTATTATAGTTGATCTTGTTGAAACACTAGATCTGGCTTGCATCACCAAGACCTGGCTGGATGATAATGCAGTCCCTATATTGGCCTCTGCTGTTCTGGCTGGGTACTCTGTGATACACCGCCCATGGCTGGATCATAGGGGCGGGGGCATTGCCATCATATTTAGAACAGATCTGGGTCTTGTGGATGTGCCAGTGGGGTCCACCAGATCCTTAGAGTGTATCCTGGGTGAGGGTGTAGGGTGTAGGATACTCCTCATTTACCGTCCACCCAGTGATGAAGAATTCCTGAAGGAGATAGCGGATGTCATCATCGAAGTGGCGTTGGAGTCCCCCAGATGGATAATTCTGGGGGACTTCAATGCCTGGGTCAATGATGAACTCTTGCAATTCAGTCAGAATCTCCTCCAGCTAATGACTATGCTGGGTCTTACACAGGTGGTTACCTCCTCAACTCATATAGGGAGTCACTCGCTGGATCTGGTGTTCCTCCTGGGGATGGAGATAATGGATTTTGGGGTGGAACCAGTCAGTTGGTCTGACCATCACACCATAAGGTTCAGTTTCAAGGTCCCCCCCAAATGGGCCTGCCTTACGGAGATGGTCCAGTACCACCCTTTAAGGGGGAGTTACCCCAGAATGTCTGTTGGTGGTGCTGGACCTATCGGGTTTGTTGGGTGAATGCATGAGTCATGGGGATCTTGTACTGGCCTAAAATAGAGCAGTGGGAGATGCCCTGAACAAGATTGCTCCAGTTCAAGTTAGACCACTCACTCTTCGCCCAAGGACCTCCTTGGTTTGATGTTCCTTGAAGAAGTTGAGGAGAGTTGGTTGAGGCTAGAGAGAGCATGGCAGAGGCCGGGCCTGGATGCTGACAGGCTTAGATTGATAGCCTTTATAATGTTCAATCAATCAGAAATCACCCATAAGAAGGCAGAATTCCTGTCCAGGGAGATTTCTGCTACATGGAATTGACCGGCTCAGCTTTTCTGGACTGTAGACTGACTGTGCAATCCAGTCAGTCTCCAGTCCAGAAGGGCATTTTTTCAGACTAAATGTCAGGAGTTCGCTTGATTCTTTGCAGATAAGGTTGCCAGCATCAGGTATGGATCAGCCCTGCTCTCCCTATGAGGGACTATGGAGGTCAGCGAGAGGTGATGAACACTCTGTCTGGACAGGACTTTATACAGCCAGAATTCATGGACATTGTGCAGATCATCCAAACATTGTGCCCAACCAGCTATAGTTTGGATTCAGGCCCTATACCCCTATTAGTGGGTTGTGTAGATGTTATCTGCCCGATCCTAGCTAAAATTGTCTGGGGTTTCTTGGAGAGTAGTGTCTTCCCTGATCCCCTTAAGGGGGCAGTCATACAACCACTCCTAATAAAACATCCTTCAATCCAGACTGCCCAGCTAACTACAGGCCTGTCTCTAACCTTCCTTTTGCCAGGAAGGTTATTGAAAAGGTGGTTGCATTACAATTGGACGATCACCTTGTGACCCACAATGTTTATGATGCTCTCCAGTCTGGATTTCAGAAGAGACATAGCACTGAGACTGCACTTGTCCTGGTATTAAATGATCTAATAGCGAGGAATTGAAAGGCTTGTACCATCTTGGTCCCTCTTGATCTCTCCACAGCACTGGACACTGTGGACCATGGTGTGCTATTAGAGTGCCTGTGGCTTCTCTGTGGACTGTCAGGTACAGTTCTAGAATGATTTAGATCTTTCCTCATGGGCAGGTCTCAGAGGGTGGTCACCAGAATGTATTTCTTGGACACCCTTCCTCTGTCCTGTGGAGTGCCACAGGGCACCATATTGGTGTCCATGTTGTTTGCAGTGTATATGCTGCCATTAGGAGATATCATTAGGCGATGCAGTTTGAATTTTCACTGCTATGCAGATGATACTGAACTGTATCTGTCATTTCTACCCGATCAAGGGGATGCAGTCTCAGTGTTCAACAACTGTCTCACTGAGGTAAAGGACTGGATGAGCACCAGCTGGCTAAGACTGCATCCAGACAAGACCAAAGTGCTGGTTGTGGACCCTGGTCATCCGGGGGGTGGGTTTAGGGGCTGGCAGGCATCTGGCATATGGCTTGCTGGCATCCAGCTCACTACCTCCGACCAGGTGCGTAACTTGGGTATTATCTTTGATGATGGCTTGACCCTGAAACCTCAGGTGTCTGCAGTTGCAAATCCTCTTTACTAACTGAGAAACATCGCCTGAGTGAAAACACCTGGTTCCTCTGGATTACCTTCCAACACTGGTCCATGCCTTCATCATCACTCGCCTTGACTACTGCAATGCCCTCTACCTAGGGGTTGATGCCCACTGCTTGCAGCTAGTGCAGAACACGGCAGTCTGGCTACTGACTGGAACATTTAGAACCAGCATATTATGCCTGTGCTGTGTGGACTGCACTGACTGCCTGTTCAGTGGCAGATCACCTTTAAGGTCAGTCTTCTGACCTTTAAAGCCCTACACGAACTGGGACCTGCCAACCTGCAAGATCTTGATTCCCTACCGCCCTCTCCAATCCACCAACGAGTGATTGCTAGAGATTCCCAGGGTATGCTTAAAGACATCTGGTGCTCGTGCTTTTTCCTTTGCGACCCCTACCCTGTGGAATTCTCTACCTCGTTGGTTGAGAGAATGCCCAACAGTCGAGAGATTCAAGTTGGAATTTAAGACCTATCTTTTTCAGATGGCCTTCCCAGATGATTTTAATTTATATTAATTTATATATTTGTAATTTTATTTTATTCTGTAACTATATTTATTGTAATTAACTTGTAAAGTGCCTTGGTTTAAGATAGGTGCTATATAAAAATAAAGTTTTGCTTGCTTAAATTGCAGATTAAAAAGTTTTGTAAAGTATTCTGGATGAAGGGACAAGAATATACACGTTCTGGCATTACAGTCCATTGTTAGTTGGTGTGCATGCACACACACACACACACACACACACACACACACACCAGCACTATACTAGCAGGCACACAGCGGCACATGTGGATGGCACTCTCCTGGGCAAGATCCTTTTGTGCAAAGCTTCCTTTGCTGTTTGAGCTACCATTCTACTAGACAGAAAACACACCCATACCCTCAGCAAAAATCTCTTGTTCTCTCCTCAAATTCAACAATATCCTTGGACAAGCTCCCATTTTTGAAACCCCCCACCTACCACTTGTTTAACTAGTAAGCACACCTCCCATACCATTTCTCTCTAGGGGAAAAGAGAGAGGTGGGGGTACAAAGCAATACTACAGTGTGTAGGAGACAAAAAAAGACCTTTACCAAAATCAGGTCCTGAGGGGAGAGAACTTTTGCTAAGGGCTACGCTAGGTATTGCACTTCTGGAGGGTTACCCAGTTAACCCACACAGGAAGCAGTAACTAGATTGTC
Organism: Neoceratodus forsteri; assembly: GCA_016271365.2. Taxonomy (NCBI): domain Eukaryota; kingdom Metazoa; phylum Chordata; order Ceratodontiformes; family Ceratodontidae; genus Neoceratodus; species Neoceratodus forsteri. Next base: position 733,330,187 of record CM057453.1, read on the forward strand.
CATACCAAGTTGGGATTCTAGAGAGTGTAGCTTTATTCCAAACAGTTGGTACGCAAAAGCAAAGACGGATCCCCAGGGGTTTACACTTCGTGGCACAAGGCAAATGCAGAACACATCCTCTGATCACTGACAGAAACTAACTTCCCATAGATCATAGGATATGAACTCTCTTCAGCGACAAGCCTGAGCTGAAAAATAAGCACATCTTGTGGCAATGGCCATTACGGAGCACACAAATTCTTCTAGTGGCACTGACCACGACTTAGAACCATATTCCTATATGGCATTCACTTTAAAGTAGGCAATGTGGCATCTGGCCATGACAGAGCACACTGGTGCTCAAAACTAAAACAACCCACACAAGGTAGTAAACTTTCTTCAGGCTTTGGCCATATGCTCCGAACAAATAGGCTTCCTTACAGAACCCAAAGTGCTGAACTGGTCACTCCAGATGGGGGATTGACCACCTTTTGCTTCCTTATCCATACCCAGTCATTCTTTCAGAGCTGCACCTCAACAGCTAACAGTAGAACTATGTTTTCTTCAAATGTTTGGCTCATTTAGCACTAGAAACACTATAAAGAAGTGTAAAATTAAGTTCTGTATAAAGTGCTAAGTAGCACCTGGGACTCCACTATTGTCAGCCAACTTTGGGAAAAACTTCTTGAGAACAGTCTCAACAGAACTGGGTGAATGGGTCCCTTTTTCCGAGCAACACCCAACAGAAAGCAAAAGGCAGGTACATTTCTCCTGGGAACTCACAGATAGAACTACACACAGTTTGTACACAAAGGCAGCTTCAAAATGTTCTGGATTATATCAGGGGATTGCCCCTCATATCCACTCGCAGTCTCCCTCATCCCACTGTGGATGAGAACATCAGGAAATCCTGATACTCGGTTTCCACCACTTCAACAGGGCAGGTAGATGGTTCTCAGACTAGCGAGAGAAAAAGCAGGCTCTCCTCAGAGCCCACACAGCAGCTCTTCACTCCTCCACTGCTGACACTGAGCACTAACTGAAAATTCTAAGCTCCCCACTCACAGCAAGTTATGTGGTTTATGATGCTGTGAGAGCTCCAACTGACATCACTTCTCTGCTCTCTGCTGAGACTGAGCAAGCAGAGAGGGATCAGGTGAAAATCTATTTAGTTACTCACCAGCTGCCTTCCCTACATAACACTGACATTGATGGGATTCTAGTAACCCCAGGGAATGGGTGGGGGGTGTACATGTAAGGAAACATTCAGCATGGACAAATGCTTGTTAAAACAGAGACTGCACGGAATATACAGCAGTGTGGTGATTTTTAACAAAGGACACTTTATTTCACCTTATTTTTCATGTTTTTCTGCAGTCTTTCCTGTGTATTCACAGAGTGTAGGGTGTCACTGCTCCTACTTGTAAGTCTCTGTCAGGTATTTTGGGGGAAGAGTTGTCTTTGAAGCAGGAGCCCTGTATATTAATGAAGCACAGTATTGCACACTCAACTTTTCATACATCAAATAAAGCAAACTAGGATTTAGAAAAGCAAGTAAGGCTGTTTGTTATGTGAATGGCATACACACTATGCTTGTATTATTGGCATAGACAGACACACAGTGGGAAGGTCATGTCAGATGAATCTGATTTCTTTGACTGGATAACCAAAGTAATAGACCAGGCAGGGGCTGTGGATATGGTCTACCTAGACTTTAGCTAGGCATTTGACACAGTTCTGCACAAAAGATTAACAAGTTAGCCAGCCTGGAAGTGGATCCCAGGGTGGTAGCCTGTGTAACAAGTTGGCTGGACAACAGGACCCAGAGGGTAATAGTAAACAGAGTACACTCTTAAGAAAGGGGGGTTACAAGTGGGGTACCACAGGGTTCAGTATTAGGACCGGTCCTTTTTAAGGTCTTTATAGGTGACATTGCAGAGGGTCTGGAAAGAAAAGTATGCCTCTTTGCAGATGGCACAAAGATCTGCAACAGGGTTGATATACAAGAAGGGGTGCAAAGGATGAGAAGGGACTTGGCAAGATTGGAGGACTGGTCAAAAATATGGCAGCTTAGATTCAATGCAAAAAAGAGCAAAGTAATGCACTTGGGAAACAAAAACCTAGGGGAAGAGTACATGGGGGGGAGGTACTAACAACAACACAAATGGAAAGAAACCGGGGGTAGTCATATCAGATGACCTTAAGGTAGGTAAGCAATATGAGAAGGCAGTAAGGAGGGCTAGGGGAATACTGGGATGCATAGGGAGAGGCATCACCAGTAGAAAACAGGAAGTTGTTATCCCTTTGAACAGACACTTGGTGAGACCCCATCTGGAGTATTATGTACAGTTCTGGAAACCCCATCTCCACAGGGACATAGACAGGATGGAGGCAGTCCAGAGGAGGGCAACTAAAGTGGTGCAGGGTCTGCAACAGAAGCCATACAAAGAGACTAAAAGTGCTTAATATGCATACCCTTGAGGAAAGGAGGGAGAAGAGGGGACATGATAGAAACTTTCAAGTACCTCAAGGGAATCAACAAAGTCCAAGATGGTAGCATCTTTCAGAAAAAGAAGTACAAGAACAAGGGGGCACAATTTGAAGATAGAGGGGGGGACGGCTCAGGGGCAATATGAGAAAGTGCTTTTTCACAGAGAGGGTGGTGGACACATGGAATTGCCTTACTGAGGAGGTTGTGGGGTCAAAAACAGTGGGGGAATTCAAGAATGCATGGGACCGACATAAGGCAATTTTAGTGAGTGGTAGGAGGAAGTAGGGTGATTAGTAACTGGAATCTGTAGCTTATCCAATAGGTAGAAAATGGGCAGACTAGGTGGGCCAAGCAGTCCTTATCTATGCCTACCACAGCAGAGTTAAAACTGAAGGCAGCATGTCTGCATTTCACTGCTGTTCACTCGGGAGGTTCAATTCTCAAATCAGGCTTGATAATCGGCATAAACTGTGGCCAACAGCAGCTTGTGGAGACGCCTAGTGTGCCAGGGACCATTTACTTTATTTTCGTTGGGCAGGTTCCCAGTGGCAGAGTCCTGTGGCATGTGGCAGCCATGGCTGGGTGCTTTCACAGTGTAAATAAGGTGCATGTTCTCTACAGCTTGTTCCATGTATCCCATGAAAAAGCCTTGAAGACCTTGAAACACCTTGAAAGAGCATTAGCACACGTGAAAAGTTGGTGTGTTGCAGTGGTGGTGGTATAACGTTTGCTGCTTTTTTTATGATTTTTAACAAAATAAATGAACGTTGCTTAACTTAAAAGTGATTGGACCTGTTCACTTTGAGTAGCCAGATTTCTTTGCAGTACTTGTGTTTCCACGTCTGGGCACCTTAGGAGCTTTCTAGTAGCAGCCTCTTCCCTGTCCATGTATTCCATGTAGCTTTCATAGATAGTGTAAATAATGCAACTCTTACATGCGTTTTCACAGTTAGTTTAAATAAAGCAACCACAACACTGCTGTTCAAATAGCAGGAAGAAAAATGTGTTGGCAACTCCACAGGGCAGTAAAAGGAATATTGATACAACCAAAGCGAAAGTTCATCAATGGATACAATACAGTTTATTAATAGTTTGAGAGAATCAGAACTCCATCAGCATCATATGTAGCATGATAAAGCTAAACACAGCTGAATGTGGAGTGCTTTCTTTGAAATTTCGATTTGCGGTGATACGGGTAATACTATCAAACAACAACAACAAAAAAAAACGGTCAACAAGCACTAAACAAGCTGCACAGGGGTGTGAGTTGTGCACACTGAGGGAGAAACAGTAGTGCACCTAACTGGAATCATCACAGAAAGTGGAGTTGAGCTGCCAGGAACTGTGAATCTGTAAGCTTTCATGGATTGCCTTTGTTGTGCAAAAGACTATTCATTTTCTCTCTCTCTCCATGTCTCTGTAAAATTTGTGCCTGTACTTTGAACCCGCAGCAACAGCTACCGAGCAGTGCAACGGGTGGCAAGAGAGAGCGAACAGGCATGGGTGAGGAATAAAGTATGCAGCTCTTTCTTGGCTGAATTTGCCACAAGTCGCAAGTGGCACTGTGAGCAGGCACAGGTGAGGAATAGACACAAGTTGCAAGCAGCACTGATTTAGCTGCAAGTCGCAGGCTGCATCAGAACCAGACAGGCTCCCGATCCAGTGCCCAGTCTCAGTCACCGAAAGTGCGAGCAGGCAGGGATTTAACCACTAGTGAAGAGTATAGAATGTTAGCAGCTCTTTAGGGTTTTAGGGTTTCAAATATAGTGCTACAGGTGTGACTAAAACTTATCACCTTGTTAAGCTGTCAGTAAAACAAGGTAATGTACTACTGTACTTGGTGGTCATTACATATGGAGCTACAGGTCCACTTAAAAGGGTGCTTTTTCTATTGGACAATATAGGAAATGGCATTTGGCATTGACGAAATGTCCGTTAGAAGCAGCTGTCTGCTACAAGCCTGTACGGTTTATTTGGCGCATACTGTACCTTCTATCCTATCATTGGCCCTTATTGCCTGAAACAAACATTGGAGACATAGTATGAAGATGGCTGGAGATAAGGGAGAGCCCTGTCTTACTCCATTTAGCATGCTTGTAGTATCTGTCAAAAGCGTCACTGATCACAAAATATTTCCTGGGTCTATTATACAGTTAAAAGATAATTTTTAGTGAAGTATCTGGGATGCTCTATAACTTCAATACTTGTTTCATATATGTTCCATTGAGGAGACTGAATGCTTTACTAGCATCTAATGTCAAAGCAAAGTAATTCCCTAAAAGAATCTTAGCATATTCAGACAGAGGATGAACTTTGCGTATGGCCTGTGCTATAGTTCTGCCCGGTACAAAACCATGTTGATCTTGGAGGATAGAATGGGGAAGATCTGGCATTATTTTTGACATCAAGAATTTTGCAAGCATTTTATAATCTATATTTAATAATGCAATCAGTCAGCTGGCCCATTGGCGCTGAGGACTGAGGAGCTGGACTCCACACCTTCTGCCATGCCGGTAACCCAGGTTTGGGAATTGACTTAGGCCACGGGGGGCTGGCAGGGTAGAGGAAGGACTGAGCATTCCACGATTGCTCGCCTTCCTCTGGGGAGGGTAGGGAAAATGCATCACACTGCAGCGGCAACTGGCAGAGGCCAGCTGCACTACAGTTACGTGCATAGCAAGGGAGGGAGCATGGTGGGTGTCAGCACGGACATGCTCTGATGCTGTTGCACATCCAGCTCCCTGGGGGAAAAAGCAATGTGGAAAATAGCAGGGTGATTTTAGCGGCTGATGCCCATGCCCTGCACCCCCGGTCACAAGAGGCATCTTCACCGGGGTGCGGAGCCATGAAAGGCTGGCCCTGCATGTATGGGGCATATAAATCTGTGAGCCAGACCTGATCCGGGGATGTGGGTGCTGGTGGCCGGAGATCGCTAGGGGTCCGCTCCGCAGGGGGTGAAATAAATAGAAATATGATAAAAAAAAAATAATGCAATCAGTCTATAATTTTCTGCATAATCCCTTGCCTTTCCCTTTGTATGAATCAATACAATTTTAACATCATTCAAAGAATCTGGAATGCCCCTCATTCCATTCACCAATTCCATACAGATATGCTGTAGCCAAGGAACTAATTCATTTTTAAAGACCCGATAAAACTCAGTTGTCAAAACATCCATTCCTGGGCTTTTGTTTTTCAAAAGTGAATCATTTACCTCCAGTATCTCCAGTTGTGAAAAATTGACTTGGGCTTATTATTCAAAACGTTACCCCAGTGGGCAGACATATTGTGCATGCTTTGTGCACTTTTTGCATGCTTGTGTTATATTCAAAAGCCTGATTAGCGTGGGCAAAATGGAAAAGCACTGCACAGACAGATAATGTATCTGCTGGGCAAAGAGAGGGGTGTGGACATGAATGTAGGCACTTTGCTATATTCAGTGCATTAGTACCATGCAAAGTGAGTTTGCAGAACATTGAGTGGCACAAATACTGCCTATAAAAAGGCTGACTTAGTCCGGGCAAACCCTAGAGGTGGGCAGTGACACTGCAGCCAGAGCAGAAATGGTTGTATTCAAAACTCACATGCTGTTTCTAATGAAACAGGCCATGGTGGGGGGGGCCGGGAAGAGGACAGAAGGCCACCTTGGGCCACTCCATAGACCACAGAGGTGATATGCTGCTCACAGAGAAGTGCTGGCCATGAGTATCCTTAGAGACTCTCACTGAGGACCTTCAGGTGGGCTGGTATCATCTCAATAGGGCCATGCACATATGTGCAGTGCCACCCAGCATAGCCATGCCATGACAGCTGAGCAGAAGGTGACGGCTGCAATGTGCTTCCTAGCCACCGGTTCATTTCAGACACCGGTGGGTGATACCATCAGTGTGTTGCAGTCTGCCACATCGCTCCTGCTGGCAAAAGTTCTAGATGACTTGCTGCCACATGCTGGTGAGTGCATCATATTCCCCAGCACAGCAGCGGAGCACACAGAAACCATGCAGCAGTTCTCTCAGATTGTGCACCTACCTGCAGTACTCAGTGCCATTGACTGCACCCATGTTGCCATCTGGACACCCACTGGTGATGGGCCGGATGCCTACCTCAATAGGAAGGGATACCATTCCATCAATTGCCAGGTGGCATGCCATGCAACTGGGTGCATCACCAATGTCCTGACATGGCACCATGGCAGTGCCTATGATACCATCATATGGCAACATTTGAGACTATGTCAGGTATTTGAAGGTGGCCAAATGCCCAGTGGTCACTTTGTAGGTGAGTAAATGCTGCATGCCCCATCAACCCCCCCCATAGGGGGTACACCACCATAACACAGCACAGTCATGCCTCATTGAGGGAAGGGTGGATGGGTAGGTGAGGGTGGACAGGTGTACGGGATGCACCACAGACCATGGACTGTGTTGTGGATGCAGGCAGCTATACAGTGAACAAATGCTAACATATGTTATCTTCAGTATATTACATGGGACTGTGCTTATGCCTTGCACCACTGGCACCTCTTACCAGTCCAATCCACATGAAACATCACTGAGTGTGTCTTTGGCATGCTAAAAATGTGATTCTAGTGTCTTGGCTGTTCAGGTGGTGCCCTACAATATACCCCTCACAAGGCATGTGGCATATTCCTAGCCTGTTGCATGTTACACAACAGGGCTCATACCCATGAAATAGGCATGCCAGTATGTAAGGAACACAGTGGCAATGACACAGAGCCAGAGGTGCAAGGGATACTGGAGCAGCTCAACAGGCATGACCCTGCATGGCTAGGAGGGCTCAGAAGCACAGAGTCCACATCATAAGAAGACCCACAGAAAGGAGCAGGTGAGTGCCAGAATAAAAGGACACTGTTGTAGATTTCAAAACTGTAATGGAAACACAAAATGAAAAGTGATAGTGCATAAAAAAGTGCAAAACATACAGGAAGATAACAGTGTGTGCAACACCTGTGACAAGGCTAAGGGTAGAGTAGATGCCTGTTAAAACAAAACTGGGACATCGGAAGGGTGCAGAGAATGAGTGGGAAAAGCAGGGGTTGCCTCCAAACTCAAGCTCCTCATCCACCATGGGTGCACAGGGACTGGTGTCCATGACCCCTGTATGTAGGGGTCATGGGTGTTGGGGGGGATGGTGATGTCCGTGGGGATAGGGGTCACCCTGGCCCATTCATGCCCACATTTCTGGCTGGATGATGGAGTGTCCAGGTCACACCCAGGGGTTCAGAGAGTGCCCATGGATGATGGTGTTGCTGGTGTGCTGGCTGATCCTGACCTGCCACTCTGTGGAGTCATTGAATACAGTGGGGTTTCCACTGCTCATGTTGTGCAGCTGACCGCAACTCTACAGCAGACTGCTGTGGCTGCTGGTAGTCAGAAAGAGCCTGCCTCTGGGTACTATGTCCTGTGGGGTAGTACATGCTGTTTGGCGTGGGTGCTGAGTTGGGAGTGCGTGCATCACTTCCAGGGAGGATGGTGAAGGTGGCAGAGCCCACAGCAAACATGGTAACATGCATAGGGCAGGTGTGGGATGGTGGGGTATAGTCAAGGCTGCCCATGTTCACCTGTTGTGCAGGGCAGGTAGCATATGAGGAGGAGGATGTGGAGGTCACCCCAGTGGAAGTGGTGCAGGTGATGGTTGACCCCTGAGATATTGCTGCCCCCAGCAACACAGTCCCGCTCCCAGGGGTGTGGCTGTCAGCAGGTACATCTGTACTGTAGGGCATCACTGGCTGGACAGGGAGGTGGGGGGGGAGAGCTTAAGGTTGGTGAGAACCTCCCTAGGGCAGCTATGGCCTCTAGGTATTGATGTGTTGGCACATATGTGTCCTCTTTGCTGTCCTCCATTTCCTCCACAAACAAGTCCATTGGATCCTCCTCCTCCTTTGGCATTGTTTCTGGAAGGTGCACCTCTGTGGACTGCACAGCCTTCTCCTTCTCCCCGGGTGATGTATCCAGCACTGTAGATATGGGAGTGCACTGTCAGTCTCACTCATTATACATCAGTCAAGTCCCAGTGATGTGCATGCCCCAGCAGACCAGTCTCTGTCACCTATGGTCATTGTGCAACTAGTGACTAAAGTGCAAACCACACCGCACCTATACTGGCCACACAGCTACCCATGGATGTTGGCTCATGCATGCATCACAGTATCCACTAAGAATGTATCCCACACATGCCACAGACATGCACACCACCACCCACAGTGAATGCCAAAGCCTTCCACACAGTGACACAGACAGCATACGTGGTAGCATGCACCAGTATGTGTGGCAATCACCTTGGCAGATGTGACACACACCGTATGTGCATGGGCAAACACCAGTGTATCTATGTGCAGAGATTGTCTGTGGCAGATGCTGTTGTGCTGGACACTCAGTAAACACAGCAAAAGCCCTTGTCACAAAGCACATTGAGCTGAAAAAAGCACACAACATGAGTGCTCTGGCCATAGCTGCAGTGTGCCCCAACACCTGCTGAATCAACACGTGCACCCATGCACACAAGGATGTGCCCCAGCTGTGTACTTACATGTCTGGAAGGACACAATCTGGGACTCAAAGCAACCCCTAGGGACCCCTGTCACCTCTATTGATCGCAGCATGGAAGCCACCACCTCCTCTGCAGGGTCAAGAGGTCTTGTAACCACTGATGGCTGGTGTTCACCACTGGCTGCACACTGTGCATGGCACTGTGCAGCCATATTTTCTTTGACATGACACTGGAGATCTCTGATGCACTTGAACAACATGTCCAGTGGCCAACCCCGGACAAGGACAGCATTGACTGCTGCATTGATGATCTCCCACGCGTGCCTGAGAGTGGCATCTGTGGCACATCTTCGTGTCAACATGGACTCCTTGGCTTTGTATACCTTGGCCAGGACTTTAAGCTCCTTACAGGAGAATCTGTGAGCCCACAGTCTCTTTTCTCGACCAGAGGCACCTGTTGGTGAGGTTATGAGACAGTGGTCAGTGCCTGGTGTGTGAATAGGACAAATGTGTGTGTGTGTGTGTGTGTGTGTGTGTGTGTGTGTGTGTGTATGTGTGCATGTTTGTGTGTGTGTGTGTGTGTGTGTTTCCCCAGTCTAAACTACCATTGCAGCACTGTTGTGCACCATGTACTGTACCTGTGTTGATGGGGTCAGACAATGCCCACTATCAGCCTGTCATAGGCCACCATTGTTCCATGAATGGCCAAGGTGGAGCACCACACAAATGTTGGTGTGTACATGATGCATACAGCTCAACCAATGTCATGCAGTGAACAGGTTGCAACATGCCAGAAACACAGAAGCTACTCTCACAGATATGGGGGCAATGCATCTGTGTTCATACAGGCCTGTAGTGTTGATGTTCAGTTGTAGCCTACTGCTGTGGATGATGTCCTGCACTGCAGGCATAAGACAGACAAAAAGATCAACTCAACTCACGGACAGTATCTGACACCATGGTGCCTATGAAAGCTGGCTGTGCCATGCAAGGCATGTGGTATTAATGTGGCTCCCTCAACCGTATATGGTCACATACAGGATACATGTACAGGGACCTTGTTGCCCATGTCTGGCAATGTGTGTGTTGTCAGTTGAACCCCATGCCACTGGTACATGGGTTTACGTGGACAGACAATGTGACAGTGATGCACGTTGTTGGGACACACCTGACAGCTAGGGTGGGTTATTCTTTGACAGCAGCATCCTAGGTTAGGTAACATACATTGTTGTAATACATTTTCTGCCGCACTACTGGCAACCCATGTTCCTGCACCATGATATACCCCACCCCCATAAACAGGTTTTATTATGTGTATGTCATGCAGAGCATCTACCTGTGCCTGTGGATGCTGTTTCCTGTGAAGACATTTTTCTCCTTCAGTGTCCTGGTTGTGGCTCCAGTGTGCTGTGTAGGGGGCTCTGGTCCCCTTGAACTAGCCCAGGCAATTTACACATGTAAATGTATTCATATCCACCTATAATAACATGCGGTTCACTCATATTGGTGCAACAGTCATTTTGTCAACACAGATATGGGCACAGGCAATATGCCAACCGACATTTCTGCACCAGGCATTGCAGCTTCCAGGATGGAGAGTGCCAAAACCCTGTCCTGTGAAATTGTCATGCTTCGTTCCCCCCCCCGCTTCCCTTAGCTATATGTAACACCCCTAAAAATGGGGGTTCCTGAAAAGTCTTCCTTGAGCTTGCCTAACTGCGTACTGCTAGGCTGGTGTTCTGCATTTTAATAGTTTAAATGTGATTGCCAGAGAGTGCCTATATAGCCTCTGTGTACTGTCTCTTTAAGAGCTGCCTGGATTGCAGTCATAATTAATCTGAGAGGGATGTGTAGGGACTCTGAACTGCATGCATTACTGTCTAATTAGTATAGCTTTTAAGCAAATCAACCTGATTACACCTGCCCCTTGTTCATGTCCCCTGAATAAATCAGATTTAGCTTTGTTTTTATTTAACCTGACTGTGGTTCCAGTTTGTGCCAAAAGTGTTGTACTGTTGATTTTTGCTGTGCTTAACCATGTTTTACAGGGGGACCCTAGGGTCAAGCTAGAGGAATCAACCCTGGTGGTAAGTGCAAACAGTGTGGGTAATTGCCTGGTGAATAGGGGTCATTGTGAAAGTAATTTGTGTATATTGTTCAGGCCACTAGGAGGGAAAGAGGGAGGTTACAGTGTCCTGGAGGGCTGTGCCCATATTAGCTTGACCACTAACAACCCTGACCTCCGGGTGGAGGCGCCAATTTCATTACCCAGGCCCCTTAACCTGCTACTAGCCAAGCAGGCAGGGGTAGTAGCCATTGGGATAGTGCCACCTAGGGATTACATATATATAACCTCAACCAGGGTGGGCATGCCCCAGAGGGGAAAGAAATTGTGTGGGTGCAAAGAGCAACATGACTGAGGGGTGATCTAAAATCAAGATCCCCCTGTCATTGTCGCCCTTACTGTGGCGACAAAATTGAGTCGACATTCTAACGGTATACCATGACATGCTAATGTGTTGTTTTGCCACTGACTGCCCAATGAGCCTTATTTGTATAGCCTGTCTGAATATAGCAAATTTGCCCTCTGTGCTAAATGGCTTTGCACTTGCACATCATGCAATGCCCCGCACAAATGTACCATGCAATATAGTTTGTGCATTTGTGCAGCACAAAACATGCACATGCAATGATGTGATGATATAGCTGTTTCCCCTGCACATTTGCTACATTCAGAGCTGTCTTCAGTGTTGGGCAATCTTTACACTGCACTCTGGGCTATGCTTGACACACATCCATTTGCATGCTATATTCAGCAATGTTTGCCCATGAGCTACTCCTTTGGATATTTCATGCAATGGGATGTGGGCCATTGGTAACTGGTGGGCAGTGCAAAATTTGCCTTTGGGCAATTTCTTGAATATCTGGCCCCTAAAACCTAAAGTATATTGAATGGATTCATGGATTTTAAGAAATCATTCATAATATTGACATTACAAGATTCAGATGTCTTATATATGCATCCCTACAATGGTTTAGAACAACTGCTTGCATTTCATCAGGGTCTCCTATTCCAATTCCCAAGTTATTTTTTAATATGGGGATGTTAATACACTCTTTCCATTTTTCTAATACGTTGGCTAAACCTTTACCAGATTTGTCCCCCTGCTGCAAATAGCTTAGACCTTTAACTTTCAAAATATTTCTGTTCAGTTTCCTGATTAAGCATCTCTTGTAGTTCTAACCAATAAGCTTAAATGAGAAAAGAAGATGCACAGAAGAGTTGGTGGTGCTTATCCGAAATACAAAGAAAAACTTTAAATAAACGGGTGGCACTTGCCAGGCTGTAGTCCATATTGGTTCTATGATGCTGGCTCAACAACACTTTTGTCGACCGGCATCTCAGTGACGGGATTTATATTGACCACAAGTTGCAGTAGACATAAATCCCGTATATCTCCCAGTCCTGTTTTTCTATTGGGGGGCTTCACCCCTGAACCCCCCATGGGAGACTCTGCCCCACACACCCTGCATACTTAGGATTATCAACTACAGTTGGAGTTGATTCAGGGAGGGGGTGCAGGACTGGGAGACAGTGTGTCCCTGTCTTGGGCACCCAAACATAGCAACCTGTTGGCAAAGTGTCGATTTTGCTGACAGCGAGGTATGTCACTGTGCTGGTGTCGTCTTCGGGTTGGCATACCGCCCATATCCATTTGTAACTCAAAGATTGCATTAGTCAGTGTTGTTTGCCTCCAACTTCTTTTATTGTAGTGCAAAGAAAAACAGCAAAAATTATGCAAAAAAAAGTTCACTGACACACCAAGTACATTGATCAAAAGGGTGCCTCCAGCTAGACAGTCTTAACCATCTGAAACCCCCACTTAACTTTTCGCTCTGCCCACCATAGTTTTGTCAGAGCTGTGGCAGCCAGGCAAGGAGGCTAGTTTAAATGCATATTATCCCCTGATATCATAAACTTTGTCATCTGGCAGCTATGAGCCCTTTGCAAACTGTGTGAGAGGCCTTTCGGCACCATGCAATTCTGCTTAAAGTTGAACCAGCATAACATTCTGTGGTGATTTACATATGCAGCGCATGATGCTTTCACATTGTGTGGGCATGTGTGATATTGTATTTTCTATGAGCTCAATGAACAATACCCGAAACCAATAAAGTGCAGGTGCATGAAAAAGTTAAAAGTTTATACATATATATATTTATTTATTTTTTTATTATTATTATTTATTTCAGTACTTGGAAAACCATTGGAGCTCAGAGCTCTTTACAAAGGTTCCACGTCAGGACATTTCAGTAAAACAGTTAGGTGAAAATGATACAAAGGATTTCAGAAATACAAAGGTAAACAAACAGGATTATATCTCAAACACAGTACAGTTCACAGGAAAACAGACAATTTACAGTGCCCAGCGGTGAAACCAGTCAGTTGTCAGCAAACAAGAGGTTGTTTGGAGCATTGCTAAGTGCTAAAGGAAAAAAAAAAGGGGGTGGAGGGGAAGAGCCCAAGTGCAATGTACAAAAGGAGAGCATAATATCAGTATAGCAGTAGGGATTGGAGGGAGGTGGCTAGGTTGGAGGCAGAGGGAGAGGGTACTAGGTGTGTGGGAGGAGCAGGAGGGCCTACTCAGGGGGGGGAGAGAGGGAAAGGTTGAGAAGCAGGGCATGGAAGTAGTGATGGGGGGTGGAAAAGTGATGCTAGTGATGGCAGGCACATCGAGATTCATGTATCATAAGGAGCTTCAAGTTCATTTTGAAAGTACCCAGTGTGTGCAAGAGTGCAATGTTCTCTTGGAGGTAGTTGAACCACAGCGGTGCATGGTAAGCAAAGAACCTTTGTCCTTCAGATGTTCGATATTTTGGAATTAGGAAGGAATGGTGTTCAGAGTTACAGGTGTGCCGTGGACTATTACTGGGAACCAGAAGTTGTTGTGCCCCTGGTGGTGGCTGACCAAGGCAGATCTTTTTGGCCAGAAGGCAGGATTGATATTTTAGTCGGCCATTGAGTGTGAACCATATATATATATATATATATATAGCTATATATCTATATATTTATGTATATATATATGACAGCAAAGGACAGTTAACTATTATATACATTCATTTTGTATATCAAGGCTGTATTGGGTTACAGTTCTATTCTACCACCAATGTAAACACTTACTACGGGTTTACAGACAAAGCTACAGTAGGTTGCTCCAACTATATTTGGTGAGCCAATATCCTAGAGATCAGCTCAAGTAAAATTTGAAATATTTCGACACTTACCTTAAATATTATCAGAATCCCTAAATAAAAAAAATTAAAAATAACCCAAGATGCACTACAGTTGTGCGAACACCCAATAACAAAGTTCCAAAATGAACTGATTATGTTACACTGAACAAATCACTTTTCATTCAATGGACTATGCATCTGACCTCAACTTCTTCTGTCCCAATTGGATAAATTAACAATTTATACAAGTCGCAAAATTATATAGCTCTATAAAAAAGGTAAAAGAAAAAATAAAAATAAGCATCATAGTTTTGATGAATAAATTGTTTCAACATCATTAATTATACTAGAATATTAAGCAATTGAAAGGGGGGTGAGGTTGTTGGGAAATGAGAGGAAGAGAAGAATAGAAGGTGCTAAAAAAAATATCAGCAATTCATTATTTAGGTAAAGGCTGAATCTCAAATTTGTCATTTAGACCAGGTAGTCTTAAAGCACTCAGTCAGAACAGAAACATAGAAACATTGAAGTTGTTGGCAGAAAGGGACCCCTTGGCCAATCTAGTCTGCCCTAAAAATATCCTACCTAATGTGTCATGGCAGACGCTACTTGATCTGCAGGCCCCCCCCCAGCCCTGTTACTAAGGTCCCCCTGTGTCTATCCAATTTATGTCTTTTTCCTGCTACCATTTTGGTACCTACCACCTCTGCTGGTAGTCTATTCCAGGTGTCCACCACCCTATTCATGAAGAAGTACTTCCTCACTTCCCCTCTGAGCCTTCCCGCTTCCAACTTCATAACATGCCTCCTTGTCCTTGAGTATCTCTTTCTATGTAAAATGCCACCCTTCTGTACCTTATTGATACCCTTTAGATATGTGAATGTTTCTATCATTGTCTCCCCTTTCCCTTCTATCCTCTAGATAGTACATATTTAATTCCTTGACTTTTTCCTCGTAGGGCTTCTGTTACAGGCCATGCACCATTTTACCAGTTCCCAAAGTCTTACCTTGAACAACAAGCGATGGGGGTGCTGTGTGGGGCAGCAAGCCCTAAATGTGATAATCTTCCAAAAAACAGCACTTTTCTAGCACAAATCACACCACAAACTGCAGACTGCAAAACAGTATCTGATTGGAATTTATTGTGGTGTGCAAACACAAGTGCTCACTTCCCCAGAGCATTGGTGACTGTCTTCCTCGGGGGTGTGAGGAAGGCAGTCACCAAAGTGCTGGGGTAGTGAGCGCTTGTGGTTGCACACCACAATAAATTCCAGTTGAATACTATTTTGCAGTCTGCAGTTTGTGATGCGATTTGTGTCAGAGGAGTGCTGTTTGTTTGGAAGACATGCACCATTTTCATTGTTCTCCTCTGTACTGACTCTACCCAATCTATGTTATTCTTGAGATGGGGCCTATAGAACTGGACACAGTACTCTAGGTGGGGCCTTACCATTGATCTATACAGAGGTAACATCACGTCCCCTTTTCTGCTTGTTATACCCCTCCTTATGCACCCAAGCTCTCTACTAGCTTTTCCTACCATCTTACCATAGTGCCTTACCACCTTCAGGTCATCAGATATGATGACCCCCAGACCCCTTTCCTGTTTTGTTGTTGTCACCTCCTCCCCCTAATTGGTACATTAACCTTGTGTTCCTGTGCATTATTTGCCCCTTTTTGGCATTGAAGCTGAGCTGCCATATCCTTGACCATTCTTCCAGTATTTTTCAGGTCTTTCCTCATTCTGTCTTCCTTCCAGGTGTGTCCACTCTGTTGCAGATTTTTGTGTTGTCTGCGAACAGGCATACATTCCCTTCCAGCCATTCTGCAATGTCGCTAATAAAGTAATTGAAGAGGACTGGTCCCAGAACTGACCCCTGTGTCACCCTGCTGGATACCTTTCCTTCCTCCGAGTCTATCCCATTTACTACCACCCTCTGGCTTCTGTTACACAGCCAATTTTGTTCCCATTTTACTACCTTTGGAACCACTCCCAGGCTGGCCAGATTCTTTACAAGTCTGTATGGAATGGTGTTGAATGCCTTTCTGAAACCTAGGTAGGCTACATCCACCGCCCCTCCCTGATCCACCCAATCAAAAACAATCAGTCAGGCTTGTCTGTCAAGATCTCTCCCCCCCCCCCGTAAGCCCATGCTGCTTTTGATCCTGAAAACCACTGGCCACAAGGTATTTCACAACCCTTTCTTTTAGTAGTGCTCCCATATGTTTTCCCACCACTGACGTCAGGCTTACAGGTCTATAGTTCCCTGCTTCTTCCTCCTTATTCCCACTTTAGTGAATTCAGACAATATCTGCTCTCCTCCAGTCCTTCGATACTACCCCTGAAACCAGTGACAGGTTGAACAGGGCTGTCAGAGGTGCAGTGAGCTCCTTCCTAAGTTACGTCAGTATCCTGAGGTGCACCCTGTCCTCCTCCATAGAGGGGTACTGTCTATCTCCCTTCCATTAATGCCCTTTTCCCCTATCTGTTTCCCGTCACCCACTATCTCTTTTGTACTGTAAATATGGAATAAAATAACTTGTTCAATATGTCTGTTTTTTTCTGGTCCTCTTCCAAACACTCCCCTTCTTGCCCCTTTAGTCATACTATCTCCCTTCTTGTTCTTCCTCTTTTTGCTTATATACCTAAAGAACATTTTATCACCCTTTTTTACTGACTTGACATTAATGTTCTCCTCTGTTTGTGCCTTAGCACTCCTAACTTCCCCATTCACTAAAAATATCACCAATAGCTTAATCTGGTTCAATGTCAGTTAGCTTCCATCTGTGTCCCCCTCCCCTGAGACAAGGCTGAAAATAGGCAGAATTGTCTAGTCCTCATTTCCCAGTCAACAAAAACTACATAAATAAAATAAATAAATAAATAACTGATTTTGCTGCTTCCCTTAATTTCTCTTGATAACCCTCCCTGCCCTCTTCTTTCTGTGCTGCCTTGTGCCTCTTGAAAGCTAACCTCTTTGCCTTTACTTTCCCTGCTACTTCTTTCAAGAACCATATTGGTCTCTTCTTTCTCCTGTTCTTTTTAATCTGCCTGACACAGAGGTTTGTTGCCTTTTCAATGGCTTTCCTTATTTCTGCCCCTTCTCATCTACCTCCCCCTTTTTCCTATCGCTGCTAGTGCTTCCTTGAGGCACTCACCCATTTTTTTGAAATCAGCCCTCCTGAAATCCATGACCCATGTTATAGTGTGGTTTGTTTCTGACTCAGTTCTAATGCCAAACCACACTGTGCAGTGATCGCTTGTCCCTAGGTGGCTCTCCACTGTGAAGTCAGTGACACTGTCCCCGTTCGACAGTACCAGGTCCAGTATGGCCCACCGCACAAGTGGGTTCGCTGACTAGTTGCCTGAGGAATGGCTCCTACATTGAGTCTAGGATTTCCCCACATCTACTTGTTGCTGCAGCTGGGATGCTCCGATCCACATTTGGCATATTGAAATCCCCAACCAGCAATACCTCCCCTTGTTAGCCATCCTTCAGACTTCCTCCATCATTTCCTTATCTACTGTACTTCCTCTCCCTGTGTTGGTGGTCTGTAGATCACCCCTGTTCAAATACCAGCCCCCTTCCTTGTCTCCAGGATAATCCACAGTACCTCTACTTCTCCCTGCTCCCTTTGTATTTATGTGGCCTTTATGCTCTCCTTCACATAACGAGTCACCCCTCCTCCCTTTTGCCTACCCTGTTCCTTCTGAATGCAGCATACCATCATATGGCTGCATCCCAGTCCTAGTTATCATTGTACCAGGTCTCTGTAATTGTGCCTATGTCCAGTTCTGCTACTGCCATGGTGACCACTAGGTCTGCAACCTTGTTGCCCAGACTCGAAGCATTTGCACACATTGCTCTCCAGATTTTACTGCCACGTCCTTTCTTTCTGACCATTTGTCCTCTCTTACCATTTCTCTTATTTCCTTTCCTCTCTCTTTTTCCCTCACCTACCTGATTTTCTCCTTATATTTGGACTTTATGGGATTCCTCCCACTCAGGATTCTTGCTCCTGATCCTGTTAGTGTGTGGGGGTGGACAGTCCATGCCCTTCTGCCTTGGTCTGCTGCTCCCCTAGGCTAGTTTAAATGCTTTCTAATGTAGCATTTAAATGTTTCACTGAGGATCCCAGTTCCCCTCCTGGATGGATATAGGATGTCACCTCTGAACAGGCCTTCATCCATCCAGGTAGAGCCCCAGTCCCCAATGAATCAGAATCCCTCATTATGACACCATTTCTTCAATCATGTGTTGAATTTCCAGGTATGGAGATTCCTGTCATCTCTCTTGTCATGAACAGGTAGTACCTCTGAGAAGGTAACAGATTTTGCTACTTGCCCCAGGCCCCTCCCCAATCTCCTGAACAGCTTCTGGTTCCTCCCTAGCCAGGTCATTTGTCCCCAAATAGACAATGACGTCCAGCTCTCCCTCCCGGCCCTCCTCCCTAGAATATCCAAAATTGTTCTCTTTTATTTAAGAGATTTTCAAAGTCACCATCTCTGATAGGTGGTTGCACATGTTCTGGGGCAATTGCTTTCACGTTATGAACATTCTCTCCACATCTCTCATTAATATGCACTGCCATGGCATAATGCTGTTTCCTAGTTTGAATTACTGATTAATGCTCCCCCAAATCTTTCATTGAATTTTCTTTTTGTTCGTCCAATATAAAAAGTGGAGCAAGAGCACTGATAACATCAATTACCCACCAGTGTTGCAATCAATTCTATCTGTAATCGTCTGTTCTCCCAGTCAGTGGAATCAAAAGGGTCGATGTATGCATCACCGTAGGGTACACCTTACAGGTGCCACATGATGTGCAGAGTCCCTCAGTTTGAATCCCACCTCTCTTGTCTAAGCTCAATAAACTATGTACTAAGACATCTTTTAGGTTCCTGTCTCTAAACACTGTTTTTCAGTTGTAAATTAGCTTGCTGTTTTAGTAATGGGAATTCTTATGTATGATTTCTATTACCTGTTGTACCCCTACCCCATAAGTCATTGTAAATACAAGGGGCAATTCATTTTATCTGCATCCCAAACTATGCTGTTTATGTCTATCTGATCAAACTCTTCTTTGGCCCTTTCCTCTATGTCTATATTGTAGCCTCTAGCCATACATTTTGCAGTTAAATTTTCAGCAAGTGACTGGTAGCAATGTTCTTTGTCACAGTTCTGTTTCAGATGCATGTACTGTCCTTTAGGAAGATTGTTAATAACATGACATGAATGGCAACTATCAAACCCTAAATAGCTATTACAATTATTAGATGTGGTGTATAGATCAGTGATCAATGTGCCATTACCTTATTTAATGACTCTCCTCCAAAAATAAATGAACTTCATTTTTGTCCCACATGAACTGGAACTTTAAGTTGGAATTAGTGCCCTCCGTCCAGTGTACGGAACCCTCCAGTTCTTCCCCAGTACCTTTCCAGACAATAAAAATGTTGTCCATAAAGTGCGTCCACACCAGCAATTTATAGAAACCCTCACTGATGCTTGGTTCGAATACCACCAGTTCCTCCCATTTGCCTATATACAGTACTGTATAAATTAGCCAGACTAGGGGCCAGTGTTGCCCTCATGGCTGTGACTTTCACTTGCAGACAATCTGTATCAAGACATATAAAAAAAACACTATTTTTGAGCACTATTTCTGTCAAATCAACTACCATAGAGTTTTTTTTTCATGTATTTGTCAGTATGTTTCAATAAGCAATATGTAATTGCTTCCAGCCCTCATAATGAGGGATATTTGTGTAAAGCAAATTCACATCTAAAGTAGCCAAAATACAATTCTCTTCAAGTTGTACCCCCTTGTAAACAAGTTAGCATATCTAGAGTGTCCCTAATAGAAGCACGTAGTTCACTCATGAGTGGTTGCAAATGTGAATCAACATAATGTGAAATAGGTTCAGTAAACCAACTGATATCCTCAATTATTAGGTGTCCTAGTGGCTTCTGTGCATCCTTATGCATTTCAGTTAATGTATAGACAGTTGGCTTAACTGGAAACTCAACTGTCATATACTTCTACTCTGATTCAGAAATCATACTATCATTAACTAGCGACTACAGACGCATATCAATTCTTTCTTTGATTTCATTCTAGGGTCACAATGTATTGGGAGTTTCAGTGAACTGCATTTGCATTGTTTTGCTGTTTCTCTTTGCATCACAAATAAATGAAGTTGGAGGCAAACAATACTGGCTAGTGCAATCTCTGCGCTATAAGTGAATATGGACTACAGCATAGTGAGTACTGACCATTTATTTAAGATTTAACCTATAAGCTATCCACTCTTCATAATACCTCTTTCGGTCTAGAATCACTAAAGCATCTACAGTAACTCTTTGAACTGTTCCTGAATATAAGCGTCCTCATCTTTTTGTTTCTTGTTATACCAGGCCTGATAAGAAAGTATTGCCCCTCTTATAACAGCCTTGAAAAGGTCCCATAAGGATGCTATAGTTGACTGATCAGAATAATTATAATAACAATATTCTGCAATGACATCCCTTATTTTGCTGACAAAATCAGGGATCTTCTGAAGTTCATTATTGAAAGACTAGCTACTGGTTTTGGTAGTGTTATCCATGAGGACAAATATTGTTTCATCCACTGCATGATGGGGCAATAAAATAGACCTTATTGATGTAGTAAGTACTTTTTGATATAATGATTTTGAAATAAAGATTTAATCTAATCAGGAAAAACACTCAGATTTTTTATCACAATGAATAAATTCTTTTAATGCAGGGTTTTGAGTTCTCCAGGGATGTAACAGATCATGCACCTCCAAAATATTTTTTTAGAGTTCTAGGAATGCTTCTATTAATGCTAGTTATAGTTGAAATTTTATCCAAAAAAAGGCTTTCAGAATACATTCTAGTCACCCATCAGTATAATAAAACCTCTCCCAATTTCCACTAGGGTTTGTTTTACTTTAGAGAGATATTCTGGGTATTGTTCAGATGGAGCATATGATTAACCAATCTTGAGAGGGAAGCCCATAAAATCTCCTTTAATAAAGAGTATGTGGCCTTCTTCATTTGTTCATTTTTTATGGAATTTGAAATTAAAGTTTTTCCTAATTAACAGTGGGAGCCTCGCACTTTTCCTTGTACTGGGTGAAAAATAGGTTGAAGCAATCCAATTCCTTTTAAGTGGTTTTGCCTCATTTGAATCAAGATGAGTCCCCTGATGTGCTATTACATCAGCTTTAATTTAATTTAAGTATGCCACAACTCTAGCTCTTTTGATAAGTGAATTAAGCTCATTAATATTAAATGTGGCACGTTAAAGTTTGACATAGCAAATTATGAAAACATCACTGCTTATGCAATCAAATTTATGGTTTAGAATACATCTGCCATAAATTTAGACGTTCAAAATGTTGACAAAAACTATTGTATGTATCCCAGTACAAAAACCACTATAATTGCAACCCCTCCACACCCAATACAACAAAATTATACCCAGTTAGACAATAACAAACCTTGCTTCTATTACAATCATCCTGAAATTTCAATTTTAACATGCAATTCAATGGAACTGCCAGATTCCTTACTTTTTTATTAATCCCTTCACTCCTTTTTAACTACCTAGGCATTCATAAGTCATCCAATATACTGCTACAGTTAATGCCATATTTTCATGTTCTCTTATACTCTTCAAACTCCTAAATATTAGTTAAATACATCAGGTAATATTTAAGTTCCTTTAGTGTATCCATAGAAGTTCCAAGCATTAGCCTTTCTCCATCAATGTCAACATGGAATTTTACCAGAAACAATATAGATGACTTTATCCCTTTAGGTCATGATGTATTCCTGATAAAATTTAATTTCTATCTCTCATTAATGACCGCAGGTATGTCATTGTAGATTGAAATAGAGGCACCGATAGATAATATTCTTTTCTTACAAAACACTTAAGTTATTAACCAATCTTTATTACCTGAGTGATTTGAGTTTAGCAATAATGGGTCATGGGGGCACAATCCTCTGGCTTAGCTTTCAGGGATTTGTGAGTTTGGTCCATTTCAGTTTTGGCATGCTCATGGTATGTGCCAAGAGAAGTTACCACAATTTTTCTAAAGGTAGAATGTAGAGTTAAGTTAATATCCAATACTTCTGGCATACCTAATATTCAAATATTCTTTCTATGTGCTCGAGACTCAAAGTCCAACAGTTTATTATGCGTCATTTGTTGAATATTTTCTAAGTGATCAACCTGTCTCGGTAATGGTGTTTGTTGGTCTTCTACCTCAGCTATCCTTTGTTGGGCTTGTTTCAAGTCCATGTTCAGTAGCTTATTTTCCACAGACATTGAATTGACAGATGCTTGTATCTGATCCACTTTCTTTTCCAGGGTTTGAATTATGGAGAGCTTTCTATTGATCTTAAACATTTCTTTTTAATAGTTCCCTAGCCCATGATGGCATGTATAGGCTTTCTACTTATTAATCCTCTTCTTCCTCATCCGTATCTTCAAAGTCTTTGTTCTCCATATCTGATTGAGTGACTGGCACATCTTCCAGCTGTCCTTTAGAATTAGTAGACACATTATCTAAATCAGGAGCAGGGATATTCTTCCATCTTCCAGAGTCAATTATCAGTTGGTCCTTAGGCTTTACACCAGTTCTGGGGAACATTGCTGTGCCTCCTCACATTAACTGTATTTATCAATGTTTCTAAAGTTCTCAACATGATCTTCTGGACCCTCCTTCTGAAAAAACTAGCTAGTGCAAGATCACTAGAGCAGGCAACTTCCTGGTTCAGCACCTACTTGCCAGATTTAGTACAATCTGTACACACAGATGAGTCCATCACCCATCCAGTCTTGATATGGGGATCTCCCAAGGCTCAGTCCTTGGTCTGTTATTATTCAAATTGATCTTGGAACTATTCAGATGTGGTTCAGTACAAACCAAGTGACCCTGAATGCCAAGAAAACAATGTCCATGACCTCTGTTTCCTAGTCAAACTGGCTAAAATCACCTCATGCCGCATCCTTAAATTTAAAGGGAAACATTTATGAACCATGGCCATCATAGTTTGAAAGGCCAGAAAATGTATTTTAAATTAGGAATTGTGATTAACCACAGCTGACAACAATTTAGAGATATTCATACAACATTGCCACCATTCTAAAGCCTTGTGATGTCACTGAAGATAAAGTTGTGCTTATCAACAGTGTAATTAGCTGTGTATCAGCTGATTTTGCTAAACCAGTAGTAGGAAAGAGAGCTTACCTGAGGTTGTGGTTTAGACACTATAAAACCAGGTGAGTCAAATTACAACTTCCTGTTGCTAGCCTTGCTTGTAGAGCAGAAAGCAGCTAACTAAAATAAGCTACATTTTCTTATTAATTTAAAACATATATCTCAGCAGGAGTCAGTGTCTGTTAAGATTAAGTAGACAGATAACTTTATTAGAAGTAGAAGGGGTCTTATTTAGGTTAAAAAAAAGAAAAGAAAGTCAGTGTGTGTTCTGTGCAGTGAAGGGTACTGTATCAGCTGACTTTGCTAAACCAGTAGGAGGAAAGAGAGCTTACCTGGGGGTGTGGTTTAGACACTATAAAAGCAGGTGAGTCAAATTACAACTTCCTGTTGCTAGCCTTGCTTGTAGAGCAGAAAGCAGCTAACTAAAAGAAGCTACATTTTCTTGTTAATTTAAAATGTATATCTCAGCAGGAGTCAGTGTCTGTTAAGATTAAGTAGACAGATAACTTTATTAGAAGTAGAAGGGGTCTTATTTAGGGTTAAAAAAGAAAAGAAAGTCAGTGTGTGTTCTGTGCAGTGAAGGGTACTGTATCAGCTGACTTTGCCAAACCAGTAGGAGGAAAGAGAGCTTACCTGGGGGTGGTTTAGACACTATAAAAGCAGGTGAGTTAAATTACAACTTCCTGTTGCTAGCCTTGCTTGTAGAGCAGAAAGCAGCTAACTAAAAGAAGCTACATTTTCTTGTTAATTTAAAACGTATATCTCAGCAGGAGTCAGTGTCTGTTAAGATTAAGTAGACAGATAACTTTATTAGAAGTAGAAGGGGTCTTATTTAGGGTTAAAAAAAGAAAGAAAGTCAGCGTGTGTTCTGTGCAGTGAAGGGTACTGTATCAGCTGACTTTGCTAAACCAGTAGGAGGAAAGAGAGCTTACCTGGGGGTGTGGTTTAGACACTATAAAAGCAGGTGAGTCAAACTACAACTTCCTTGTGCTAGCCTTTTTTCTTACTAGTTGCCCTCCATCCCACCCACCCAAAGCCAGTTCTACTTTTATAGCCACTGGATTTGACTGTCAACAGGAACTTCCTGTTTGGCAGAAGGAATGAAAGGATCATAGAGAAACATTGGTTTTGTCAACCCTAAAGTAAAAAAAAAGTAGCTCACTCTCCCCCACAGCTGCTGATGGTTTGATATTGAGCAAGAAAGAAGGAGGCTACTGAAGAAGATAGGAAGTTGGTGTCCCAGAACAAAAAGAATGAGAGTTGTAAGGCGAGGAGAGAATACGCATCCAGAGAAACAGTAGAGAGGACACAAAATAAGACATGATAGGAGTGGTGCAGTGCAATGGCTGTGGGGTGGCAGTGTTCTGGGAGACATTGTGGAGGCTGCGATGCTGCCCTATTTGCAGGCACCTTTCTGGTCTGAGAGAGGAGGTTGCTCATCTCCAGGCTGACCTGACTAGGATTCGTGAAACCTCCTCCCCCAACCAGGGACCACCAGGGCCAATGCCACTACCTCAGAGGTTGCCAAGAAAGAGGAGAGGCTGGACCAGGGTGGGCTCAAGGAGGGAGAGAGTGGTGGAACAGAGTTGCATCCCTCCAGCTGTACCTCTCCATAATTCATTCGCTCTTCTGGTGGATAGTGGTTCCTCTATGGAGGCACCTGCAGGGGAGACCAAGGAGGATGCTGGGAACCTTCACAAAGGAGACCCACAGGAGGGTGGCATGGGACCCCACAGGGAAAGGAAACAACTCCTGGTGGGGACTCAATCATTAGGGGGTAGAAATGGGGGAGGAAGGGAGAGAGGGAGGTAAGGTGCCTTCCTGGCACCATGGCTTGGAGGGACAGGAAGCGAATCCTCAAGATCATGGGAGGAGCTGCACGAGGGAGGGAGCTGGATATCATTGTCCACCTAGGGACAAATGACCTGGCTAGGAATGGGATCAGAGCAGTGCAAGAGGAGTTTGTAGAGTTGGGAAGGGGCCTTAGACAAGTAGCGCATATGGTAACCTTCTCAGAGGTGCTGCCTGTCTATGGCAAGGGAGATGTTAGGGCACTACTCACCAGGGAATTCAATGAGTGGCTGAAAAACTGGTGTGGAGCTAAGGGTTTTGGCTTCATTGGGGACTGGGGAGCCACCTGGAGGATGCAGACCTATACTGGTGCGATGGTCTGCATCTGTCCGAGGGAGAAACCAGGATCCTAGGTGAGAGGTTCAAATGCTTCATTGGCAAGCATTTAAACTAGCCAAAGGGGAGGTACTGAAAAGGAGCAGGGAAATCCAAGTCTCCCCCCACAAAACATGGTGATTAGTGAGGTAAACACCAAGGTACAGAAGTTAGTATGGAGCAGAACAGATTTAAATGTAAAAAAAGGCAAAGGCAGTAAGGACAGAAATGAGGCTAAAAGGGGTAAGGCTATCAAAAAGTGGAGGGTGATGAGTACCAATGCCCGTAGTCTGTGTAACAAGCTCCCTGAACTAGTGGCCTTGATGGAAGAGGGTTGCCTGGATATTGTGGCAGTCACAGAAACATGGTACACAGAGAACCATGACTGGGATGTCAACATACCGGGATACACAATCTACAGGAGGGACAGGGAGGGTAAATGAGGAGGAGGAGTAGTTCTCTATGTAAGGGAAGGGATCAAAGCAACAGAACTAAAGAGTAAACAGGGAGCAGATGAGGCACTTTGGGTCACCCTGGAGACAGAAAATGGCACCACAATCCGCATGGGGGTTGTATACAGACCCCCATCTCAGGGGGAGGGAATGGACAAGGAAATGATAGAAGGCTTTCTTAGAATGGCAGAAAAAGGGGAGATATTATTGATGGGGGACCTGAATATGCCAGATGTTAACTGGAGCACCTTTGCTGCAGGTACATCCAAGAGCTGGGTCATTCTTGATGCCCAGGGGGCATGCCTCAGACAGCTAGTATTGGAACCCACTTGGGAGGGAGCAATCTTAGACCTGGTACTTTCAAATGGGGATGGAGAAAGAATCTCAGATTTAGAAGTGGGTAGCCATCTGAGAACAAGCGACCACCAAACAGTGTGGTTCACGATAAACACAGCCATACAATCAAGCCATACAAAAGCTAGAGTACTAGACTTTAGGAGGGCTGACTTTGGGAAAATGAGAGAGTGCCTCAGAAAAGCACTAGCAAACAGGCAGGAAGGAGGGGTGGAGGAACAATGGGGAGTGATCAAAACAGTCATCACAGAGACAACAAGCCTTTGTGTAAAGCAAATCAATAAAACACAACGAAGGAAAAAAACGCTATGGTTCACAAAAGAGGTGCCAGGGAAGGTTAAGGAGAAAAGGACAGCATTCAGGAAATATAAGGAAACACAGAAGGAGCAGGACAGAGAACTTTATCAGTTAAAGCAGAAAGAGGCTGGGAAGGCAGTCAGAATAGCAAAGGTCCAAACCGAGGAAAGGATAGCCAATTCTGTTAAGAAGGGGGATAAGACCTTTTATAGGTACATTAGGGAGCGAAGAAAGACCAAATGAGGGATACTGAAGCTTAATAAAGGGGAGGGAATGTGGGTAGAGTGTGACAGTGAAAAAGCAGGGATACTGAACAAATATTTCTGCTCAGTAGCCACAAAGGAAGAGGAGGGGGAGTTACCTAAACCAAACAAGAGAAACACTCTGAAGATGGGGGTCTATACCAGTCCATGTACAGAAGAAAGGGTTCTGAAAGAACTAATAAAATTGAAGGTGGACAAAGCAATGGGACCTGATGGGATTCACCCAAGAATTCTAAAAGAACTAAGGGTAGAACTAGTGACACTGCTGACTACTCTCTTTAACAAATCATGGGAGGATGATGTGGTACCCGAGGACTGGAGGAGGTCAGATGTGATTCCTCTTCACAAAAGTGGGAGCAGGACAGAGGCAGAAGACTACAGACCAGTTAGTTTGACCTCAGTGGTAGGGAAAATGATGAAATGACTTCTGAAGGAAAGAATTGTTGAGTACCTAGAGGCCAGTAGGGCACAGGACCCAAGGCAGCATGGATTCATGATGGGAAGGTCATGTCAGATGAATCTAATAGATTTCTTTGACTAGGTGACCAAAGTAGTAGATCAGGGAGGGGCCGTGGACATGGCCTACCTAGATTTCAGCAAGGCATTTGATACAGTCCCACACAAAAGATTAATACACAAGATAGCCAGCCTTGGAGTGGGTCCCAAGGTGGTAGCCTGGATAAAAATTGGCTAGACAACAGGACAAAAGGGTAGTAGTAAATGGAGTGCACAGTGAAGAAAGGAGGGTTACTAGCAGGGTACCACAGGGTTCAGTACTGGGACCGGTCCTTTTAATATTTTTATTAGTGACATTGCAGAGGAACTGGAAGGAAAAGTATGTCTCTTTGCAGATGACACAAAGATCTGCAACAGGGTTGATACACAAGATGGAGTGGGAAGGATGAGAAGGGACTTGGCAAGGTCGGAGGAATGGTCAAATGTATGGCAGCTCAGATTCATGCAAAGAAGTGCAAGATAATGCACATGGGAAACAAAACCCAGGGAAGCGTGACAATGGGGGTGAGATACTGACAACAGTAAAAATAGAAAAGGACCTGGGGTAATTATATCAGATGACCTAAAGGTGGAAAGCAATGTGAGAAGGCAGTAAGGAAGGCTGGGGAGATACTGGGATGCATGGGAAGAGGCATCAATAGTAGAAAACAGGAAGTTGTTATCCCTCTGTACAGACAGTTGGTGAGACCCCATCTGGAGTACTGTGTGCAGTTCTGGAGACCCCATCTCCGAAAAGACATAGACAGAGTGGAGGCTGCCCAGAGGAGGGCAACCAAAATGGTGCAGGGTCTGCACCAGAAGACATATGAAGAAAGACTAAATGAGCTTAATATGTATACTCTTGAGGAAAGAAGGGAGAGAGGGGACATGATAGAAACTTTCAAGTACCTCAAGGGAATTAACAAAGTCCAAGAGGGTAGCATCTTCCAGAAAAAGAGATGTCCAAGAACAAGGTGGCACAATTTGAAGATAGAGGGGGGATGGCTCAGGGGTAATGTGAGGAAGTATTTTTTCACTGAGAGGGTTGTGGATGCATGGAACAGCCTCTCTGAGGAGGTCATGGAGTCAAGAACAGTGGGGGACTTCAAGAATGCATGGGACAGGCATAAGGCAGTCCTAGTGGCGGGTAAGAGGAAGTAACCTGTTGGTTAACTAGGATCTGCAGCTTATCTGTTAGGTAGGAAAATGGGCAGACTAGGTGGGCCAAGCAGTCCTTATCTGCTGTCAAATTCTATGTTTCTATGTTTCTAATTAGGCACATCAACACCTTCAACATGCCATGGCCCTATAAATGTTTGGGAATGATAAATCATTGCAGGGCTGATTTAGTCATCAATATTTCTCAGCTGTTGCCAGCTACAGGTAATCCAAATGAACTTTTCATAAATGTTCCCCTTTAGGATTCGTGTTAGCTTCTCTTTTTACTATGACATATTTTTTATTATTTCAGTGTATGGCTGGAAGTCACTCAGCTTCTCAACACACATTGACTCGATCACTGCTAAACTGTTCCCCAAGCTTAGTGCCTTCCACTGCAGCAAATCCCACCTCAGCCATGCTGCCAGATGTCAGATAGTCTGCAAAAATATTCTCCCTGGTTTTGACTATATGGTGCACCTACCAAATTCCCCCTAGCTAGACTGAACTCCCTTTTCATTGCTTTCTGTCACTTCACCTTTAACTGCAACTCAATACCCACCACTATGTTCTGTACTTCAGTGTAAGCTGACCACTCCTGGAAGTATGACCACTCATGAATGACACCTTACTAACCTTTCAATTTTGAACCAAGACACTTCCTGATTAAGTGATTATCTTACCTTCCCACTCATGCCAAATCCCCTCCACACCTACAGTACTTTCCCAGAAACACTAATTGCCACTTCTTTCTCACTCCTAGATGTTGCTGCTGTAATGAGCTGGTTGCACTGTCCTGGGAAATTTCCATACCCTGAACACCCTTCCTAGTCAGCTAATAGAGCAGCTGACACCATCAGGAGAACTTTAACAAAGCATAATATTTAGATACAGTTCCACTTGTATTTCACATTAGTTCTCTATTTTTACTCCCAGTTATTTATTACTGAAGTCATTTGCATGTAAACAGAATATTTTCTCCTGAAGAGTTCATCTACTCCTATTTGTTATTCCCTACCTAAGGTCATAATGCACTGCTTTTGACCTCACAATTGCTCCCATTGCAACAGATTGTAATGTCACAACAGAGGATTATGACTTGAAGTAGGAAGTAAGCTATACAGGCAGATGAGCTCTAAGGCAACTCTATGGGACAAATATAATGCACGTTTACTCAGCAATAAATAATGGGGAGGAGAACTATATAGGATATACATGGAATGCAAACAGAATTGTGCCAAATTATTGTGTTTTTCAATGTTTTCTCTGAGGCGTCAGTAGCTCTTTAAGTCTTCTTCTTCAAAGCTGACCTTCAACGAAATTATCCAGGAGCTTACTAGGACCACCTGGGTCTGCTTTCCAGCTAAGCATATCTTGTAAAATTTTTGTCAGCAATGCACTTTTGTCTGTAGTGTATTGGTTATCGTGTACTATTTTTTTCTGCATTATTCCATCTTCTCATTGAATCCTACCTCAGAAACTCAACTGGAAATGAGCTGTTCCCTGCTCAGAGGGTTCTGTCCTGTTTAAATGCTTCAAATAAATAAATCTTAGGAAACTAATATGTACAGTATGCGTTTCTTCCACTGGCCAGTAACAGGCATAATTACATTAGCAGCTACACCCTGCACTGAATGGAAGGTGACTATATATTATGTTTTCCTTCTGGCCTGCTCCACAGAGAACTCAGCATAGAGGAGGCCATTTGTGTTTGTTTGCGGGGAGGGTATGTAGGAGGAATGCACCTAGTTGCAGGTAGGGAGAGGTAAGGAGAAGGAATCACCCTGGGAAGCACTGAGGAAAAAAGGAATGAAAAAGAATAGAAAAGTACAACAGTGATATGTGCAAAGGGGTTAACAAATATATTAAACTATTTTGAATCTTTGTAAATCTTCAGGTCCCCAAGTAACACGGTTTACAAAAATAGAGGAACGGCCTTGATCAGCTTCACAGACCATGCCAATCAGGCAATTTACAGGGGATTGCTAATTGACATGATCTTTGTGAACCTGTCCAGGGCTTTTGGCCATGTGAACCATTTCCTGCTGATTGGGTGCCTGAAGGATATGGACCTGTCAGATATGCCATGTTCATAGTTGAGTATAGTACACTTCCACTTAGATTCCATGTTGGTGGTA
This sequence comes from Neoceratodus forsteri, assembly GCA_016271365.2. Lineage (NCBI taxonomy): Eukaryota > Metazoa > Chordata > Ceratodontiformes > Ceratodontidae > Neoceratodus > Neoceratodus forsteri. The sequence continues at coordinate 733,360,965 of CM057453.1, forward strand.
TAAACTCCAGTTCTAAGTAATTGACTGATAAGAGTCCCTCAGGGTTCCATCCTTGAACCTCTTTTGCTTTCCATTTTTATAAATTCAGTTCCCATTATTTTGGAAAATACAAAATAAATTATTTATGCAGCTGACATAATCTTCTTCACTAGTTCTGCTTATGTTGCTGAGATTAACAGTGCCCTTAATGATGATTTTGCTTCATCATTGGCTAATTTTAAACTACTGAAAAAAAGTGCAGGATTTCTGCTTCAAAACCTGATCTGTCCAGATTTTCTGAATATCTCACCATTGCTGACAGAGTGGCTATTTTGAACAAAATTATGCTTTCAAATACTTAAGGGGCTCACTTAGACACCAATTTACCCCCCAACAAAATCACATACATTTTACTTGCAAACAACTGAATCAAAGATTGGGGTCACCTTACAGAATTTTGCTTAACCTTTGAAACTGCTTAACCCATGAAACAACATTAATTATTGCCAAGAGTATGCTCTTATCCATCTTAAATGACAGCTCTCATCTCCTTATTCAACAATTGCCTGCTGAATTTGCTCTCCTCACCACTGTATTTAACAATATTTATCATTTTGCACTTCAAGTTCCATACAACATATCATCATGCTATGTATGTCCAATGATGATGGTTGTCCCCTCATTTAAAAAGCATTTACAACCTTTGCAGTTTACTTGATAAAACCTTAAGAAATCAATCTGTGTCTCAATAACCCTGTTTCTTTTCATAAAACGGATGCCAGAAATCTATGATCTAGAGATAAGCAGCTACTGATTGTCCCTAACATCACTTCTAACATGGGGTTAGCAGGCATTCTCCTTCACTTTAAAAATTAGAATAGTCTTCCATTAACCATTTAAAATTCTAAAAGCTGTTCTTTTGTCTAAATGTCTTTTAATTGTTTTAGAGTATGCATTATGTTTGTAACGTGTTACAGCAAGTGAATGCCCTTCATATTGCATTTATTTGTTTTTATAGAGTTTGTCTTTGTTGATCATTATCTTTGTTGTGTTTAACTCTTTGTATGTTTATTCAGCTCTGGATCTTACTTGAAAAAGGGCATTTGACTCAATGTACTTACATGATTAAAAAAGTGATAAATAAAATAAAATACAAAACCTATCAACCCACAAAACAATACCACATACTGAGAAAATGTAATTTCCAAGATGCTATTGGTGTGGAACATAGATTCCAGGGATCTTAGATGGAAAACAACAGTTTCCAAAAAATTAAGCACAAACCTAAAGTTTGTTTCATTACATACAACCTAATAAACCTGAAGTTCTTGTTATTACATTGTGAATGTGTGGGATAACAACTGACACAACAAAGCAGGGACCAAGTGCATAAAAAATGCACAAATGCATTCATCAATTTATTTTCAGAAAAATGCAAATACTTACAGAAATAAAAAAAAGTCGAATAATTAGTCCTGCACAAAGATATTCAGACTTCTGCTTCCTTCAGCAGAGTCTGCAGCTTTGCTTCAGCCCAGATAGTCCAATGAATACTTTTCTCAAGTAACCTGTGTGAAATACACACACACACACACACACACACACCTGTAGGTCTTACCCTACACACTGTCAGCACTAGACTGACTTGACTATTTAACATGCCCCTAGTGGTGAGCCCTTTTTACAGTTCCTTGTGATTGCTTCACATAATTGGGGAGTATCCATAGGCCACGTCATCACATAATTGGGGAGTTTCCATAGTCCATGACATTACATAACTGTGGAGTCTCCATAGGCCGTGGCATTACATAATCGGGGAATTTCAATAGGCCGTGGCATTACATAATCGGGGAGTTTCCATAGTCCATGACATTACATAATTGGGGAGTTTCCATAGGCCGTGGCGTTACATAATTGGGGAGTTTCCATAGGCCATGACATCACAGGCTTTATGATTCTATTTCATATGCAGCCTTCAATCACATCTCTGGGGCTGCTTCTGTTGTGTACAGGGTACACTTCATTCTAGACACTACAGGGCTTACAGTTATCCTTGCCCATAGTGTCTCACTGGCTGGCAGTCCAGTATTCAAGTGACTTTGATCTTGCCGCTAGTGTGGCAGTCAACTTTTGCTTCGGAGTATGCCTTTGCTCCAAAGCAATCATTCTTTTACTTGGTCTGAACAAGGAGCGTACATTCAGCCACCATATGTGGCCACACCAATGTGGAGCAACCCGGCCCCCAAAAAAAGAATTGCTCGGTCGCACTCAGTGACCAGTGCTGTCTCTCACACCTGAGCAGCATAAGTCAAAGGAGCTGCATTCAGCAGCAGCAGTTCCAGAGCTCAGTGCCACAGAAAGGGGCTCTACACTTCTTCTTAAACCAAGGGGCACCAGACATTAACAATCAAGTGCAATTTGCGCTATCTCCTATCTCTGCAAACGGGAGCATAATGCTGTGGGCATAAAGAGGGGGTAAAGAGAATAAGGGACAGCAAAGAGTTTTTGGAGATTGCTAGGTTGGCCACCCTGACAAGAATTTAAAGAAAAGACAGAATAAAATAAATGGAAAGGAAAGAGTGAAAGCAAAAAGCTGGGGGGGGATTGCACATAATCATGTTTATGACAGGAGTTTAAACACATAACAGGGGTCTCCCTGTTACATACATAAAGCCTAACAAACCTAAAGTTAATTTTATTACATCTAGCCTAACAAAAATAATATTCTCTTTTAAAACGTACAGTGTAATAAAAATAATGTTCCTTTCATCACATACAGCATAATGAGCCTGAAGTTTCTTTTATTATATACAGTACAGCTTAACTCAAACACATTTTGAATAGAAAACACACATCACACCAAAAATATGAAATCAGACACAATGTTTGATTTGACACTTTAATTACTACACATAGTAACATTCAAATAAAATATTGCACTCTTTAATTGACAATAAACACAGAAGGGAAATAAAAAGTTGAGTACGAGATCAACCAGAAAAAAAAACACTTACCCTGTTACATTGTTGTTATTACATTTTTTTCCCTGGATATTTGTTGATTTTAATGTTTGCTGTATATGTGCCTTCCTTTAGGAAATTGTTCTGCTTTACATGTATCTTGTAAAGCCGTAAAATCAACAAAAGCTTTTACAGAAAAACACTACTCTTCCTAAACATCAGCAATATAGAGGATAATGAAAGGCAGCCATAAACAACAAGCTGTGTCTGCACCCAGTTGAGGTATCTATGCAACCAGGAACATAGAAACATAGAATATAAAAACATAGACTTTAATGGCAGATAAGGACCGCCTTGGCCCACCTAGTCTGCCCATTCCCCAAGTATTGGATAAACTGCAGATTCTAGTTAACCAACAGCCTACTTCCTCCTACACTTGGCTTTAATTACCTTATGTCTGTCCCATGCATTATTGAATTCTCCCACTGTTTTTGACCCCATGACCTCCTCAGAAAGGTGGTTCCATGTGTCCACCACCCTTTCCATGAAAAAAATGCTTTCTGACGTTGCCCCTGAGCCACCCCCTCTATCTTCAAACTGTGCCCCCTTGTTCTTGCACATCTCTTTCTCTCAAAGATGCTCCCATATTGGACTTTGTTGAGTCCCTTGAGGTACTTGAAAGTTTCTATCATGTCTCCCCTCTCCTTCTTTTTCTCAAGGGTATACATATTTCTTTCAGTCTCTCCTCATATGGCTTCTGTTGCAGACCCAGCACCATTTTAGTTGCCCTCCTCTGGACTTCCTCCATCCCGTCTTTGTCCTTGCCAAGATGGGGTCTCCCGAACTGCACGGAGTACTCCAAATGGGGTCTCACCAACTGTCTGAACAGAGGGATAACAGCGTCCTGTTTTCTACTGGTGATGCCTCTCCCTATGCATCCCAGTATCCATTCAGCTGTCCTTGCTGCCTTCTCACATTGTTTGCCAACCTTGAGATCATCTGATATGACTATTCTGAGGTCACTTTCCATTTTTGTTGTTGTTAGTGCCCCCCCCCATTGTGTACTCTTCCCCTGGGTTTTTGTTTCCCAGATGCATTACTTTGCACTCTTTTGCATTGAATCTAAGCTGCCACACTTTTGACCATTCCTCCAACCTTGCCAAGTCCCTTCTCATCCTTTCCACCCCCCTTGTGTATCAACCCTGTTGCAGGCTTTTGTATCATCTGCAAAGAGGCATTGTTTTCTTTCCAGCCTCTCTGCAATGTCTCCTCTAAAGACATTAAAGAGGACCAGTCCCAGTACTGACCACTGCAGTACCCCACTGGCAACCACCCTTTCTTCAGAGTGTACTCCTTTTACCTGAGTCCTGTTGGTCAGCCAATTTGTTGCCCTGGGTGGCTAACTTGTTTATTAATTTTTGTGTGGGACTGTGTCAAATGCCTTGCTAAAGTCAAGGTAGGCCATATCTACAGCCCCTCCTCTGTCTACTACTTTGGTCACCCAGTCAAAGAAATCTATTAGATTCGTCTGACATGACCTTCCCACTGTGAATCCATGCTACCTCAGGTCCTGTGCTCCACTGGCCTCTAGATACTCAACAATTCTTTCTTTCAGAAGTGATTCCATCATTTTCCCTACCACTGAGGTTAAACTAACAGGTCGGTAGTTCCCTGCCTCTGCCTTGCTCCCACCATTGTGGAGATGAATCACATCCACTCTCCTCCAATCCTCAGGTACCACACCATCCTCCAATGATTTGTTAAAAAGGGTAGTCAGTGACGTCACTAGGTCTCTCCTTAGTTCTTTTAGAATTCTGGGGTGAATCCCATCAGGCCCTATTGCTTTGTCCACCCTGAGTTTAGGAAGTTCTCTCAGGGCCCTTTCTTCTGTGAATTGGCTGTTATTGACCCCCTGTCTAGAGTGCTTCTATTGCTTGGTTTAGGTACCTCCCCTTCTTCATCTTTTGTGAATACTGAGCAAAAGCATTCATTCAGTTTCTCTGCTTTTCCACTGTCATACTCTGCCTACCTCCCTTCCCCTTTGTTAAGACTTACTATCCCTTCCTTAGTCTTTCTTAGCTCCCTGATGTACCTATAAAAGGTTGTATCCCCTTTCTTAGCAGAGTTGGCTATCTTTTACTCAGTTTGGGCCTTTGCTATTCTGACTGCCTTCCCCACTTCTTTCTGCTTTAAATGGTACAGTTCTCTGCCCTACTCATTCTGTGATTCCTTATACTTCCTGAATGCTATCTTTTTCTCCCTAACCTTTTCCACCACCTCTTTTGAGAAACCTAGTAGTTTTTTTTACTTTGTTTTGTTTTGTTTATTTGCTTCACACAAAGACTTTTTGTCTCTGTGATGGCAGTTTGGATTTTCTCCCATTGTTCTTCTACCCCTCCTTCCTGCCATTTGCTAGTGCATTCCTTATGCACTCACCCATTTTGGCAAAATCAGCCCTCCTAAAGTCCAGTACTTTTGTCTTTGTGTGGCTTGACTCTACAGATGTGTTTATCATGAACCACACTGTTTGGTGGTCATTAGCTCCCAGATGGCTACCCACTTCTAAATCTGTGATCCTCTCACTATCTCCATTTGAGAGTACCAGGTCTAAGATTGCTCCCTCCTGAGTGGGTTCCAACACTAGCTGTCTGAGGCATGCCCCCCTGCAGAGCATCGAGAATGACCCTGCTCTTGGATGTGGCTGCAGCACATGTGCTCCAGTTAACATCTGGCATATTCAGGTCCCCCATCAACAAAATCTCCCCTTTTTCTGCCATTCTAAGGATGCCTTCTAACATTTTTTTGTCCACTTCCTCCCCCTGAGATGGGAGTTTGTATACAACCCCTGTGTGGATTTTGGTGCCATTACCTGTCTCCAAGGTGACCCACAGTGCTTCCTCTCTTCTCCATTTACCCTTTAATTCTGTTGCTTTGATCTTTTCTCTTACATAGAGAGCTACTCCTCCTCCTGAAGCTTGAGACATTCCCTGGTTGCCATGGAAACCTGAGTTGAAGGCACAGGGTTGTCTGTGAATGGATGCCCATACATCAACTTTTTAGTATGTGAACATCCATGTCCATTTCAGACACTCTGTTTCCTTTCAGTGAACTGGGATTTGGGGAGGGAAGACATCTGACAGTTGGTTGTGGGCTTAAATTACTGATTCAACATACAGCTAGCATCTGCAGTTGCAGTTATATCAATAAGTTCAAGTTTTTTTTTTTTTTAGAAAAAGCTACCAGCTCAATTTGCTAGAGAAAAACAGCTGGGTGGAGGCATTCTAAGCTGTTGTGGTGCAGTACTGACATCACTACAGCAGCACAACAACATTTTGATGTCACGGCTGCAGGGCATTAACTCTATTCTAGGCATAGGTTTCCATGCAGAACAACATTCCACCATACACTATACTGTATATAGAATAATGTCTAGGTGACCATACACAACAAGGCTGGGTTCCCATCTTGGGGATGTGATGACATCATAGAGACCTCAAGAATGAAGTGGGAGAGGTTTCTATGGTGTCATCACATCCGCAAGATGGAAACATGGCCTTAGTTCTTTCTGTATGGTCACCCATGCATTGTTCTACATAGTATAGTTTGCACGTATTGGAAAGGGAGATTACTACAATGCAATGAAAAAAATACTCAGCAAGTCAATTTAATTTAAAAAGGGGTAATCTGCTCAAACATACTACTCTGCAGAATTAGAATCAGCCTACCCCAATAAATCTCATACCAAAAGTTAGGTTTCTACATTGCTTTGTTTTAAAGTTAGGAGATGTTTTGTAAACCTGATTTCACTACCTGTCCAAAATAAGCCAGTTTCAGTGAAGAGCCACTGTTGATATCATAACCAGAACTCACAGACTAGTCCTCCCTGTCAGCAAACTTATATGAACTATTTATTTGAAGTTTTAGAAACTGTAACTGTAGTAATCATTAAAAATGCAGACATAAGCTTGTAGGGTGGTACCAAATTGGAAAGAAAAGCGTTTAAATTCTGAGGTCTTTATTAAAGTTTTAAAGGGTTCATCTCTGAATACCTGGTTAGGTGCCCATAGGCAAAGGTATCTGCCCCCCCAAAGACAGATATATCTGAGCCTGTGCATTGGGTATGCTAGCAAGAGGTTACCAGTTTGAATCCCTCCAGAACTAAGACCAAAGGTTGATCCAAACTCACAAAAACAGACAAGAGGGTTACCTTGACTGTTACAGTGTTCACAAGACTGCACTCAGAGGTTGGCACTTTGGGTGTAGAGGGCCTGACCTGCTGAGTGAATCTGTGACACCTGCCACTTTCCAAAATTGCATGTCCCAACTGCTTTTTGAGATTGTGTCACTGATGCATTCCGCAGTCTGCAGGCAGTTCAAAATCTCATCCCTGTAGTATTCTAAAAATTGTACACATTTTTTGTCATTCTAAAGCCATGTTTGCTGCTGTATTCCAACCCCCCATCACATTCTTAAGTACTGTACCTTGCATCTTCACATTATAGAAATGCATGCCCTGACCCACCCAGTGTCAGTTTTACCTTTTCAGATGTTTACTACAACTGCATATTTTTTTTTTAAATTACTTTTTTGTACTCCCTCTTTCTGCACACTATCCTCACACACACAGCCTACCTGAACACTCAACTGGTCCCCATGGAGCCTTGGCTATACCCTCAGGTGGGTACAGGGCAGGGCAGTACATCCTGATGTTTCAGTATTTTGTCGGACCTCCTCGGGCAGTTAGGCAGGCGTGTGGGCGATCAGAGTCTTTGCATACAGTGCTCCATTATCTAGGAGACCATGCGCTGTTTTTCCCTGTTTGGGGGAGTGGTTCAAACCAACGTAGCCACTCCCCATTCTCTTACAGCCAACTCGATGCTTGCTGAACCTCGGACCTCTACCAGAGGCCAGCCAAGCACTGAGTACTACCCCCCCCAAAAGAGGAGAGCAGTCCATCGGATGCACAATTCTCTCCCTCCCCTGCTGACCCCTAATGGCTCAGGCTTGTTCCCAAACCCAGGTCACCGGCATGGTATGAGGTGTGCATCCAGTGCCTCAACCCTCAGTGCCACCAGGCCAGCATAATTGCAATTTTATGTAATGTGGGAGAAATAAGTCTTATAAGGTAGTTTGCGAGAAGGGTTAGGCTATGAGTTCTGGTTGTGACATCATCAGAAGTTTGTTACTGAATCTGGCTTTTTTGAACAGGCAGTAAATTTAGGGTTATAAAATGACTTGTAACATTTAAAGAAAGTAACTTAGAAATCTCATTTTGGCACGAGAGACTGGGGATATACTGATCCACATTTTCAATGTATTGATGCTAGAAATTTTGGCTGGACTCCCTCTTTTAAAAAAAGACATCTGCATTGTGATAATTCATTACAGAACAATAAAACTGACACTGCAAACAAGTAATTTTAACAGAAACTGAAAGATACTGTAGAGCTGGAAGGCTTGACTTGCATTGGTTGATCTACAGAGAAAGAAACAACTGAGTTTCCATTCACAGAGCTGCTCTCTCCAGTTTCTCCCCACCAACAGCTGCATGCTGATGAAGGTTTCTTAGATTTCTATGTGGTATGCTGAACCGCTCCCAATTTTCACCTGACTGAGAAAGGTAGTTTTTTACAATTCTAGTGTCAGCTGCTTTTTTTCCCCTTGCTGTATCCTGGCATTGTCTTGCTCAATAATAACTTGTCTCTCACTCGTTTTGAGAAAACAGCAGCTGCCATGGTTCCTGATACCTTACCTGAAACATGATCTCTGTGACTGAAAATGTGCCAGATACAGAAAATGACAGTTCTGTGTGGGTGTGGTGTGAGGTGATGTCAAAACAATACCACGACAACTGTTCTTGACCTTGGAACTGTACCACAACAAGAACATTGTCTGTATGGAAAGTCATGCACAATACAGACAACCACATGCTCTCTTTCTATAACTCATTCACTTAATCACACATAATACACTTGCCTATAATCTCTAGTCATCCTCTAACATTTATGAAATTATCAATCTAAATCACAAAAACTAAAAAAAGTCCTTTGCACAATAGGAAAAGGTGGAACTGGAATGCTTTTTTCACCCTAAACCATTAATTGGTAGCAGGACAACATAAAAGCAAGTATCACACTTCAGCAGACAGAAATTTGTAATCAGTGGGAAATAATTCATATGCAATTTGGAAATGCACATGTTTTTTGATAGGCAGGTCTATTGCAGTAAATCACTAATCAGTCAAGCAGTTTTTCATTCAGTATTTTTAAATCAAGTATTCCATGAATGTGTTGCTCTAGATAGTGACATACTTACTGATTGATTCAGGTTGTATAAGGAAGTTGCGTCGTTTTGAACATAGGGAATGTGTTTGCTGAATATAGTACATGGTTGTAGATTAACACATCTGGAAGTTGTAGTAAATAAATCATTTTTGTTCAAATGCAGCATTGTTGGGAACATAAACCTTCTGCAGTTTTAATATTATTTAAAACTTAAGCATGTGTGATACCCTGTTAATATACCCAATTCATAGTCTCATGTATTTTTCTTGAAATATTCCTGTTTACTCTTTATTTAGGGTCCCTTGCTGATGCTGCCTTTTTTTCCCATCCAGTATTTATTTCTTTAATTACTTAAAAGTTCCAGCACCTGTGACATTAGTTGAATTGAAGCCGACATTGCAGCTTTCCATGTAGGTTTCACTCAACTGATCTCACCTGGTTCTGGAACTGATAAGTTACTAAGATAATTATATCAGTCAGGGTAGCATCAGCTTGCCAGCCCAGTGGCATGGAGGACTGCGGCACTGAGTGCCACACCACCTGCTACTCTGGCAATCTGGGTTCTGGAATGGAGCAGTGTCACTCAGGGACCAACCAGAGGAAGAAGCAATGAGTCTCCAGAGACAGTTCTCATCCTTCAGGGTGCAGTGACATGTTCCACTGCTTGGCTGCCACCTACTGGATGATGGATGGCATGGCATATGGCTACATCTCTGAGGGACGGGCACAGGCATGCACACATGCAGCATCTTGATGTGGAACCTTTGTAAAAGAGCTCATGCTCAAAGGTCTCTCCAAAAGTATAAATACATAAAATAAATAAAAATAAAAAAAAATCTGCACTCTGCATGTCCACACCCTTGCATATATGTCAGCCTCAGTGAAGGAAGAAAGTGGAGGTGGATAAAGACCCCCCCAGACTGAGAAGATGGCTCTGGCTGCTTACAGGTCCAACACCCGATGATTCATGTGCCACCGCTGGAACAAGCATGGTGAGGTGAGGCCTGGGAGAAGTTGTGGTGATAGGGCTGGGGCAGCCAGCGTGATACAGGTTGGCTGGGGTGGGGAGAGCAAATAGCTCTTTAGAAAAATGACGAAAAGTATCAACTTTGTTGAGAGGTCCTAAATGGTGAACAAAATGATACTATTTCAAAACAAACACACAGAACAGTATGCTAATGATATTTAAACAGACTTTACACATGCCCACATTTTCAATTGAATTAAAAATGTAAAAACGGTTTCTATTTCCTCTAAGACTATAATATATTGGCATTATGGATTTAGTTGAATCAGTAGTGTATGATATCATTGCAAATTCTGATCTATACTTATTTATTTTATCTTGCTATTGCCCTCTCCTGACGTGTATGATGCCCTTTATCTACATATTCAGTCTGTTGTACCACTTTTTTCCCAACTGAAATAATTAAAGGAGTATTCCTTTTAGTAAGGCTCAGAACATATTTTCAACAATATTCTCTGATGTTTTTAAACACCCATTGTTTAAGATCATTTTCCTTGTGACTATAATGAACAAACATGTACTCTCTGACCTAATGGGACAACAAGGAAAAAACTGCTGCAAATTCTGACAAAAACCTGGTCTGAGCCATAGTAAAGGGAGTGTGCCTTTTATTATTTCAGATGTGAAAAGCATACTACAACTGACTCAAAATGGGGAAAGAAATGTATCATACATGTAAGAAGATAGGGGGCAATCTAAAATGTATAGGTCAAAATGTTCCCTGCTGTCATTCACTGCTGCTTTAAATGATTTTCGCTGTACTGTACTGTACAGTATCCAATGATAAGGGCGCTCGCTATTGAGCGTACACCAAAAAGGGGGACTCAATAGCGATGCCTTATCAGATGGCTACTGGATGGGGTGGGAGACTGCAGGTATCATGACATCCTGTCACTATATATATATATATATATATATACACACACACACACACTCTTGGGGAGGAGCCAGCATGGCGGAATGGGAGGGAAGGCTTGTGTGGTGTGTTGTGGCAATGGGCAGCTGAGCTGCCTCATGGTGTGGTGGGTGGGTCACAGGCTTTAGCTGGGAGGGTGCCGGGTTCAGGTCTGGGTGCACATACATTTTGTTGCGCCTGGCCAGAATTTTTTGTGGGGAATTTGCACCCCCCGACATGCAACCCCTGGAGTTGAGAATCCTTTAGTGGGGGGGGGTGCGGTGGTGCAGTCCCTGCATAAACATAAAAAATGTAAGTCCCCAGTGCCCTTTTGCAGTGCACTGGGGTGTACATTGGCAAAACTGATTTTCAGCAATGTACATTCACCGTAACAGCAATCACCCTTGTGCGATCACCATTATCACAAAGAACCATACTGTACTTACTGTGCTTAAGCCAGATGTCAGAATTTTGATGGAGACTGGGCAGAGGGATCAACATACAATAATAGTACGAACCTATAGCATTTTAAACTGATGCATAGCACAAAATGTACTATAAACAGCAGAATGCCACTGTAATTAGCAATATTTTGTGTTATGGTATACTTCTTTATGCCGTTCATGATATATCACTGCTGCTCCATTTCAGGTGGAAGGGGTATCAGTGATAGATATCTTGTTAAATTTCACAAAATGCTGTATTATGATATACCACAAAATATGGTAATGTTACTGTGAGAAAAGTGTGGCAGTTTAATCATGGAGAATGCTATTCTTTATAGCTCTGTTGTAATTATGTTTTCTTTGTAATGTTCCAATGCCTTGCAGAGTGTTTTATGACTCATTATATGAAAAACACTATATAAAATGGTACTGTATTTTGTTTTGATAAGAGTGTTCAAAATTCAAATATAAGCATCCGGAAACATCGTATTACCTAAGGCAGGATTTGATCAACTATTTCAGAAGTCCTTGACCTTCAGGAAACAATTATCTTACTGATTTAATAACAGGATGGTTGGATGATGTATTCAGAAGAATTAAGACATGTATTTGTTCAGTTATTAGTTTATAATAGCAGTAATGTTCAATAGCGAGGCATCTCCTGATGGATTACCAACATTGATTTTTCCATGCGTACTCAGCCTTTCCCGATGGTTGTTAAAACCTAGAAATACACCAATGATTGAATTTTATAGGTTAGCTGATGCAGTATGTGAAATATATGGGGATAATGCATGATCCATGAATCAAATGCATACCTCTAGTGCTAAGAAGGCATGAGGCATTAACAAAGTGCATTTACACCCTGGAGTGTGCATTAATCCGTGTGAGTACATTACCCCCCTGCTGTGCATAACCTGCACATTTGTTAGCCTTATTGTAAAATGGTTTTTGAGATAAAATTAAAGAAAATGTTTCATTTAAAATGGCAGACCACTTTGAATAGGGAACACTTATTCAGGGAAGAGTTGTTTAACAGTAGGGGGTATTTCAATGTTGCTTTCAAGCTTTTGTGAAAACTGGCAAGATAGTGCAGCTCTCTCTTTGAGAAGAGTTACAGTAGTTCTGATTTTTTTCCCGCTCTGTTGTTTAATGTAACAGTTTTACAAATTTCAGTTTTTCCAAATCTGTATTTCAATGTAAGAGTTACAGTGTTTTCAGGGTTTCTTAGCATTTGATTCTCATGTTCTGACTGTGGGTATGAGTTGGGAACAGCAGTGTTTTTCTGCTGTGCCATATAATAGATCAGTCCCCACATACTGTAGCTGCATTTTTATTTGTAAATGCAAGGTCATTTCCAGTATGACTGCTGAAGCAGCAACTGTTTTGAATATAATGTTGGTGGCCTGAGGTTTGAATTTATGATTCTGGTTGAAGTATGGGTTACCATGGAGGTCATTATGAAGTGTGTATCTCTCAACCTGGCTGGCAGTATAGCCTAATGGTTACAGTAATGAACTGTGAATGAGCTTGGTACATTCAGCAGACTTGGGTTTTATCTTCTGTCGTGTCTGTGACAAGCACAAACATCAAGTTATTGTACTGTATGGTAATGCTGGGTAAAGAGCACAACAACAAGTAAGATATAATAAAAGCAGTTTATTACATATACTCATGCCATTACAAGTGAAGCAAAGCAATCACAAGGGTACAGAGCAAGTTTTCCCCCAGCCCTCGGGCATCATCTCTCACTCTGAGGGGCTGGCCGTGCAAGCTAATATGTATTAGTGAGAACAGTTAGAATTCTAGATATGGAAAATAAGCCCTAATGGCTAAGAAACAATAATTAGGTGGCTCCCTTGGGAATTATGTTAGACAAAGAAAGTGTAAAGCTAGCAATAAACTTAGAACAAAGGAAATTCAGTGTCAGCTATAAAGTAAAGACAAAGGAAATGCAGAGCAAACAGAAATACATGTGGACTGATTCTTTGGCAAAAATACATGATTATGACAGCAGGCCCATAGCACATACATATGACTACAACAAAATATCAGTGAATGCACACATAAAATCCATGATTCTAAACACATACCTCATATAAGCAAATGCATAACAGTAAAACATAAGCACAGCAGGTATAATGAAACTATAAGCAAAATGAATATATATACTGTATATATATATATATATATATATATATATATATATATATAGTCTTGCATATAACAGAAAATAAGGAAATAACACTGTAAAATGAGTGTATATGATACAGTGTATACAATAGCAATCAAAATCCCTAGTATCCACAGTGGGTACCTATAATACATGTTAGTGCAATACAGAAATATCACAGTAATGGTTAAATATCTGTCATTGGTGTGTGCATGACGGTGTAAAGAGTGTGGGACCCAGGCATAGCATTCCCCTCCTTGTTGCCTTAGAAAAGTCAACACAACCATAGGGAAGTGGTTGGAATCTTTTACAAACCGAAGGCATGAGCCATATAAAGGAATATAAGTTGCTCACAATGTAGCATGATACTACATCACATACATCAAAGAGTTAGTATTAGAAATATGAGAAAAATGAAACAGTGGTGACATGTGTGATGGATAATCACAGATTGAAACTTAAATTCAGACAAAATTCATTTAGGTTGTTTAAAGCAGACACATAGTCAGGGTCACTGTCAAAAATGGGCCTGTTCAGGAGTTGGTACAGGGGTGATCACAGATAGAACACAGATGGTGTGTTTGTAAAGCACAGTGCAGAATCTAGGGATGTCAACACCACAATTGATATGCATAATTAAAAACAGTATTGAAGGCATTGAGCAACATAAAACAACATGACACAAAAAAGTTGACTGATGATGAGGACGCCACTTTGAGAGTGGATAAGGCATCTGACAGCAGCATTGATGCTGTTTTTGATTGAAGAATCTGTTGTTAATATCTCTTGACAGATAGGTCATTATAACATGGATATGACTATGTCGAAGGTTTATATGAGTAACAGTCCATAAAGTTTATATGAGTAACAATCCATGAAGTTTATATGAGTAACTACAAAGTGGCATAGATACAGATGAAATGTCATATGCAGAAAGGTGGTAACCCCACAAGGCACACGGGGCAATGCAAACATTGAGTTAAAGAAGACACACCAACATAGTAAGAATGTCAATGTTCAGGTTGCTGGCTGCTGGATGGCTGGATTAGCAGAGGTCTTGGCAGGGTGTGCAGTAGATTGTGCACTGAATCCTTTAATGGAAGAGCCATACACACTAGCATAGAGTTTGAGTGGTGGAAGTTGATCACACCCCTGCACAAAGATTAAGAGTCCATAAGAGAACAAGTGACATTTCATACGAATCACCAGACAGGCTTGAAAAATACCAGCAGTGAAGAAAAGTTGAAGGAGTTTCTTGAAGATCTTACACATGCCATTTTGTTAAAACCTGTAAACTTGTAAAATGCTGCTATAAACACAGTTTGTGAAACACACGTAGCTTTGCTAAGAATGAAGAACAACAGGGTTATTATATCAATGTTTTTTTAAGTGTGGTGTGACAGATTCTAAATTACTGACAATTGTGGAAGGAGTATAGGTAAAATAGAGGCACCGTCCATATGCACAGAGGTGCAGACCGAAGGTCTAATAATACCATTTGACCATCTGTGAATTCATGACTATGTCAGGGTTACACCCTGCTTTCAGGTCACAGAAGAGGATATGACAGTGATTAACATGATGCTCCTGTCTATGTGTTGCTGGCAGGTCTAACTGAGGACTGTGTTATAAAATATTGTATTATGATATCAATAACACACTTCAAACATGTAGCTAATGGCAGTATGCCAGTTACACCATGTATTATCTGGGTAATGTATATTGTTGGCCTATATCATCTGATGACCATAGAAAGGGGTCCCATATGGGTCTACTTTCTTTGTATTGTATTGTATAGTGAAATACTCCAAAGTACTGAGTAGGGTAGGGCTTGGTAAGGGCCTACTATGGAACTTTGAAGTATAGGTTCTTGAGCAGAATCTAAATTCTGCCATATTATAGTTGTTAAGATGTAAAAATCACAAGACATGCATGGAGTGCACTTATTTGCCAGGGTACCTGGGAGTGGTGAGGCAATCAGACCACTTTGATCTGAATTCCTGCTTGGAACATAGGGTAGGGTTTCCCTTTGTAGATGAAACATAGTTGGGGCACAACCTCACTTGCACGCTGTGTGACTCAGAGCCAGTCACCTAATCACCCCACTGTTCCCAGGCCACACCCAAAAAACAGGCACTTGTGCCTAGTGGGCCCAACCTGGTAACCAAAGAATTAAAAGAAAATAAACAAGTTTTATCACTGAAATGTGGGACACCAACACTTAAAGTGAGGGACACTGACCCTCATGTTGTGTGACATATACACAGACATAGCTATACAAGGTCAAAACACTGTGAAACCATTGTGTTTACTTGTAAAAGTTATATTTTTGAATTAGCATCATATAATGTTATTAATTTATGCTTTAAAGTCTGAATTTATAGCACACTGTCAAGTGGGCAGCGCCTTCTTCATGAGAAAAGATAAGGGACAGAATAATTTTGAACAGTAAAATGAGGGACATGCCTCATAATTATGGACATTTGAAATGTATGGTGAGTGTATTCACTTTGACCTGTAGAGCATTACATGAAGTTCTACTACTTTGCACAGCCCTTTGTGTAGTGCACCATGTTGCAAAGTGCCAACTTAGCCAGGTGAAAACTACCTGAAGTGTGCCCTTCACATCTTTATTCCACTGTTTGTTTAAGTTTCTCTTCTCCCGCCAACCTGTTGATCACCCTACCATTCTTCCCCCTCCACCCAGTCCTACCTAGTTTTAATTAGCAACTCCCCTCATCCATCCACTGCAGCTACACCCACCACCCTTCTCCCCACCACATCAAAAATAACCCTTCCCCACCTGATAAAAAAAAAACCAATGAATTCCATTCCCAACCTCTTCTCCCCAGCAACAGTGACAACATTAGAAGATATCCCCTGCCATGCACATCCTGAGCAACATCTATCCACCCTTCTCCACCATGCCACACTGAATGACACCAACAGAAAAATAATATCCTATTCTGAGTGATGGGAACAGGCACAGACCCTCCTCTCACCACCTCTTCTCAGTGCTGCCTAATGAATAGATGTATATGCACATAGCGATCAGCTGTTATTACTATGAGTGTGCACTCCTATCCTTTCAGATGGTAACCGTCAAGTTGGTTAGATGAGGGTCTGTGCCAGTTACCATCCTTCTGAATAACATATCCTTTTTCTGTAGGGTTGGGGTCAGTCATGGTGGCATGGTGGTAGATGGTGGATTGGTGCAGCAGTAGTGGGTGCAGGAAGGGAGAGTCTTCTAATTTTGGCAAGATGGCAACAGAGATTGGAATTCAGTTTATTTGGTTTACAGTCAGGTGGGGAGGGTTTCTCTCTGCCATGGTGGGGTTGGAGGAAGGTGGAGGGTGTTATTGCAGTGAGTTGGGGGGGTTCTTGTTTAATAAAAACAGGTAGGGCTTGGCTGGTTAGAAAGGTGGTAGAAGTGCTTCAAGTGGGTGGAGAAGAGAATTTTTTTTTAATTAAAAAATTGGAAACAATTAACATCACACTGTGAATTGCAGGCAAAATGCCATCTTCACCAGAGCTATGTATAACATGATGTTTGGCTCTTCACCAGCAAATTCCCATCTAAGTTATAATTTGGGGGGCACGGACACCAGTGGGAGGGTAGGTGGCATCTGTCCTGGTATGAACTGGGCCACCGGGATCTGGAGGGGGGCACTACCTACATGCTGTGGGGCACATCGAGGGTCAGGTGGGTGCTCCTGCTCTGGATGCCCTATGGGGACACAACCTGGATAGGCGGTCCACTATGTGGCACTTGTGGGGCATGGTGGGGTTGGGGAGGTAGGACATGCTGTACTACCCATAGGACAGCTCACCCAGGGAAGCGATGTCTAAGTCCCCTTACGCCAGCCCTGGCTGGTCTAAGGGGACTTAGAATTTCTCCTACTGGGTGCTGTCTGTGAATAGCAAGCTGCAGCTTGCATCGGCACAGTCCACCTAGTGCCGTGTCTCAGGGCAGTGCAGGGTACAGGGCTGGCACAAGTCCTGTTTGGGGCAGGCAACCTGTGGTCGATGCAGGCAACCTTTGAGAATTGCATGGAGGCAGCCCTGGAAGCAAGGTGCACCTTGCGCCATATCTGTTTGGTACAAGCACCTTGCATCAGAATCAGGGCTTTGAGAATCAGGCCCTATGTGTTAACTTTTGGATTAGTTTGATCAGTACACGTTAGGCTATGATTTTGTTCATTTTGTTTACTTTAACTTGCTGAAAATGTTTTGCAATCCAGCTGACTTTCTCTCTGACAAACTGCAGTATAGTATAACACTTCTAATACCTGATGATCTAGTGGTTATGTGATGCCCTGAATTTTGTTTTATTGTTAACCAGGAGAGACACAGTAAGCTGAAAGCTTGTTTACAGGTGTGGTCTTGGAGCAGAAGGAAGTTTAGTGACTTGCTCAGGGTCACACAGTAAAGTACTGGTCTGGTTCAATTCCAAAGCTCATGCTCTTTTGTTAATCCACAAATAAGGCTTTCTTTTTCCACGTGAATCCCCTGCACCTAGCCTGTTTTCTGATGAATGCCCCACTATCCATACCCTGTCCTTAGTACTGCCTGGGGCTGCATATGTGCTTACAGTCTCATGAAGAGAATTATCACACCTCAGATTGTAATCTTGTACCTCAGAGAGTTGTGCACACCTATACCAATACGCATCCTCAGCTGGCACTGTTAAAAATGCCTCCCAAATCACTCTCCAGTCCACTTTCTCAATGTTTAACTTCTGCTTGCACAGTAAACATTGAGTGGATCACCACCCTTCTGCACAGTGTAGATAGTATGTACAGTTCTCCTGTTGTGTTTTTTTCCGCCTCATTAACCAACAACTTGGTCTACCTGGAGGGCCAAGCAATAAGTATCATGACCCACCAGTAAAACTGTTGTTCATGCCCTCATAATGGCTGCACTGGATAACAATATTATTAGCAGGAGAGGCATACTAATACCTTGAGCGTATCCACCCAACTTCCAGTGTCAGTCTACTCCTTTATCTGTGATCTGGAGAACCCCGTAGGACAGTTCCCAGCAATTCTTCTCCAATACTTTTCTGTACTCTTCTCCACAATGTGAGTTGGCTGGCTACCACACTTCAAAATCTTGAATGAGTCAGAGTATACACAACTCCTTCAATACTGTTGTAACAAATGTCAACATCCCCCCCCCACCCCGAGGGTAATCTCTCTCTCCACTGAATTCATGTAACAGTTTAGGTGCAGCCCTGCCACTCTGAGTATTTGTCATTGCTGGCTACTATCATCCACAGTCAGGTAGTGATCACAATGCTGGCAGCCCCACGTTTCAGATATCACAGTGATGTGCTCAACATCCTCCTTCCTGTCTTTAACTAACCTGAATATAGCTGTACCTTGCTGCATTGTCCTCTTCAGTCCCTCTCTGGCATTCATTTTTCTCACCTGCTTCTCACACCAAAAACTGGTGAGTTCACTACCCTTCTCAGGGTTTTAAATACTTGATTAGCATTTTTTTTTCTTGGGATAATACTAACTGTACAGAAAACATTTATATAGGTTTTCCAGAAGTGTTATGTTTGTTAAACACAATGAGAAAAGTGCTATGCATTTTCACAATGTTTTAGAACTTTTATGAGCAAGACGCTAATCAATTTTTAGAGTTAAATAAAACCCTGCTTCTGCATCATGAATGTGGTTAGTACAGTCTCCCATGTTATTTTTACATATTTATAATAAACATGATCTTCTGGTAAGCCAGGCGGATAGCAGCATGGCACAAGTGGAAAAATAAGCTTTCCTACCCATGTAATATCTAAGCCACCTATGATTAGGCACTATTAAATGACGCGCATAATGACGTGCGCAGCCAACATTTACTAATACCTAATCAAAGGTAGCCTAGATCTTTTAATGATAGGAAAGCCCATCATTCCCCTTATTCCCTGCTGCTATCAGCCTGACTTACTGGAAAGATATGTTTATACTTAATATGTCATAAAAAAAAGGGACTGCACTTCATCTGTGGAGTCAAGCTTTTATGGCTTGAGGTTTTTGTTATTATTCTGATTTTATATATGTATTTTTTCTGATTTTATTGTTCATTTGTACAGCACCTTGGTGCTTGAAAGACACTTAATAAATAAAGTTTTATTATTATTATTATTATATTACTTGCATTCATGATGCAGAAGGGTGATGAGCACACCAGTTTTTGGTGTGAGGAGGAGTAGTAAAGAATGAATACCAGAGGGGGACCAAGAAGGCCACTCTCGTAAGGTACTGCTATATTCAAAAGAGGAGGGAAGATAGAAGGAGAGCAATATGAGCAGATTACTGTGAGCAGTAAGATGTGGGGCTGCCAGCACCATGATAACTACTTGACCCCATTGTCCTGGCCAGCATTGTCCTTCACATAAAACTAGTTCATGCAATTGTCCAAGGCTGTGTGTGGATATTAATATATGAAATGGCTACCACTACACATTCAGTCACTTCACTACCAGTGTAGTATTGCTTGTAAAGCACTTTGGGATACAATGTGTATGAAAACCACTATATAAATGCTGATTCTTCTTCTTCTTCTTCTTCTTCTTCTTCTTCTTCTTCTTCTTTCTATTATTATTATTATTTCCCATAGAAAAAGAAGACAAGACAAGCATATCTTTGATTTTCAAGAAAGTATGGATGCTGACATTGGACTGCACAAGAACTTTGCTACAAAAAGTGGTGAATCTCAGGGGTGGTGAAGGGTCTGGCTGCAACCCCCCCCACCACACACACACACACACACACACACACACATTGTAACATACTTGCTTGCTGCTGCTGCTGCATTTCACTTTGTTGAAAAAGTCTGATTTATTGATTGTACAAATGTTTACATTCAAACTATGGATTGCATTTGTAGGTTCTGTAAAATGTACTAGAAAAGAATAATAGCAGAAAATGTTATGTTTGAATAAAAATGTTTAGTGCATATTAAGTATGCACACCACCCCTGCACCCCCATAGTAGCATCCTGGATCTGTCATAACCACTAGACCACCAGGTTATTCAAGATTTGACCCCATTGTGGTTTGCCACAGAGAAAGTCAGTTGGATTAAAACACAATTTCAGCATATTAAAGTAAACAAAATGAATTGAACCATAGCTGAACATGTGTATTATACAAAATAATGCACATGGTTTTGACCATTTGGATGAAACAATTATATACAACGGGAAAAACAAACTAGTTAGCACTACAGAGAGCCATATATATCTCTGACTTTGGCTCCAATGATGTCATCACATAACACACTTGGCGGCAATTTTAGGAAACAGGTAAGACAGTTTTTTTGAAATTGGAAGGCTGATTTTACAATTTTCAAATGCTCTGGAACCACATTTAGGTAAATTATATAAATCTAGTTTTAGCATTAATGAACACAGCAGCCTTTCCTTTAGTCGCCTTCAGAGTCAGATTTTTGAATAGCTTGTTGTCAAAATGTTGCTTAAGTATCCTTTAAATGCAATCTTTTAAACCATGACCATGCAGTAAATGTTTTGACTCCCAGTTTACCAGCTGTTTAAAGCATCTTTGTGCATTAAATTCTTTCAGTTTACTGGGAGTTTATTGGGAGTCAAACAGATGTCATGTAGTATGACTAGACAATTGAGCTGACTGGATTTCATATATGCTTGCTCAACCATTGTGCAATATTTATTGTACAACAGCTCCCAATGTCTAAAACTCCCCAACTGGCATCATGGTCAAAGCTGACTTTCTGTACAGCCACACTTTCTGAACTATAGGTAGACTGCACTAATGTCCAACAGTATGTAGGCCTGTTCCCGATCATATCATCAGAAATCAGTGACATCTATAAGTAGTGTGGGTGTAAGAGAGTAGCTATTTTTTTGTTATTTTTCACCAGTGTGTATCTACAGTCCCTTGTTATACAGTATCTGTGTTGTATGATGTTGCACTTTTTTGATGGCCCTCTAGAAGCAGTGCACTGTTTTGCATCTGTATCACAGGCTGTGTACAGACTTTATCAGTCTCAATAAGCAGGGAAATATTGGTACCTGCACAAGTTGTACTGATCTCCATAATGAACACTTAAATACTATGTTTGACTCTATAAGAGTTTAAATTATTAGTAATATTCTGTTATTTAGGCAAAACATTAGTTACAAACTAAATTGCTGAGAATTTGGAACTCATCACTTCCCGCAAAACTGGAACCCCCCCCCCCAAATATGGCACTTCTCCTCCTCCTACCCCCTTGCCTCTTCCTTACGCAACTTTCTGCCATCTAATTGCTCCTGCTTTAACCCTTCTTAACCATCCTCCTACACCTCTGCTCCTCTTCATGACTCACTTCCCCTATTAAACCTTCCTGCCCCAAGCCTGCTTCTCAGCACACTCTCCTCTCCCTTTACCACTTACCCCTCACTCCTACCACTAATCTTCTTCCATTACCAACTGCCCCTGCTTAGTTATGACCTCTGGCTGGGTTCTCAGCAATCTGGAGGGGTCTAGCACTGGGCAGGCCTCCTCCTTCCCCTCCCTTCACCCTCTTTCCTTTCTACCCAACTTGTCCTCACCTAAATCTGCCCTCTGTCAGGATTTTTAGCACCCTGGTGATGTCTACTCTCAGGTAAGTTTCTTCCCTCTCTCCTTTTTTTCCTTTCCTGTTCTATTCCCTCTGCCCAACTTGTCCCCATCTAATTCTATCCCCTGACAGGGTTCTCTGCATCCTGGAGGGGCCCAGCACTGGGTAATTACTCTTCTTTCACTCCCCCTCTCCCTCTGTCCTTTCTACCCAACTAGTCCTTGCCTAATTCTGCGCTCTGGCTGAGTTCTCAGCATCCTGGAGTGGCCTAGTCTTAGGCAAGCTTCTTCTTTTCCTCCTTTCCCTTCATTCTCTGTTTTCTCTCTCTTCCCAACGTGTCCTCATCTAGTTCTGTCCTCTGGCCTGGTTCTTAGCATCCTGGAGGGGTCCAACACTGGGAAATGATTCTTCCTTCCCTCCGCTTTCCCTCCACCCTTTCTACCTAACTCGTCCTCACCTGACTCCTGCTCTCTAGCAGGGTTCTCAGCATCCTGAAGAGGCCTAGTCTTAGGCAAGTTTCTCCCACCCATCCTCCTACTTCCCTTTACCATTCCCTCTACTATCTCTACCCAACTTGTCCTTGTCTACTCCTGCCCCTTATTCTAAGTCCTCACCTCATTCCACCACTGGCAGTGATCACCACACTCTGAAGGAGCCAGTTCCAGGTATGACTAATCCTTCCCTACCCTATCTCTTACCCCAACCTCCCTCCTGCCCCCCTCTCTACCCCTCTGCACTTAAGCAAAGGAGTTAGTTCACTTGAGCTAATAACTTACACTATGTGTTGTGTCTGAGGTGCTCTCAGATTGCACTAGCCCTGTGTTAACTTGCCCCTCACAGCTGATTTTTTGCTCCCTTTGCTCTGGTAATGTTCCCCCCATCTTTACCCTCTCCTTTCCCCAGATGGTTTCCCCTGTCTACCCCTCTACCCTCCTTGATGTCCCCTCACTGCACCTCATTTATTCAATAATTGCAAAATGACCTGCCTCTTAACTGTGATCCATTCCTGCAAGGAGTTGGATCCAAGGCTACATTAAATTTCTGTACAATGTTCCTCAGATATGCCACTTGTAATTAAATGCATATTCCACAGGTATGATGTATTTAATTAAATGTTATGTCACAAATGTGATTGTATGATTATCTATGATATTTTGTAACTGTATATCTTGTTACAAATGTAAGCGAATGTTTAATTTCTCGGATATGTTAAATGGTAAACTGTATGTCTAATTCGTCATCCAAATGTCCCCCCCCCCAACCCAGGTCACACCAGGAGATGAGCAACTTGTTATTCAGTGTGCCTTCGTGGTAAAATATTTCAATAAATAAAAAAAAATGTTGCACTCTGCTCCCAGGCAGGCTGCCTGTGTGAACCATGTATTTGCATTTTGTAAATACTGAGGATAGCATAGCTACTGTAAAAACACAAGCTGGATTGCACAAATATATTCAATAAAAAGAATACTCCCATTATTATTTTATTTGCATTTTGAAGGGGTTATATGACCACTGGCACCATGTGACCTGTATTTCAAAATTTCTGAGGAGACAGAGGCACTCCTCCAGTGTGTATGATGAGGCACAATCCCAGAGGTCAGCTGCTCCCCTGTATATACCAGAAGGCTCCCAATGAAGCTCAGTAGAGTGAAGTGCTGTTGTGGTCTGGGCTGTGACCCTGACATTTTTGGCATCACTAAAATTGTTTGTATTGAGCATCAAGTTTGCGTTTTGTACCTGTGATTAGTGCTATAGCTGTATCTGAGCTATAAATGCATCTCCAGGTTTAAAGCATCTTCTGGTCTATGCTGTCAGTCCTACAGTGAGTGTAGTATTATATATTTGCTTTCTGCATACCGGAGGAGTGCCTATATATCCCGGCAAATGCAATGACTGAAATGTGTTATTGCACCTGCAAACTGGCTTGGTATTGAACGTTTGAGCTTAAGGCCGGCCATCAGCTCAGTGGTAGTGCTAATGATCATGATGACAACAACCTGGGATCAAGAACAAGCCTGAGTCATAACAGGGCAAGCCAGAGGAGAAGGACTGAATGCCCAAGAAGATGCTCCCCTCCTCGGGGACAGGGAGTACATAGACTCTACTGCAACACTGCCACCTGTGTGACCACAGGAGGAAGTACACCCAGAGATCGTTGACAGGGAGAGAGGATCCAGTGGAGCTCTAGCATTCTGACACACACTCATGTGTGCACATGCAGACAGCCCTTGGCAGTTGGCATGCAAAGGGCAGAAGAAGAAATATTGAAAACACCCAAGCCAATGCAGAGCAGTGCTAGCCCTGTTCTGCAGATCCAACACCGCTGACTGAGGTGCCCACCTCTGTACTGCAGTTTCATTCATGTCACAGCACCAGCCATGTTGCCGACTCTGATTATGGCACAGGCAACATGCTGCCCGGCATTACTGCACCACGCATTATCCTTCTTGGGAGTTGTAGCACCAAAGCACCATCCTGTGAAACAGTCAGCTTTTGCATGGGACGAAACCGCCTCCTCCAGCAGGTATGCCCTGAAGGGCACAGAAATTTTGTCAGTGCCCGACACCGCATGAGTGTGAAGTGATCTGAAACCAAGATCACCCCATCACTCTTGCCTTTTTTGCGGTGACCGCATTACCGCTCTGAAATTCCATAGCGGCGATGATGGGATATGTGCACTGCACAGAAACTCAGATTTTTTTTAGTTATTTATTTGAAAACTGGTAACTGGAAGAGGCTCACTGAGCCAGTGCTCATTTCCAGGTGTAACCTGGGGGAAGGAAACAGGAGATACAATAAAAGCACACACAGTATTGATGCTCAGTACAAAATAAAGGTCAGTTATACAGTAGGCAAGGCAAGTTTTATTTATGGGGTGCCTAACAAAATGCATCAAAAGAAAAAGGCAACAGATAAAACACAATAACATTTTCAGAATAAATAAAATTCAGGATCAATAAAATTTAGAATTATTGAGAATTACAGCTTTAAGATAGACTTTAATTAATTAAGCTAGATTGAGCTGGAAGATCAATCTGTAAAGGCCAGGCTAAAGAGGTGGGCCCTGAGCCCTAGCAGGAAAATACCAGTTGAGGGGGCCTCCCGGACTGCAGATGGAAGCGAGTTCCACAGGGTCAGCCCAGTGACATGAAAGGCACGGTCACCTGATGTCTTGAGCCAAACCCTGGGAACATCCAGGAGACACCTTGACGAGGAGCAGAGGTCACAGATGTCAGGAGCTCTGACAGGTAGTCAGGACCCAGTCCATATAAGGCCTTATAGGTGAGCTAGCCCACTTTGAAAAGGACCCTCCACCTGACAGGCAGCCAGTGCAGAGTACACAGGATCGGGTTTACATGACTGGACCTAGACAGGCCCATCACCGATTAGGCCACCGCATTCTGCACTAGCTGCAGTCTGCAGAGGGTCCCTCCTATGTCACCAAAGTATAGAGAGTTGCAGTAGTTGTAAACCTAGAAGTGACAAAGGCATATAATAGAGTCAGCAGATCCTTGGGCAGAATGAGGGATTTGATCCTGGTGATGTTCTGCAAGTGGTAAAAAACACTTTTAACTGCAGACAATACCTGATCTTCAAAGAACAGCCTGTTGTCCAGGATAACACACATATCATGCGCCCTCATGGATGCCACCAATGGAGCAGAACCTAGGAAAAGACCTGTGCTAGCTGCAGGTTGCAACCCATCATGCCTGCAACCTGGCTCGACCACTAGCACCTCCATCTTATTAGGATTTAGTCTCAGCCAGCTGGAAGCCATTCAGTCACTGGTTTTAGCCAGACAGCTGTTAAACACATTGACAACACCAGATGTTCTAGGTGCAAATGACAAATACAGTTATGTGTCATCAGCATAGCTGTGAAACTCCACACTGTATTGACGAACGATCTTGCCCAGGGGCAGCATATACACTGCAAACTGCACTGGTGACAAGATCAAGCCTTGTGATACTCCACATGACAGGGGCATTAAGGAGGAGGAGAAATTCCCTATCAACATCTGCTGTACCCTAGCAGATAGATAGGACTCAAACCATCTGATGACAGCACCGGTGAGTCCACAAAAGTCACAGAGCTGATCGAGAAGCACGACTTGGTCCACAGTGTTGAACGCTGATGAGAGATCGAGGAGCACAAGAATTGACTTGTCTCCTCTATCTCTAGCCCTGAGCAGATCATTATTTACCCTAACTAGAGTGGTTTCCATGCTATGTCCGGCCTGAAAACCTGATAGGAAAGGCTCATAGATGTCAAAGGACACAAGGCAATTCTCTAGCTGTTTTGTCACAAGTTTCTCAACAACCTTGCTCAAAAAAAGCAGATTGGAGATCGGACGGTAATTCGCCAGGACATCTGAGAGAAGGTTTCTTAAGGAGGGGTCTCACCAGCACTTCTTTCAGCCGCTGGGAACACCCACCTCCACAATCGAGCACCTGGCAATCCAGGTTAACACCGGACAAACAGCCTCAGCACATCACATTAAGAAATGCATCAAGGCTGGGTCCAGTTCACAATATGAGTGCTTCAGCTCTAAGACCACCCCAGTCACTTCAGACCAGCTACTGCAAAGCGATAGCCTCCCTGGAGGAATTCTTAACTGGATAGTCCACACTCTGTCAGAGAAAAACAGAGCAAACTCTTCACATAAAGTGGATGAAAAAATCTTTCTCAGCTGTAGACAGGCAGGCTGGAGAAGTCTATCCACAGTCTGAAAAAGCTGAGAAGGTCTGTTTCTCCCTACAGCAATTTTCATGGATAGGAATTCTGCCTTCTTACAGGAAATTGTCCCCTGGTACTCACCATAGTGAGCACACAGGGCCAGTTTCTCGGCCTCTAACTGGACTTCCACCAGCAACACTCCAACTTCCAACTCTTAAGCTTCAGGCCCTTGAGATCCCTATCAAGACAAGGGGATCTCAAGTGAGAGGATCTGGGTCATATGAACTGGAGTGATGACATCCAGTGCTTTGGATACCACCCCATTATAAGTAGCCACAGCCAATCACACATGCCGTGTCAACTCTAGATAGATCAGCCAACACCAATAGTCCCTCTGGGTGAAAACCCCTTAAAGGGTGGTAGCTGACCATCTCCATAGGGGAAGGACTTTCAGGACTGCTCCAAACAGGAACCCCATGGTGCAGTGATCAGAACAAGAGACCCGATCAATCTTGAGGCTATCAAACTGAAGACCCTGCTGGAACACCAGATTGAGTGAATGACAGTGCTGGTGGGTTTCAGAAGCAACTACTTGTGTCAGGCCCAGTGGGGACATCAAATGGAGGAGGTCGTAACCAAAATGGAAGGATTCATCGTTGATCCAAGCATTGAGGTCCTTCAGGATTAAGCACCTGGGGGGCCTCCAACACCTGATCAATGACAAAGTCCACTACCTCCTGCAGGAATTCTCCTCCCGCCCCCAATGAACGGTAAACAAGGAGCTTTCTGCTACCTGCAACTGGACTGCTTCGCACAGCAATGCCCTCAAAAGATCTGGTATTACCAACCAGATACACCACCCAGGCTGGCTCTAGAAATGATGGCCACTCCTCCACCCCTGCGATCCTTCCTCGGGCAGTGCGCTATGGAGTACTGAGCGGGGATGGCTGCCTCGAGAACTGGGCCAGCATTGTCATCTAGCCAGGTCTCCGTAATGCAAGCCACATCAACAGAGGAAATCAAGTCTGCAAAAATGGCGGTCTTGTCCCTTACGAACCTGTCATTGCAAAGCTCTGCATAAAGAGGATTAGAGAGTATGGCTGGTCCTTTAGCTGCCTGCCCACTTGGTCCAGTGGGACCCCTGGGTATGGTGCAAATATAACATGGTACAAATGCAAAATAAACCAACAAGGCACAATGAGCAGCAAATAATGTACCAAAAGAGTGGCATGTGCAGGGGAATGATGGCAGTGCTCAAATAGAAGGCAGAAAGCCTGATAAGGCTGAGGTAGAACCCAAGAAGAGGCCCAACATCATGAACAATAATGGCCCCAAACAGGGGAGGGTCAGGGAGAGGGGGTGTCAGGAGCAAATGGTGGTAGAAAGGAGTTTTCAGCTGGTGCCTGAGGGAGCTGGGGGAAGGGAAAGAGGTGGGAAAAGGAGGTGAGCAGGTTCCAGATAAAGGAACAATGATAGAAGAAGGCTTATGGGGCCTTGCAAACCTGGTTGACACCTCCTTGGAAGATAAGCTAGGGAGGGACAGGAGGTGGAGTAAGATAAGTGGAAGGCAGGTGACTGAGTCTTTGAGCCAATAGCCCAATTGATGAGCATAGAAAGGGTGAATGGGGGCAAAGAAAAGTATGGGCGTAGCAAATTCAGCACCATGCATTTGTTAGTACATAAAGTATAGGTACAGCAGAAGCCCTTGTTCATCTAATTAGACAGCAAAATTTTTGGCAGCCAGCTGGACCCATTTTAGAAATATTGTACAGGCGTAATAGCACCTGAATATTAGGACTGAGTTAGTGTTTGTGTCAAGAAAATGGATTTTCACAGCTTATATCTCAGTGATCTTAGCCTCTAGGACTGCAAAATTCTGTAAGCACTTTTCCAGATCAAGGGGCTCATTGTTTTTGCAAGTTTGGTGTTCAAATGTTATTAATTAGCGAAATGACATGACGGAAACTCAATTTTTTTGTTCATGTCTGTAGGAAAAACTACTGTACAGTGACTTAAACTATGAAACTTATAGATTCATAAGAGTTAGTTTCAAGGAAGTACCTTTGAGGGGTTTATAAACTAAATTTTATATATGTTTTTTCAAGCCCTAATGCCCATCCCCCTACCCAGTCCCTAGTCTTGAGTCACAAGGCTAAGCTTTATATCTGGGGCTTTACCCCATAGCCCTGCTTCTTTAAACTACAAGTCTGGTGACCAAAGAAAGTTAGGGATCACCTCCAGCTTTTCACAGGGCTCAGTGAAGCAAGTTTTCACCTCCTGCTTTACACATGGCCTGAGCATCCCTCCTCAAAGCAAGATAGGTTCACCTTCTTATTTGCACCTGGCCTGAAGGGCCATGGGCATCCTGCTTTAAGTCCTGAGTGAAACTTATTGTGTCTCTACTTTCTCAAAAACTAAGGAAATTCAGTGCAAAAAACTTAATGAATCAATAGGGTTTCACAGCCACAAAAGGGGGGAATGTAGCATTAGGGTTTTCCAGCCATAATGACCACCCCCTCTCTGAACCTCTAACCTCATCACAAAGGCTAAGCTATAAGTCTGAGGCAATACACTACTGGTCTGTTGCTTCAAGCAACAGATTCGGGGCCTTCTGTAAGAAAAGTTACTACTGACATGTTGCTTTGTGTAGGGCCCACAAGACCCTGCCAAAAGAAGCTATCGGTGATCTCCTTCTTCACACAGACCCTAGGGGGCCTGTGTGAAGAAAGTAATGACTGATCGTGTGCATTGCACAGAAATTACTGATTGATCTCACACTTGGCACAGCGCCTGCAGGGCACTGTACAAAAAAGTGACGGATGCTATAAATCCTATGTGAAGCAACAGACTTGTGGTGCAAAGAACCAGACCTGCAACTTGAAACTGCATAACCTTGGGGCATAGGTCCAATAAAGAGATGTCTGACAGTGGCCACGAACACATGTGCCAAGACTCAAAGTAAGCAGTACAGGTCTAAAAAACCTAGCTGGCTCAGCAGCGAAGTGGCAGGAAAAGTAAAGGAGAAGAGAGTGGCCTTTAACAGGTACAAGAAATCTGGGTGAGAGAAAGACAAGGAGGAGTACTCAAAGAAATCTACAGAAGTGAGTAGAGCAGACAGGGCAGAAAAGTGGAAAGGGAGATGAGATTGGGTCAGGGGATCAGAGGGGGGAAAAGATTTCTTCAAGTACATAAGAGTGAAGAGGAGCTGTAGAGACAGGATTATCAGAATCAAGTGAGTTGGGGTGGACAGAAAAAGGGGAAGACCAGGCAGAGGCACTCAATGAGTACTTCTGCTTGGCATTCACTAAAGAAAAATATGGGCCAATATCACAAGGAAAAGCAGGAACGGGTGGGGGGTGGCAGAGGTACCAGACATGATCATCCAGAAGGATAAGGTTCTAAAAGGCCTTAAAGCCTTCCAGGTGGACAAGGTACCAGGACCAGATGGTGTACATCCAAGAATACTGAAGGAATTGGCAGAGGTATTGGCAGGCCCACTGGCAGACCTGTTTAACACCTCTTTGGAGACAGGAAGCTTGCCCATGGACTAGAGGATGGCTCATGTGGTACTCCTCCACAAGAGTGGTCCCAGGGATGAACTGGAAAATTATAGACCAGTAAGCTTGACTTCCATCGTGGGGAAGCAAATGGAAACCAATGTAAAGGAGAGGTTGGTAACCTTCCAACACAGTAATGTACTCCAGCATGAGAGAGAACATGGATTTATCTCAGGAAGATCATGTCAGACTAATTTAACTTGATTTCTGTGATTGGGTCAGAATGGCAGTTGACGGGGGCCATGCCATGAATGTCCTGTATCTGAACTTCAGCAAGGCTTTTGAATCAGTGTCACACAGAAGGGTTATTGGGTGATGACACAAAGATGTGTGCAACAGAGTACAGCGAAGAAGGAAGGAAGATACTCAGGGAGGATCTAACTAAACTTGAGCACTGGTCAGATGTGTGGCAGTTGGGGTTTAACACTAAGAAGTACAAGGTCATGCACCACAGAGCCAGAAACCCCAGGACCGGCTATTGGCTGGTGGGAGTGCAGGTATCAATTTCAGAGGACTGGATTTATGTGATAATGGTGATTGCAGAATAGTGATCACCGTTAGGGCAAATGTACATCAATGAAAATAAATTTCTGTGATGTACTCCCTGGCACACAGCAAAAGGGTGCAAGGGACTTATAATTTACATGCTAATGTGGGGGTCTGTGCACTCCCACCCCCCTGTAGGGGCTTTGGCAAACTCACCCCCCACTAAAGAATTCTCAACTCAGGGGAGGGGTGCATGTTGGGGGAGTGGAAAGTCCCCAAAAAAGAATATTTCAGGCAGGGCGCAACAAAAGGTACCTACACCTGGACCCAAACCTAGCACCCTCTGCAGCCCAGCCCTGAACCCACCCACCACTCCATGGGAGCAGCTCAGCAGTTCACTGCAGCACCACCTCTCACAATCCCTCCCTTCCTCTCTCTCCTCCCACCCCCCCACACATATGCATGTAGTGACATCCTGTCGTTATATGCATGAACCCTCCCATCCAGTTACTTCCCTACTGGGTAGCCCCAATGACAGGCACCGCAATTGAGTCACAGTTTTTGTAGGCACCCAATTGTGGTCACCTATGTCACAGGATACCAGAAGGACCTAGTGGTAACAGTCACAGGGGACAGGAGGGTACCGGCGCAGTGCCAGAGGGTGGCAGCAAGGGCCAATCGGATGCTGGGGTATATTGCCAGGGGTATCACCGCAAGAAGAGAGGTGATTATCCTGCCTTTGTACAGATCACCGGTGAGGCCACACTTGGAGTACTATGTGCAGTACTGGTGTCCTTACCAAAAAAAGGATGTAAAATTACTGGAGGGGGTGCTGCGTAGGACAACAAAGATGAGCTGGGGTTCTAGGGGATAAAACCTCACCTGGTTAAACAATTGAAAAAAAAAATGAGGAAAGATTGAAAGAGCTCAATGTGTATTCCCTGTAGGACAGAAGGGGGAGAGAGAAACATGATAGAGACCTTTAAATACTTAAAAGGCATAAAGAGCATCAAAGCAGTAGTATTGTAACACTTAACTGGGGGAAGGGTCACAAGGGGGCACCATCTAAAGTTGGAAGTGGGAAGATTCAAGAGGGAGATGAGGAGACACTACTTCACAGAGAGGGTCGTTACTAGGTGAAATGTACTGCCAGAGGAGTTATTCACACTGAGGACAGTGGACAGTTTTAAAAGGGAATGGGATAGAATCAAGGGGAGGGTAAGTACAGATAAGAACAAAAGGGG
Source organism: Neoceratodus forsteri (assembly GCA_016271365.2). NCBI lineage: Eukaryota > Metazoa > Chordata > Ceratodontiformes > Ceratodontidae > Neoceratodus > Neoceratodus forsteri. Next base: position 733,393,278 of record CM057453.1, read on the forward strand.
AGGATAGTCTGGAGATAGGGGATGATGGAAAGGGAATGGTGGGGCAGCTGCAGGAGGAGTAAACTGTGAGCTGCACACTCCATCAGGCTTGATAGACCTATGGGCCTTTTTCTACTGGAGCATTTGTATATTCATATTTCCAGACCTTTAGCTTGGCCTTGGGTCATGAGAGTGGGGGCTGGGGAAGGGGAGGGAATGGGATAAGCATTAGGGTTGGAAAAAAAAACCCTATTGCAACATTTCTCCTTTTGTAACTGTGAATCCTAGCAATGCATTACCATAGTTTTTATTGTTGTTGTTGTTTTTTTATTAATTATACAGGTGTGATCACACCTATATATTAGGGTTGAGTAAGCACTTAAATCTTAAATCTCAATTTTTGCACCTTAGTAACTCTACCCCTGTTCAACCAATTTGCCCAAAATTTTATAGGTGTGTAGTCTGGACAATGGACTCTGGTTTCTGAAAATCTTGTGTCAATTTGTTTGGAGGCAAAGTTACAGAAGGGCCAAAATGCTAACATTCACCCAAATGAAGAGTTGTTTTTTTTTTTTTGCTCACCTGTAACTAAATATGTTTTTTTTAGCCTGAAACTTACAGGTTTGATAGAGTCTGATCAAAGGTACACACTTTGATGACTGTCAAATTGTTAACTCGTATAGTATTTGAAATATAAGTTAAAAATGGTGTCTTGTTTCATGCATGCTCAGTACAAAAAATTAACATTCTGAGGATAGCAGGATTTTTGTGTTAGTGGTTCGATCATCAGTGATTTCTCTGTCACTGTGTACATGAGCTGCTGATTATCAAAGATGTCAGCTCACCACAGCAGTGACAAAGAAATCACTGACGATCAACCAGTTTACACAAAAACCCAGCTATTTTAGAGTCCCTCCTCTTGACCCATGTTTTTATTAAAACAGCTGACAGGCGCCCTATCCTGCAAGCTGGTATGCCCTCACTCCTGACCCTCATGTTGTAAAAATAGCCTGTGGGTGCCCAATCCCGCTGGCAGATATCCCCCTCCCTCCCTCCTGATCCATATCTTGTCAATCAATCAAATAATCTTATTGTATGGTTATAAACCTTCACAATCACAACCGCAATTAAAATATCATTTACACATATATCTGAAAAGGGATAATATCCCCATTTACAGTAACTCCTTTATACAATATATTCATATCAAAAAAATCTATTTATACAGTACACACTAAATAGCAGCAATTTTGACAATCATATAAAGTGCATAGTGTCAAGCAGAGAGGTAGGAGATTAAAGACATATGATCCAGTTAATCTATTGCACATCTTTTTATACTTTACTTTATATATAAATTCACCCATATACCTAATGATATTTCAAGTATACATAACATATCCATGCTTTCAGGTGATTCTAATTCTACTCTTAAATTTCTTGATACTCAATAGATAATTAGCTAACCTTTCCACTGTGCAATTATCCTCTGTATGACACAGAATACAAGTAAGATCTTTTTTATCAACATTATATCTATTATTTAAATATGGACATAACCAAAACATATGTTGGCTATCATACCATCTACAAACCCATAAAACATGGTATAAATCCTCCTTATCCCCACTGCCACACTCACATTCCTTGGAATAAATTCACATTTTTTTTATATCTATAGTCCAACACTTTACTAGGAAACTGTTGAAACTTGTAAATCATAAAGTTAGAGCATACTAAGGGAGTAGTCAGTATATCCAAATATTTTCTGTACCCATGTGTATAATTATTTGCTGTAAACCATTTAGAATAACAGGACTGCTTTATTTCCTCTAAGTCTTTCAATTTCCATTGGTTGCTAATTTTCTTTGTGATATATATTTTTTATATTTAACACTAATATGAATACATTTTGCCACAGAATTTTTTAAGTGTACTAAGTTATATTTCCCTAAGATAGAAAAAACAGAGTCCAACCAAAAATCAGAATAAAGTCCCCATTCATGCCAATCCTTTTTTTCATCCAGACATTTCTTTGCAATTATATTTTCATTAAGTCCAGTCAATCTAATCTAATAATTTACCTTTTTGGATTCAATTGCTGCATTAATATCTATAATACCCAACTCTGCACGTATATAAGAAGAAGGGCAAGAATAACCTAACCTTAACAGGGATCTTAAGGATTTATTAACAGGACTCATAAATTTATTAACTATATTTACTTTCCAAATTTCACATCCATATAACAACTGGGATTCTACCTCAGATTTTAGCACTCTTAACAATGGCCTTATCGTTAATCCCCCAAATTTACAATTAAACCTATATAATCCTCCCACAATTTTTTTTATTTCTCTTTAGCCCATTCCAAGTCGGAAGTCCACTTGCAGTTCTGATGAATTACTATTCCAAGATATACATAATTAGAAACTATTTCTACCTTATCTTGGCCAATATACCAACTACCATTGATACTTATGTTCTTCTTCTTTTCACCCAGTACCATAATTTTTGTTTTATCCATGTTAATCTTCAATTTTAATTTCTCAGATTCCTTTAAAAGAAAATTTAATTTATTTTGTAAACCAAATTTTGTTAAAGACAGGACCAAAATATCATCGGCACATGCTAATAAAGGAACAGGAAAATTCCTAATTTTTGGGGAATCCATATCTATATCCACACTATGTTTTAATATATTGAATGAATGAAAACTTTATTTTTATACAGGAAATTCTAATCATTATTATTATACAATCCTGTTCTCAAGATAGTCCTGTTTATATTTCACTTAGTTACATCTAAACATATAACACATAACAATACTCAAATAAATACAAAATATACACTATACACAACATTTAAAAAATTCAACAATACATTAAAACACAAACAAAAAGAAATACAAGAATACACAACAAAATATCCCATACATATTCATGTACAACTACATTCTATTTTATAAAATTTCGAAATTTCATTTTTAAAAGTCATGTGGTCTTCTAAAGATCTTATTGGAGGGGGGTAGAATATTCCATACTTTAGCTGCCTGACATGAAAGGGAACCATTACCATATTTATTATGAATTCTTATGGAACAAACTCTATGTGTATGCACAGATCTTAATAACTCATACCCACCTTTACTAACTTTGGAAAAAAGTGTTTGTGTAATGTAATGTTTGGGATAAAGTGTTTTATATTTATGTATCAGTGTTAACCAATTTTTTTGAAAAATCATTTCTAAAGACTGCCAATTCAATTGTATAAACATATTACAATAATGAGTTCTATATGAACACTGTAGAACATATCTAGCTATTCTATGTTGCACCCTATCCAGTCTAATCAACTGATGTCTACTTGCTGTTCTATAAATTAAATCCCGATACGTCAGGGTTGGCATAATCAATTGTTCAGCCACTTTTTTCCTGTCCTTAGTTTGTAAACATTTGGTAGTTCATCTCAAAGCTCCTAATTTCTTGGTCACCTTTTTTATATTATTATTTATATGGGTGTCAAAAGTCAACAAAGAATCAAAAGTCACCCCGAAATAACAATAACTATCCACCTGTTCTATAGGTCTATTTGTATGTGTTATGATATGAATCTGTGATTTACGCTTCTTATTTGAAAAACACACTAATTTCATTTTCTTAACATTCATCAAGAGCCTCAACCTGGTGAGCCACTCCCCCACCCTGGCAAAGTCTGTTTGAAGCTTTAGTTGGAGATCCAAAACAGAACTTCCGGTGGTGATGATCGCAATATCATCAGCATAGAGTCTCACGGCTGAATGTCTCACCACCTGGGGTAGATCATTAATAAACAAGAGGAATAACAAGGGCCCTAAAATGGACCCCTGTGGAACTCCTCTACTAACATTTCTAGGTGTAGATAGAGTCTGTAAGATCTCCACCCTCTGAATACGTCCTGTTAGATAAGATTTTATCCAATTTCTAGGCCCATCAACTATGCCTATTGCTTTAAATTTGTCCAGTAATAGGGAGTGGCTCACCAGGTCAAAAGCCTTGGACAGATCCACAAATACAACAGCAGTTTCCAAACTTAGATTCAAAGAAGTGCAAACCAGATCTTTAAACTCTAACAGTGCTGTAGTTGTGGAATGGCCCTTTCTAAAGCCTGATTGAAGGGGTGTTAATCAGTCCATATTTGTCCAAATGTTTGGAAATCTGCCTGTTTCGCATTTCTCCAAACTCTTGGACAAAATGGAAAGAAAGAGCTATGGGCGATAATTATTCAGTTCTGCAGTATCATCCCCTTTATGTATGGGGATGATCTTACTTTCTCTCCAAGACATAGGAAAGCATTCAGACTGTAAGCTCCAATTGAAAATGTAAGTTACAATTGGAGCAATATAGTCTGCCGCTAACTTAAGAAATCTCCCTCGATTTCATCTGGCCCTACTGATTTATAGGCATTTATAGACTTCAATTCCCTACGTACTTCTGATATTTTCAATATAATCTGATATTATCCAGATATAATGTAAACAACAAAGGGGCAAGAATACAACCTTGCCTCACTCCAAGGTTACATTCAAAAATATTTGATAACTGGCCCCTAAGATCCAGTCTAATTTTAGCCCAGGTTTTAGTATATAAATGTGCTATTATATTTACTAGATTGGGGTCAATACCTCTATCTAATAAAATCTGCCATAATAACCTTCAAGAGACACTATCAAAAGCATTACTATAGTCAATAAAACATAGATATATTCTTTGGCCCCTAATTTTCACATATTTTTCCATTAGATGATTCAAAATAAAAATATTATTCAATGTGGACATGCCATGCCTAAATCCAGTTTGATAGGGGGAAATACTCCCTATTTTTTCAACCTCCTGCTGTAACCAACCCAATATTATCTTAGAAAAAATTTTAAGATTCACATCCAAAAGACTTACAGGTCTATACATTTTAGGATCATCTAATGGACCTTTTTTGTGTAATGGAATAATATTGGCCCCTTGCCAAGAAGCATGGAATCTTTTAGAGGAAATACATTTATTATAAAATACTGTTAAATATTTACACCATAAGTGGGACTCTGTTAAAAAAACTTCAGCTGGGATTCCATCCAGCCCAGCTGCTTTGTGCTTTTTTAAAGTATACAATGCCAGATAAGTTTCATCTAGTGTAATTGGATGCACATAACAGCACCCAGGACCATTTATTGGGGAAGTGTCGGCCTCAACACCAAAATAAATCCCTTTAAAATAAGTTACCCATCTTTCCTCAGTAATAAAAGTATCAATATTAACTTTCTGCTGATCAAAGCCCTTAGCCACTAATGACCAAAATGCTCTATTATTTCTACCCTGAATTGCCGAAAACATTTTCTCCCACTTAGATGCAAAAAAGCCTCTTTTTTGTTAGCAATAAGTTCCTTGTATGCTTTCTTTTTATAGTTCAATAATTTAAGATTTACCTGAGTCTTTTTTTTGTTATACAGTCTACATAATTTCCTGATATCAGCCTTTGCTTTTTTACAATCCCTATCAAACTAGGTTTCCATAACTGCAATTCTTCCTATTTTACTTGGTACTTCTAGTACAGATTTGATCTTATTTAGAAGAACATCTAGCTCTTCTGTAAGGTAAATGAGATCACATTTACTAATATCTTCATGGGGTAACTTAATATTGAGCCATGAATAATTGGTAACAGGTCATTATATGAACTCTGTTTCCATATAACCTTACTTGAGGCTCTAATTTCAGTAAATTGAAATGGCTGCTGAACCAATCTATTCATCTGATCTAATTGAAATTCCATACCCAATGGATAATGATCGCTTTCTGCTCTAATCAGTATCTCACATTTAGTCCAATGATACATATCTCCAGACCAAAGAGCAAGATCAATTACTGAGGCTCCCCTCTGGGAAACATATGTAAAATTCCCCTCTTTATCTCCTTCTATCCTCCCATTTAGAGGGTACATATTATTTTCTTTCGCTATCTCTATAACAGCTTTCCCATTATGGTTAACCACTTTATCTTTAGATTGTCTACAGGGTACTTTATCTAGGTAATTACATGCAGAAAATGTGTGATCTACTAGGCCATCAAACAGGCCAATGCGTGCATTTAAATCACCTAGTAAAAGTACTTCTGCCTGTGGAAATATTTGCTGAACTTCTTTTAGCAAAGTAGATATTTCTTGCCATATGCCTACTGGAAAATAATCAGAATTCTCTGGAGGTACATAACAATTCAATACGATCATTTCCCTTGCTCTACATTTAACTAAAACTATTTTCTGCAAGTTTCCAACATACAACCTTATCAAATACACCTATTTTAATTAAAGTGATAATTCCACCTGAAAATCTCCCTACTTTTTTACATTTCCTACCAGGAGCATGCAAGGCCTCATATCCATTAATAACAATTTCTACATCTTTAGAGTGCCAAGTCTCCTGTAAGCAGATTAGCTCATAATCCGTTAAAAATGTAATACATTCAACATCTGCCCATAAAGATTTCCAGCCAGCTGTATTCCAAGTTATGAAACTGATTTTATAATGTAGCTCAACTGACCCAGGAATATTCTTATTTACCTTAGGAGTTAGTCACTCATCATACCCTGCCAATATTTTAAATCTGTTTTCCAACAAGAGGACAGAAACTTCCTCATATTCCCTTCCTCCATTAAAACCTGCATCAAGCACTGTAAAGTCTACCAAATACAGACCTAAATAATCCAACTTCCTAGCTTGGCACAAGATTAAATCTGCTAGCCTTTCATTTGGAACATAAATGTCAATCTGGCTTCCTTCATGTCTACGTTCAGCTTGTATACTACCAGGATATTCCACTGGGACCATCATAAAAATTTTCAACAAGTTCTCAATTGCTATAGACAACCATAAGTCTGTTTCTTGAAACATATGGTTCATCCCAAAAAGGGTTAAAATTCTCCCACTTACATCCTTTACACTTGATTTGTTACATTTACCGATATTAAATATTTCTCTATTAGGGAAAAATAAAGATACTTCCTTATTACTTAACAAACCTCTGTTTATCCAAACATAGTTTGCTGTTCTTGGTGCATCAAAATAAATATCAATAATGGCAGCATCCTCTAATATTAACCTCTTGATCTCAATTATATCAGCTTCTGTAAGTTCAATATCCAATTATTTATTCAAAAATGTAAGAATATGTAGGTCTAACATAGCCTCTCCAAGGGTACCCCAGTTAAATGGTCCATATAATCTAATTAGGGGCTTCTTCTCCACTAAAGCATGTGTAACTGAGTTTCCCTTCACATCTTGGGAATGTTCTCTATTTCTGCCCTCAGTAATTTGTATTTTCCCTACATCTCCAATGTTCTCCTTGCCCTTGTCATTATCCTTACCCAATCGACCATTTGATTTTATATCACACCTTAACCCTTCCACTTCTTGTTCTAATTTTGCTAATTCCAATTCCAGTTTAGATGACACCTGTTGAGGCTGGAGAGTATAGCATCCCACAATTATATCCTCTCCTTGTGTTACTATGCTTCCTTTATTCTTCCCCCTGTTTTTTTTCCTTCTCCTTCGAATTTTGTTTCTAGAGGTCTCCTTAGCTGTTAATTCAGGAAAACCAATTATACTAAAATCAGGTCTCAAACCTAATGATCCTGAAGCTTCAATATCATCAGAGCACACTTCCAAAACTGACACAGTTTCCAACTTCTCTGTATTTAATATTATCTTCTCAACTTTTCCGGACAGATCATCAACTTTATCCATAATCTGTCTTAATTTCTCATCATTAACAACCAACTGTGCTTTTAGTTCTTTCAATAAGTCCTTATTAAGAACTAATTGCTCCATCAGGATCACAAAGGAATTCATTGGATTCCTTAGAAAGATAATTAATCTATTGCTCAACCTAGCAGGTATAAATACCTCATTTTCTAATGAGCAATTATTACCTTTTTGAGACTGATTTACAGTATTATATTGACATCTAGAACTAAACAGGTCTTTTTCTACTTCTTTAAGACCATCTATTGTTTATTGTAACTCTTCCATTACCTCTTTTAGTTCATGGGTCTTATATGTTGTCAATGAATCTTTTTCCTTTACCACATCCACCATATCATCAGAAACCTCCAGGGATATATCAGCCCCTAATGACACCTCAGGTCTCCACCATGGAGGAGAACTTTCCAGACCATCAGGAGCAGAACAGCCCACTGAGGATTTCCTATCTGAATGCGATAATCTTTCAGAAAACAGGTGATCCTGATCCTTATTAGCCACCAATGAGTCAGCCATAAGGCTACAATCATTTGACCCCCAAACAGATGGAACAATGGAAGCATCCACATATTGATGCATACCTTTTAATTTCCTTGATTTACCTGAGATCTCAGCTAGGGTTATATTACCATTAGGGGTAGAGGTATTATTTCCCCAATTTTTTTTTTAAGATGTTCAGTAATCTTAGTCTGCCTTCCACCATATTTAATGTTATTTTTCTGTGTAGAAAGCTCCTGTAATGGTGAAAACTGAGAAGCATGCATTCTCTGATTTCTAGTAATAACCATTCTCAAAAATAACGTCAAAAAAAAAAAATTCCCAGACACTTAAACAAAATTGGAACAGCAATCAATAACAACCATCAAGTCAAAACAGGTCAGGTCGAACAGCAGATCAAACAGCAGATCATATAATCCAAATTTTCAAATTGTTCAATTAAGTTCAATTAGATTGACTTCGCTTCGTTTAGTTCAGCACAGTTCAACACAGTTCAACACAGTTCAATTAATTTAAGTTCAGTTCAAATTTACTGGATTTCGACACTTGCTTTTCTTTATTTAAAGATTCTTTATCTTCTATATTTTCCACTTCATTTCCATAGACAAGATAAAAAATGGAACTATATCCTTCCAAATCAATCAGAAGCCATAACTGCTGCATAAATTCCGATGTTGTTCAAAATAACAGCTTCCTTAGATTCTGCCAAAATTCCTTGTTTCCAAGTTTCCAAGTTTCCAGTTTGCTTAAACCTTCTATCAGGCACCACCAACCTTTTATACACTGATCCACAGTAATTTTTATACTTAAAAAAAAAAACAGAGATAATTAAAAACTCAAAGAAACAACTCATCAACACACGAAACACAAACTGCTAAACCATCTACCTAAAAAAACCTATATACTTTTAGTTTGATTAAAAGAATAAAATTAAAGCACTTACTTCTTGTACAATCCCCTGATGTTTTCCATTCCTTCGCGGTCTCAGATGCCTAAACAGCTAAGTAGCTTAAGTAACTTAAAAAACACAAAAAGCTACAAAAGCAGTAACAAGTCTCGTGAAGGACTGATGAAGTAATTTCAGCGGTCTTGCGCTCGAGTACCTAAGTCAGCACCTGTTACCTCTGCTGCATGCAACGGATAATGAAGTTTGTAATACAAAGCTCTAACAATCGCGCATGCATATTTATGCATCGTTCTGGGGGGGGTGCAAATACTTAACCCTTGAATTACCACTGGCTCTAATGCTCTCCCTAAAAACCAAAGCTGGATTATTCTATCAAATCCCTACCTAATGTTAGCAAAGCAACAAACAATATCAACAAACATATATAGACAAACATCAAAAATTAAAACTTAATAAAGAAAAAAATTTCTCCCTTAAAAAAACCAAAAAGAAAAAGGGGATAAAGGGATGAAAAGGGTAAAAAGCAAACAATCGCTACTGTTTATTCAAAAAAAAAAAAGAACTTCCCAAGATAATATTCCAATACCTCTCCTCAGATTGTTGCTTCTTTCCCACAGCCACACACCACCTGAGGCTTAAGTCTCTTGTTTGCAACTCTGCAGCTCTGCTGCTCTGCAACTTTTCCTTCACCGCCTCATCCCAGGTGGGCTACACCATCTGCCACACCTTCAGCCACACTCCAGCCTCTGGACGAGACAGAGAAACAGCAACAAAGAGACCAGGAGAAAAATAAGCCACACAAGATGGTCTAAGAAATCCTGATGTACTTAGATAGGTATGAAATTTGACATAGACAGCATACCTTTTCTAAATAAAAAAGCGCTTTACTCGGGACGCTGAAACAACTCCACCACAATCGAACAGCATGCAACCTGATCCATATCTTTGCAAAAAGAACAGCTGGCGGGTGCCCAGTACTATCAGATGGTACTCCAAACATTGTTCATAATGTAGGGCATCCAATTTCAACACATATTTATACATGTGTTTCCGAAACTGTAGTACCCCACCCTGGTGCTGACCTATAATCTCCACTCCACCCCTCCAACATTAAGTGTCACTGGAGTACCCACCCCCAGTACCACCAAACTTGAACCCCCATGTGTCTGTCACTGTCACCCCCAGTTGTAGAGACACCAGGGTACCCACCCCCAGTGTCAACAAACAACTTTTCAGTATACCTGCAATAAAGAAAACAGTTCCACATTGTTGTTTTTTTTACCTGAAACAAAGAAAGTCATTCATTGATGTCTTTTTTCTGTTCCGATCCCCACACACCCCCTCCACCCCATCCCAATCACCACTCAACAGACACCACCCCTTCACCCCCACACCTCTAAAAACTGTCCATCACCATACATTCAGTTTCTGAGCTGACAAATGTCCTCCTTATGCAACCATGATTCTGTATTGGAGAAACAAGGTAAGAATGGTTAATGTATTTCCAACATGTTTTGAATTTTTACTCATAACTTGGTCATTTTTTAATATTTTCCTCCAAATTTTTAACATGACTTTTTTGGGACACCCAAACCATGAACAAGGCAGGTGAAATTTTTTCTAATCCAGCCCATGCAGTTGCTCTGCAAAAATCACCTGTCAGTCAGGATTTGAAAAACATTTTACCTACTGAGTTCACAAGTCAGGGTCATAAAAAGACTATTAAAATGTTTGGGTCAAAATATTTAAAAAAAGTTATGAAGGGTCATTGAAATGTTTCAATGCATGCTCATAACTTTGATAATTTGTAATATTATACCCAGAATTTTCAACATAGCTATTTTTTCAAACCACCTCTTGAATGTGACAGCTTTCATTTTTTCAAATCCTGCCCAAAGCATGTTTTCAAACTTGTTGCCTGAAATGACATTTCAGCAAATATTTTATAAATTATACCTGTCATGTACTGAATGGGCCGGGATGGGGGTTGGGGTGTCATAAAAAACATTATGTTGAAAATTTGGGGTATAAACATCAAAAGAAAATAAAGTTACAAAAATATGTTGAATGCATGGCTGGCCATTGGCTCAGCAAGTAGTCTGTAGTGTTCCTGTGGTGGCAAGTCAAGTTCAAGAATAAGCTCAGCAGGGGACAGGGAACACCTCTATCATGTGCCTCCACTCTTATCCTGGGAAGAGATTACACAGTGTTCTGCTGCACAGATGATACCTTGTGGTGGTCTGGGCAGCCTTCCTTCATAAGGGGATGACATGCACGTCAAGACCTGACAAACCCACGTACTTCATTAGGAGAAATGAGTTGACGTGAGAATACAATTTCATCATCACAAAAAGAAGGGATATTAATTGCAAAAAACTAAGTTGATGCAGAAATTAGATCTGAAGAATGCAAAGTGGATAAAGTAGGGAAATGGAAATCATTAGGGTTTTAGGTGTCCAGAGTCTTAGCGAACCAGTGGTTGGATCTTCCTAGTGGTTGTCAAACATAATGCCAACCCCTTCCCCGAGCAAACAAGGTCAGATGTGATCTCTTTTCTGCAGCCCATTAGTGAAGAAAGCTATGACTGATTCTGTTGGCAAAATGTGGTAATTCATGCTTTTCTACCTTTGAAGAGTATATTAACATGAGGTATTGGCTTGGATCTGTACTTTGTGCTTTGGATAAGATGCTATGGCTGGGGGGTGGTGATGGCGTGGGAGGGTGTGTGTGCAGAAGGAAGCTCAGACACAGTTTTTATAGTGCAACACACCTCAGCATGATTTTATTCTTCAGGATGGTCAGGATTATTCAAAAGAAAATAAATAAATAAAATGTCAGACAAAGTTCATAGCATCTTGGTGGAGTACTTAGTATGACAACTTTCAGAGGTTACTAGTCAAAGCTGTCCCGTTATCTGTTTTCAGTCTTAAATGCTCCACATTTCCTTCCATCAGGATATGAGTGAGGTCATTTCTCTGCTGTGTCCAGCAAGCTTCTGAACAACTCTGGAATGAATCTAACTTCAATTCCCCATGCAAGCCTTTTTATACCCCTCCACTGTGGTCATCTGATCAACCATGTAACATAAAACTTGAAATAGCTATTGTACAGAAAGGAAATCTGGGATAGTTATAGGTAACATACATCACAGTACCATACAGCATGATATCAGACAGGGCTACTTCTGTGCAGATAGTTGCACTATTTTGTTATAGAGATAATTAGTGCATATTTACATCTGGGGCTAGCCCTGCCTTCAAGACTGCCCCTTCAGCTAAGGACAACCAACCTGTCTGTCATATGTATATGACCATACTGACGCTAACAATTCCCTGTGTCATCACTCTGGGAGAACACTGGTAGCACTGGCTTCTACTCGGGTAAGAGAGGCCCACCTCACTATTTGTTTCATAAAAGTAACAGGCTCTAAAACCAACTTCCCAAATGTAGGATGCCTGCTTTCTGCTGGCAGAACTGCACGTAGACTCTAGCAGTAAAACTACAAAGTATTATATCAAATGAAAACAATTATGTGAAAAGCAAAAGGCTGTCTTGTAATGCAGGTCCAAAAGCAGGGCCATTTATGTTTAACAAAAAGGTATTCTGCCATCATGTCAGACTGTAGCTATGAGCCTAAAAGGCTCCATATGGGAATGTTCCAGATTCTAGGATTATTTACATCCTGTTTAGCTGGTAACAATGCCAGTGTAGGAACTAGAGTTGCGTATCCCCAAGCTCCATGACCTGTCCTTGCTTGATGCCTAAGTCATCAGCTCCTGCCTCACACTCGATCTACTCTGCTTCACCCTCCTAGGGACAAGTGTCCCCTGCCACGCTTGCAGCCTTTGAGTTGTTCTCTCACACCACATCCTCCAGGAACAGCTCCCAAATGTCTTCCATCCCTGCTGCTCATGTTCCCTACTCTTGCCCCCTGTGTACTCTAGCTTGGTACCCCCATCTGCCTGCCCTGGTGCTATATGATATTGTTTCTGATGTTATTTCTTGTCTATTCCTTAATGATTGCTATGCTGATTCTGTAAAGTTTAACCTGTACCTGACTGTCCCTTGTTGACTGCTGTGCCTTGACTTTGTACTGTTATTGCCTGTGCCTTGTATTTTTCCCGTGCCTTGTCCCTGTACTGTTATTTGCCCGTACCTTGTAATTCTCCCAGGTCACACATAAAAATAGGCACCTGACTGTCTAGTGTGCTTACCTGGTAAACAAAAGCTAAAAAAATAAATCAAGGACATGAAAAGATATCCTAGTTGTTTGCAGGCTGTTATATACATGTAAAGCACAGTTTCTCATACAGGTAGCAAACAATTTAAGCCCTGTAACTTACAGGCTGGCTATATTTAATTATTTTTATCACATCCTGCTCTGCTGGACAATAGCAGCCTAATACTTTGTTATGCTGTAATTTTTTTCTTTGGGGGAACACTATGACCAGCACCAGAACATAAAAGAATATAAGAAAAGAAATCAGAAATAAAAAGATTAGGAGACTTTGTAACTGATGGTGGCCATCCCACAGTCAGAAGAAAGACAGAAAGAATGGACCAAACAGAGCTGTTGCAGCAAACTTCAGAAGGCTGGTATGTTTCTTTGCTTTTTATGTTGTTTTGCATGCATGTGCAAGAAACGTAGTGCCACCATACGAGTTTTCATAGGTGTGCCTCTCCCACTTCCAATGCCCTGCTGCTTTTTGCAGGAGCGGCCGCACCATGCCAATTAATGTTGGAGCTGTCTGTGACAGCCGTTCAGATGCAGTGGCATACAGTTGAAAGTGAGAAACCGCTGATATCAGCAGTGCCTACACATCAGCACTGCACTGAATCAGCTGCCATCCACAGCTCTGTCCCCCCCTGTAACAAGTCACACACTGGGAGCCCACCCTAGCATGTTCATGCACCCCCCCACACACACTGTATGGCCAATGGGGGTGCCCAATCCCCTGTCGGCTCTGCTGCGTGCCCACCAACAGACTTCCAGGTGCCACACTGGGAGCCCACCCCAGCATGCCAACAGTTCATATGGCCAATGGGGGTGCCCAATCCCAATTGGCTCCACTGCCCCCCAACAGACTTCCAGGTGCCACGCTGGGAGCCCACCCCAGTGTGGCAACAGTCCATATGGCTGATGGGGTGCCCAATCCACCATCAGATCCACTGTCCTCCCAAACAACCTTCCAGCTGCCACGCTGGGAGCCCACCCTAGCATGGCAAAAGTCCTGTGATGTCTTTAAAAAACAAGCATTTGTCAATGCCGAATGTTGTCTCTCTGGCATTGGCACTGGTAGTGCTGGAGTTAGAGATGCATAATAGGAATGGCAGTGAAGTATTGAAGTGATGCCAACCCCTGCCCCCCTGTAGATCTGCAACAGAGTTGATGCACAAGGTGGGGTGGAAAGGATGAGAAGGGACTTGGCAAGGTTAGAAGAATGGTCAAATGTATGGCAGCTTAGATTCAATGCTAAGAAGTGCAAGGTAATGCACCTGGGAAACGAAAACCAAGGGGAAGAGTACACAATGGGGGTTGAGATACTAACAACAACAAAAATGGAAAGGGACCTGGGGGTAGTCATATCAGATAACCTAAAGGTGGGCAAGCAATGTGAGAGGGCAGCAAGGAGGGCTGGGGGGATACTGGGATGCATAGGAAAAGGCATCACCAGTAGAAAACAGGAAGTTATTATCCCTCTGTACAGACAGTTGGTGAGACCCCATCTGGAGTAATGTGTGCAGTTCTGGAGACCCAATCTCTGACATAGACAGGATGGAAGCTGTCCAGAGGAGGCTAGCTAAAATGGTGCAGGGTCTGCACCGGATGACATATGAAGAGAGACTTAAGGAGCTAAATATGTATAGCCTCGAGGAAAGGAGGGAGAGGGGGACATGATAGAAACTTTCAAGTACCTTAAGGGAATCAACAAAGTCCAAGAGGGTAGCAACTTTCAAAAAAAGAGGTGTGCAAAAACAAGGAGGCACAATTTGAAGATAGAAGGGGGGTGGGTCAGAGGTAATTTAAGGAAGTATTTTTCACCAAGAAGGTTAGGATGCATGGAACGTTGCCCAGAGGAGGTTGTGGAGTCAAAAACAGTGGTGGAATTCAAGCATGCATGGGACAGTCATAAGGCAATTCTAGGGGGTTGGGGTAGGAAGAAGTAGGCTGCTGGTTAACTAGGATCTGCAGCTTATCCATTAGGTAGGGAAATGGGCAGACTGGGTGGACCTAGTGGTCCTTATCTGCCATCAAAATCTATGTTTCTATGTAGAGACTGACAGGCATTGGGGTGTGCCTTTGGGTTGTCAGCTATAACGCTCATGCCATTGTACCTCACCATACCCTGTAGACACTGACAAATTTCGTGGTGTGCTTTGGGGTCTTTGGGCATTATACTTAGCCTATTCCATAGGAAATGTGCTGAGGTGGGTGCAGTATAGGAGAATGGAGTGAACTTTGTGGCCGAACAGTGCAAGGCACACCACGATGCCTGTCACTGGCTGCAGAGTGGGGGTTGGGGTGGAATGTCCTGAACATTAGAGCCAATGATCCCAAGTCACACCCCTGATGCCTATCGGTCTCTACAGGGTGGGGTGCTACAGTTGGAAACCCTAACACCATAGGCATGTGTTGGTGTTTTCACTCCAAATTTTCAACAATTTTCATGAAAAGAGGCACAATCAGTTTGTTAGCTGAAAGGTGGTTTTGCACAGCGGCTATGCCATTTGGTGACACAGGCTACAAGAACACATTTTGGGCAGGATGTGGAAAATGGCAACTGTATTGTTCATGAGGAGGCATAAAAAAATGGCAACGTTGAAAATCTGGAGTGAAAATATGAAAAATTGGTGAAGTCATGAGCCTGCATCGAAACTGTGCAACACACATCCATAACCCAAATATTTTGGGAAGTTTGTTAGCCACATTTTTAACATAGGCATTTTGGGACCTCCCCTCATAAACAGTGGCACTGTGATTTTGTTACTCTGTCCCAAAAGTTGATTTCCCACAGTGACCATGCCATTGTGCACCACAGGTGCGGAAACACAATTTGGGCAGGATGTGAAAAATGACAGCGTATTGTTCATAAGGAGGTGTGAAAAAATGCCAGTGTTGAAAATCTGGCATGGAAATATTGCAAACTTGTGAAGTTACAAGGGTGCATGGAAACTGCACAACGCACGCTTGTAACACAGTCATTTTATGGACTTTCAGCACCAAATTTTCAACATAGGCATTTTAGGACCTCTACTGAAAACAAGACTCAGCGCTCAATAATTGGCGTGTATAGCAGACATAATTTAATAGAACAGATGCCAAACAAAGCCAGTACAGCTACAGGATGCACAGCAATTTGCACAAAACCGGTCGGGAGTTTGCCTTGCTGTGCATCCTGAAGCTGTATTGGCTTTGTTTGGCGTCTGTTCTATTAAATTATGCCTGCTATACACGCCAATTATTGAGTGCTGAGTCTTGTTTTCAGTGGATTTTAGTGAGGACTCGAGCACCTTTATTCATGAAGGAGCTGTTTTGCTGTCACTCACCTATTTAAGGACCCCTGCTCATGAACAGTGTCACCATCATTTCCTCAAACTGTCCCGGAAATTGATTTTGCACAGCAACCACGCTATTCTGCGCTGAACGTGCAAAAACACATTTCAGCCAGGATATGTCAAAGGACAGCTGTACTGTTCATAAGGAGGTGTTGGAAAATGCCAATTGTGAAAATCTGGCATGAAAAGATTACAGATTCACGGAGTTATGAGCGTGCATGGAAACTGCACAACACACGTCCATAAAATGCCCATTGTTTGGATTTTTTCCACCAATTTTGAAACATAGCCTTTTTGACAGCTCCCCTCATGAACAGTGGCACTGTTGTTTCGTTAATCGGTCCCGAAAGGTGATTTCACACAGTGACCTCAAAATCACCTTTCAGGACCAAAAAATGCCATGACAGTGCCTGAATTCATGAGGAAGGGTCCCAAAAATCCCATGTTGAAAATTTTGTGTCAAAATTCCCCAAAATGCCTGACATATGCGCCAAAGTTGAAAAAAAACCCTATTTATGCCATTATATAGCTTACCGGCATTTCTTCAGTTTGCGGTCGGCTTTGAAGAGTGCAGATGTGTTCCAGGTCCACTGAAGATCATCATGCCAGACTCTGTAGGTAAGTATGGGGTGAGGGGGTGTGTGGGGAGGCACAGTTCACAGAGAGTGGGAGCGGGTTGTGGGAGGGGGCAGGGAGACCTCGAGGGACTGCTTTCTTTTTTACAGATGAAATGAAAGAAAAAACAAACATTAGGGGACATTTTTTTACAGGGTATTTGGCACACTGGGGTGGGCTCCCAGCATGCCACCCAAGTGTTTTTTTTTGAGGGGATGCAGTAGCGACGGGGACTGGAAGCACCCATCCAGCACATATAGAAGGGGAGTGGGGACATGAGCCAAGGATTGGGCTCCCCCCTTGGCACAGAACAAAGGGGGGACATCATGCTGATGGGGAGTGGGCTCCTTCACTGGGAGATTGAACTGGGAAAGGGGGGACTGAAGCTGATAGGGATTGGGCCCCCCATCGGCAAAGAAATGCATTTTTTATGGGGCACATGATACCGAGGGGGATTGGGCACCCCCTCGACACAAAGTGGAAATGGGGGGGATTGTGCCAATGTGGATTGGACTCCCCTATCGGCATTGTGACAGGCGGTGGCAGCGGCAGTCACTGCCGCCATGTTGCCTGCACATCTGGAGGCGTGTTGTGGTCATGCTGCAGGAAAGCTTCGCTTTCATTGCAGAGGACCTTTTCTCAGATCTGGTGGCCGCATTAGATATGCAGGGTGTTGGCCCCTGCTGTTGGCTGATTGGGGAATGAGGGACGCACCTACTAATGCATGCCCTGCATTCATTCCACAGTGACTGTGCCTCCAAATCTGCTACTACCAGAGTATGTTGGCTGAGCATGCCCGAGCCAGCATAAAACGACCTGTGAGAAAAAACGGTCCCTCGCTGACTGTCTTGACCCCCCAACCCACGCCCACTTTCTGATTGCCCCACCTCCCCACACCCCCATCTCACCCCATACTTATCTCTGGAGTCCGGCGCAACGATCTTCGGTGGACCGGGAACACGTCTGCACTCTTCAAAGCTGACCGCGAAATGAAGAAATGCCGGTAAGTTGAAGAATGGCATAAATAGGGTTTTTTGAATTTTCGTGCATATATTGGCCATTTTTGGGCAATTTTTTCACCAAATTTTCAACATGAGGTTCTAGGGACCCTTCTTCATGAACTCGGTCACCGTCAATGTCATTTTGTTATTTGGTCCCGAAAGGTGATTTCGCAGTCACTGTGCAGAACCACCTTTTGGAACTGATTTATGAAATGACAGTGTCACAGTTCATGAGGTTGGCCCCTTAAAACCCTATGTTGAAAATTTGTTGAACAAATTCCCCAAAATTACTGTTTTCAAGCGTGCGTTGCGCAGTTCCTATGATCGCGCGTAACTTTGAGAATTTGTAATATTTTCACTCCAGATTTTCAACATTGCCATTTTACCACACTTCCTTATAAACAGTACAGCTGTCATTTTTCACATCTCGCTCAAAATGTGCTTTCGCACATGTAGCACACATTGGCATGGTCGGTTTGTGAAATCAATGCCCGGGACACATTAAGAAAATCACAGTGACACTGCTCATGAGCAGAGGTGTTAAAATGGCTATGTTGAAAATTTGGTGGCAAATGTCCATAACATAACTGCGTTACATGTGTGCATTGCGCAATTTCCACGCACCCCCATAAGTTCACGAATTTGTAATATTTTCAGTCTAGATTTTCAACATTGACATTTTTCCACACCTCCTTATGAAGAGTACAGCTGTAATTTTTCACACCCTGGCCAAAATGTTTTTTTTCGGACTTCCAGCGCAGAATAGCGTGATTGCTGTGGGAAATTAGTGTTCGGGATAGATTAAGAAAATTACAGTGACACTGTTCATGAGCAAAGGTCCCGAAAGGAGGGAAGTGATACTCCCTCTGTATAACTGCTTGGTGAGGCCGCACCTTGAGTACTGCATGCAGTTTTAGAGGCCACACTTAAAGAGGGACATTAACCTCCTGGAGAGGGTCCAGAGGAGGGCAACCAAAATGATTTGGGGCTTGGAGGACAGGACCTATGAGGAGAGGCTTGAAGAGCTAAATATGTACACATTGGAAGAGAGAAGGGACCGGGGGGACATGATAGAGGCCTGCAGGTACATGAAGAGGGTAAATAGGGGAGGAACAGTCAGGGTGCTTCGAAGGAAGGAGAAGGGGGCCACTAGAGGGCATGGGTGGAAGCTGGAGGGGGGAAGATTCAGGGGAGAAAGGAGGAGGTGCTACTTCACTGAGAGGGTGGTGGAGTCATGGAATGCACTGCCTAGGGGGCTGGTGGAGGCAGAGACAGTGGAGGGGTTCAAGAGGGGGTGGGACAGGTACAGGGGAAGGGTTCTGGAAGCAAAATCCAATACAGCAAGAATATCCAGAACTGGGAAGGGAGAAGCCAGAGAAGGCGAGAGGGACAGCAAGGTCAGCACCCAGGGTGGGGGCTGACCAAACGAGCAGACACAAAAGACCGTTAGGCCTATTCTGCTGGCATTTTAGTATGTTAGTAAAATGCCTATGTTGAAAATCTGCTGTCAAAAGTCCTCAAACTAATTTCATTACAGGTGTACATTGCGCAGTTTCTATGCATGCTCATTCCTTCACCAGTTTTTTTATATTTTCACTCCAGATTTTCAACAATGCCATTTTTTACACCTCCTCATGAACAGTACATCTGTCACTTTTCACATCCTGTTCGAATGTGTTTTCGAACCTGTGGTATCAAATGGTGCAGTCGCTGTGCTAAATCACCTTTAGCCTAACGAAGTGTTAGTGTCACTGTTCATGCGGTGGGGTCACAAAAAGCCCACTTGGAAAACTTTGAGTAAAAATACCAGGAAACGCCCAAACGTTTTATACCATAACACCCTCCCCTGCAGGTACTGACAGGTGTTAGGGGTGTTACTTGGAATTGTCGACAGTAATGCTCATGCCATTGCACCCCACCACCACCACCCTCCAGCCAGTGACAAGCATCGAGGTGTGCCATGGACCCTTTGCCCCCGGAGTTCACCCCATTCTAATATACTGTGCCCATTTCAGCATATTTCCTTATGGAATGAGGTGAATGTAAAATCCAAACACCCCAATGCACACCTCAACACTTGGCAGTGTCTGAAGGGTAGGGTGAAGTGAAATGTCATGACCGTCATGGGTGACAACCCAAAGGCACACCTCAATGCCTTTCCATCTCTGGAGGGTGAGGGTCGAGTTGGCATCAGTTCAATACTTCAATGCCATTCCTATACTGCATCTGTCTAACTCTTGCACTTCCACTGCTAATGCCAGCAAGCAAACATTTGGCATTGACAAATGCTTGTTATTTATGTCACTGTATGTTTTCTTTGTTTCTGTTTATTTCTCTGGGACGTCCCTTGTTATATTTTACCTAAACAAGGCCTTCCTGTAGCAATACAGCTATCAGTAACAACTCTTTTAGGGTTAGACATGACCCCACCCTGTCACACACATCCCTCATTAAGAGAGAAACAGCTTTGACAAAGGCTGATTTCCAGAATATCTTAAATCAGACTCCCCCAGCATCAAAGAGAGTAAAGGAACTACCCATTTATAATATGCTTCAGTTTCTGGGAGGGCCTTTACCATATTCCAAATATCAGTTTCATAAACCATAACCATTCCATTTTCATTTCAGCCTTTCAACCATAGTTAAGAACTGTTTTTCACTTTTCTGTACCAGTCAGCCTGGGAAGAAGGTTATCCTTCATTTTCCAGGGACTTTATTGCCCAGTTGTCTTTATCCTTTGGGTATGCCACCTCCACTCTCCTAGTGAGTGTACTGGCACTTTGTCTATGTTAGGGCACTTTCTTCAGGGCTAATCCGGCAGTCAACAAAACATACTGGCAGACAGAACAGGCTTTGCAGTAGGTTGCAACCTGCCTTTACACCCCTGGCCAGTAAAAATGGGGTAACAAATTAGCCAGTGTCCCTTGTCTTCCTAAATACCTCCCACAGGTACTGGAGTGAGCTGCCTCCATAACCAGTTTCTGGTACCTCTTGGGTACCACCACCTAAGCATCTAGCTTTTTAGTTTTGGGGTTTGGATGAATTCAGTACAACACCCTTTTTTCTAGTGTGTAACATGAATGCCTTCCATTCTTCATCCCCACCATTGACAGGTATGCCATTAATCATTTTCACATACTGGATCAACATGGTTACGCATTTATCATTTTTCTGTAGCTAACCCCAGTCCATAGGTTCCCAGGCAACTCCTAGTTCAGCTACAAACTTTAAGGTTCTTTCAGCCTTCTGATAGGCTTCTTATTCTTCTTGTTGTGCAGTTTCTGGCCTTTGCTTTGGCAAACCATATAGCACAGGAACTGTCTGTTAGTGGAGTCAGTGGCATGCCAGCTGTCAATCCCGCTGTCTTCTCTCAGTCTCTTTATCAGTCTCTATGCTCTGTTAACTTGGGTAGCACCCTGGGAAAATTGGAAGAACAGGAAGCTTCACCTCCTCCTCAGGAATGGACATCTCCTCTGACTGGCAATAACAAGAACTGGAATCCCCCAGTTCCCCATCTGCACCCTTGGTACTCCCCATCCACGTTTCAATATCCTTCAACGCCATCTGATACCTGGCTTCAGCTTCCAGGCATCACTGCTCAGACTCTTGTCATTTTCCAACCAACCACCTCAACAGGTTCATCAGACCCTCTACAACTTCGGTCATCTCCATTACTTCAGCCAGGCCACACCTTTGTCCCTTTTCCAGACCTCTCTGATGCAGTCCATCACTGGCCCTTGTCAATACGCTGATGTCTGTAGAATATGTCCATCATACTGTTTCAGCACCTCTGCCATGCTGCATGTATCCTCTGCTTCCCTTGGTATCATGACTGAAACCTACCAGCCAGTTCCCCCAGACAGAAAGTGACTGGCAAATCCCGCTTCTGATACCATATGTGGGAGGGTGTGGGTGCAGAAGGAAATTCAGAGACAATTTTTATAGTGCAACACACTTCAGAGTAGTTTTATTCTTCAGGATGGTCAGGATTATTCAAAATAAAAGAAAATAAACAAAGAAACAAAATGTCAAACAGCAAACTTCATAGCACCTTGGTGGAGTACTTTGGATGACCACTTTCTGAAGTTAATATAATAATGATAGTCAAATCTGTCCCTCTATCTATTTTCAGTCTTAAATGCTCCACCTCTCCTACCATCAGGATATGAGTGAGATCCTTCCTCTGCTGTGTCCAAAAGCTTCTGAACAACTCTGGAATGAATCTAATTTTCCTTCCCCAGTAAGACTTTTTATACCCCTCCACTGTGGTCACCTGATCCACCACTTAACATAAAACATGAAATAGCTATTGTACTGAAAGGAAATGTGGGATAGTTATAGGTTACATTCATCACTGGACCATATAGCATAATACCAGATTGGGCTACTTCTGTGCAGATAGCTGCACTATTTTGTTATAGATACACTTAGTGCATATTTAAATCTAGGGCTATCCCCACCTTCAAGACTGCCTCTGCAGTTAAAGACAACCCACCTGTCTGCCACATAAATATGGCCATAGCAAGGCTGTCTTTTCCCTATGTCATCATTCTGGGAGAACACTGCTATCAGTGGCTTCTACTCAGGTAAGACAGGCCTCCCTCAACATTTGTTTTATAACAGTAACTGGCTCTAAAATCAACTTCCCAAATTCAGGATGTTTGCTTTCTGCTGGCAGAACTGTACATAGACTGTAGCAGTAAAACTACAAAGTATAGAATTAAATGAAAAAAAAAATTGGCTAAGAAATAGAATGCATTGGGTGGTGGTTAATGTGGCTAAATCCGAATTAGGGAAGATGACCAGCAGCATGCCACAGGGGTTGGTTCTAGGGCCAGTGTTGTTTAATATTTTCATCAGCGGCACTGCAGAGGGTCTGGAAGGGAGGGTATGTCTCTTTGCAGATGGCACCAAGATCTGCAATAGGGTAGCCAGTCCAGGAGGGGTGGAAACAATGAGGGCAAACCTAGCTCAGCTGTAGGAATGGTCCACAGTGTGGCAGCTTGGAGTCAATGTGAAAAAGTATAAAATCCTGCACTTTAGGAGCAGGAACCGAGGGGAGGAGTACATGATGAAAGGGGTGCTATTAGACATCACTAAGCAGGAAAGAGATCTGGGGCTGATCATATCTGGTGACCTAAAGGTGGCTGCCCATTGTGCCAAGGCAGTGGGGAGGGCCAGTGGAGTGCTGGGGTATGTGGGGAGAGACATCACCAGCAGAAGAAAAGAGGTCATTATGCCACTGTAGAGAACATTGGTAAGACCTTACTTGGAGTACTGTGTCCAGTTCTGAAGGCCTCATCTCAAAAAGGACATAGACAAGGAGGAGTCAGTTCAAATAAGGGCAACAAAAAAGTTGCAGGGTCTGCACCAAAGGTCATATGAGGAGAGATTGGAGGAATTAAATAGGTATACCCTGGAGGCGAGGAGGGAGAGGGGTGACATGATAGAGACCTTCAAGTATCTAAAGGGGAAAAATAAGGTACAGGAGGGCAGTATCCTCCAAAAGAGAAAATGCTCCAGAACGACAAGAGGGCATGACATGAAACTGGTAGGGGGCAGACTGAGGGGCAACATTAGAAACATAGAAACATAGATTTTGTCAGCAGATAGGGACTGCTTGGCTCACCCAGTCTACCCATTTCCCTACCTATTGGATAAGCTGCAGATCCTTGTTAACCAACAGCCTACTTCTTAGAAAGTGTTTCTACACTGAGAGAGTGGTGGAGGCATGGAACAGCCTGCTGGTGAAGATGGTGGGGCAGAGACAGTGTGGGGTTTCAGAACTGCATAGGATAGACATATGGCTGCCACAGCAGTTCAGAAAAGAAGATGAAGTTGAGTAGGATCTGCAGCATACTTTCTAGGTAGGGCATATAGATGGGCCAGTCAGTCCTTATCTGCCATCAAATTCTATGTTTCTATTATGTGAAAAACAAATGGTTCTTATTTCCCTTTGTCATGCAAGTCCAAAAGCAGGCTCATTTATTTTTAACAAAAAGATTTTCTGATATCCTATCAGTCTGTAGCTATAAGCCTAAAAGGCTCCATATAGGAATATTCCAGTTTTTAGGATTATTTACACCCTGCTTAGTTGGTAGCAATGCAAGTGTAGGAACAAGAGTTTTAAAGGACATGAAACAATGTCCTAGTTATTTGCAGCCTACACCATTTTTCATACAGGTAGCAGACAATACAAGTCCTATAACTTACAAGCTGGCTACATTTAAGCAAACAATAACACACGACGAGGTGTGGGTTATTGTCTGATAAGAGCATGCCCAGGTGTGTTATAAGGCAAGGAGCGCTTGCACCGCGTGACTTATGCACCTGGGCCTGCTCTTATCAGGAGATAACCCACACTTCGGAGTGTGTTATTGCGCTTATAAAATGTGCCCCCAAGTAACTATTTAACAATTTAAAAAAAGAACAAAAAAAATAGCAAAAACATGTAAAAACTGAGGTTTAATACTGAACCAGTGAAAAATAGTCCCCCATTGATAATTCCTGATGGCCAGTACAGGGTGCACTCCCCCCCCCACACACAGACATGTACTGGTCAAGTTGTTCCTTCATCTCTCCTCACACTGTATTCTCGACTGGGACACACACATTTTAATTACATTTGTCTCAGCTAGCACGCAGAGTGGGTGTTTCTTTCAGAGCCAGCATCCTGTGTCATTCACAGCGAGTGTGTCCCTTGCAAGGGGCCATGCTTACCAACAGAGATATAGGTCTTTTGTTTAGTATTAGTTTTTTTTCCTTTTCAGACTGATACTGTATTTTCTTTTTAACAAACACTGAGAGCATTTGTTAAAGTTTGCAGTACACAGACTTTTCCAGGAGCAGGTATCTCCCTCAGTAGCCACTGTAGTGCGCAGCTCGCATTTTCGTGTATTTTAACATCGGTTAAACACACAAGAAAGTAGTGGAGTTTTGCTGTTATATTTAATATTTGGTAGTAACACATGCTATAGTCCCTTTCTTGTAGTAACGGTGGATCAGGGGTCGATCTTGACATTGTTTTACTAGTGCAAACTGACCAAGGCTAGAACAACTAACTTTCTACTTGACCGGCTTGCCTAGTGCAGATTTTCAAGACTGTTACTGAAGTTAAAGAAAGTCTCTACTTTAGCATTCTCTAGTCCTCATGCTAATCTCTCCCAATGTTCCAGATGGCCAGGTGTGATTAATAGTTCATTAAGAGCTACAATTATCTGGCAGTTCAAGAGAGGGATCCCACAAATGACTCAATGTGAGTTATTATCACGCCACAGTTAAGACTTTCAGCTAGTGATCAAGGGTAGAGTGCTGTTAAGTCACTAGGTTCCAGTTTTCTGAATGTGTCTATGTCTAACAATTTGTCCAATATTATTAAGACCAGTGCCCCTCATTTCTCTACATTTTGAGTGTTTGTATCAAACATTTCAGTGACAAAATGCAAAGAGGTATACAAGATCGGCCATGCAGGTGTTGGGTTTTATCCCAGTCTCACCATAACTTTCCTCTCCCAAATCTCTTAACTCTGTTCTTCCACTGGACACCACTGCAGACCAGACCCTGAAGTGACCATCCATAGATCCATAGCTGCCATTACTGGCAAGTGTAGGGGGTCCTCAGCTCTTCTAAATGGACCATGCCAGCCATTACCATCCATACAACTCCACCCTTATCTCACCCTGCATGTCCTTTCAGCCTAAAAACAAAGGCTTGGATCATGTATGGTACAAAAATAAACTTTGATAAAATACATAATTTGAAACGAAATAGGCATTCCTGGGATGCATAGATCATCCTATACAGAAATAGAAATAGTATAGTGTTATGCCTGTGTGCTGTTTCTCCTGGGCTGATGAAAGGACAATGTTAAAGAAAAATATGTTATTGTTGGGGCAGAACATATTAAAATCAATGCTTTCACAAATAAAAATGTTAGAGTTTTCTATTTTCCATGGTTTGTCTAGCCCCCACCCCAAAGCAATCTTCGATGTGCTTCTAGCTCACTTGAGACTGTATAAAAACGTTCAAAAGTGCAGGTCACCAGTTGACTATAGGGTGGGGACCACGAGTGTCTTTCTCTGCCTGACTCTTTTCATTGCCCTGTGGGTGGTGGTGACAGTGTGGTGAGGTGCATGATGATGCCAGCTATTGTGTGCACAGAATTAGGACTGCTTGATTGAACATTTGCTGTTGTGATATCCTCTCTCTGTTTGGTGTGTGTGTGTGTGGGGGCAGAAAGAGGAAGGGAGGAGGCCATGGTACAGAACAATGGGGGGGGGGGCTCACTGTCTGTGATGAATGGCATTGCAGTCTCTTTTTTTCTGCTGGGGAGTTGGAAGCAATGTGGGAGTAGGATAAATGTGCAATAATCAGAGTATTTCTTGGCTTTGCTTGCATTGTTTCATGTATAAGTGAGCAAAATTTACCATTATAATTAAGGGCTAGTGAAACCATCTGCAGACTAGTGCAATTTTAAATCAACTTGCCCTGCAGGCTAGTGCAAAAAAGGTTAAGGTTGACCCCTGCAGTGGATCTTCTCTACCGGGATTTAAAAGAGTTGCCACACGTTCACTCCCTTCAGTGCGGTCGGCTGTACCACAGCAGTACTGGTTAGACTTTATTTAAAATAAAATAATAAACATTGTGAAGTGGTGTAAACTGAAAATGAACAACATCTTGGAAATTAAGAATCTAGAGGTGAAATGCCAGCTGTCACAGCACTGCAGCATTTCGCGATGATCCTGTGCGGTGCGTGCCCGTGTGTGAAAGCAGTTTTAACTTTTGATAGGTAGTGATATTTGACTGTTTTGAGGTTGCCCAGGCATTGATATCGGCTGATAAGGACACTGCTCAAAAGTCCTTTCAGCCAATCAGAGTAAGCAATTTTCTTTGCCATTTTATAAGTATTTTTAACACATGCTTTCTGCAGGACAATAGCACCCAAATTGTCTGGTAGGCCCCCATGGCCCTCCCCTTCCATGGTCAAGAAAGATGCAACACAGTGCTTGGAGGAAATGGCCGCAGCCATGTTTTATTATTTACAATTCTAGATATTAATCTTTATTAAGTCATAAATTACTTTATAATTTCTACTTTAAATTAATACCTTAATCAATTAATATTGAGCAACAGGCACTGCAGGGAGGAAGCGCACACCCCAGACCCCCTCACCACCCCCAATTTGAGAAACTCCATTGAATGTGTGCTGAGACATACCTCTGCAGTAGCAGGACAGGTCATATGGCTAAGGTTCTGACAGCCACCCCAGTCTGGTGTCGCCGACCTTGCAGTCTATGCTGCTGAGGCTGGACCTAGAGACCCCGGTGCGGGTACAGGTCTTGTGGTCTCCCATTCTCATGCTGACCAGGGGGCCACAACACCTTTGGGAGAAATGGCATCATCCCTTATTTTTCATTACTTCCCTCGTGCGCTCCTCCTGCGTTGCCACAGGTCGGACCCTGTCTAACCCCCCCAAGCCTTCTGCTCAATCCTTTCCTCCAATATCCTTTTACCTTGTCCTTTTACCACCTAGAAACTTGCCTTGTGGCTAACCCCCCCCCGGGCCCCCACACCAGGCACCGGACAGTATGGTTCCCAACTCTCTAGTTCCACTCTGCCTGCAGCTTGCCACCAGTGACCCCACCTGGCCCGCATACTCGCTGCACCGGGCATGACCCATTGAGAACCTCTCCAGATGAGGAATCACCATGCTTGAATGCTGTCCTGCACTGGACACTGTATCGATATTTGTGCTGTTCTGGTAGTACCCTAGGGGCCCATTCCTCAATCCAACTGGTCACCCCTGCTACTGCCCAGTGAGTCCGCACATCCCATATTCTCTGTTCTCAGTACCATCTGGGAACCTGTAAAAGACAACAAAAGTCAATGCCAATGCAATTGTTGCAGTGCACCACTTTCTGCCTCACCTAAGGCACCCTATCCCCTTGTTGGGTTACCACCTGCCTGTTGGGGTGCCACGACGAAGCTCACCCCCAAACCTGCCTGCCATTCACCGCTAGTATCCCTAGGTTAGAAGAAGTCCTCCTGGTACCTTCTGTTGTGTCCACTGGCCCACTCTGCACCATTCCATACCGTTGAGGTAATGCTCGTTAATATCTTTGGTGCACATATGGACCTTGTTGTAATTGAGTCTTGGCTCAATTCAAGTTTAATCATAATTCATTACCCCCCCCTCCCTTTTTTTTCACTACTTATACTCCTCGGCTCATGGTGCCCGCTGCCTCCTATGTGACTGGCTAGATTAGGCATGCCACCAGAAGGTCTCTAGCTGTTGGGGAGGGAACCCCCCTTTTTGTGTATCTTGAAGGGGTTTGAAACTGTCCATTCCTGCTGATCTATCCCACTATTCCCATAGATTATTGGCTAATCCTATGGGCTTGAAATGCCTTCAGCAGCTGCCAGGACCACTCCTTCTGGATCCCGGCTGGCTGGGCTCCTGCTAACCAAATCCTATTTTAAACCTACCAGCTGTCTGCCTGATGCCTTATGCTATGCCTGAGGGCTGGCCACTCAGCCCCCATCTCTGCACGCTCCTGTAGATGGATTCCATAGGTCTGCAGCTTCCAGAACCCCTCTTTCCAGACCCTAGGAAGTTCCTGGCAACTTGATTCCCCATTACAAATCTAACTGCTGCCATCAACACTGTTTGTGCTATGCCTGAGGGCTGGCCCCGGACCCCTTTTCTGCAGGCTCCTGTGCCCAAGGCCTACAAGTCTTCCCCCTGGGCCACATCCTTCAACCACTCCAACCCAGCCCTTGCCATGGAGCCCCTTATTACTTGCTTCTGAGCCAGGTCTCTTACCTGGATTACCCCAAAAGCCAGCATGCTTAACCAAATATGCTAGGGCGATTTGGTCACTTATTCAGGTTTGTGAGAATGTTGCTGCCCATGCGGTGCATCGTCACCCTTTTTCTGCTGCCCTGTTGCAGCACCCCCAGTTACAAGAGAGGCCTTCCTGTGAAAGAAATCCTCCACCCTTGCAAGATTTAAGCCCCTCTCCTACTAGGTAAGGGACAACCCACTACCAATAGACTACTAAACAACCTGGCCCATGTGCTCACCCCCCCGCAGCCAACCAATGGACTCCTGGTAGTTGGGTTCCAAACCTGCTGGGCCCCCCCGAGCCTTCCTGGGTTCATTTCCAAGCTTCAGCCATCCAGAACATTCCTTTACCCTCCTGCTATGGGGGTGGGGGGATATTGTTACCTGAGTCCCCTGATGCTTCCTTGCAGAAGACTCCCTAAGTGATACTGCCAATGACTTACCTGTGGAAGAGGGGGCCCTGGGCCAAATAGCAGTCTTTGAACTCTGGGTCATGATCAGTGTTACGACTGGGAGTATACGTTCCTAACTGCTCAATCAACTCCCGGGATATGGACTGCTGGGAATGAAATGTTAAGCAATGGACATCTTAACTAATCCCCCTTTGGACCTAATGCCCCAACTGCGATTCTGTGACCCCCAGTGCACAGAGCCACTATGACTGGCAGGAGTTCCAGCAGCATGATCTGCTTCCCCACCTCAGCCTCCAGCCAGCTGGCTGGCTACCGCCCTTCGCACCATTGTCCTTGAAATTCAGCCTGGAACCTCAGACCACCCACTGAATCAGAGTACAGCTCTAAGGGCGACCATCCCATGGCACTTGCCGCAAGACCACCCTGTTGAAATGATCTAGGAACATCCACCAAACCTGCAAGCCCTCTTGGGACTGCTTTGTGATTCATACCTTGTGATGGGGTCCTGTACAGCCGGTCTCCCCCAGGCCAATCTTCACAGGAAGGTCCCACAGGTATGACCCTGCCTATGAAGCTGAGGTGCCCCCACCAGCTATTGTCACACCTTCAGAGTGATAGCTTGCTCCACAATGACCTAGCAAGAGGGACTGGAGTGCTGTCAATTAGTCCCATGGTAGGTGACAAAGCCTATGCCGGAATCAATTCCTGTGCCCAAGAAGGTAAGGGTGGTTCCCAGAGGTTCGGATTTCCTTCATTACAAGAATGCCAAACTCCCCACACACATGATCTAAGGCCCTGCCCACATCCCCTCACCTGGGGAATCAGCTGTGCCGACCATTTTTTGGGTGGTAACCCAATGCAAAAAAAGTGCTGAAGCTCTCCAACACAGCACATGCCACAACACAGCCCCTGGGCTTGCCGCTACC
Source organism: Neoceratodus forsteri (assembly GCA_016271365.2). Classification (NCBI taxonomy): domain Eukaryota; kingdom Metazoa; phylum Chordata; order Ceratodontiformes; family Ceratodontidae; genus Neoceratodus; species Neoceratodus forsteri. The sequence goes on from CM057453.1 coordinate 733,423,806, forward strand.
TGCATAGCACTCATTCTCAAACTTCACCACCACAGTACCCCATCCTCCTGATGTACTGACAATAGCCTGGACACAGAGTTCAGTGACTCATATCTCCTGGAACCGTCTTGGCACCAGACCCATCAGTGAATCCTGTAGGTTTGGCAGCAGTGGCCTGGAGAAGGGGCCACTCAGTCACCCAAGCCACCGCTCATTTCCAGTTACCCCCAGACAACTAGCGTCCAGCTTCAAGTGGACCTCAACTTCTGTTCCTCGTGCAGCCAGCAAGGATCAGCGGAGGGATCCTGAAACCAGCACTGCTGAGAGGGTTGCTGTCGGCCACAGGCTAGACATGCATGGTTAAACTGGCAGCCGGTGTGTGAGCAGACCTACTGATTATACGCGTAGCACAGCTGTGAGGTGGAGTTGTCCCCCATTCATGATGCCGGGGAGAGGATCTGGAGCCCACTATCAGTATGCTGCCCTCCCCTGCCCTGCATCACATCCACGAACAGTGGCATGTCCAGCTTGCCCCAGCTGATGGCAAAGCCTTGCCTGCCATCTACAACAAAACTCCTTCTCATAATCCAGCCAAGCCGACTCTGTGTGCATAACTTGCTTGGCAAATGAGACACGTGTCTTGGCCACCAGTTCTGCAAGACAACTTATTACCCCACCAACAAACCGTTAATATTTGTAAAGGACAGTAAATCCGGGTTTACATTCTTTGCTAACTGGGTAAGGCCCGCTAGGCCCCAAGTGCCTGTTATGGGGGGGGGGACTGAAAGCACTGGGGAAGTAGGTGACTAGCTCAGAGTCCCACAGTATGCAAATCAGGCATTTGGGCATCAAATCCCAGTCTGCTGGTTGTACCAAGCTCGTTCACGGATCTTGCACTCTCCTCTGAGCTAAGTACCAGCCCCCCACCTCCTACCCCATAAGGTAGCCCCCCTCCAATACCTTTAGAATTTTCTGGACCCCCCAAGTCTGCCTGCCCTGCGAAAAGGGGGGAGTGAGGTGAGGGGCTCAGCCCTGGCTCTGTAGCCACCATTGGCTGGCGGTCCCCTACCTCCAAAAGGCAGGTGCTCGGACTAGGATCCCCTTGGGGACCCCATGGGGACAACTCAGCTACCCGGACCATCCTAAAAGCCACATATAGAAGACAATCATTACCATTTTTTTTAAAAGAGGCACAAAATATGGAGAGGCTGGTCTTGAATCCAAAACTCTTGTCATTTCATCCCTGTGCCTTGCCCTCTATACCACAGGAAAAGCACCTAATCAAATTTCAAAGGTGCAACCCAAGACACCGGGTCACACCTTATGCAAGTGGTGGTCGCATTCGCTAAGTATGCAGGCACTGCTTACTGCTCCTGGTCAGTAAAGCCATACCTGGATTCACACCCCCAGCATGAATCCACTCCAAATCTAATCTGTAAGCTAACCTTCCTGCTCATTGTTGCAAATCCCTAATCTACTAGGGGGATCTTGGACAACGTGTGTAGCCACTGATGACTAAGCGTATGTGCCCTAGCTCCAAACCCTTTATAATAAACCAGGAATCCTGGGTACTGGACTCCATTGACCTAGGGCTGTCCCCCAGAGCTGCAGTGGAGACGGTCAGCCAAAAGCCCCCATAGCCACGGTGGCTAACCACATCAGTCCTGCAGAGCCTGCCTCTACACTTAAATGGCCCACTGCAACCAATGGTGGTGGGGCCTAATCCCTCTTCTGCTGTGCCTGGAAGTCAGAGAATGTGCCACCGGAAGCCCACTCCAGGTGGCCACAGCTTCAGCGGAATGCGCATTGCAGCACAAGAGCAAGAGGAAGGGATGACAGGTCCACCCAAGTGCCCCACAAGCAGTGGCCTACTGAGCCGCTTGGCTCAGCTAAAGGCCCACCCAAGATGGCCGCTGAATTCTCGTGATTATTCCCACGAGATCTGCAATGGGTCTATAGCCAGCTAGGCCCGATCTCGCTGGAATCGTGGGCCCTGGTCTGTCTGTCCTGTTTCCCCCCTTTTATTATTTTATTTATTTATTATATATATATATGTATGTATATATATATATATATATATATATATATATATATTTTTTTTTTTTAAAAAGAAAGAACCGAGAACTCCTCTGGCAGCGGAAGAACCCCCTTGTTATATTGCTGGCATTCCGATCCATTGAGACAGCTCTCCCCCCAAACCCCACCCACCTGATGCCCTCCCTGCTCAGGCTTGCAGGCAAGCCCGAGGGATCATGGGAGTCGTAGTCCCAAGCAGCTAGCATGCAGCCCTCACCAGTCAGCCCCACAGAAGCTAACCCCCATTGGCCTGTCCCTTCCCTCCACACCAGCCTCTACCCATGCCAGGTGAAGAGTTGCCATACAATCTTGGTCTCTGCTGCTGGGAAACCCTGAGCCATGCCACATCTGGGACTCCTGCTTCCCGCAGGACTACAGCCAATAGGAGAGAGGGGAAGGGAGCCACTCGCCCGAGACTTGGGAACCACTAGTCCAGATAAGCCTGCAGTGGACCCAGGAGGGTCCTAACAACTCCACTGGGATATTGTTTAAATTTATTATTTGCACAAGACCTGAAGGAGAGCAGTTGTGCTCCTGGAAAAACAGAAGCATGAGCCTGGCGTTAGGCCAAAGACCCAATGCTCCTGGGCCCGTTTGCCAGGTGACTGCATGGCTGGGCCAGCAGGCTCTTCCCAGACCAGGTCCCCTCCCTATAACTCACTGTGCTGCAAGGAAGAGTAGCCGGCTCGACCCCACCAGCAGATCTCAGTGCACAAAGGCGCCAATGGGTGAGGTACAATTACCACCCCTTCCCATCTACAAGATTATGGCCCAAAATCAGGACCAAGGCCCTCGGCCACCTGGATAGCCTGCCCCAGGGTTGTTGCAGGGATCCAGACAGCCGACCTATGGGGCCCGGGAAGGAAGCAGCCACTACTTGCCGGAGCCACGTGAGGCTACAGCTACAAGCTGCCCCCTTGCCTGCCACCCACGGAGCAAGGGAGACTGAACCCGATCCCCTGAGGCTGCGGAGAATCAAGCCTTCCCAGGAATGACAGCCATTGACCAGCCAGACTACCCCAGATAGCACTGGGTAATAGCCTAGTATGTAATACTGAGCACAGATAAATGGCTTACTCTGGCCAGGTGCTTCAACTAGGCCCCAGCTACCTTATCTCTTCTTCATGTCTGGGAGCTGGAGCTGCTGTTGATCTGAGGGGAGGATGATCAAGAAGGCTGAAAATCAGCCTACTTGCTAGTTTTATTCATCCCCTTCCCTCAGACCCCCACCACAGAGGGGCTAGCTATACCCTGTAGCTTCCTGTGTCCAGAGGCTGCTTGCCACTGTCCTGGACTGGTCTCTAGCAGCATCTGGTCACTGGCCATGGAGGAGGGGGAAAGGTGCCCCCAGACAAAGGGGTGGCTGCTGCAATGCTTTGGTAGCCTAGGAATACTTTGCTACATTGTGATTTTGGAGGTGGGGGTGAGGGGACACTATGACCAGCACCAGGATAAAAGACTATAAGATAGGAAATCAGAAATAAAAAGATGATGAGGCTTTGTGACTGTGGATGGCCATCCCACAGTCAGAAGGAAGGCAGAAAGAAGAGAGGACAGAACAGAGCTATTGCAATAGATGTGATGCAACAGACTTCAAATGGCCGGTATGTTTCTTATGTTTACTTTGCTTTTTATTTATTTATTTTCAACCTACTGTATGTTTTCTTTGTTTCTGTTTATTTCTCTGGGATGTCCCTTGTTACATTGCACCTAAAAAAGGGTTTTACTGTAGCAATACAGCTATCAGTAACACCCCGTTTAGGGCTAGATAGGGCCTCACCCTATCACAGTTGGGTTTAGGATACACAACCTAAGGAACAACCCACCACTGATTCACAAAGACTCCTGATACCCAAATCCCTAATGTTTTCTCATTTCCCTACCTTGTGTGTTTTGCATTCTTCAACAACGAATTTCCCTTCTTTTTGTGATTTGGTTGGTGTGGAGCCTGGGTCTGGGTCTCTAAATACGACAAATTCAGTGTCAGTCAGTTCAGTGGTAGTGGAAACTGATCTGTTTATGGCGCTTGCCATTCCACACTAATTCTGCCTTCAGAATTCTACATTCTGCACAGCCCTGATGGCCATGCTTATGCAATCCTAGGCTGGTCTAGAGAATCAGATTGTGCAGGGGATCAAGGGAAATAACACCAAACCAACCCAATTGCCTTCTTTGAGGAGGTAACTGGGGAGGTGGACAGATGCCAGCAAGGATGAGACCATGATAAATTTATATTCTGTGAATGTGCTGAAGTTCGGCACTTTTACCTTTGATTTGACCCAACTGAACTTTTGGGATCACTTCAACTTTTGGACAGTTAAAAGATTCTCAAGTGGCCATGGTTAATCCCTTAACCACGCATTCACCCATCTAGGCCTTTTTCCACCCACCTCCTCCCTCCAAGACTCTTTTTATTTTTTTTTAGTAAAATAAATATCACTGGCTGTTCGTACTGTGCCAGGTGTTGATTTTGTTTTTAAACTGTGACTGGAGGATCAGGGGAGCGTAGAAGAGTATGGACTAATTGAAGTGGGCAAAGTGTGGTTAAGACATGCCACTTATGGCATTTGTGTGGTTTAATAACAGTTAATTTCTTCATCTTTCTTTGGTAGGACTTCATGTGTGTTTATATTTTTCTGAGTTGTAGATTATAGTAAGAGTGTGTGTGTGTGTGTGTGTGTGTGTGTGTGTGTGTGTGTGTGTGTGTGTGTGTGACTCCATAACACTCTGTCTTTTTTTCTCTTTTTCTGCTATTTTTTCTTCAGTTTTCTGTTAAGAAAACTTTTTTTAATTGATAATGGATGGGAAAAGTGAGGATTATAAAAGAAGAAGGCTGATCTAAATATTCACCTTAGCAGGTGAGCATTCAGACCTGTGGGGACTGACAGGGAAAAATCAGGCATCCCCCTGTCAGCAGCAGCCAGAGTCACCGCCCCCACCCAGCAGCTGCAGGACCAAGTGCGTCATGTCCCCCAGCAGCAGGAGCCCATTGCCCCCACCAGCAGCAGGAGCCCATTGCCCCCCAGTAGCAGTAGCAGGAGCTTCACAGTAGGAGCAGAATGTTGTGGAGCTCGGGGCATCAGTTTACCCCCCCCAACAACAAAGTTTGTCCACAGTGTGGTACTTTTTTACCTCAAATGCTGCGGATGATAGTGTCATGATCTGCAACATTTGTGGAAGGAGTGTTCATTGAGGGAAGAGAGGGACACACTTAGGGACTGGCAGCCAAAGGAGCTATCTCAAGCACCAACACCCAGCAGAGTGGTAGGCAAAGGAAAAAGAGTTGGCAGCAGTAGCAGGAGGCAGCAGTACGGGGGAACACAGAGAAGGGGAAGGGGGCCAGCAGGAGCAAGGCAGCCCTTCTGTGTCTTTTGGAAGTCAGTGTCCACGCAGGGAGTGAAATACTCAGACACAGCAGCAACAGGAGGCAGCAGCACCAGCAACACAATCACCCTGCAGTTGCTGGTGCCACCAGCGTCAGGATGCTGAGCCCACACTGGCTGTAGCTGGTCAGATAGTCACCAGTGAAGATCTGGTGGCCATGTGGGCTGAAGTGCAAGCTCTGTGGCAGGAGTTCCAGCAGTTTCACCAGTGGTTCAGAAAGGCCAAGGGGGACATCAACAAAATAACGAAGGACCAGCAACACGTTCTCAACCTCCTGGCAGACTTGCGTGGTGGTACTTCTGGGCAGGTTTAAGTTAAGTAGTGGAACTCAGCAGCAGCTAATTTTTTTCATTTCTTATTCCGAATCCTATCCTCCTGTGCCCTGCCACTGTGTTTTGATATTCTTCTCTTATCTCCATTCTCCACCCTCAAATAATAAGAAAAAAACCAAAAATTAAGAAAGATAAAAAACCAAAATTCAAAAATCTTTTCTGTCCTCTAGTTTTCCTCTATATCCCCTTGTTTCTTTGTCTAGTGTTATAAATATGTCTTTGTCCAGTGGTTTTGTGTGGTGTGTTAAGTGTAATGTTGTGCTCCCCATAATATTCATTCCTTTTCCTTGTTCACTGACTTAGTTTCCCCCTCTCATATTATTACCCTTGCCCTGACCCGGCCTGTCCCCCTTCCCCATCATACTCGTGTCTCATAGTCAGTAGTGTACCCATAAATACCTTACCTTTTAACAGTCCTCAAAATTTGTTCAGTTTTTTATCTTATTTCCAGGTACGCAGTACTGTTAGGGGAATGTAGACTCCAGATGCCTGCTGCAGTGCTTCATTCATGTGCCCTGTCCACATGTTTCTTCTGGGGGCAATTTCTGCAGTCTAATTACATTCATGTGGTATGGTAAGTATATATGGTTTTTCTCTGCTTCTAATTTGCTTGCTAACACCAGGTGTGCAGATGGACGAGCATTCATCATATTTCACATCATTTTTCCTGCCTAGGTGTTCCAATTTATTTATTTTATTTTTATTTAGTAAATCATAGGAATTACAACCCTTTGAGTTATAGACTCATTTACAAAGGCTCCGCGTCAGCATAGTCATACATTCAGAGACAGTACATTAGTGGGACAACAACACATTTCAAGTAATTACATATAATAGCCAAGGTGGCTGAAAGTCTATACATGCAGTAGCTAAGGTATTGATATTATTACGGTGGAACAATTATAATACAAGTGCAGCCTCTGGGGCATTGTCGTGTAGCAGTAACAGTGATCTACACAATAGTGAGACAACACAGTTTTAAGGAAATATTTACATATAGTAGCCTGGGTGGCTGTTGACCTATACATTTAGTAGCTAGATTATTGGTATTAGTACAGGAGGTATAGTTACAGTATAGGTGCAGCCTCTAGGGCATTATCATATAGCAGAGACAGAGATCAGCAGCAGAGATGTCCTATACATAGATACATACATAGATACATAGACAGTGTCTGCAGATAAGGGCCTATGGCCCACCCAGTCTGCCCATTTGAGCTTGTAAGTTCAGTTTATGTTTTTCCAGAAGTCTGTTGCCCCTCACCCCTGACCTCCAGAAGAGTTAGTCCTATACAACTGGTGGCAATGTCAATGGGGAGCGGCCATAGTGCAGCTCTGTGCATGTCATTTAGGAGGATTAGCAGCTGCACTGGCATTGGCGCAAGGAGTGAATGTGTTTTTTTAGGATGGTCTTGAAGTGTCCTAGATTGGGAATGGAGGTTATGGCTGGGGGGAGCTCATTGTATCAGGCAGGAGCTCTGTAGGTGAATGATCTCTGAGCAAGGGAGGTTCTGACCCTGGGCACGGTCCACAGATGCTTGTTGGCAGAATGAGTGGTGGCAATGTGGGAACATGAGAGTAGTAAGACTGAGACCCCCAATGGAGTTAACCCTAGGTGCATTTTTTTTTGTGAGGAGACAGGATTGATATTGTAGTCTTTCCTCAAAGGTGAAAATATTTGTAGGAGCGTAGAGGGTGCAAGTATGGGAGCGTTTGTCTGCGCCTAGGAGGAGTCAGCATGCTTTATTAATGGCTATGTGAATTTTGTTTAGGGTGGTGTTTTCCGCAGCAGAGTAGATAGGGAGCCCATAGTCAATGAGAGAGAGGACAGAAGAGGTGACAGTCGGGTTGAGAGCCTCATGTGTCAGGCAGTCTTTGTGCCGGTATAGGAGGCCGATGCGGGTATTAATGGCTGAAGTCAGGATGTTAATGTGAGCATGGAAGGATTGGGAGCTGTCAACGGTAAGACCAAGGTATTTATAAGTAAGTACTTGTTCCAAAGGGAGGTGAGCATAGGAGAGAATTTTTAGTTCAGTGTCTCTGGCCTTGCTCTGCCGGTGGGCAAATAGCATAGCTTTTAGTTTTTTGATGCTGACCACAAGTCTGCGACTGGTGAACCAACTTTCGATCTGGTTGAACGAGTGTTGGAGGGAGGACTGTAGGTTGTCAGGGCAGGGGTGTGCAGTGTAGAGAACCACATTATCAGCATATAGCAGTAGGTTACGGAACAGGATTTGGGTAGTGCATTTAAGTAGATACTGAAGAGTAGGGGACCCAATATGGATCCCTGGGAGACCCCCGAGCAGACAGGCAGGGTGGAAGATAGGGTGTCATTTATCTTAACACATTGGGATCTGGAGATATGGTAGCTATTAAACCAAGAGAGTGGTCCGCATGATAGACCAGTGCGGTGGAGTGCTTCCAGGAGGAGGGGGTGGGAGACCGTATCAAAGGCCTTAGAGAGGTCCATGAAGATGGCTCCAGGCAGATGTTTATGGTCAAGAGCAGAGTGAATGAAACTGGAGAATTTGATGAAGGCGGTGGTTGTGCTATGGCCTGATTTAATGCCATATTGTTCACTGCATAACAAATTGTGGGCTTGTATATACTCGGTGAGTTGGTCGGAAATGATTTTTTCGAGGGCTTTTGAGAGAGGGGGAAGGATGGATATGGGCTGATAGTTGTTGGGGTTGGTATTGTCTCCACTTTTTAGTATTGGGGTAACTGTTGCAGTTTTCCAGGCTTTATGGAACTGTTCCAAGCGTAGGAAGCGGTTAAGGAGGTCGATCAGGGGGGAAAGAACAGTGTCAAGAACCTGGTAGAGGATTTTCATGTCAAAGGAGTCTTTGCAATAGTTGGAGCAACCGAGAGCTTTGGAGAGGTAAGATTTTGCTTCCTGCTTTGTAATGACCCTAAGGTAGAAAGGGGGGGCGCTGGAGGTTTGGTTCAGAGGAAGATGGGATAGGGTCAAAAAAGTTGCTCGGGAGGACTGTACTAAGATTGGAAAAGGTTGCATTAAGGCAGTTAGTGATAGCCTGTGGGTCGGTTGAGGTGGCATTGTTGATGCAGCAGTGGGAGGGGGGGGAGGCGGGATTTGCCATTCCCCATTGCTCTTTAATGTTGTCCCAAAACTTTCATGCACTCCCCCAGGAGGAAGCCAGGGTGTCTTTATAGTATTCAACCTTGGCCTTGCGTATGGCCCAGGTGCACCTATTGCGTGCTGCTCTGTATGCTAGTCTGTCTGCTTGGGAGCCAGATTCAACAGCTCTGTGCCAGAGGTCATCCCTTTGTTTTAGTTGCTGACGTAATGTGGGCATGATCCAAGGGACATTATGTTTTACAGTTTTCAATTTAGTCGGGGGGGGGCCAAAATGTCACATGCTTTGTTGAAAGAGCAAGTGAAGTGATCAAGGGCTAGGTCAGTGTTAGGGGCCTGTGTTAATGGGGCTCAGTCCCACTGGGCCAAGTAGTGTTTGATGTTTTGAAGGCCACCTGGTCACAAGTGTCTGCGGGTGGAGACAAATGGTTGAGGTTTGGGAAGGTGACATGACCAGGAGTAGAGGATAGGGGAGTGGTCACTCAGAGAGTCTGGGAGGACCAGCAGGTCAGAGATTCTATGTGGTCGGTTAGTTAGTAGTATGTCCAGTAGGATCTGGGAGCTGTTTGAGGTGTTTATTCTGGTGGGTTGGTGGACCAGCTGGGTATGATCCAGCACTCAAAGGTGTCCTTGATGGCAGCTGCTGACTTGGCGAGCCAGTTAACATATAGATCACCAACCAGGATATGCTCAGTTTTTGGGGGGAGGTTGGAATTATAGTTTGTGAGAGATTGTATGACCATAGCTTGGTTGCGTGGGGGAACATATGCCACTGTGATGGTTAGGGGAGCTCTAGCGGGGTCCAAGGTAAGTTTTATGGATAAGGCTTGGGCGCCATGGTCTAATGAGGGGATTGGGAGAGCTTGGTTCAGTAAGGAGTCTCGAACATAGAAGGCACAATCACCACCCCGTTTTCCCACTCTGTCGGCTCTGTGTAGGGTGAAGCCTGGGAGGCTGATGAATGAATATGGGTTTTTTTTTGAAAGCCATGTTTCAGTGAGTGCAAAGACATCTGGCTGATGTTGAGCTATCCAGCTTTGGAGAGATGTTGTTTTTTTGGGAAGGCTGCAGATATTCACGGCAGCTATGCACAGCCCTTGGTGTAGTTTCTGTTGACTGTTAGCGGCGGGGCCTGGGTTGGGGTGAATATTTCCGTATATGAGAAGTAGTGGGACTAGGACCCTCAGGAGAGCTAGGGACCGCCATTTGGTGGTTGAGCATAGGTGAGGCACATGTTTAGAGAGAGTAGCACAGGGAATGGGCAAGCTAAGGAGGGCAGGAAAGGTAAGGCAGATGAGTTTGTAAGGGGGGTTGGGGGTGTGTGCGTAGGTGGCAGGTTAAGCAGGGAGTGGATGCTTGTCAGGCATTGACAGGGTGGGTGGACGGTGGTAAAAGGTAGGGAAGGTAAGGGGTGAGGTGGGTGTGTGTTCATTTTCCTCTGATGAGTTTTCATCCCCTGTCTGTGAGATGACGACATCCAGGCCCTGCAGGAGCTGGTGTGTGGAAGACAGAGTGGGTTGATTGAACTGCCATGTAGGCCACTGGTTTCGTTAACGATTAAACAGCACATCCAGGGAGGAAGTATATGTGGAAATGGATGGTGGAGACGGTGTTTAGTAATTAGTTGGATGGGGCTAATGTCTTGTCTAATCATTTGAGGTAGCAGAGCTGGAGTAATTAGGAAAATTTAGAAGCTAAACTGTGGGCAGCAAACACCTTCCCCTGTAGGGATCATCACTGTTTCTGTACAAGTACTATGGTAGTATGTGTAATTAACCTTTTGGGGGGAATTTGACATTGTTAAGCCTTTTTTTATGATAACTTTTTAATTAATGACTCACATCATTATAGATGGCCGCCATTCACCATTTTGCAATATCTTGACAACTGGTGTTAGAAGAATGAGCATGTTACATTCATACTCTTCTTGTACTAGAAGGGTTCTTCAACATGTCGCACATATTAAGCGGCAGGAAATATTTATTTTTTGCATGGAGTGCATGGGCATGTCAGGTGGCAGGAGGGGAGGGCAGGGTGTGTGGCATGTGCCAGCATGGGCACTTTTAATGATGTCAAGACAACACATCTTGCTTTAAGGTGGGGTTAGTTGAAATGAAAAGTAAAAAGTGTATCTTGATATTTTTGGCAGCAAAATATTATAACTGTAATCATGCAAAATGTTTACAGTTATGATAATTTGACTGCTGCTTTATATAGAGAGGAGACCAAACAACAGTTTAGGGCAAAGGGTAATCAAATGAAACTGATAACACTGCAGCAGATAACACAACCATCACAAATACAATGACAGATAGATAAAAATAATTTATAACACTATACTGAGCTGAAAGCGGATGGGGGAGGGGGTTCCTTCGAGTAACTTCAGCCTTGTTCCACTTCCACTGTCACATCCTTCAAGAAGCAGCCCTCACAGTCTTCAAGACTGGAGTTGTCACCAGGTGGAAATTTTGTTAGCATTGCTGCTTTATCCACCTCGCTGCTGGTGGATGCCTTAGTAGAGGGATTGGCAACATCATCATCACTGAGATACAGATTGTGTGGCAAACCTATTGGCATCACTGTGTTATGAAGAATGTGCCTTTTGTTCATTTTGATAAATGTTAGCATGGACACATTCTTGGGTGATAAATTGGTCCTACGGTCATGCACAATGGCCCCAGCCGAACTAAACACTAGCTCCACACTGACACTGGATGGTGGGCAGCTCAGGTATTTCTCAGCAACTGATGTTAGTGCTGGCCAATCTGTCACTTTGTTCCTCCAATACTGCAATGGCTCATCAGTACTGGCAAGGTGCTTTGTGGCCCCCATGTAGGCCTCCACCATTCATTCACACACAGATGCAACGGTTGACGGTCACATTTTCCTTAATGTCTGCATGGTTTAAAAACTACTGCATAAGATTAGAGGAGTGTGCCAGACAGGGCACCCTGAAAAAAAACACCATCTCTAATGCACTTTACTACATTGGAGACATTATCACTTGTGATGAATCCTGCTGTAAGTGACTGTGTGTGTAGCCACCCATCAATCTCATCCAGTAGAACATTAAGAATTTTCTGACCCGCATGAGAACTAGTAACATTTCACATACTCAGGGTTGCATACTGCTGAATTCCAGGAGTGTTGCTACCACCACAATTTTGCTTCAGGCAGGTTTTGCCAGGCCCAAAATCAACTACCACCCCAGGTACCTGTGCCCAGTGTGCCGTTATGCATAGATATGAGCTTGCTGTTGTATGTCCACTGGTCCACATATCCATGCTAAGATGGATGTATTCTAATACACTATGCTTCATTGCATGTCTTATGGAAACAGCAACTCTACTGTACAGTTCTGGCATGGCACGCCTAGAGAAATAGGTTTGTGATGGAACCTGTCATTTGGGACAGGCACGGGCAATCAACCTGCAGAATCCAGCTTTCTCCATGAATGAGAACAGCAACAAATCGATGGCCAGCATTTCAGTAGTGGCAGCATCTAACTCGCATGCAGCAGCATGATTGGGAGGGGGTTCTTTATGTGCCACTCAAGGATGGTCTTCAGAGTGGGCTGCATCTTTCAGGCTGTTTGACCAGAACACTCTATTGTGGCACCAATGCTGTTCTTTTAGGAGTAACAGTTGACTCTTGGTGCTGTGCAGACCACATGAAACCAGTTATTTTGGTTGATTTTGTGTGTGGTGGTGTACTTTTCTGAGTCAAGGGACAGGGAATGCTGCCTCCACTACTATGCTCACTACTCGAGAGAGCAAAGGATTGCTCATCCTCCTCCTCCACCAACCCACTCAGCCCTCTATCCCCCTCCTGCTGTATTGAACTGCTCTCAGTTACATTTAACTTGCCAAGGGAGATCTCATCAACAGCTCTGGCATCCTTCTGGTGATACAGCCATTGCAGTGGGTGCTAGTTTTTCAGGTGGTGTGTTGGCCACCAGTGCCTATGTGGCATCCCTTTTTTACCCTGACTAACATGTGCTTGACACAGTTGACATATTGCCATGGTCTCATCAGCTGGATCAGGCACATAAAAGTCTAAAACTAGGGACTTTTGACCTCTGGACTTAACATGCTGCTGGTGGGAATGGGAGAGCTGAGAAACAAGTGTGGAAGTTTGTGCTTTTTGGGCTGCTTTCATCATTTCCAAAAGACTACTTTTGGGAGGAAGAGTGACTTGACTGCTTGGGGGATTGCTGATAGACTTGGTGACAGCCTGACCCATTGGCTGTGCATGTAAATGGCCTGCATCACCCTTGACCTTTTTAAACTTAGGCTTCCATGAGGGATCGTCCCAGTCGTTGCCATCAGCACCGATGCTGGTGATGTCCTTGCCCTCCTCCTCATCCTCCTCCTTCCTATCACTGTCTTATTGCACAGCACAGTTTTGTTTCTCTACAACCATCTCCTCAGGGGGCTGACTACCCATATCTCCCAGATTATCAGACTCCAGCTGAACACTGTCACCACCACCAACTCCAGCAGGAACAGGTCCTGGGACAGTCACACTGACAGACTTATCACCCTCCTCCTCCTGGACCACTGTTCCTGTGCTGGTGTCAGTGTCTCCCTTCTTCTCACTATCATCCCCCACCAGCATGGATGCAACAGTCCTGGCCATAAAAAACAGACACAGGAATGCCAGTACTTTTTTGAACAACTCCGCTGGTACCTACTGCAGCACCACCAGCACCCACAGAAGGCACTGATGCAGACATACATGTGCTTTGGGAAACTGGAACTGAAGTTGTACTCTCCTCAACAGACGTCTTAGCTTTCTTGTCCCCCCTGACATGTTTCTCTATACTGGATCATCTCTTAGCAGGCATTTTTATCTGCTGCTTCAAAGTTTTGCCTTTCCCTGGGACTATATCAAGAAAGGATGCATCACTAACTGTGTGAATAACACCTCACACCTGCAGTACTTATTTATTTAGTGATTCGGAAAAAAACCTTTGAATGCAAGCTCTTTTACAAAGGTTCCATGTCATAGATTGCAAAACAAAGTACAATAGGAGAAAGCAAAGGTACATCACAATGAACGATACAGCTTGGATTCAGAACTCACAGAATGACTCAAAACATAGGTACAAGTTAAAATAACAAATAACAAGAAAAACACTTTATGAGGGTGGGAGGGTTAAGCAGGCACAAAGTGCCTTGTCAGTAGTTCAGAGGGACAGAGATAGCTGGCAGTGGGATGAATAAAGGAGGTACGAGACAGAGGTAGGCACTGTGGTGGAGGTGAAGGGTGGGGGAAGAAGGATGATAAGGTATAGGGAGAAATGGTGGGTGAGGGGAGGCTGAGCAAAGAAAACATGCTTGAGTAAATGCTGGGGTGTGAAGTGGCATGGTCATGCAGCTTGCATTAGTAGTGACTGTTAGGGAAACTCACGGAACTGGGAGTTGGGGAGGGCGGGAAGGTGGGATGGTGGGTGCCAAAGAAGCATGACACGAACAGAGTGCTGAAGCAAGTCATGAGAAGGGACAGAGGGAGGGGGTACCTGAGGCCTACCTAATGCTTGCGGGGGGGCAGAAAGAGTGGGTGTGGCTGGACATAGGGGCAGGTGCTCTTGCAGAGTGTTATTAGGTGCTGTTTGAGGTCAGTTTTGAATTGGGCCAGACAATTGGTGGCCAAGAGGTGCCCAGGGAGTTCATTCATCCACAGGGGGGCCCAGTAGGCAAATGCATGTTGCCCAAGCAAGGTGCAATGGAAGGGGATAGCCAAAGCCCCTCTAATCCTCCCCCTGGAGACCTAAAATGAATTGGCCGGCTTGATCAAATTGCCTACACAAGGCAGTGTTTTACCCAATAGAGCCTTCTTCCCAAGAATGCAAGTCTGGGATTTAACCCTGTTTCTTAATGACAGCCAGTTTGCACGTTCGTACAGAGTACAGGTGTGTGGAACACGCTCAGCATCCAGGATGAGTCTGCAGACTTTGTTGAGCACAGTCTGAACCCTCTTGTGCACTGTATCCATTGCCTACCTGTAGGCCACTAGTCCATAGTAGATATGATAGAGCTGTGGACTGAGAGGTGGAGGGCCCCTCGAGAGAGGTATTGCCTGTACCTGTACAGGACACCAATCTTGGTATTGACTGTCTTGACCAGAGAGTCACTATGGTGCGCAAACATGAGGGCATCATCTATTATGACCCCCAGATACTTGAACAAGTGGACTTGTTCCAGTGGCTCTCTGCGTGAGTTGGAGATGATGAGGGGGTGGTGCTTATTTTTGTTGTCGGGGCTGGACATAAGCATGACCTTGGTCATCTTGTAGTTTAGTAACAACTTATGACTACAGAACCAGTCCTCTTGTTTGGAGAAGGAGTTCTGCAGCTCAGATTGTAGGGCAGCCTGAGAAGTGCTGCTGCTCAGAAGCACAGCATAGTCTGCATATAGTATGAGTTTGGTGTTGCAGGCTGTGGGAAGGTCATTTAAGAGAGGCTGAAGAGTAGGGGCTCCAGTATTGATCCCTGGGGTGCCCCTAATGATACCTCTCTTGCGCTGGATACTGTTTGCCTAATTTTGACACATTGATTTCTCCGTATCAGGGAGTCTTGGAACCAGCAAAGGGCATTGTGTGCCACACCCATGTTTTGCAGTTGGGTCAGTAATGGGGCGGGGGTGTCTGTATCAAAGGCTTTGGTGAGGTCAATAAAGACAGACCCCACCAGTTTGCCTTCATCCAGGGCCTTATGTGCATAGTCCATGTAGTCCAGCAGGGTAGTGGTAGTACAGTACTGTGATTCTGTCTGAAGCCATGCTGTTTGGGGCATAGTAGATTATACTTACTGAGGTAGTCGATGAGTTGACCCGACACAATCTTTTCCAGTGCCTTGGATGGGGGGAAGGGATCAAAATGGGTCTGTAGTTGGCTACCAGAGACTTGTTGCCTCCTTTATGCACTGGTGTAACTAGGGCCTGTTTCCAAACTGCCGGGAATTAGGCAAGGACCAGGGACTTATTGTACAGTGTGGTAATGGGCACTATAAGAACATCCAGGGTGAGGGATAAAAGTTTCATGTCTATCCCATCACTGCCCAGTCTGGACTTACCTAGTACTTTCTTGACCATAGTTAGGGCCTCCTTCACCATCACCCTTTTAAAGTAGAAGGTTGGGTGAGAACACTCAGTAACTACATTGTTGGAATGGTTCAAACCAGGTTGAAAATAGCAGGTGGTAGCACTGGGGTAAGATTGGTGAAGGCCTTATTGAAGGATTCCGCACTAGCTAGAGGGTCTGTAGTGGGGCCGTTAGCTGAGGGTGCTTTTTGTCCTCCTTTCCAAGGATGCTTTTGATGTTATCCTAGAATCTTTTCCCATCACCCCAAGAATTTCAAAAATTGTTGGGCCTTATGATAGTTGGCTTTGGCGAGCTGGATTAGCTTGGTGCCACGGTTCCTGGCCATTCTGTAACACTGGTAGTCATGCTTGCTACCTGTGTTTCTGGACTTCTCCCAGAGTATGTCCCATTCTTCCTTCCAAGTCCAAACACAATCAGGGCAGGTAGCAGCACTCTGTACAACTAATACCGTATATGGTAGCCTATTCTAGTAAAAATAGAAAAAAGTAACTTTTTTTCTTTCCCCAAACAGGAATTAAAGCAACACAGGGAAAAAGGGTACAGGTAACCTACTTTAAATACAGATCACCTGTGTCTGAACAACTGAAGTACTGAAATGTGTTAATAGTACTTACTACTACAATTTTTTGTTATGTAAGGGCAGAGACAACCACATATCATTGACAAACAAAGGTGCCTACAACCATATGGATGGGCTCAGCAATCTTTGGACAACTACTGTATTAATATGTAGTTTTTATATTGTGCTGGTCAGGTAGTAAACAATGCTGTAACAGGGAAAGGGTAAGCAAAGTCAACTGAAACATGACATCCTCTGTGACCAGGGAACAGAGGTTGTTGGATGTCTTTCAAGACGCGTTTCTAACTCAGCAGGTGAGGGAACCGACCAGGGAGGCACAGGTACTGGATGTGGTCCTGGCAGACAGTGACCAGATTGGGGGCCTGGAGGTAAGGGACCCATTGGCGGGGAGTGACCATGCCACGGTCTGGTTCTGCCTGGACCTGGGAGGGGTAGAAGGCTGCACAAAGATGGAAGTAACCCACTTCAGGGGCGGATTTTAAGGAAATGGGAAGGATCCTTAAGGAGTATTTGGATGGGATTGGGTCAGACATGGATGCTGATAGTAGGTGGGAAATCATCAGGAGAGGGGTGCAGGATGCTACCAGCACCTGTGCAAGAGTAAGACAAAATGGTGGGCCCAAAATCCTGCTGGTGGACCAGGGAGGTCCAGGAGGTGGTCTGAGAAGAAGGCAGCCTATAAGCAATTCAAGTGCTCAAGCAGTGAAAGGGATTAAGGGGAGTACGAGCTGATGGCTAGAAGGGCCACTAGGGTGGTGAGGGTGGCTAAGGCAAGGAAGGAGCAGAACCTGGCCAGGGAAATTAGGAGAGGAAACAAGGGGTTCTTTAGATACATTGGCGAAAAACGAAGGGTGAAGGGGCAGATTAGCAGGATTAAATCAGGGGAGAGATGGGCACAAGACCCGGGGGAGCAGGCTGAGGTACTAAATGAGTACTTCACCTCAGTTTTCACCAGGGAAAATGGGGGTGCTGCACCATACATGGGAGGAGACAGAGATATTGAGGGGGGGACTCACCGATCGGGCGGGTCTGGGGAGAGGGGAGGCATCACTGGCAGGAGGAGGAGGGCTAAGCAGGGAGAAGAGGTACCGGAGGTGGAAATCACAGCAGAGAGTGAGGAAGCCTCAGCTCCCTTAAGACGGAGAAAGCACCGGGCCGGATAAATTACATCCCAGAGTGCTGAAGGAACTGCGGATGTCCTGGTGAAACCCCTGGAGGAGTTTCACCATCTCTCTGAGGACAGGGTGGGTGCCCAAGACTGGAAGGTGGCGATATAGTGCCTATCCACAAGGAGGGATCAAGGGAGGTGGCAGAGAACTACAGGCCTGTCAGCCTGACATCGGTGGTGGGCAAGGTGATGGAGGGCATTGTCAAGGAGAGGCTAGGGGGACCTGGATAAGTCAGGGTGCCTGGACGATAGACAGCATGGATTCATCCTGGGAAATCATGTCAGACAAACCTGGTGGAGTTCTATGACTGGGTGGACGAGTGCCTTGGACCTGGGTAGACCAGTGGATGTCCTCTTTCTAGACTTCAGCAAGGCATTTGACTCTGTTCCTCACGTGGGCCTGTTGGATAAGCTGGGGGAAATGGGGCTGGGGAACCAGATGATCAGATGGATAGGTAATTGGCTCCAGGACTGGACCCAGAGGGTCATAGTTGGTGGGATAGTCTCATCCGCAAGGAGGGTCATTAGTGGGGTCCCACAGGGATCAGTCCTTGGGCCCCTTCTGTTCAACACCTACGTCTCTGACATAAGGACAGGAATCAGGAATGAGATGAGTCTCTTTGTGGATGACTCGAAACTGGGGGCGGTGGTGGATGGGGAGGAGGGAAGGGTGGCCCTACAGGGGGACCTGGAGGCTCTGGAAAGATGGTCTAGAAAGTGGAAGCTGAGGTTCAATGCAGGGAAATGCAAGGTACTCCACCTGGGGGCCAGAAACCCGGGCCAAGTGTACACCCTGGGGGATGCTACAAGTCTCGATGGCTGAGAGGGACCTGGGGGTGGTGGTGGATGTCAAGATGAACAACTCTG
This sequence comes from Neoceratodus forsteri, assembly GCA_016271365.2. NCBI lineage: Eukaryota > Metazoa > Chordata > Ceratodontiformes > Ceratodontidae > Neoceratodus > Neoceratodus forsteri. Next base: position 733,442,390 of record CM057453.1, read on the forward strand.
AGACTTGTAGAAGGGCAGCAGCCAAGGCCAACAGGATGCTGGGATGCATCACTAGGGGGATCACCTCCAGAAGGAGGGAAGTGATACTCCCTCTGTATAACTGCTTGGTGAGGCCGCACCTTGAGTACTGCGTGCAGTTTTGGAGGCCACACTTAAAGAGGGACATTAACCTCCTGGAGAGGGTCCAGAGGAGGGCAACCAAAATGATTTGGAACTTGGGGGACAGGACCTATGAGGAGAGGCTTGAAGAGCTAAATATGTACACACTGGAAGAGAGAAGGGACCGGGGGGACATGATAGAGGTCTTCAGGTACATAAAGAGGGTAAATAGGGGAGGAACAGTCAGGGTGCTTCGAAGGAAGGAGGAGGGGGCCACTCGAGGCCATGGGTGGAAGCTGGAAGGGGGAAGATTCAGGGGAGAAAGGAGGAGGTGCTACTTCACTGAGAGGGTGGTGGAGCCATGGAATGCACTGCCTAGGGGGCTGGTGGAGGCAGAGACAGTGGAGGGGTTCAAGAGGGGGTGGGACAGGTACAGGGGAAGGGTTCTGGAAGCAAAATCCAATGCAGCAAGACTATCCGGAACTGGGAAGGAAGAAGCCAGAGAAGGCGAGGGGTGCAGCAAGGTCAGCAACCAGGGTGGGAGCTGACCAAACAAGCAGACACGAAAGACCATTAGGCCTATTCTGCTGGCATTTTAGTACATTAGTATGAAACAGGAACACCGCAATACAGAGGCAATCTCCAGCAATAAAATACAGGGGAGCAATTCACCAAAGCAGTGAAACTATATATGGACAATTTCAAGTGATCAACTAAAAGTACTTAAAGAGCAACTGATGCCTTGAAGAGAACTTTACCAAAACATAATATTTAGATGCAGTCCAACTTGTATTTCACATTAGTTCTGTATCCCTCCTCCCTAATATTTATTACTGAGGTCATTTGCATGAAAACAAGAACTTTGCTCCTGAAGAGTTCATCTATTCCTGTTGCTGTAGCCCTACCTGAGGTCATAATGCACTGCCTGTGACATCACAGCTACTCCCATGGCAACAAACTGTAATGTCACAACAAAGGTTTATGACATGAAGTAGAGAGTCAGCTGCTGCAGTAGATGAACCCTGAGGGATAAAGATCATGCATTCATGCAAATGTCTTTAGTAATAAATACTGGGAAGGAGGAATTTTTAGAATATATATGGAGTGAAAGCTGAATTGTACCTAATTATTACGCTTTTCAAAGTTTTATTTAAGGCATCAGCAGCTCTTTAAGTTTCCATACAAATAATATAGAACCGTTGCTTTTCGCAGTTTAAGTGACACAAGTTAACAGCAAACAGAACTGACCACAAACAAAAAATAAAACATAAAATAAGGGATCATCACTGAGTGTTCAAAACTTTAAAATTTATTTTATTTATTGATTTATTGAATTTGGTTGACCTGGTAGGCCCACTGGAACTGGAAGTCCCTTTTTCAGGGGCGACCGGGGGGAGGGGGGTACAGATGGCAAGCAACTGAAATTGAACTAGATTAAGCTGTTGGTGGTATTTTTAATAAAAGCAGAAAAATGGTCTATAACACAGGCTAACAGGAGCAGGAACTCTCAGAGAGGAATAACTTTTCAGATAAAGAAAAAAATACTTGTCAAGATGTAATGAAATTAATACAAATAAGTAGAACACCAACAAAAATATAAAGGCATAAAAGAAATAACAGTAAATCACTCACAATTTGTGAGAAATCTGTTTGTAAAAGGCTAGAAATAGCCTGCACTGGTTTTACATACCTACCCTACCCCACTCAACTCCTTCACAGACGCAGACAAAAATAAAAACTAATTAAACTAAGTACTGTATTATGCAAAAATCCACAAAATTAGAAAATGTTCCCTAGCAGCACTAGGAACAAACTATATATCTGGGAACAATTAGCTCTCAAAAACAGGTTTTAAAAGGGTTTATTGGCTGTGATGCACCACAACAGACTGCTCTCTGACTCAACAGGTAATACACTATGCTGCAAACAACTAGCAGGTGATATATGACCTACAGTATATAGCTGCAGTGCACTGCAAATTTCGCCTTTGGTGCATAATTTTTCCAACTAAATCAAAAGTTACACCGGGGAAATTTTTGCCACAAGGCGAAATTTAAGCATAGATGGGTGAAATTGCTCAGTCAAAGCATATTATGCAAAATTGAAATCCCAGATGAAATCATATTTCGCCGGGGCAAAACATTTATTGAAATTGTGAGATTATGCAAAATATTTTGCCTGGCAACATTTTTAAATTTTGAACAACACTAGTTGAGATTTGGAAGTTGTTTAAGCTTTTAAGGAAGGACTACCTTGATTCCTGAAGTAGAATGGCATTGATGGTTATATTATGTTTGTGTGAGAAGAGCAACATTCTGATAGTTATGTTTACACGTGGTCCCCACTAAAATTTAGAATGGTGACAGCTCTGCAAGAGGAGGTGTGGAGTATGTGGACACCAAGCCCCTTTCTTTATTACAGTGCTATGTAACAATGATGGTCAAACATCTAAAAAATACAGAAAGCAAATAAAATAACTCTGACATGAATGACTTCCTTCAGGGGAGGGGACTTATAAAAATGTTCCACAGAGGGTCATTTTGATTTTCAATGTTACATCTGATGGAATTCTTTTTTTTTTAAATAATATGCTTTATTGATTTTGTACAGAGTTACAAATGAAAAACAGAAATGTACACTATAAAAACATTACATACAAAGTTGCAAGTATATACAAAACAGATATCAGGACACTGAACAGAGGTACAAGATATGTTAAGGAGTGAAAGGGATCGAGGGGAGTACGAGCTGATGGCTAGAAGGGCCACTAGAGTGGTGAGGGCGGCTAAGGCAAGGAAGGAGCAGAACCTGGCCAGGGAAATTAGGAGAGGGAAAAAGGGGTTCTTTAGATACATTGGGGAAAGACGAAGGGTGAAGGGGCAGATTAGCAGGATTAAATCAGGGGAGAGATGGGCACAAGACCCGGGGGAGCAGGCTGAGGTACTAAATGAGTACTTCACCCAGTTTTCCCAGGGAAAATGGGGATGCTGCATCATACATGGAGGAGACAGAGATACTGAGGAGGGGGGACCCTTACCGATCGGCAGGTCTGGGGAGAGGGGGAGGCATCACTGGCAGGTGGGGGGGAGGCTAAGCAGGGAGAAGAGGTACCAGAAGTGGAAATCACAGCAGAGAGAGTGAGGGAAGCCCTCAGCTCCCTTAAGACGGAGAAAGCACCGGGGCCGGATAAATTACATCCTAGAGTGCTGAAGGAACTTGCGGATGTCCTGGCGAAACCCCTGGCAGAGCTTTTCACCATCTGTCTGAGGACAGGGTGGGTGCCCCAAGACTGGAAGGTGGCACATGAGTGCCCATCCACAAGGGGGGATCAAGGAGGTGGGAGGAACTACAGGCCTGTCAGCCTGACATCGGTGGTGGGCAAGGTGATGGAGGGCATTGTCAAGGAGAGGCTAGGGGGGGACCTGGATAAGTCAGGGTGCCTGGACGATAGACAGCATGGATTCATCCCGGGGAAATCGTGTCAGACAAACCTGGTGGAGTTCTATGACTGGGTGACAAGTGCCTTGGACCTGGGTAGACCAGTGGATGTCCTCTTTCTAGACTTCAGCAAGGCATTTGACTCTGTTCCTCACGTGGGCCTGTTGGATAAGCTAGGAGAAATGGGGGTGGGAAACCAGATGATCAGATGGATAGGCAGTTGGCTCCAGGACCGGATCCAGAGGGTCGTAGTTGGTGAGAGATCTCATCCCTAAGGAGGGTCATTAGTGGGTCCCACAGGATCAGTCCTGGGCCCCTTCTGTTCAATGCCTACCTATCTGACATAAGGACAGGAATCAGGAGTGAGATGAGTCTCTTTGCAGTGACTCGAAACTGGGGCAGTGGTGGATGGGGAGGAGGGAGGTGGCCCTGCAGGGGACCTGGAGGCTCTGGAAAGATGGTCTAGAAAGTGGAAGCTGAGGTTCAATGCAGGGAAATGCAAGGTACTCCACCTGGGGGCCAGAAACCCAGACCAAGTGTACACCCTGGGTGGGGGGAATACTACAAGTCTCAATGGCTGAGAGGGACCTGGGGGTGGTGGTGGATGTCAAGATGAACAACTCTGAGACTTGTAGGAGGGTAGCAGACAAGGCCAACAGCATGCTGGGATGCATCGCTAGGGGGATCACCTCCAGAAGGAGGGAAGTGATGCTCCCTCTGTATAACTGCTTGGTGAGGCCGCACCTGGACTACTGCGTGCAGTTTTGGAGGCCACACTTAAAGAGGGACATTAACCTCCTGGAGAGGATCCAGAGGAGGGCAACCAAAATGATTTGGGGCTTGGGGGACAGGACCTATGAGGAGAGGCTCGAAGAGCTAAATATGTACACACTGGAAGAGAGAAGGGACCGGGGGGACATGATAGAGGTCTTCAGGTACATGAAGAGGGTAAATGGGGGAGGAACAGTCAGGGTGCTTCGAAGGAAGGAGGAAGAGGCCACTAGAGGGCATGGGTGGAAGCTGGAGGGAAGATTCAGGGAGAAAGGAGGAGGTGCTACTTCACTGAGAGGGTGGTGGAGCCATGGAATGCACTACCTAGGGGCTGGTGGAGGCAGAGACAGTGGAGGGGTTCAAGAGGGGGTGGGACAGGTACAGGGGAAGGGTTCTGGAAGCAAAATCCAATGCAGCAAGAATATCCGGAACTGGGAAGGGAGAAGCCAGAGAAGGCGAGGGGGACAGCAAGGTCAGCACCCAGGGTGGGGGCTGACCAAATGAGCAGACACGAAAGACCGTTAGGCCTATTCTGCTGGCATTTTAGTATGTTAGTAAGATGTAGGGGAGTGCCATTTGCTGAGGAGGTTGATGCCTCGTCCACTTGTGGTCCCTCACTCAGGGGTTGGTGCCGGCGGACCAGGCCACCCAGCTCCCTGAGGCTCGCAGGCCTGGAGCTGTGGAGTGATGGGGCAGACTCACATCTCTGGGCCAATGAGGCTGCCTCCACCTTGCATTGTTGCATTGTTGGTATGTGGGTAAAGAGTAATAGAGTTTCAACCATATTCCATCTGTGTTCGTATCAGTTCAAGCAGTTCCTGAGTGAGCAGAACATCTTTTCTATTCTCAGGGCATCGAGAAAGGCATTGTACCATTCCCTGCATGATGGAGTAGTGTCATTTAGCCAGTGCCTCAAAATAATCTGCTTGGCTGTAGCTGCTATGAGGGAGATACGGAATTTTCTGTTGTCATAAATTTGGTCAAGGCCAAGTTCTAGAAGGCAAATTTCAGAGGTGAAGCCTGTGTCTAGACCCAGGTGCAGGTTCAGATGCTGTTGTATAGAAGACCAGAGCATTACTGCTGCTTTGGGAAAGTCCAACAGGGTATGCTTTAGGTCCCAGTTTGTAAGCTAAACTCTAGCAGAGTGCAGAAGGCAAGTGCCCCATTTTGTGTAGCCTGTATGGGGTGAAGTACATGTTACGTGTGATTTTTATCTGCATTAATTTAAGATTGTCGACCTTGAGGTATCTGTGGATGTTTCCCTATATTGATTTCTTGGTGGTGGGGTTTTGAAGTTCAGCGAACACCTTGGTCCAGTATGGGCAAGTGTCCGAATCATCCGCATTCGATAGCTCCAGAAGCTTTTCATAGAGTTTCAAGGTGTGGTGACGTTGCGTGGCTTGGGTGGTTAGTTCCTCCCATGCTGAGGGGTCATAGAGCCACCAGGGTCTAGGTGGGAGAGCTGTGGCAATGGCATGGTGGAGTTGGAAGAAGGCAAATGGGGTTATACGTGCATCTGGAAAGAGTGAGCAGTAGGATTTGTATGTCATAAAAGAGACATTTGGATCAGGTGGCCTAGTAGAACTGGTTGTGAGGATTTGAGGAATTTGGGGGGGATATGCCTTTGATGATTTTTGAAGTTTGGGTTCCCACAGATTGGCTGATTTGGAGGTAGGATGGGTTGGGGTTTTTAAGAGTTGTGCAGTTGGTGGCTGATCAGAAGGGAGGTGCCTATTGGCAGGTTCTTGAGCCTTGCAGGGACCTGCAAATATGCAATCTGTGGGAGGGATTCGATGTTAATATGAGTTGGGTGACCGAGGTTGAGTTTCGATCTGGTGCCACTGTGGGGTGTATTCACCGGGGTGAGGGTGGAGTTTGCTGTGGTCCACCATAGGAATTTCCCAGCATGTAGAGCCAAGTAGAGGAGTTGAAATTTGGGGAGTCTTAGTCCCTCTAGCCCTTTGGGCAATGCGAGTTTGCTCTGCATGGTCTTTTGTTGGCCCAGAGAAAGGAATTAAGGATTGATTTCAATTTGACAAACCAACTATTGGGGATGTATAGATCAATCATTTCAAGAGGGTAAAGTATTCTTGGTAGCACGTTCATTTTAATTGTGTTGATACTGGCCCAAATGGTCAGGGGAGGACTGACTACCTCACCAAGTCCTGCCTAATGGTTGTTAGGAGGCCTTCTATGTTCCGCATAAAAGTTTGTTGTTTACTGAGGACAATTTGAATCCCTTAGTATTTGATGGAGTTCTGGTACTAGCTGCTTTCTGATTCCTGCACATGGTTCTATGTCACCCGGTGATTTGGTGGCATGACACAGGATTTTTCTAGATTCAGGTTGTACCCTGAGATGTTCCTGTACTCCTTCAATAAGTCAAAGTTGGCTGGGAAGGAGGATGGGTGTTCCTCGAGGTGTAAGAGGACGTCATCCGCATAAGTGGAGAGTTTGTAACTGTGCTCCCCAACTTGGACTCCTTAATCCTCTCATCCAGGTTATTATCTGGGTTTGAGGTTCTAGGTATAGGTTAAATAGGTAAGGAGAGAGCAGACTGCCCTGGTGGGTTCCTCTGTCGAGGTTGAAGGCACCAGAGTTAAGATCATTTGATGCAGGCTTAGGTGTGTGAGTATAGGAGTTGAAAGCAACCAATGAATTTTTCAGGGAATCTGAAGTGGTGGAGGGTGTGAAATGGAAATTACCAGGATACCCTGCAGAAAGCCTTTTCTGCATCCAGTGACAGTATGATAGCTGCCTGTTCGGTGTCTTTGGCTACTGAGATCAGGTGGGCCAACTTGCCCAGGTGGTCTGCCAGTCACTAGCCTTTCATGAATCCTACTTGTTCTGTGCCTATTAGGTGGTCACATACCCTCCCTATCCTGGATGCCAATATTTTGGCAAGTATTTTGAGGACAGTGTTGAGCAGGGATATGTGCCTTTAGCTGTCCAGGCATTCTGGATCTTTCCCCAGCTTGGGAAGTAGTGTAATCAGAGCTTCTTGCAAAGAGTGGTCTAAGTGTTGTGAGTCTTGAAGAGGGTAGCTAGGGGTGTAGTCAGCTGTTGCGTGAAGGTTTTATAGAAATTGTTTGAGAATCCATCTGGCCCTGGGGCCTTGTCCAGTGGCAGCTCCATCAGGGCCATCTGGAGTTCATGGAGGGAAACGTCTGTGCTAAGCTCGACTACTCTCTCCAGCAACAGTCATGGGAGTTGAGCAGCTTCTAGGAAGCTGTTTATCAAATGGTCTGGGGACACCTCCTCTGCTGGGTAGAGGGCCTTATAGTATTCAGTGAAAGCCAAAGGAATATCTCTGGGGTTTGTAACCAGAGGTGCAGTTGGAGCCCGTCGAATTCCTTTAATCATTCTGGAAGTCTCCTGTTGCTTTAGTCATATTGCTAGTAGCCTTCTGGCTTTCTCTCCCTGGTCTACATATCTGGTGTGTGCTTTGAGAATATCATGCTCTGCCTGTTTTCTAAGGGTTTCACCATATTGAGCTCTTATAGTGTTGAGGAGTAGCCAGTCCTCAGCTGGTGAGTTTCTGGACGGGGATTTTTCTAGCTTTCTAATGTCATTTAGAAGTTGTTTAGCCGTGGCTTCTTTTTTCTTTCTCCCAGTTGTTGTTAGTCTAATAAGTTCTCCATTTATCATACATTTAAAGGCGCACCATATGATATGGTAGCTGGAAACCATATCTGTATTTTCCTGGAAAAAGATTTTAATGCTTTGAGCTATTTTTCTTTTACGCCAGTGTGTTTCAGCAGGGAGTTATTGATTCTCCACAATCTGTCCCTTTCCAGGGGGCTGGCATTGGGGCATAAGGATAAGCGTACTGGGGAGTGGTCCGAGACCACAGTGAGCAGAATTTCACAGAGGTGGGTGTTTGTGAAGAGTACATGAGGAATTAATCCAATCTGGATGAGGTATTATGGACTGGGGACTGAAATATGTAGCTTCTCACCCCAGGGCGAAGCAGTCACCAGGCCTCTATGAGGCCCAATGAGTCCTGCAACTCTATTAGTGCCCTTTGGTTAGGGTTTAGGCTGGTCTCGTGTGAGTCTGACCTACCCAGGGCTGAAACTTGGACTGCATTCCAGTTCCCTGCCAGTACCATGGCAATGTGCCTGTGCTCGGAGAGGTCCACTAGTAATGTAGTGAAAAAGTGTAGGTGGTCCCTGTTGGGGCCATACACTGATGCCAGAATTATTTCTTTCCTGTCTAGGTTACCCTTGACTATAATACAGCTGCCATTTGGTTCCTCTCTGATTCACTGAAACTGGAAGGGGGTGTTTCTGTAGACTAAGATTAAGACACTAGCCCGTTTGCTGCTGTTTCCTGCAGCGTATACTTGACCTACAAATTCCCTGCACCATAGATTGGCTTGTGATGAAAGAGTGTGGATTTCTTGTAGAAAGGCTATGTTTGCATTTGTCCCTTTTAAGGTGCCTAAGTACTTGGTAGTGCTTTTCTTTTGTCTGCGCCCCTCAAATATTCCAGCTTATTAGCTTGTACACTTGGTTTGCCATTAGGGGATGTGGGGAAATGTGTGCAAGAGATTAGTTTCTGTAACCTTGTCTTTTCGGTTTGTCTGAGTCATGCCAGAACATCCTGGCAAGATACTGGAATGGAGGCTATCAGGTTGGGCATGCGTAGCGTCTATTCTCCCCAAGCTCCAGACGGTGGTTGCATTCTCCTGTAAAAACTGTGCTGATTAAATAAAGGTCCTGGTATTAAATTAGCAACAATGGTAAAAAACATACACTAAAATAATCTACAACTAGACTAGAAATACTATAATCTAAAAGTACTGTAGTGGTGCTTGCATGTACCTTATGTGTTGTGACGGGTGGATGCGGGCCCCGCTGGAGCTGGTGCCCTTCCCCTCTCTCAAGGAGGGCGGTCTTCAGCAAAGGTGCAACCCCTGCGATTTGGGTCAGACATGGACTTTCAATAAGAGGGACTCCTGGTGTGTGAGAGTAGACCAAAGCAGAAAAAATAAATGGAAAGTAATACTGGGTGCTGTCCAATCTATAATCCATTTGCCATTGATGGGTAACTGTCACTGTGGGATGTTCAAACTTGTCAGCCTGCTTCAGGGTCTAAGGCTGATGTGAAGGGTCAAGATAGTAATTCCCATTCAACCCCCTACAAGACGCATAAGGCTACACATTCATCAGAGTGATGTAATCAGAAACAACACTGCAGAGTGAAATGATAGACTAATGGCCCCCTACTATCTTTAAGTGAACAGCAGGAGACTGGACCCCTATGCTCTATAATGCATAACTCCTGTAACATTGTATCATGATACTGTACATGGGTAATTATCACCTATTCTGAGTCTTGTGCCCTGTAGCTATTGCTCAGTTCTACCTGCAAAACCTTGGTTATGAAAAAATAGAAAAGAACAGAGAAGTACAGAAATACTAAAAATTCCCCTTCTCCCTTTTCCCATAATTCATAGAGGCTTTTTCTTTTGGCCCTTGATGCCCATGTCTGCACCAGAGGGTTGAGTGTGAGGGTCGAGAAACAGTAGTGCATCTTACTGCTCTAAACCTCCCTCCATCACTTGGGGGGTATGATATTGCTCTGCTACTGTGCAGGGCTCAGTGGCTGTGGGTGGGGAGGGATGATCTGGTGCCCCCCCCCGGTTCCCTGGATGGCATTTCTTATTTGCTCCCAATGCTAGTCTGGGCACCCTGTCCTCCGGAATGCCAGAGAGGGCATGGTAAGGTGTCTGCCTTTCTGAGCAGACCCTGTTCATGTGAGGTGGTGATGTACCGGAGTCGAAGATGCACCCTGAATCTGTTGAGACACCTTTGCATTTTTCAGTGGGCCCCCTTCCCTCCAGTTTCCAAAGGGAATAAGCATACATTTAGGGTATCAGTGCAGGAAATAATAAGGATGGCAGCAATGCAATAGTCTGTGGTGTGGGCCACTATGAACCTGGGGTTTAATGGTGAGTTATAGCCCAAAAGTTAAGCAGGTGAGCTATGGACCTGCTAATTTATGTGAGTTGTAAGCTGTCACAATAAAAATATGTAGCTTAGGCTATGACCTCTGCCTATTGTCGAGTTTAGGGGAATCAAAGCAGCAAACAACCCACCGTAGCCCTTCTGTTCTCATCACTTTGTGGCCCATTGTGCCCCAGATGCATGCACTTCACTGTTCCTGGTGTAGAACAGCAGCGCTGTTATTTTTGCCTATGCAGTGGCTACAAGCCAACCGATGCAATTCCAAAATTGGAGCTTCTAGAGCAATTGGTGTGGCTGGTATGGGGATTCAAAATAACTAGCTTGAGAGGGATGCTGTTTATTGCCAGGTCTGACCTAACCCCCTTAGCTAAGGGTGCTGAGTTTCTCATTGGTCTTTTGGTGGACAATGTCCTCCTGTGCGGTAGGGGAGAGGGGCATTAATGAGATGGGCTCGAGTGCTGCTGGTTTGGGTGAAGGAGTGGTTGGCCTCTGAGGGATAGGCAAAGCAAAGGGGGGGGGGTTGGGGCCAAAACAAACATATCAGTACTTATCTCATCTGAGGTGTTTCATAGCAAATGCTCATTTAAAGTTTGATCCAATGTTGGAGTCCATGGGTCAGCTTATACAACTCGAGTACTCAGTGATTCCCTCCTATTCCTCAGTTCATCTTGGTGTTCCTTTGCTGCACAGTCATCTTGCTTGCCTTAAATTTGGGGGGAGGCAGGTGGAAGGGCACTCCTGAATGTCTTTTGGCCAATGCTAATAGAGAAGGAGGCAGATTACATCCCTGCAGTCTGGTGCGAATAAAGTCAGGAAAGTTGAGTGTTTGAATGGGAGATCTGATGATGTTGGTAAGGGAGACCAGAGTGGGGAAGTATGGTATAGGCTTCATCTTGGCTGTTAATTACTGTCCTGGCTGTGTGTAGGGTATTAGAGAGTGTGATGGCATGTTTCTCCCTTTTAAAGGTATTTGTATAGGATCAGTGTTCAGTTGCCAGTAGGAAGGGGATAGTTGTTTGAGAGGAAAGTGGAAGGCTGTATGGGGGATTATGACTATGGTCATGAGCTGTGGCTCTCTTGGTTCTTTGTTGATCAACTGTTAGCTGCCTGCTTAGTATGCCCTTGTTGCTCCTGATCACGTTTGTGGTGAGCCTCACTGATTCTAATTTTTCTCTGGGTATGGTACTAAGTTTGTTTGTGTGCCCCTTCTTGGAGCTTGGTTTCTGTCGGCTGCTATGTTCACTGGTTCCAGGAATCTCCTTATTGAGCTTCATACCAACAATGGGTGGGCTGCATCTCGAGGGTTGCTCTGATGGTAGCGGTGGCTAGCTTGGGGTGTGGCAATGGTCCCGGATAATCTAGGGTTGTGCGATGTTGCATTTTGGTGACGTGGAGAAGTCGTGAGCAAGAGGTTCATCCTGGCCATCTTATCAGGTAATTTATGGCTGTTCTGCTGGCAGGAGATATAAAGCAGGGAGGAAGAAGGGCAAACAACAGCAACGGGGAGAGAGGCAGGGGGCACCATGTTTCAGGCAGCCATGTTGACCAGTATAAACCTCCGTAAAAATTATTCAGTTGAGTCTGCCCCCCTCCAGTCTGGGCTCTAGTAATACCTTTGACTGCCTCCCATTAGTCTTTTATTGGTCTGGGTGGGGTGTGGGCCATTAGAGAAGTGACTGTTAATACAAAAATCATTATCCCAGAAAATATCAAATGGGATGTACAGCATTGTAGAAGGGAGGCTGCCTGGAGTAAGGTTAGCACATGCCATTAGCCCCTTCAGTACTCACTGGATCCTCCTTATGAAGAATGCTTGCCATGGGAGGTCTTTAGAGCCAGGCTTAAGGGAGGCTGGAACAGAGTTGGGAAATATTTAGGGAGCTCTTTACGGTGATCTCAGCATCCGAAAACTCTGTTACCCTTTTCTGTGATGGCAATGAGGTGGGTGGGGTGCAGCATTCTGAATGATATGTAGGCTTGGTGAAGAGCAGCCTTGGTAGATTGGTATGCCCACTGTCTGCCGCTAACTGCCAGTGTGACATCATTAAAAATGTGGAACCTCTGTCTACTCCATAGCAATGAGACTTTTTTCCTTGCCTGGGAGAGACTGTGTGACTTGTCTTGTAGGTTCTGGCAGTGACAAATTATGGCTCTAGGTCTGGTGTTACTGGGTTGTGTGCGTTGTGCTCTGGAGGAATGGTGAGCTCATTCTAACATGTATGTGGGTCAGAGTTTGGTGCTCCTGTTACATCAGTCAGTAGTTTCTGCACAAACCCATTATGTTGTTCCCTTCTGCATTTTCAGGGATGCCAATGAGGATGAGATTATTTCTTCTGTATTACCTTTCTTGTTCTTCTATGTGATCCTCAAGTTTGCTAAGTTTCCGTCTCATGCTGGTAATCTCTTCTTCATCTTTTATTTGTCAGTCCTCCACTGAGCTGACTCTGGCTTCCACATCATACAGCCATATGGTCAGGGACTCTTGCATCGGTTTCATGATCTTGATGTCTGATGCTAGATTTCAGATGGTAATTTTAACTTTGGCAAAGTCCATAAAAAAGAGTTCTAGTTTGTCTGCTAATGAGTTGCCATCCTTTGGGTAGGGTAGAGCAATCTTGACTGTATCATTGTGTTGAGTCGTTTTGCGCCTGGGTGGGCAGTGATGGAAATGTCGAGTTTGCATCCATTTCATGCTGCTCCTGTTAATTTATTTCATGATTTAACTTAATATTTTGTTCCGGACTATTTTTAGCAAACAAAATTTTGGTTTTCTTTGCACTTTTGTGCCACTTTGGACAATTTGCCATAGTTTTTTTCGGACCTTCTCATGGAGCTTCAGGAAAACTGACCACTCACTCTGAGCACATCATGTGACTCCCCACATCTGATGGAATTAAAGCTTGGGCTGACTGCATTTCCCTTAAAATATCCCTCCCTACCTAACTGCCAGTGCTTCCCCACAGACCTCTTTTACTCTGAGTGTATCAGGGTACTCCTGTCCTGATTGCAGAATCCTCCCCTCCATGGTAGGCGGCTCCACTCATAAAAATGATGACTCCCTGTTCTGCTATGCTTAATATTGACTCTCTGTACTGAAATGTGGGAGGCTCAGACTTCATAATCAGAGCTGCATGTCATGCTGCACTGTACAGTAATGTGGAAGAGACAATCTGTGGTAGCCTCCTCCTTGCTACAGCACTCTGAAGGGCAGTGAGATCTTTGGGTGAGTGCCAGAAGATGTGTGTGTGGCGGGGGAGGTAGGGTTGTTAGCAAGGACATTTGACAAAGCCCTTGACCAAGCCCTAAGAGGTGGGCATAAAAAAGCACATCTCTTGGAGGGTAACATGTCAACAAAACTAAGAGGAACCGGAATAAGAGCCCCTCCACCACCAAAAGAATCCAAATCTGAATATCAGTGCCCAAAATTTAAACCCAAAACTGTTGTAAAATATTTCAAAAAGAAAGGTTAGGCGGCTACTAGAATGAAGTCCTGGTGCCTGGACACAAGTTACGTCAATAGGGAGCAAGAACGTCTGGCAACTCAGGAGGGACCATACTCACTTCTGAGCTAAGCGAAAATGTTTACATTTATTGATTAAAAGCAATAACTAGATAGCAGCATAAAGATCACCAATGTGCAAATCACCCACGTTTCACGTTCAACCGCCGCGTTATCACGGTGTGGTATGATACTCTGATACCAAGTATTTTATATGGGAACAAGCTCACATGATATATCCAATCATAGATATCTTGTGTTATGACATCATGCCTAGGTTGTACTGCAATACTAACCAATGCCACTTGATGTCAGTGCTCAGGCCATAAAGTATCCATCAGAAAAGATATAAGCACAGCACAGCAAATAATGACATAGAAAAAACAAAATATAGATTATCTAATAACATTAAACATTTAACATTTAAAAACACCTTAATGCATTGCAACAATTTTATCTTCTTTTCTTCAAAAAAGGTACAGTATCAGACTAAAAGTTTCATTTAATCCTCCATCCGAGCTGACTCTTAAAACATACTGCCACTTGCTTTCCTGTTGTAACAATAAGTTATCTAAGTCGCCCCCTCTGGGGCCTATTCTAACTTTCTCAAGGCCCTGACAGCTTAAGGTATGTTCTGCTCCCCCCCATGCACTACATGTACAACCAAAGAATTTGATATTTCTTTCTTTTCAATGCTACGAAGATGTTCAGTGATCCTTAATTTAAAGTTCCTTTTTGTTTTGCCTACATAAAATTGTCAGCACTTACTGCATGTTGCTGCATACATGACATGAGTCACGCAGTTTATGAAGGCTCACAGTTCATAGGTCCAACCATTTCCAGGTTGAACAAAAGAAACACTAGTCTGTAAATATCTGCAAAAGTTACAATGTCCACAGTGAAATGTTCCTTTTGGGGGAGATGATTCAGGTTTTTTCAATTCCACATAGTGACTACTAGTGGCTATGTCCCTGGAAATGGTCGGACCTACGAACCAAGATCCTTCATAAACTGCAGCATGACTCATGTCATGTATGCAGCAACATGCAGTAAGTGTGAACAATTTTATGTATGCAAAATGAAAAGGAACTTTAAATTAAGGGTTGCAGAACACCTTCGTAGCATTGAAAAGAAATAAATATCAAATTATTTGGCTATACATGTAATGCATAGGGGAGCAGAACATACCTTCAGCTTTCAGGGCCCTGAGAAAGTTAGAATAGGCTCCAGAGGGGGCGACTTAGATAATTTATTACTACAACATGAAAGCAACTGGCAGTATGTTCTAAGAGTCAGCTCGGATGGAGGATTAAATGAAACTTTTAGTCTGATACTGTACCTTTTCTGAAGAATAGAAGATAAAATGGTTGCAATGCATTAAGGTGTTTTTAAATGTTAAATGTTTAATGTTATTAGAGAAGCTGTATTTTGTTTTTTCTATGTCATTATTTGCTGTGCTGTACTTAAATCTTTTCTGATGGATACTTTATGGCCTGAGCACTGACATCAAGTGATATTGGTTAGTATTGCAGTACAACCTAGGCTTGATGTCATAACACAAGATATCTATGATTGGATATATCATGTGAGCTTGTTCCCATATAAAACACTTGATGTTAGAGTCTCTTACCACACTGTGATAATGCGGCGGTAGAACGTGAAACATTGGTGGTGATTTGCACAATGAGGATCTTTATGCTGCTATCTATTTATTGCTTTTAATCAATAAATGTAAACATTTTCACTTAACTCAGAAGTGAGAAAGGTCCTTCCTGAGCTGCCAGACTTTCTTGCTCCCTGCTGTTGTGAAATACCAGATTACCACCACCCACCCCAAAAGCAAGGCTTTGTTCATAACCCTATAATATCAAGGAGTCTAATCTAAAGGGTCATTGCTATTGTGCTGTTTTATTTGTCTTCATTTATCTACAGTACCAAGAGGGTTTCCACTCCATGCATGCTTTTATTGAAATGAAAGTCATCCTTTATGTATCATGTGTAACAGCATTAAAGGTAAATGAATGCAGATGCATGGAGGTAATATCTCGGAGCACAGACAAGCAGTTGCTCTGGGAATAGTGTGGTGTACATATTAAGCACATACAGAAGCAGTTTTAAAAGAGCTGGCATGTTCTTGTCTAGTCACCAAATGCCCTTGAATAGTTGAATTCTTTGGGTGAAATGTCCTTGCTCTAACTGGTGGGTTGACCTTGTAAAATTCAGTTTATTTCAGAGAAGCCTGCAGTAGAAGGTGAGGTATAGCCAGGGAGACAAGGTTTCCCAGGGGAAGAATGTCTTTATGAAAGGTTCTAAATCAGGGAGCTAGGGTGTAAGGAAAATGCATTTAATTATAACATGCAATCTTAATTCTCATTTACTATAGCTCAAGGTAGTGTGCTGCTTGGATGTCGCTGTTCGTACACAGCTGACTGCTCTACAGATATAAAGTGTAATAAAGCTGAAATATGTGTCTGATTAGCAAATACTGCTATGTATGTCAAAATACAAACCAATACATAGAAGTACTTGAATTTATACAACCCTTGCTTTTCTGAATTCACAGCACTGGCAATTAAAGTGACAGTATATTTTGTCTTACACATTTAACATGTTAACAAAAATAACATACACCCATTGTGAACCATGCTCTGCTAGAGAACAGGCAGAAAAGGAGTATCTTTCATCATTCACAAAATCTACAGGGGATGTATGACCATCCTGTCTACAAAGGATTTTATAGCAACAGAGCAGGAGTCAAATCCAAGAGGGTATGTTCAGATCCAAAGACAACTCTATTCAAATCATTATGCCCTGGTCAATGTGTATATCATTCCTATCAGGGTGGCTTTCATTTTGGGATAGCAGTCACACTAGTGTCCCCCTAATGAAGTCATAGAGAGAAGGGAAGCATCAGGGCATGGGGCAGAACCTTATCTGCCTGTTTTCAGTTAGCCTGCAATATATCTTTTGTTTTGTCACTGCTTGGCACAGTGCCTTGTGTTGCATTTGGATTAATAAATTCCCATACTAGAATAAATCATTGGTTGCTGTTTCTCTAAATGTGCTTCACCAGCTCACCACTCCTTGCTGTTTTCAAAATCCCTTCAGGTGGACTCTACAACCTCATGGCCAGTGCATTTGGTTTGTGCGCTATACTGAGGACAGTCACACTACAGTATCTGCTCCAACTAGAGATAAGCAGCAAGTGCAATTCTGCTGTGGAATTCATTCAGAATGGCAATTCCACCTGTGGAAAGCATGTCAGTACTTTTTGGAGTATTCCACAAAATTCCTAAAGAAATCCACAGAATCATTTTTGAATCTGTTGAATGTGATTCAGTGGTCTGAGTATTGATTCACAAGGTGGGTTTATGCAGAATCACATTTCCCTGTTCCACATTAATTCCACTGATCTATTCTGTGAGTAATGTATGCAGTTTTCATAGAAGACAGAGAATTCCACTGGAAATGCATCCACTTGCTTCCTAATGCCTAGTGGTGTATAGAACCTGCAGGGTGAGAAACAAACTGCTCAGTCCTTGTGTGGCTTGGTATTGACAAAACCAAAACCAAATTATTTCTTTCTTTTTTTTATTTATTTAGTTTTTGTTGACCGGGTAAGTGCACTAGACAAATCCTGCCTGTTTTCAGGCACAACCCGGGGGAGGGGGATACAGATGAATGCCAACTGACCTTGAACCAGATTAAGCTGTTGGTGGTATTTTTTTTTTTTAGTGAATGAGGGAAATTTGGCCAGGACACCGGGGAATGTCCCCTACTCTGAGGGGTGGGGAACCCTTCCCATGAGACATCTGGACTCGGTTCAGAATGTCTCAGTCACCGGCAGGAGTGGAGGTGGTAGACGATGGTCCTCAAATACCCAATGCAACACTTAAGGAGGTTGCTTTTTCTTCAGCAAAGGAGTTACAATATGATTCTGCAGTGGTAAATGAAGAGTTACCCCAGTCTGACTTATTCACTGATATAGGTGAGATCAATGCCTTAATGAATATAGCTGCTGAGGAGGATAAGAAACGGAAGCGTTTAGAACTGGGACAGACAGTTTGTTCTAATATGGCAAAAAAAAAGTGTTAAGACAAACACTGCTGACCTGCAAGGTGATATTGCTGGCGTTCAAGAAATGGATGGGGATTCTTTCCCCTTTTCAGCCCGTTTGCTGCTTGGTCCCCTGAAAGAGCACTGCAGGCGGCAGGTTGGATACAGACCCCTGAGGCATGGATACCAGATCCGTCAATCCCGTTGCCAGGAACAGCTTCTTCGAACCAGGAGGACTGTTTTTCGGGTACACTGTTGATGGAGGGACCAATTTTGGTGACGGACCGGAACACTGTGTCACTTCCACCTTCCTCGGTTGAATCCAGGAGCCCCGATGTTTCCCAGCCGAAAATGGACCTTTGCACCACAGAGAACGTCGATGGAAGAATCAAAACGCCAGACAACACGGACACAGAGATTCTGGACACTACAGCATCGGACCCTATGCCACAAGACTGGTGTATCGATCGGGACTCTACAGCTGTTAAAGGTACTGTTCCTCCTGACTCACTCCCCCAACAAACCAGCCTTTAAACCAGTAAGTTATGCCTCCTCTTTAAAATAAGGACATACCAGCCAGAAAACGTTTTGTTGCCCGAATTCACTATAAAGGAGGCTTAGAACTTCCCCTGACCGTCATTATGTGGGCAAATCTCTACTAATTGACTCTCTAGGGATTCGCCCTGCTGATGTTTATGCCTTTATTCAACCTCAGAGATCGTGAATTTTATATCTCATTCAGAACTGCTGCATTATTAGATAAATTTTGGGCAGCTTATTATACTGCCCGGATGGACTCAGTTTGGAAACATTTTATTGTTATTCCTCTTACCAGACCAACGGCTAAAGTTGTAACTGTTCTCTTCAAATGAAGGAGTTAATGTACTAGATATTGTATATTGGTTAGAGCAACGCTGTACAGTAACTGGTGTTCCACATGCAGTCATAGATGATAATGGGTTTTGGACGGGATGGTGGAAGTTTACTGTACAACTTAAAATCACTGAAGCAGGGGTACAACACCTCCCTAATTGTTTCTATCTAGGCAGGGACCGAGGTGTATTGTTTTATCCTGGTCAGCCACGTTCTTGTTACAGATACGGTTCGTTATCCCATTTAAGTTCCGACTGTGAACAGTTGAAATGTGCTTCTTGTGGTCTGCTAGGTCATTCGGTGCTATCTTGCACGGTACCACCTACTTGTAACTTATGTGGTGATTCTTCCCACATTTTCGAAACTTGTCCATGGGCGGCCCATAATACTACAGATTACACGGAGCATGATTCATATATAGCCAAATCATCGGCTACTGCACAACATCCCCCAAGCTCTGTGCACACTATGGGGAACACAATTATAGGCCTCTCCACTTCGGTACCTCAGTCTGTGAAGGTTTCTCCTCCTTCTGAGAGTTTACCAGATATGGTTGACCCTCAACTCCCCCACCGAATCTATGGAGATTTCTGTGCAGTACGCTGCCCACCACTCTGTTGTTCCAGCCCGATTGTGGACCCACCTACTTCTTCCAGTTAGTGAAGCTGTAAGGCTCGGGGATCATTCAACCCCTCCCCTGCCGACAACTCACTGTCTTCACTCTACCAAACAGGTAGACCCAATAACTATGCCTCCCATCCCAGTCTCAAATCCCTATGACCCGTTACAAAGTTGGGGCGATGCTATGAGAAGAGGACTTAGATGACTCTTCTCTTTCCAACCTTCCACGGCTGCCTCAGTGCCATTAACTACTACTTCGGGATTTCTGTACGGAAAATTCAGTCAGAACACGGAAAAGAAATGAAGTGTTATTGCTATCTGTGGTTTACCTTTTTCCTTTGTTTATGTCTTTTTACGACTAGCCAGTCTTAATGTTAATAGTATTCAGTCTCCATATGTTACTGCAACCTTTTCAGCATTACAAAGTTTAAATTATGATAGTTACTTGCTGCAAGACATTAGGTTGTATACAGCGGAGGAAGTCACAACTGCCTCACTTGAACTGGGGTTTAGGGCCCCTTATTGGTCTGTAGGGCAGGATTTATGTTCTGTGGGCTTTGTTTTCGTCTTCAATTTTCCTTTTGCAAAAATGGTAGATTTAGTTCCGTATTAATTTTGGATCTATTATGGTATGATTCCCCATATCGACTTATTAATATCTATGCACCACAACAAAAGCTACCAGAGTTCAGCTTTTCCGTTTGATCAAACCATTTTTATTTACTAACCAAACTCTTTTATGGGTGGTGATTTTAATACCAGCTTGACATCCCCTAATAAGAAAACCTATTGTGATACGTCTGTTTTAAATACCATTAATAAAGAGACACATCTACTTGATATATTGGCCCAATCCCGTTACCTACCTTTCAAAAGGAAAATTGACCTCAGAATAGACTTTTGGTTTTGTTCTCAGACTGTTAAGGTTGCGACTGGTATTACTACACCTATGGCTACCCGGACCACCATTTAATAGGTCTACTGAATACCGATAGGAGAGACTATAGCACAGGGTCCGGGGACTTGAGAGTAAACTCGTCCTTGCTATCTCTTCCTGAGTTTCTTAAAGGGTTTCAGAACCTAATTACAGACCGTATCTCTGTGGAGATTCTTTACGATTCTATAATAGACTGGTGGACTGACACTAAAACTATGTGATTTCTTACTTTAAATACTATGCTAGGTTTCTAGCTGACACACGACACCGACTGCAAGTTTTTAAGGGCTGAACTGTTGGAATTGTTTTCTAAATCCCATATATATAATGTTGATTGTTCAGCCAGATATAGAAGTTAAAATTGCTCTGGCTAAAGAACAATATGACAGACAAAAACTATTCTCTTTGAACAAAAATATCGTACTACTGGGACACAGTATCAATTTAACCCCTTTGAACTAGCTACTGACAAATTTCATAGTAAACAAATACACCAATTGCATGATGATCAACACTGTGTACTTACTGGTCAAAACAATCTCATGAAATATGTAACATTTTTTTATCAAAACAACTTTTGAGACCCCTGTTGTTGAATCACCTGATATGGAACTTCTGTTACAGACGTTAGATGTACCGACTATAACAACATCACAGAAGTCTGAACTTCTGGCACCTTTTACCTCTGAGGAAGTGAGACAGGTTATTTTTAGTTTTAAAGATAGGTAGCTCCTGGGTCAGATGGTCTTTCAGCGGAAATTTATAAATTTTATAAATATATGCCAAGTCAGTTACTAGCTATTTTTAATGCCTTCTGCAGGAAGACACTGACTGACTAACCAGATGTATGAGGGTTAATGCTATTTCTATAAAAGGTGATCGACGTGACCTGGACAAATTGGAGACCGATCACATTACTTAATACTGATTATAAGATTTTTTTCTAAATTGTTAGGAATCGACTGTCTAAACTTTTACCGTCAGTACTCTCCCCATCCCAATATTGTTCAGTCACTGGCAGATCTATTCATGATGCTTTGCTTTTACTTAGGGAATTATTTTCCAAGGTCAACAAGGTGCCTTAACGGTTATTTATTTAATTTTGACCTTCCAAAGCTTTTGACCATATTTCTCAAGAATTTATTTGGTTAACACTTAATGCTTATGGGTTTCCAGTCCTTTTATTAATTGGCTTCGTTTATGCTATTCCCTAACTTATGTAAGACCTATGTTAATGGTAGAATTGGTTCCCTGCTACATCCGCAGGGGGTGCAAGGTTGCCTTTAAGCCCTTTATTATTTGTTATCGCTCAGACCCTATAATTCGACTTCTTCCAAATCCCCAAGACTTCTAGGCCTTCATGATAAAACTATTCCAAAAGTAATCTGTTATGCAGATGACTTATGTGTTCTTGTCCCTACGGTCCTGATAGGGCACTTACTATATACAGTATTACCCATTTTTATCAGTTATTGGCTCTCGTTAAATTTACAAAAAGTGTATGCTTTAATCTCACTGTGTCTATCACAACTGTAGGCTCGATTGCTGGTATTCAACTAGTGGATACTCCACATAAATTATTAGGACTTTATTTTGGTATTCCAGATATGGCCAAATATAATTGGGAGCTGTGTATAAACAAAGGCAGGAAAGGATATGTAAATGGAATAAATGGTATCTAGGCAAAAGAAACATATTTTTTTGATTAAGACCTGTTTACTACCCATTTTTACATGTAGCACATATTTTTCCATTGCCCAAATGTTTTTTTCCCTCTCCTTAGTCTTTTATTTTCTTGTTTTGGGGTAGTCATTTAAATCCCATTAAATGTAATGTTTTATTACAGTCCTATCGTCAGGGAGGTGTGACTATGATTCACCCAATAGTATTCTTTTTTTCTATTTTTTTATTACCAATTTGAAACCTTTGGTTACAGAATCTCTAAAACTTTGGATCCCCTTTGTGCATATGTCCCTCACTGAAATTTTTCAGGAATGGACTGTAGGTATTTTTCTACATAAAAACAAAAGACGTTATGTTTTATCTCCAGATTGGATGATAACGTTTGATATGTTAAAGACATGGCATATAACAGTACAGATGATCAAAACCCTCACTAGAAAACAGTTATATACACGTATTATTACATCTCACTTTACCAAGACATATTTTCCTAGACTTTACGTTACCAGAACGGACACAAATTGGTAATCGCTTATTTGATCCATCGGATCCCTATCACAATGTGGGATATTAGTTGGTTAGGAGTCCACTGTAGAATTAATGTACACAGTAACTTGAAACACAAGCAAATAGCTGACAGATATTGTTTCCGTGATTCTTGTCCAGATATGGTAGAGACAATGTCTCATTTATATTTTTCTTGCCCATTTATTCTTCGCTTTTGGTTTGGTATGCCGACATTTTTGGAACAAGGTATGGTGCCATTGGGATCAGAAAGCTCTTTTCTTGGTCTTTTCCAGATACTTGGGCATCTTGCAATCCTAGTACTTTGAACATAGTGGCAGTTGTAATATTGTACTGGGTGTGGCAGATTAGATGTTGGTTTTTATTTCAGCAGCGTTACCTCACCCCTGACGAATTATTTACAAAAATATTGAATTACCTTGATTACTTCAAAGAGAAAGAAAGGAAATCTCTTAAGACAGGCATATGGGAACGATATTGGAATTTCTTTTGATTCACTGTGTTATTTGCTTATGAGATGTTTTCTTTATTGTATTTTTTCACATATTTGATGTTTTTCTGGTTTTGACATTTGTATTATTGCTGTATTTTTGTTTTGTTTCTGAAAAAGTTTGTACATATGTTTTGTTTTTAAATAAAAATACCCCTACTCTTTTCGAGAAGTGCCATGGGATCTTTAACATCCACCTGAACTACCACCAATCCAGGCAGATGGGACCTTGGTTTAACATCTCATCTGAAAGATGGCACCTCAGAAGTGCAGCACCCCTTTCATGCTGCACTACAGTGTCAGTACTGGAATATTAACCCAAGTGCCAGATGTGGGAACTAAACCCACAGCCCTCTGATCTCCTGGCCTCAGAGGTGAGTGTGCTACCTACTGAGCCACTGACACTGCTATGCCATTTCAGTGCCAGTTTGGATCAGATGGAGCCTTTTTTTCTGAAAAAAAAAGACAAACTCTCCACTCCCATCTGCCAGAACACCATCCTAACTATCAGAAAGTTCCCCAATTAAATTAAATTATTAAACCATTAAATTATTAAACCATCAGGTCAGTGTGCCAACACCACACACAGTGACACACCGCTTTCTGCTGCTAGATACTCACAAGCAGGCAGGAAATTGCATGAATCTGTTCTTTTGACAATGCAGGTAGGCAGTCTAATAAGCAGGAGGTCAGTCAAGTAAAGGGGTGGATGTCTGGTTGTCAATCATGTGAGTAGGTGACCAAGCGAGTGGACAGTTGAATGAACAAGTTAGTCGTTGGTCGAGGAACTGGGCTATTGAGAGAGTGGAGCAAGTGGAGCGAAGATCATCAGTTTCAGGTTTGTGGAATCAGGATGCTGTGGCTTGATTCCTGTTTCCAACTAGCAGGATACTCCCTATTGCACAGAGACCGACATGGCAAAAGAAAGGGAGGTGGCACTGCCATATTTATTCATGAATCACTCTCTGCTATGCTCACCCTGTGCTCTGACAACATCTCCCTTAGTGAGCGGCTTATCGCTGAAATTTCTCTTGGTTCAACAAAGTAGTTATTCTTGGGATGCTGCTACAGTCCTCCTGGTGGGGGAGTAAACGGCCTTCAAAACCTCCTTACTGGCTATGGATCTCTCTCCCCCCCCCAATAGGGACTCCCTCCTACTTGATGACTACAGCCTAAACTGGCTCAGCTCACATGAACCAGACTATGCAAACCTTCTAAAACAACACAATCTGGTGCAAGTCATCAACCTCCCTACATGTTTCAATCATTGCACCTCCACCAGCACTCCCCTTGACTGGGTGATCTCAAATAGCATTTATAGGATCACCCATGTCAGTACTCTGTCGGACTCCCTGAGTGACCACTCTCCCACATACATCATGTGGTCCTTCAAGGCCTCCCACCCCCCCCACAAATACCTATCTGTATGCAATTTCAATCACCCTGACACCTCCCACCTCTCCAAGGACATTAGAGCCATAAACTGGGCAGACCTCTATGCCCTCTCCAATGCCTCTAAGGCTACCACTCATCTCACAAATGCCCTTCTGGCAAGCCAGGACCACCACTTTCCTCTCACCACCCAGCATGTCAGAGGTGGATGCAAGCACTGGTTAACCAAAGACCTCCTGTCCCTTATGATATTGAGGGATAACAAATGGGCTGTGTGCAAACGGGCCCCCTCCCCTGCCCAGTGGAATGAGTACAGACATCTGCATAATAAATGCAAGCATGCCACAGAAGCGTTGAAATGGAATTACTCCCTTAGACTTCAGAAAGAAAATCTAGGTAACCATAGAATATTCTGGGATTGGCTCCCTCTTGCATCCCCATGCACAGAGCCCTAACATACACCTGACCTCTCCTTCTGGCCTGTTGGCTGATCCCTCTGAGGTTGCTGAAGCTCTTAACACCAAGTTCTCTGATCTACCAGCCCTCGTCTGCAAACTCCCTCCCTGCCTTCCCACACCACACGATTCCTGCACTACCCCTATGCCATCCCCCTTCACCCCTCCCACCTCACCCTCTTCTACTGGGGTAACCTCCACCTTGAGACCCTATATGCCCTCTTCATCTTTGATCCCTCCCACCCTCATCTCTCCCCCACCCCCCTTTTTTTCTTACATTCTTTATTTATCTGCTGCTTGCACTGAACCATCCGCCCAGGTCACGGCCCCCTCCGCTCCCACTCCCACATTAGCCCTTACTCCCGGATACCCCATGGATTACCCCCCAGGGTGGGGTTGCGGCACTGGCCCAAGTGCCGTAGACAATGGGATAGGTCCAGGAGCCAGCCTGAGAGCTCATTAGAGCGGAGGGGCAGGCATCATCCTGGCAGCAAGCAGTGTAGTTTTTTCCCCCCATTGGGCGAGGGTGGGATGTGCAATGCCGACCTGTGTCTGCCCGCCCCCGAGCTTACTGTTTTGGCTTTGGAGCTTGTGATGTAACCCAGCCTCCGCTGGGTGTTGCCACAGCTCTGAGACCTACACCACCCTCCCCCCAGAGAAGGAGAGCAGCCGTGGGGTGCTCAATCCATCTCCTCCTGGCCGGCCCTCCGACGACCGAGTCCATTCCCGAACCGGGTTGCTGGCATCGCAAGTGGAAATCCGACCACTGCACCAGTGGGCCAGTTCCCCCACCCCCCCTTTTACTTTAAGACCATATCCCCTAAGGATACCTACAAACTCCTAAAGAGAGTACCGAATAAAGGCAGCCCTTGCTCTGATGGCCTCTTCCCAGTGTTCCAAAAACTTATCTCCCCTCTAATATCCAAGCCACTCTCTTTTGTCTTCAACCTTGCCCTAACTACTTCCACCATGTCTGACTCATAGAAGTCTGCTAGAATGGTCCCCACCTTTAAATCCAGTGAACCACACTCCTCCGATAACTACCGACCCATATCTATTCTCCCTCACCTAAGTAAACTCCTGGAAAGTGTCATTCATAGCCAACTAACAGATTACAGTATCTCTCTAAACACAGTCTATTATGTAGTCAGCATCATGGTTTCTGCAAGTTTCATAACACATCCACTGCCCTTGCCCTTGCCCTTTTCACCAACCACATCATCTCTAACATGGACCATAGGCACACCACAGGTGCTGTCTTTGTTGACTTATTGAAAGCCTTCTATATGGTTAATCACTCCCTCCTCATCTCTAAGCTATCAGTGCTTGGCTGCTCCATCAAGACCACCAACTGGTTCTGTAGTTACCTCTCCAGACACTCCCAATCTGTGTGTTTAGGTACCACTACTTCCCCTCCTCTACCTGTCACTATGGATGTCCCCCAGGGCTCTATCCTGGGCCCCTTGCTCTTCTCCATGTTTGTCAATGCTCTCCCTGCCTAACCTGTAGCTCACTACTCTATGCCAATGATGTTTTCATCTTTCACAGTGACAACTCCCTCCCTCGCCTATCCTCCTTCTTATCCGAGAACTACTGTGCAGCATCAAACTGGTTCTCATCCAACCTTCTGTTGGTCAATGTTAAAAAATACAAGGTCATGGTGTTTGGGTCAAAACCGTACCTCACCAAGACTCTCCATGCCAATGATACCCTCCTTGTATACTCCCCTGATAGCCCTGCCCTGGAAAACATCTCCTCCTTCAAGTACCTGGGAGTGCTGCTTGACCCCTCTCTCACCTTCAATGACCACATCAACCACATAGTCCGCTGAATAAATCAGAAACTGGGAGTTGCATATTGCCTCAAACCCTACCTCACTAAGTAGGCTCGCCTTGCTATAGTTACAGGAAATCTGCTCCCCATCTTTGCCTATTGCTCCCCTATCTACTCCAGGACCTCTACCACCCTTCAGTCTAGGCTCTCGGTAGCTTATAACAATGTCTGCCGCTTTGCCCTGTCAGCCTCCTACACTACTCACCACTGTGACCTTTACCGCTCCTTTAGCTGGCTCTCCTTGCAAGGATGCTTTGTCTACACCCTTGAATGTCTTGTGGTTACCACCCTTAAAAGTGGCAATGCTTCTTCTCTCTTCTCCCTCTTCATTTTCAGAATCCCTACCAGGAACCTTTGATACTCCACTGCATCCTCACCCCAGGTGCCTAAATCAATCACCAATATGGGCATGAAAGCTCTCTCTATTGAGGCCTCCTCCATGTGGAATGGATTACCCACCCATCTTCGTTCCTCTGTATCCCATCTTACTTTCAAGTACAATCTCAAATCTTGTCTTCTTGCCAAACATAGCTGCAACTGTAATGCTCGCTAGCCTCTCTATTCTATAAATACTTCTGTAATCACTTTCCTTTGCTTTCTATTCCCCCTGCCTGCACACACCCCCCCCCCCCAGGATGACTATGTTTTAGTAACTACTCTCCTTTAACTATTTTTCCAAAGTATAGCTCCATTATATTTGTATACCCATGAAAGTTGTACAATGCTCTAATTGTTTGTTACATCTCTTACTATGTTTAATGTTTTGTATCATTGTTATTCCTGCCTGTATTTGTGATTTTTGCCTGTATTTTGCTTGTGCCACCTGTTGGCCCGGGTCATGCCTGAAAACGGTTCCTTGGATCGGTGCACTTACCTGGTTAACTAAGACTAAATAAATAAACAAATACCAATGGTCTA
Source organism: Neoceratodus forsteri (assembly GCA_016271365.2). Taxonomy (NCBI): domain Eukaryota; kingdom Metazoa; phylum Chordata; order Ceratodontiformes; family Ceratodontidae; genus Neoceratodus; species Neoceratodus forsteri. The sequence continues at coordinate 733,469,952 of CM057453.1, forward strand.
TGTCTAAGTGTGGTGGACTGGGGGGATGGAGAGGATGTCAGATGCTGCCAGATGCTGCTTGGCCTCCAACATTTGCTTTATCCCTATTAAGCACCAACCACATAGGAAAGCTGCTACCCAAAAACAAAATATACTACCTCAGACTGGAAACTAGTTGGATGACGCTATTTCTTTTGGAAAATGAAACCATGCCCAAATAAAGCCACATGTTTTCACAGCGTTCTAAACTCATATTGCCATGTTTGATTACATCAGTGTCCCACATTTCGAAAATTAGTGGTCTGTCAGCAGAGACTGCAGGAGAGTGCAGGGTTGTATATTTCATTCTGGAACAGTGTGTCTTTCAACAGTAGAGGTAGAGATCTGCATCCTGGGTTAGGGTGGGTGTTAGGAAATCAGGGCAGGTGTGTCTGCATAAGGGGCAAGGAAGAGAGGGCTATATGAACAAAGATGGTGAAAGGGAGAAGAGGACTGATTTAAATCCATAACCAAAACCAGAATGTAAACCTGGGATTATTTGGCAGCACCAAAACCAAAACCAGAAACTCCTTGGCTTTTCACACCTCTAATAATGACCCTGATATATCTACCTGGGTGTCAAGAAAGATGTCTTGATGGTAGATACTCTCTTTTGAAGTCATGCCCAAATTCCACCAGTTACATTGACCTTGTGTTGCAGTTTGTGGAGTGCTACTCTGACCCTTTCCATGCAAGTGCCTTAAAATCTAAGGAAAAAAGTTCTTCCACAGGAAATTATTCCATGACTGCTTAGTGACATCATGTGGTTTCCTTTTAGACACAATCAGCACATCACATGATTCCTTGCAATATTCTGGAACTATTGATGCATTCAAGAGAGAAAGATCTGCTCTGCTGCTCTGTGGAGCTGCTGCAGTCCTTTTGAACAAAAGTGACCCCCAAATCCTGCTAAACACTTGTCTTTTTCTGTATAGGTAAGCCCATTGGATATGCATAACACTAAGGGCTATTTGCATGCCCATTAGGGGCTCATTAGCATAATCTCAATGTCTCTGTGATTGTGCTGAGCAGGTTTCCCCCCTGATCGTCCCTCCTAGCTACCTGAATTTCCATCCCCCATACCTGGGTTTACAGTACATATATGGGGAAATACACCACAGTAACCTAGCCATGATGAAACTATCCCTGGACACTAAAGCGTACACGTCATCACAAAGCACCATCCATATGGTGCAGTGGTAGTACAGTATAGTACTATACCATTCATTAAACAGACAGATCATCCAATACCCCCCCCCCAGTAGTATATGACATATCTCAGTGTTGGATGTGGTGATCGGAGTGGGGGACTTCCATGCACAGGAATACAGACAGGGTTTTTGCAGCATTAAACAGTGCTGCAATAGAGGCTGTTTAGCACTGCCAAAACATTTAAATATACCACTGTGCCCTGTATGCATGGGGATCCCTGATTTGCATGCGCTTATCGGTATATTCTGCATAAGCATGCTGTTGGGTCACCACCATGCACCGGGGACCTTTGAATATGTCCCTGTCCCATAGGTAAGCACTTTTCCTAGTTAGTGCAGCACCAATCATTTGAATATTGGGGGCAGTGCTCTTTCCTAAAGTATTTGTGGGATAATTTCTACACACCAACATAGGGTTGTACTATTGATTCAATTTCATATACTGTAGTTCAGATAGTGTGAATTTTCTATATATCCCAAGAAGACATTATACTATCTGAGTTTATTTTCTAGGCTGAACAGGTTGGATATGCATTCCTACTCCACTGTATGAGCCACTGGATATACTGCTAGATCAAGCATGACACTATCCTCATAGATTCTACACCAGACAGCCCTACCTGAAGATAAACAAAGCCCCACTTTAACTAATGGCAGATGCAAAAGCCGAGACATAGAAGTGTGTGTGTGTGGGGGGTGGGGGATGGGACTGTTACAATTTTACATGATTTAAACCTATCTGTTATCTGCCCTGGAAAGGAGTACACCAGAATACTACGTATAAAATGGCAAGAACAATTCTAGTAATTTAATTGGCTGAGAAACATCTTACATAAACATATCATTGCACCCTAAAACAAAAGTAAAAAAAAAAAATACCACTGGCCACCATATTGAAAATCATAGCCACCACTAGTACCATATTTAAAACTCTTTTTTTAAGTATTCTCAATCTTAAAACACAGAAATTACAATTACACACTCACAACAAATTCTCAAACAGTTCACCACCACTTACATAAAGTGCTATATCTATCTGTTAACATTTTAGAATAAACTGTGGCACTCATAAAAAATGCAGTTTTTACTCGACTTCCCTGCTTACCCACCCTCCTGAACCAAGGGGAGTCATCCTATAAAATCAGCAAGCCACCATCTGTGCCACAGGAGGGGTGGAGCAGTGCTACATAAACTGTGATCATAGGCCTCCTCATTAACAGTAGCAATGGACAGAAGAGAGGTGTATAGAGTGCAGCATGGTGAGGGGAAGGAGCTTATCAGCAGTCAAAGGGGGAGAGGAGGCCAGTTCCATCAGCACTATCAATAATCTGAAAATCAGTGGCCCTCTATAGAGTGTTGGGGGCTCTTCAAACAACAAGTCAGCGAATTAGCTCTGTTACTGGAGAGAGAGAGAGAGAGAGAGAGAGAGAGATCTCCATGCATTTGTTGGAGCTGGGAGAGCAAGTAAGCTTGTTGTGTGTGTTGGGGCAGGACAGTGAGTCACTTCAAGCTCAAGTTTATTTTACCAGGAAGAGACTCCTTTGAGCAAGCCCATTTTCAAGGAAGTCCTGGCTAAGACAGCATACAGCATAAATACATGAAAGCACAGTAGAGTTTAAGCAAAGAGCTACAAATGTAGTGTTGTAATACCTGAATAGTATATATACAACAATAATAAGAATATAAGTTAAGTCCAGAACTAAATAAAGAACATAGAGGAAAAAAAAAGAAAAAATAATTGAAATAATACAGTTAGAAATGCAAAACATTCAGCAACAAATTACATCAATATTTATGCATTATTACAATTACAGGAACAACACATTTGACACTCACTTTCCAGAAGTGATTTAAAAACCCCTAGGCTTAGTCCTGTAAGTTGGGAAGTTTGGGTGTATTTTGGAGTTTGTTCCAAGCCCTAGGGATGCTGCTTCTGTTGGCCCACTTTCCATAAAAAGTGAAGAACCTTAAAGTTTTTAGCACCACATTAAGAACTCCTTCTCAATAATTAATTACAATGAAAGAAGAGCTCGGTGATATACTGTGGCAGTTTGCCAGTTAAAAGTCTATAGGCCCATGTATAGAGCTTTTTAAGTCTCCTTGTAGCCATTGATGCCTACCCTGCTGCTAAATATAGGGAGCAGTGATGTGTTCTAGGCAGGAAATTTGTAGCAAATTGAAGGGCCCTATGGTATAAAAAAATCAAGTTTACTTAGAATTGAAATAGGACAATTGTAATAGGGTAGTGACTGTAAATCAAATATGCATAAGCCAAGAGAGGAAGGAATGTAGTTTACACCAGCCTCTTTCTAATGCCAAGTGGAAAACAATTCTTGTTTCTATAAAAGAATCCCAACCTCATTCTTAATTTTTTTGCAGATATTATCTACGTGGTTAATGAAAGATAAGTGTTGGTCAAATCATATGCTCAGATATTTATAATTGGCCGCTACCTCAAGTGTATCACCTAGTAGCATGGAAATGGTGTGGTCAGCTTTGGAGGAGACTGTCATGTTTGAGGACTGGAAGTACATTGCTTTTGTTTTTTTAGCATTTAGTAGCAGTTTTGAATGAAAGAGATTCATTTATAGATGATTAAATTCTGCTTGGAGGTCTGTGCATACAGTGTCAAAGGTTGGTCTGGATATGTACGGGACTGTATCAGCAGCAAAAAAATGTAATCTGGCTTTTTCAATATTCTACTGAGGTCATTTACTTAAATCATAAACAGCAGGGGACCTAGGACAGAGCTGTGTGGTACTCCTCTCGTTAGCTTTGATACAGAAGAATAGTTCCCTTCAGCTTTGATTTGCTGATGTCTATCCATAAAATATCTTGCAAACCATGAAAGTGCCGAAGAGCCTAGACCAGTGACTTTTAGCATATGTAACAGCATATTGTGATCTACCTTGTCAAATGCTTTGTTTGGGTCAAGAAACACAGCTCCTGTGGGATGTTTATGATCCAGGGATGTCAGCCAGTCATGACTCATTAGTTACTTTAGCTAAGGCTGTAGTGGTACTATACGTAGGACTAAATCCTGATTGCACAGGGTTTATGATGTAAGTAGCCTCCAAATAGTCCCTTAGCTGATTATTAACTAGTTTTTCTAATAATTTGGCTAAGATGTGGAGAATTGAAATGGGTCTATAATTTAGATTGCAAGGATCTCTGGCTTTGAAGAGAGGGATAACATGCGCAGTTTTCCAAATAATTGGGATTTCATTGCTGGCAAATGATAAATTAAAGAGATGCGTTATAGGTGCTGTGAGTTGATAATACCCAATTTAAAAAAAAGGGTCTAACACTTAGGCCCCAGCACTTTTCTTGACATCTAGGCTTAACAATAGGTCTTCCATATATTTGAATGTAACAGATTGGAAAGAAAGTGAGTAGATTGTCCTTTGATCAGGACTCATAGTTTCTGAGTTGAGGGAAGGAATAGGAAATTGAGCTGCCAGTGAACTGTCAAATGCCAATCCTGCTGTGGCAAAGTGGATACTGAATTTTTTCTAAAATAATTTGTCTGTCTGTTATAGTTTCACCTTTCCATTCGATCTTGAATGGGGTTGGGTGGGGAAGTCTTTTGTCCTTCTATTTCCCTTAAGACCATCCATATTTAGGTTGCATTACCATTTGAATTATCCAATACATGTAAGTAGAATTTAGCTTTTGTTTCCCTTATAAGTTTAGCGCATGCATTCCTTGCTTTCCTAAATAACACCCAATCAGGGTCAGCTTTTGTACGTCTGGCTGTTCCCAACAAAATGTGTATGTTATGCAATGCCCATTTTAGATCTTTGCTAATGCATGGGCAAGACATCTTTTATACCCTATGTTTTCTCAGTGATTCATGCCTATTTATGACTTCAGGCACTAGTTGGTTGAAAATCTTGATTGCATCATGAATTGTATTGGCAAGATAAAAACTGTTGCCCATTTATACAAACATACGAACATAAGAAATTTGCCAGCAGACAAAGGCCTAGAGGTCTATCAAGTCTGCTTGAATGTGCAGCTAGCACCCCTTATTCTGCAGCTGCCCCTCCTTTCCACCCTTGCCCTTCATTAACCCTCCCCCTTGTCATGTACCATCCCCTTTTGAAGGATTTATGGAACCCAGCTCAAATAAAAAGTCAGCTAAATTGAAATTGTAAAATGTAATACATGTTTTTGTAATATATTTTGGGATAAGTTTATGCTTTATAAAACCTCTGACACAGGCAGCTATATAGTGGTCACTAATATCGTTATGGAAAACTGCAGCATGCGGGTATTTATGGGGTCTATTGATTAGGATGAGGTCCAGTGTAGTATCATTTGCAGGGTTTTTAGTGTTAGATATCATGGACTTGGTAATTAATTGTGCCAACCCTAGCTCATCACACATGTTTTTTAGGTTGTTAGATTTGGGGGAGTTCTGATCCAGGTTCAGATCACCTATAATAATTGACTCATTCAGATAAGAGACAAGTATAGCATTAATGTGATTTAGAAGCTCCATGCAGTACCACCAGTTGGTGGTCTATAGCAACCTATGATATTAATGGATTATATATCAGATAGAGTTTAATAGCTAAACATTCAAATTCTTTTGGAATTGAAAGAGAGCTGATTTCACTAGCCTTAAATGTATTATTAACATAAATAGCAAAGCCACCTCCTCTTGTTGGTATGTCTAGATGAAAGAGGTCATAACAGGGAAGAGCAATCTCCTGCTGTGTCAATATAACTTTAACCAGGTTTCAGCCAAGATGAGGACAACTGGGTTTGTATGGGAGGCCCAGATGTTTACATCGTCAATTTCTTTTAGAAGGCTACATACATTAATTAACATGAATTTCAGTTCTCTAAGAGATGTTGTTTCAGTAGGCGAAGCCACTGGCAAAATAGGGCCAGGATTTATTTTGACATTGCCTGAACAAAACAACAATAGCAGGATGAATTTCTTTAATGATATAGGTTTTAATATTCAGTTTATAAGGTTGATTTGAACTTTTTAGTTTGGAGCCACTGGGTTTGTGAGAGATGGAAAAGCAAGTGAGCTTCATCACTTTTGATCTCCCATTTGACATGCTTGGGGGGGGAGGAAACTGTGCTCATGTTAGCAAAAAAAAACAAAAAGAAAAACAATGTTCTGTTGAGTCTGCTCCCTGGCCCCTGTTGTAAACCCTGATGAGGTAAGGAGAGCAGAAAGACTCGTGGTCCCCAGCAATGAGCTCAAAAGTGAGAGGGCAACACACTGTGCTGAATGTTAAAGTGACTCAGCTGTACTACCTGCTGTTACAAATGGAACTATATTTTGATTCGGTGAAGGGTTACCCAATCATTTTTATAACAAAAACCAACAACGTTTTTATTTTAAATTGAAATGTTATTATATATATTTTATTTTTATTTCAGTAGATATGGGCCATTTAATAGGAGTGATAAGCTGCTTCAGGGGGTATATGAAAGAACTTTAATGTACTTCCCATAGGTGTATGGACACTCGGCCTTCAGCCTCATATCTTATTACTCCCCTTGGGTGTGCATTAAAATCCTTTAATGCACACCCTATCATGGCTTATTACTTACTTAAAGGAACATACTGCATTCTGAGAAAAAAAAACAACTGCAAGGTTAATGACTTTATTAAAGCAGTAATACAGTGAAGCCAGGCAAGAAATATGACCCTGTCCTTTTTAAGCTGTAAAAGTTTCCAGACATATTCCATGTTGATTTGTTTGTGAAATGCACCAGTTCTGCCAGAATTAAAAAGTTTTAAATCATTTAAATGATTTTATTAGATATAGCCAGGGCCACTGGAAAATTGAGCCAGCAATTTTTTTGTGGACTCCGAAATTCTCACAATTTTCCGCAAAAACTGACATGTTCCACAATTTCTTGCAATTTTGAGTTTTTATATTGAACTGTATAAAAAGTATTAATATTTTTAATAAAATACTCTCAAATATGTTGACAATTGTGCATGCAGACTTGGGTTTGACTGAAACAATGCAGTGCAAGGTAGGGCAAGGGTTTTATGTGACACTGATTTCTTTTGAATCCTTGTCTTGTTTGGTTTCAAAATCCACTGGCCAAGCAAAAGTACACTTAAACACTTAACATTTGTTTTGTGTTGTAGCAGTCTATCAGAAAACTTTTTGTTGCCACACAGACTGAAACAAAAGATGGGAGAAAAGGTGCAAATTATCCCATTCACTTAAATGGGGTGCTAACTATGAAGCCTTTTTGTAAGTGGCAGGGCACGTTATTCCTTGTCAGCATACTTTTATTCAGGCTAGTTTTGATTCAAACAGCTGAGGATTTTTGGATGGCCCTGCTGATTTTAAACTTGAATAAGCTAGTTGGTAACAGTGATCTCACTCTTAGCAACTACCCCCTAGATGTTCACATGCAAAAACTACAATAAAAACCTGGCTAAAGTCCAAAAACAAGCTTATAAAACACAAAATGTATCTGAACATTTATCTTTAACTAAATAAAATCATTGCAACCAGAGTAAAACAAAGATAAATTACAGGGTACCCCGACTACTGTATGATGCAGTAAAAATATTTTGGTATTTTTTTACATTTTCTGGTAACCGTGTAAGGCCCACTAGACACAAGTGCCTGTTTTCAGGTACAATCCAGGAGCACTGAGGAGGTTAACTGATGTACTCAGAATAACACAGTATGCCAGTGGAGGTTGTGGGAATCAAACCCAGGTTTGCTAGAAGTTGTCAGCTCATTTAGTTTGTTACTCTTACCTCTATATTATACTGCCAGCCCCAATAACTCCCAAGATTCAATGTTTAAATATGTGATTTAAAAAATAGTGTACAGTACCAACAGTACAAATTATGACCATTAAACACTTTAACAACATTTTACTTTGACTCAGTTATTCACCACTCTGTCTGCTTATTTTATCTTGTACCAAAGTGGGTGAATAACTGGCAGAGCACTGTAAACAGCTGTTGATTAGGCTTCATTATTCTACAACCAGAAACAAAAAAAATATTTATTCTGGCTTTATTTAATATTGATTTGCTGTGGCTCACTTTATAGACTCTATTTAGCACTGTATGAGGCAGATGCTTTTAAATTTTGGAAGATAGGCAACGCTTATGATAGCTTATCAGTTTAGTATTCTTGTTAGGAACATAAACTTTTCTTTATGTTTTAAACATATTCAGGTGTCAGCGTATTCATTTAAAGAAAATACAAAATCACACATGCTCACACAATGCAAAGCATCATGGGCTGCATATGCAAATCACCACAGAATGTTATGCTGGTTCAACTTTAAGCAGAATTGCATGGTGCCGAAAGGCCTCTCACACAGTTTGCAAAGGGTGCTAACAGATGACATAGACACGTGTTTCATCCTACCAGGACTCATCAGTATGCCTCGTCTGTTTGACACCCCAGTGGAATGAACCAGCTACCCTATGATGGTCTGTCTGGGTTATGTTGTGGTGAACCCATTAAAATAAAAACAATTTAAAGACAAAGAACACTCTGTGACAAACACTGAGGCAAGGTACCCAAAGGGGGGTATTTGGCTGGGCTCCGTGCCGCTGGGGGTAACCTCGGTCAGTGCTGAAAGGATACTACTGTGTTTTTGACCTGTGGGTGCCTGTGAACAGGCTGCCCAACTGGTTCATTCACTGAGGTGAGCCTGGCGGCAGAGGCAGCTGCGTGTGCTGCAAGCAATGGCTTTCGCTCTGTCTGCCAGATTGAACAATGTTGTTGCATATGCGGCCATAATGCTGCGACGTAACGATTTAACTGTTCATTAACAATTTACTGACTGGTATATGCTGCAGAAAACATTAAATTTATTGTGAAGCACTCAGGGTCTATAGCAGAACCCCTGCAATTTCCTGCAATTTTTGCAAAACAGTCTGCAATTTTGGGTAACCTTTTCCACAATTTTCCAGTGGCCCTGGCTTTCTACTAGCAGAAGGGGGAGAATCTGCACTGTCTTAGTAATCATATATAAAACTGGGGCACTACAGTTACAAAGTGAGACTGATACTCACCAAAAGGCAAACATTGGTAAGTGCCTTAATGTTTTCTTGCATGTTATATAAGAAAAATTGTTATGCTTAGTAAGTGAAGGAGGGTAAATTAATTGAAACAAGTTTTATTAGTGAAACTGTTAAGCTTGGTTAGTGAAAGGGTAAATTAATTTAAAGGACTGCTGAGGGATAATCTGTTACTGGCACTTTAACTTTCCTCAACATCCACACCCCATCTCTACCCTCATTCTTTGCAGCTCTTGGTGCTGCTGGGACAACTATGCCACTTGGTGTCACTTTAACTTTCTGCCCTGCCCCACTCTTTGCAAATATCAGCTCTGCCAACAAAAATCTGCTACTCTAACACTTTGTGTTCTTTTACACCCTACTCCGCCATTTGCAATATGCAATTTCCGGTTCTATGTGACAGCGACAATCATGGAAAGGTGATCGCCATTAGGGTGAATGTACATCAGCAAAAATCCATTTAGTCGATGTACACTCCCTCACACAACAAAAGGGTGCGGGGGACTTGCAATTTTTTTGTTAATGCAGTGGGCTGTGCTCCCAGCTCTCCCCTACTAAACGATTCTCAACTCCGGGGAGGAGGGCATGTCAGGAGGGTTAAAACAAAAAAAAGTAAATTTCTCAGACCGGCGCAAAAATCCCGACATGCCTAGCACCAAACCCGGCACCTTCACAATCTTAGCATGCCATAAACCCACCACGCCACATGGCCAGTTCAGCAACCCACCATTGCGCTACACCTCACAAACCCTCCCACCCCTTCCACCCTGCTCACTCCCCCACTGCACGCACGTATGCATACAATGACAGGATGTTGCTATACCAGTATTTACCCCAAACATCCACTAGCCCTAAGAACAGGTGCTGCTATTGAGTTGCTCTTTGGGTTAGCGCTCAATAGCGGTTGCCCTTCTCACCAGATACCATAATTTCCAACAGGAAAAAGATCCTGAACTCACTGACTGGGACTCAGAGTATACATCCAGTACACATACAGAAAAGATGATGCCGATACACAAGTTCAGAGTCACAGTCAGTGTGTATAAAGGCAGCCATTTTTGCATTTGCAATGCTTGTCTCATAGTAGGGCTCACTTTGTCATGGCTCTGCTTGTGGCTTCTTTTTGCATGGTAGTACATTGCATATTATATTATGTTTCCTGGAGGATCCAGAAACACACAGCTGCAGGACTGCTAGCACATCAGTGCAGCTGAAGGGCTATTGCACATGACACCAGTGAGCCAGGTTCAGAATGAGCCTGGGTCATCAAGAGCCAGACGGTGGGGGAGGAGGATTGAGCATCCCTGGGGATTTTCTCTTCCTCCCAGGAGGAGGGTGCTGTGTCCTGCAACTCTACTGCCCCCTGTAGATATGCAGGTGGCAGAGTGATTAGGACACAGGGAGGGAGGGAGGGATGCCACACTGCATATCAGGTGAGCGTGCTCATGTATGCTCACAGTGGGAACTACGTGTCTCTGTGGTGCACATGGCACAAAGAGAATGAGGGAAACAAAATAATGGATGAAAATCCATCCTCTGCTTGTAGCGCCATGAAGTCTGGTACATTAGACCAAAGGCATGTATATCTGCCAGTAGGCAGAGTGGAAGAGTCACAGAAAAAGCAAGAAAAAAAAAAGCTACAGGCCTTGACATATCAGCAGCATACAGAGGTACTCATACGAAAGTTTTATAGCACCTTGGAATGAAATAAGGTATACCTCTTTCTTCACCCCCTTCCATTCTGGCTTTCACAAACATCACTCTACCACCTTCTCCCTCCTCCAGCTCACTGGCTCCATTCACACAGGTATGGACCAGGGACTCCTCACCTCCACCATATTTGTTGATTTAGCCAAAGCTTTCATCACTGTTTCCCACCCTCCTCTCCTCGGCAAGCTAAAGTCAGAAGGTCTTTCAGACTCCACAACTAGCTGATTCAGCTCTTACCTAGTGGGAAGATCTCAGTCAGTTCGAACTGAGGAGTCCTTATCCCCCCATCCCCATATGCACGGGTGTCCCCCAAGACTCTGTCTTCAGCCCACTACTTTTCTCCATTTTCTTCAATGACCTTTCCTCTGCCTGTTCATCTGCGGCCATCCACATGTACACAGAAGACATGGTCCTGTTTGCCTCTGGGTCTTCCCCAGCTGAGTTAACAGCCAGGCTGCAAACTGATTTCAAAGCTGTCCAGCATTGGTTCAGATCAAATCAGCTATCCCTAAATGCAAAAAAGACAGTCTCTATGTCCTTTGAAACTCATGAAAGACTTTCCAGGCTCACATCCTTCCCCTCCCCTTCCCTCCTCCCACACCCTAGATGGGGTCACAATTGATGACGTGCCCTCATTTCAGTACCTAGGGGGTCTGGCTTGACTGACACCTTAACTTTTCACAGCACATAAATGCCATTCGTAAAAAACTCCACCCTAAACTTGACGATCTATATAGCCATAAAAGCTGCATCCCGTCACCTGCTCGCCGAGATATAATCATAAAAATGATCCTTCCTATCATTGATTATGGCGACATTGTCTACGGTGCTGCTCCAAAGTCCATCCTGGCCAGACTGGACCCCCTGTTACAGTCCTTATGCCATTTGGACGGCCCACCCCACACTCACCACTGTTCCCTGTACTCTGCCCGTTCCCTCCCTTCCCTGGATGATCATCGTACTACCCACTGTGCCTCCTTCATTTCTAAATCTTGGCTGGCACCACTCCTCCTAACCTCAGCTCTTTACTCTCCCTGCTGCCCCTCCTCATTACTCTCTCCATAACTCAGGCTATCGCATCCTCTTACTTCCCTCTCATAAATCCCTTGCTGGTCAGGCTGCCTTCTCCTTCTACTTTCCTAAACTTCGGAACTCTTTCTCTCTAGCCATTCATGATGAATCTTCCAAATGCTCTCTCTCCTTTCTACTCCATGTCCACACTGCTCCCTCCTGTAATTGCCCATAGTTATAGCCCTACCCCGCTCCACTTACTCCCTCCTGCCTGCCTCTTTCCTACCCCTTACCCTTCCCCACTCCTACCCTTCTTCATACAGTCCTTTGCAAGCCTGAAAACCTAGATATGGGATGGGAGTGCACCCAGCCATGCCTGGCCCTTGTGGGATTTACATCCCAGAGGGATGAAGGTTTGCCTCTCCCTCTCTACCATACTCACTCGCTACCCTTTCTTATTCCCCTCCACACTAGTTCTCTACTCCCCCCACTCCATTTTCTCCCGCCTGCCTGCTTTTTACTACTCCATGCCTTCCCTAACCCTTCCCTTCTCCACTGCAGGCCAGGAAACCAGGACACAGGCTAGGTATGCACCCAGCTGTGTCTGGCTCATAAGGGGTTTGTATCCCAGAGGGGTGAAGATTTGCCTTTCCCTCACTACCATTCTACCCCTCTCCACTTTTCTATTCACTTCCACACTAGTTTTCTACCCCCCTTCCCCCCAGTGCTCCCCCCTCTGCATACTACAAAGGGAACCGTGACACTGCGCTTGATCCTAGCAGGCTTCACTGTGTCTCCTACTGCCCTCACCAATATAATTGTTCTCTTCTCTGTTCCTAAAGGACTTGCCTCTCATCCTAGTTTTGTGTTATTAATATCCTAGTTTTGTGTTATTAATATTCTAGTTTTGTGTTATTAAAATCCTAGTTTTGTGTTATTAATATTCTAGTTTTGTGTTAATATTTATTCTCTATGTGTATGTCTAATACACATGATTTCCTAATGTACCAAGCTTTACACTGTTATTTAATCTCTATATGATGTTTTAATCTGTAGTAAAATCTGTTGTACTTATCCCTTCCCCCTTCCCCCAGGACACATCTGGAAGCAAGCTAATTTAGCTCAGTATGTCCTCCCTGGTGAAACTTTTCAAATAAAATAAATGCCAGCTGCATAAACCCCATTATCTTCAATGGTAAATTGATCCAGTTACCTCAAGGTAGTTTTAAGTATACTGCAGAAATCAGGTTTTTCATGACTACCACTGTATCTGCTTTGCAAGCAGATTGACACCTTAAAAAATGAATTGCAGGCTCTCTGCAGATTGACACCTCCACTCACAAATCACAGCCAAGTAACTATGACTTTCAAAGGAAAATGTTGGTAGGTGGTATTGTGTATGAAAAGGTCCCATATTGGTATTCAAGTGAACCCACAGCACCACACCAGTATTGGCTGGTAAGTGGGAGCGGATTTTCTTCATCGTTCACTGGCTAACACCCTAAGACATCTACAGAGTCCACACATGATACCCACATGGTTCCTTGCATTCTGCAAACAAACATTAAAAATCATGACAGTATATTTGCATACAGTTTGAACAAGCTCCCAGAAAACAGGACGTAATAAAAGCTATCTGTCAGAAAACTAGGGACACAAGCTAGAAAGGAACAATTAACTTGCAAAAAGATAGAGAATAAAAGCCTAATAAAGTAAGGATTGAGTCAATGTACACTATGCCATCTGTTATTTTCTTTAAACTAAATACTGTTACTCTTTCTTAGTTTAACAGTTCAGTAGTTTAACAATATAAAAACTACTAAAACAGCAGGAACTACTTTAACAACTGCACGTACTTGAGTTAGTTTCGACAATGTTTTCAGTGAATAAAAATGTGTTTTGTCTCTATTTTTCAACATATTTCCATTTTGTAAGTGCAATGAGCCACTCCAGTACATGGGTGCATGGAGAATTAATGCATGTTCCAGCTGTGTAAGGTACTCTGCTGTTGCCCTAATACCTTACTACGCAGCCAAAGCATACATTAATTTCAATACATGCACACTCTGCCGTGCCATATTGCCAGCATAAAGCATTTCATACTCCCCATCCATCCTAATTCTCTGTTGTGAAACAAAATGAAATAACGAAACAAAATGAAAATATCTTGGCAGTCCAGTGTCACCTCCCTCTTCATAGAAACGTAGAAGCTGAAGGCAGATAAGGACCACAAGGCCCTTCCAGTCTGCCCATTTTTTCTACTTATGAATGTGACCCAGGTCTTTGCTCTGTCTATGGCCTATCTATTCATACTCATCTGTATTGCCCCCTTATGTCTATCCCATGCCTGTTTAAAGCCCTGCACTGTACTCATATCCACCACTTCCTGAGGTAGGCTATTCCATGCATCCACCACCCTTTCTGTGAAAAAGAACTTCCTCACATTACCCCTTACTAGCCTTCCCTCTAATCTCATGCTGTGTCCTTTTGTCCTGCTATTTTTTATTATATTGAAACATGTTAGACTCTTTCACATTGTTAATGCCTTTAAGGTGTTTGAATGTTTCAATCATATCACCAAGAGCATCCCACTGTAACTCTGCTGTTTGTTTCTCAAACACTAAGCAGTCACAAGGTTACATTCTTGACTAGCCAAGAGACATCCCCAAAGCCAGATTTACTTATTATAAAACATATATATATATATATAAAGCAAGGCAGAAATATTTTAGTACTATAACACACATTACTTCCTTTGAGGCCTGTCAGTACAGTTGGTGTCTTACGATTGGCAAGGCTGGAGGAATGGTCAAGAGTATGGCAGCATAGATTCAATGTAAAGACGTGCCAAATAATGCACCTGGGAAATAAAAACCCAGGGGAAGAGTACACAATGGGTGGGGAGGTACTAACAGCAACAAAAATGGATAGGGACCTGGGGATAGTCACATCAGATGACCTTAAGGTAGGCAAGCAATGTGAGAATGCAGTAAGGAGGGCTGGAGGGATACTGGGATGCACAGGGAGTGGCATCACCAGTAGAAAACAAGAAGTTGTTATCCATCTGTACAGACAGTTGGTGAGACACAGTCTGGAGTACTGTGTTCAGTTTTGGAGACCCCATCTCTGCAAGGACATAGACAGGATGGAGGCAGTCCAGAGGAGGGCAACTAAAATGATGCAGGGTCTGCAACAGAAGCCATATGAACAGAGACTAAAAGAGCTTAATATGTATACCCTTGAGGAAAGGAGGGAAGGGGGGACATGATAGAAACTTTCAAGTACCTCAGGGGGGTAGTATTTTACCAACTAGATACTATCAGCTGGGACCAGACCACATAGTTTTTTTTTGGGGGGGGGGTAGAGGGACAGATCAGGCAATTGTTTGGCAGAGGAGTCACTGCAGCTGGTGACAACATTCATAAAGGCCCTCTTTGGTGGGAAGCAATTGCCAACAGTTGGAATAGGAAGAAAGGCAAGGCAATTGTAACTGTTCAATACCCAATCCAGAGGCTCAGAGTGCCTTACAGTAATAAATACAGCATAAAACACTTACAAAGAATAAATAATACAATAAACTATGGTATAAACAATTATTTTAAAAACATCTTTCTGGGAGCATCAGACACCACTGCATATTGCAACATCAATAAAGCCCCTTTAGAGGAAAGCACTGCCATTGCAAGCTGTAATGTACGTGTGTGTAATGATCTATGATGTGCATTTGTGTGTGTGCATGTGCGCGCATGTGTGTGTATGTGCATGCATGCACGCACGTGTGCACGCACACATGTGAAAGTATTCATATGACTGTGTGTGTTTACTGGTGATTTGTCATTCAAACCTTGACACTATCCAGTACCTTTGGTGCTTTGATTATTGACTGTGCCTGGGGACTATATGTATTGCATTGCACTTTATTTTGTGTGTTCAGGTAGAGGCTTTACTTTTCCCAAGAAACCTGTGTGTACCTTATTAGGGATAAATAACATGTCCAAAGACTGCTGCTTACATTTTTAATAGGCACTGAAAATAAATGGACTACATTGTGACCTAACTATGCATACTGAAATGCATTGGATCTAGGGTGGAATTTCAGAATTGTTTATTGACGTTCCTCAGAGCTCAGTTAAAACAGTCAAGTGTGAGTTATTTTAAGACATACTCTGCAGATTGAAATACTGTCCACTGCCAGGGTACATAAAATTGATTATCACTGCACCAATTCTGAAGACTGAAAAAACAATTCAGTAATGTCTCTGCTTGCTGTGTCAGTATACAGTAAGATAGTTACCACTTTTAAAGACTCTAGCACTGCATTAACAAAGCATCAAGTTCCATTTTTATATTATGTACTACCTAGAGGCGAGTCAGCTGTGTCCCAGCTCTTTATTTCACCTTGGATCTTGAGCTATACAAATTCCAATTTACCCATCAAACAGGTAGTGCAAAAACTGCATAACATCAGTGCAGTCAATCCTTAACTATGCATGCTTTCTTCTTTATAGATAATTCTTGAAACAGAAATGTTGATTTTAACTTCTTTCTATTTTCTATTTTCAGTAATTTTTGCCAAACCCTTTTGTTTTATTTGCAATAATTGTAAAAAAAGTCAGAGGCATTTTCACACCCATATACTGGGAAAAGTTGATAAATTGAGAGGGAGAACCAGATGTGGCACTCCATGTGAGGTATATTTCTTGAAATGTCCAAGCTAGTGTGTATTTTCAGGCAAAAAGATTCAAGCTATTAAAGCAGCAGTATAATATATTAGATCTAAAATGTGATCTTCCCTTGTCAATCTTCACCATTCATTACTGCTTGCAGGTTACAGCCAGAGGCACGCACCCTCCACATTGGAGTTTTTTTTTTGAGTCGGCTCCAGGGCCCTCTCTCGGCCCGACGTGTTGCGTCATGCATGAAGGTGGCCGTTAGGTGCACTGAACTCTCCCTCTATCAGTTCTGTTTCTCCCGCCCGTCCAGGCTGCACCTGCTCTTGCCAGTAGTACAGAAAATAGTTTAATGGTTCCCTAAATTCTTCAGACTCCTACGTTTTCTCAGGCGACTCTCTCGATCGTATACAGTAAGACTTCCTTTCTTTCTTTGTCGGCGACCGAGGCTTTATTGCTTTTTATCCTTGTTTAGTTCGCATCATGTCAGGTTCGGGAGCAAAGCGTAAGTCGAAGGCGGGCCGCACCCCTATGCGTTGGTGCTCCTGTGGCCAGCATTTTTCCGTCTCGGACCAGCATGATGTCTGTCTCCGTTGCCTGGGACCCAACCACAACATGGACGCGTGCGATGCCTGTTTCTCCATAGACCATCGTGTCCTCGAAGTCCGAGCGTTCAAGCTCGGCAAGGCCCCGCCGACCTTCGGGGGACGGCTTCGCTCCAGGGATTCCCAGGTAAGGTCTCTAGGCCCTTCCACCAGGTCCCCTCCCAGGCCTATACAGTCCAAGGAGGAGGAGGAGGTTTCCTCGTCTTCTCTTGCCGAAGAGGAAGCTTCTCTCGTGGTGTTGGGGGAACATCGTGGTCCCTTCCGGGGCTGCGATGGGGACACCGCCTCGGCAGTCACCTCCTCGGAGGTGCAGGCTCCCCCAGTGTCGAGGCCCGTGCCTGCTGGGCCTGGCACCGGTGGACCCTCAACGCCACCCTCCAGCGCCGTTTCGGATCCCGGTGCCTCTTGCGGCGCCGGTGATCGAGATGGCGCCGTAGGCCCAGTTTGCACTCTCGGCGGCGCCGGGTTGGGTTCCGGCACCAGGGGCGGCGCCGTGGGCCTAACTGATGCAGCAGGGGAGCCAGGACTGGGCCTAGCAGTCGCGAGCTGGCTAGGGTCATCTGGTGATGTCCCTAGCACCAGCACCATTCGCAGCGCCATTCCTCTGGGGACCCCCGGGGTTGCCAGCATGGAGGTTTTGCTGGTCTCATCCTCTTTGGAGGTCAATGACTCAGATGTGGACCCTTCCTGGCACCCTGACTCTTCAGGGTCGGGGTCCCCAGTAACACGTGGTGCTAGGCGGCACAGCGGGCCCCTCCCGCTGTCTCCACTCCCGTCCTCCCGAGGACCCTCGAGTAGGTGGCCCTGGTCCCGGAGGGTGATGGTGAGGACTGAGGGGGCTCTCCTCCAGGGGTCTGTGACAGCTACCTTCTGGGTGCTGTTGCCACCTCTTGGGGTGGGGAACACTGAGTCGAGGAGGAGGGCCTCTCCGGAGTCCGAGGAGGTCGAGGGTGGGGACGGTCATCGTGGTCTCGCCAGCCACCCTCATGGGGTGCCCAGGGAGCCGTAACGCACCCCACCTTTCCCTCTTGGGCCCCTGGACTCCCTCTGGTGGCGTTGCAGCGGACTGCCCTTCTGGATCCATGCAGTCCCAGATTCGTCACAGGGGACGATCCCCTTCTGGGTTCTTCCAGGCCTCGCATCCCCAGGGTTCTGTTTTTGCGACCTGGTTTGTTGTCCGGGATCCCGCCAGCTCAGGCTCCGTTCCCCGGATTTCAGAGCCCTAGCAGAGGTCAGTTGCTTCTTCGCAGGTGCCCTTCTCCAGTACCTCTGCAACCACCCCCACTCTTCCAGGCCATATCGGTCCCACGGGTCCGTTATCCTGGGAGCAGTTCAGAGGTTCTGCGGCTATCTTCCCCCACATGCTAGATATATATGCAGAACGGGTCTTCGACTCTCCCACTCGCAGGAATCTTCTGGACATTCGAGCTCCCATTATCCTTGTCTCCCTCCTCTGAGGGAGAGGAACCCCTGCTCATCTTTCCTCCGACGCTGATTTCACTGAATATCAGCCATCCTTTCGAGGATGGTGAGGGATCTTCAATCTTTACTTAGAAGAGACAATACAGAACGGGAGACGTGAATTCCTTGGAGAATTCAGTGCCCAGCACCTGGTGGTACCTTCCTGGCCTATCCCCTTCCAGGAGGCATCTATCCGCTCCTGGCAGTCGTAGCTGCTGCCTTCTCCAGCCCTGGTGAGACTAGTCGACAAAGGTATTCGTGCTTGGAATCCCTGGGTACCCTTTCCAACCTGTCCTCGGTTTGGTATACCTAGAGACTCCTTCCTGGTGTCGCGCCTCGCATGACTCATCCACTGGATTCGGATTCCTACACCGACCGTGGGGGGAATAAGAGTGTTCTATTCCTCCTCAAAGCGGTGGCCTGCATTGCATCACATCAGGCTCACCACGCTGCCTACAATCGGCATCTGTGGTCGATGCTCTCCCAGCTCTTAGCATCAATGCCTGATATGGAGCACACCAGACAGGCTATTGCCCTCTCTGCTATAGGCCTGGAGCTGGCAAGACACCAAGCAAGGGCCTCTTATGACACTAATGAGGTGGCTTCCAGGCTTGCGGGGACAGCGATCTGCATTAGGCGGACGGCATGGCTTCATCTATCAAGGTTGTCACCCCTGGCCCAGCATAGGGTGATTCGCTCTGCTTTCCGGGAGACCCGTCTCTTTTCCTCCAGAGCTGGGAGACTTCTGCAGGGGCTTTCTCCGTCTCCCCATCCTCGGGGGGCACATCCTAGCTCTTCTCCCACATAGGCTTCTCTTCTGCATTAGCCAGGGTCTTCCCCTTCTGTTTCTCACCAACAGGAGGCTGGGGGTCTTGTTCCCTCAGGGTTCTACCCCCCCTTTTTTTAAGGGGGAAAGGCAGTACTCATCAGCAGTAATGAATGGTGAAGATTGACAGGGAAGATATGAAAATTACGTACCCACTGTAATTCTTGATCTTCTCTGTATCTTCACCATTCATTACTGATACCTCCCACCTTCCCTCAGTGGCCTCCTTCTGTGGTATCTCCCTCCGTCTCATTCCTCTTACTTTTCTTGGCCTTTATGCCAAAAAAAAAAAAACTTCTATTTTTTCATTCTTGGTGAATGGATCTCCTTTTTCCTGAAGGTAAGAGGCCAGCACGGTTATAATTTCTCTACTTCTGAGGGACTCTTCGGACCACCCTTTGGTGCGATTCTACCTTCTTCAGGTCATGCAGTTTCACGGCCCAAGTGGCCATGCCTGTCCTGACCCCGGCAAAGTCAAGAATCCTCCTGGCAGGTATTATTTCTAGCTCTTCTAGCTACTGACTGAACTTGTCAGCTCTGAGCGTCTGCCTGCCTTGCCCTAGGGAGTCTGATTGAGTTCCACTCGATTTTTCATACAAAACTGCCTTCGAGAAGGCATAGTCTTTTCCATACACCGCTGTGTTAGCACCTAACAAGGTGCATAGGGACTTAGTCCCCTTCCTGGCTGGGTTGTCTACCCGGAACAGGCTCTGCCCGGACAGTCTAGGAGCCCTCAACTAGGATGAAGGGACTGGGCATGTTGAAAGTCCAGAGAGTCTGCCCTCATTGGGATCTGTTCAGGTGGTTCGGTTGAACCTCCTCTCAGTCCTAACAACTGGGATTCTTGCTCCCTTGTTAGTCTCGAGCCTATAAGCCTCTCAACCAATGCTCGATGGGCACTGTTCTCCCTCTCAACATGCCCCCTTTTCTTCTTCTCCTTCTTCTTCTACTTTCTCTCCCTTCTCTCTGTTCCTCCTTAGAGCCGCCCGGAAAGGAGGCCCCAAGTGTCCCTTAGGGTAGGAATTCTCTCCTCTGTCTATTCTCTACCGGCTTATCCTTTTCAGTTTATATCCTTTCCTTTTTCTATCCTCGGCTCTCTTGCCTCGCTTCCTTTTTCTTACACATTATTTTTGCCTCTCCGGCTAACAGAACTGAGATAGAGGAGATCTGCGGCACCTACAGCGCTCCTCGCATATGGCCTGTCAGCCAGCACTCAAGGCTGGCGCCTGCTCAACCGACTCAAAAAACCCTCCTGTAGCGTGCGTGCCTCCAGCTTAACCCAAGCAGTAATGAATGGTGAAGATACAAGAGAAGATCAAGAATTACAGTAGGTACGTAATTTTCATTTTCCTTCTATGATTATGTTACAGATCAAAACTTTTGATCATATTACATTACAACTAGTACAGATGTATAGATATTTTGGAGATCCAATAGATGAGCAGATGAAATGGAATATTAACATATACAATCTAACAAAAAATGTGGGGGTACATCTAGGTACATTGCGTAGAGTCATGCATTGTCTGAGTAAAGAGGTCAGAATGCAGTTGTTAAACACTTTGGGTAGGATTCACAAAACACTTAGATGGAGAAAAAATGCACAAGACCACAAAATGTGGGCAGTTGCAGAAAAAAAGAGGGTAATTGTGCTGCATCATATACACAGAAAGTCTGCAGCTGTGGAAAAAATACACTGCCGACTATGGGAAAAATGCAGCGGCAGAAAACTACGGCACAAAAATATGCCTTGAAAAGTATGGCCCATCCCTTTAAAGGCTATTCTCAACCACTGTTTTTCCACAGTTGCGGAAAAAATGTGCATATGTTACACCAAGGAGAGTGAGGTGAAACTCACCCTGAGCAAAAGACAGTGTACTAACACCTGGGAAACAAATCATAGTGGGGTTTCAGGCACCAAACAACAGCAAACCTGTGGCTGTATAGTGGTGTCAGTTGCTACACCAAACATAGCACACATTTCCATTGAAATGCAACAAACCACAACCACATGACCCTGGCAGGTCATAAAGGAGCCCAACAGACTGTACAGGCAAAAGTGGTAACAGCCAGAAGTGTGTGCTACAGATGTAGGCAAAAGAAAAACCCCAGGGAGAGACACAACCAACAGATACATATTGCCACTAGGTGCAAGGTCCTGCTGGTACAGGTGGTGCTACCATGGTCCCAATTGTGGGACTGGCTGATTGCCTCACTGGGAGTGCTGGTTCTGCTGCAACTTTCTCAAGGCCGTCAAAGTCTCCTGCTCAACTTAATATGGATCACCTGCTGTTGTTCTGTCTGCTGGGCCTTTTATATCTTTTACACAGCTGCACAAAAAATGTTGTGGATTTTTAGCACTTGCAGAATTTCGTAACTAGCCTGTTTTGCGATTTTCCACACTAGCGGAACTTTTGACTGTGATTATGCCACACTTGCATTTCTGCAGTTTTGCAAGCATTTTTTCTGTATGTACGGGTATGGATTTGTAGGCTTTGTTTGTGAATCTAGCCCTTTGATGCTGCACATTTTTGACCATGGAGACCTAGGGCTAAATTCACAGACTAAAAAAAATCCACATGTGTGGAAACAAGGCTTGCAAAACTGCAGAAAAGCAAGTGCAGCATATTCACTGTAAAAATTTCTCAGGTGTGGAAAATTCCAAAATGGGTGGGTTGCGAAATTCTGCAAGTGTGGAAAATATCCAAAAATGTTTTTGTTGCTGCAGAAATAATATAAAAGGTCCAGCACACAGAACGACAGCAGGTAATTCATATTAAGTGGAGCGGGAGTTTTTGTAAAAGTAGCAGCAGAACCAGTACTCCCAGAGAGGCAAGTAGCCAGTCCCACAACTGGGAACACAATATCACCGCCTCTACCAGCAGGACCTTGCAGCCAGTGGCAATATGTATCTGTTGCTTGTGTTTCTCTCTGGGGTGTTTCTTTCTCCTGCATCTGTAGCACATGCTTCTGGCTGTTACCACCTCTGCCTCTCTGCCTGTGGGGCTCCTTTATGGACTGCAAAGGGAAGTATGCCATTCTTATTTAATATTTAGTGCATAGAGGAATGTGGCCTACCAGCAAAATGACGGATGCTTTCTAGATCGGTTCTACATGGGCTAAATATATAAATGCAGAAAAAAGGCATATAAATCGGCATTCTGAAGGATATGAAGTGCATCTATGGTGAGCAAAAATCAAGTGGCATCCACAAAAGTGACAACAAGGCAATCTAAACTTCAATTTCAAACCCAGAGAGCTCCAGGGTCACCATTGCCGAACCACAAGACTCCTTCGGGTCTCACAAAGTGGTGGAAAAATATCTGATTTAGAAAAGTCTTTGGCTGATGTACCAACCTTGCTTACCAAGCTGTAAAATGAAATGAAGGCTGGCTTTGATAATATCACAGCCCAGATCTCCCACATGCAGTCGGTGTTCACTGGCTTCTCTGAGAGATCCGCAGCACACTCCTCCCATCTTGAAGAAGCTGAGAAGTGACTTAGTGAAGCAAAGGATTTATCAGTGGACTTGTCAAAAGATAGGAATGAATTGAAATAACAGTTACAAGAAATGCATCAAAAATCTGATGACCTAGAAAATATGTCCTGATGCTCAAATAGCCAAATTATTGGGCTTCCTGAGGGAATGGAAAAAAAAAGAATCCAGAGTCTGAAGTACATTACTGGCTGGTGTTATAACTAAAGATGGGAGACAACACACTAAACTACAAAGTAGAATGGGCCCACCACACCGACTCCAAACCAAATCCAGGAGAAACCCCCCACCACTTTGTAACCAAGTACTTAAGGTACATGGGCAAGGAGTGAGTGTTATGGACAGCAAAATCTAATTGTCCGATAACTTATGAAAGGGTTCTATGTCATTACAGCAGGGCAAAAATGGCAAAGACAATTTTAGCCCAGCAATATGAGCGCCAGGCAAAACAGCAACTGGAAACTTGAGCGAAGGGTCAGAACAGTGAAAATCAAAGGAACACAACAAAAAAGTTTACAAGCAGGGGGCTTCACTCCCTGCACCACCCACACAAGGAGCTTTGTCCCCCACATTCCCCTTACTTTAATATACATACTTGAAGATGCACTATATACCACAGGAAAGTCTCACTGTTCTGACCCCTCGCTTAAGTTTCCAGTCACTGTCTTGCCCGGTGCTCATATTGCTGAGCTGAAATTGTCTTCACTGTTTTTTCTGCACTGCCTTGATGGGTCATCTTGTGAAGGTGGTCAAAAAGTGTTTGTTGTCCAGGATTACAGAATGGAATATCAGATGCACTGATGGAAATTCAATAGAGTAAAAGCCAATTGCACCTCCAAGGACTGAAATTTGCTCATCTGTACCCATCCAACCTGAGGACTTCTCACCCAGGTCGACCTCTTCATTTCTTTCATACTCCACAGGCAGCCAAAATGTTTACAGAGAAGGAAAATGCCACAACAGAAGGATGACCTCAGGCTCATATGACTGTGTCTGCTTGAGTACACTCCTGCCCTGGAAATATCATTACACTGACAGGAACATGCCCCCCTTTGAGCCCTGAGAACCCTGATAGCATGAGTCAAACCGACTGACTGTTCCTGATCTTTGGAGTTCAGACATCTACTGAATGCTTTTTAGTTGCAACTTTGACACTATCCAGTATGGACCCTAAAAACTAATAAAAAGGTATGTGATAAAAAATCGGTGACAGAGAAGCTGAACCGCAAACTACTGCTCTCATACCCTGATTGATCAACTGTACTAACTCTGGCCGCCTATGGTGACTGTAATTTTGGTAGGCTCAGGTACAGTAATACAATTGCTTTAGGAAATGTTGGGGGATGTAGGATTGCCTTTTTCATGTTAATGCATGCAACCCACATTGCTACAGATTTTACCATTACCCTCCAATCGGTTCCACGCACTATGAGTAGTGCGGAAAGGAGTATGGCGGGGTATGTCTGTCAAGATTCAAGGCACAGGCATAGGCTGTCCAAAATCAGTCAAGTCATTCTAGGGGTTTTCTACTGATCACTAGAATTGGTGTGTTCAGATGCCTACCGGGTCATAATGTCACATGCTTAATAGCATATGACATTATGGCTAACCCGGTACAGCGCAGTATGCTACCGCTACTGGTGCAATACCATGTATACTGCTGTATGCGGTATTGTACCAGTAGCATTTCCCAGGCAGAGGATAAGACCTCTGTTGTGAGGGGGTTCTGACGAGCAGCTGCCGTGGCTCACAGGACTGAGCCACAGCAGCAGGAACCCAGGCGTTGTGTCTGGGACCAGAAAAAAGATTTATGCCTCATGGCATAAATTGCGCTGTATTGGCAGCATGATTTTGCTATGCAGTATAATGTCTTGCGACATTATGACCCCGTGCCGTTCAGATACTTGAGCCACCTAGTTTGAAGTGGACTGTAATAAACACACAACACTACCCCTCACACTTGAACCTGATCTTTTAGATCGGCGGCAAAATCTAACTCCCTTCCCATTCCAAGTCCATCAAACTTCTACTCGAACAGTGCCTGGGAGTACTGGTAACAGCAGAGGGCTTGGGGGGAGGAGGAGCAGTATATACAATATGACTGTGGTTTGTATAGGCACAAATTTTTGTAAAATGGTGTAAAGCTCTGCTGACAGGCTCTGTGTACTGTACATGTCAGGATACCTGGGGGCATGGTTTCGCTTGGGGGCACACACCTCTCTACGGCTGCTTATTACTCATGTCAAACTGATGATACAACTACTGGTCCTGAGTCCTACCCCTTATGAATGATCTTGCAGTGTTTCAGAGAAAAGAGAGCCCGAGACAGGGGAAGGGAACTATCTACTCAATCCCTCTACAGTGCAGATTATGCATGAACCAAGAGAACTCATGTGCTGCATATCCCTTGGAATTACTTTCTGTGACCAACAGGTCAACTAGGGCAAGCAGTGAGATTGGTAGCATCTCTACCTAAATGTAGCAGACCTCCACATCTATAACATGTGTTGTGGTAACTTCAATACCTAGCATAGGAGCCGGATTTGTAAAATTATTGGTGGGAACCGGTGGGGGTCAGGGTCAAAGCCCCTTCCCCTGACCCAGAGGTCAGATGTCAACCCCCACAGGGGTCTATGGGAGCCGATCACTCTGCAGTGTGTGTTGTCGATGCCGTGACTAGGAAGGGGGCACAAACCACCACCGAGGTATGGGTAGGGGTGGCACAAATCACTGTTGGGGTACGTACCAGGACACTGTTGTGCGGGGGGGGGACTTCCTTGCAAGTGAATTCCCACATGGCTATGGCAGAACAGCTCAGGCTGTCACCATGGGTGTGGGGGCTGGAGCAGGGGCTTTCTTCCCTACTGAGTCGGGTATTGAGTTGGAGGCGGGACCACTGCACATTAAAGAATAATACATACAACCTGGGTTGTGGGTGAGGGACAGGATCACCGAACACCAGGGAAGGGAACCATTTGCACTTAGAAGGGTCAGATCGGAGGGACTTGTTCCTTCCTATAAGGTGTTGGGGTTGGGGAAAGGGTGTGAACCAGTGCTCTGCAGGGACACATTCCTTATTATGTGGGAGTAGGCTTAGGGGAGAGATCCACTTAACACCAGGGACTACTGTGATGTGTATGGGGGGGCAGCTCAGTACAGACACTTCCTCTACCAACTGTTACAGCTGCTAAGTCAAGCATGTTTACTATCAGAAACATGTAGCAGCACCATCCTAATACATCCACATTATGAATCTAGCATTTACATTTCATTGTTAGCCTCAGCAGAACAGAGATCTTTGATAATTGAGAGAGATAAGTGGAGGCCATCTTTAATGCCACAAGTCATTAATTACCTGCAAAATGTATGAGAAAACCACAAATATACTGAGCAAGATCATAGCATGTCAGAAATATATTGTTGCTTGGTTGTCCATATGTTGATTTTTTTTGCTAACAAACACATACTGGCTCTTTAAGAGTATTGGTGGTAATAGGCCTTTTTTTCTCCAATCCCAAATACTTCATACATTTCCTCAACAAATCTCATATCTTTGTTTCAAAACAATTTAATTAACTGCATTTTCAGTTTTCACCTTGCAAATTAATTCAAGTTATATCATCTTCTGATACAAGCGGCTTGCATTGGAAGGAATACTAATGTAACTAGTCAACTTGTCACAAGTTATAATTTCATATATCTGGATAGACTCACAAATGCAGTTCGAAAACTAAGCAGGGATATGAAGGTACTCAGATCACAAGTTCTTAAAGAACTATAGTTAGGCAATGCTCCCCACCCCATTAAAGCCTGTCTTCCCAAGTAGACTTCTCATAAGAAAAAAAAACATTTAGGTGTCTGCAATTACTCGCTGTCATCTTCATAAACTCCACCATCAGGCAACATGCTGGGTGCTGCTGCAATGGTGCCGTCTCTTGTTGGTGTGCTGCACCACACATCTTGCTTGTATGCTTCATGACTGAACAGTGCGATGCTGCACACTAACACGAAATCACATCGCAAAGCGCCCACCAAGTTCCTGGCAGAAGAGTTTATGAGGGTTACTGTCTGTAAGGGTAGAAATTTGTAAGTTTTTCTTAAGAACAGCCTAATTGGGTAGTCAGGCTTTGGGATGTGGGAGCATCACCTAACTACAGCTGTCCTTTAACATCCCCCCCCCCCACTCAGCCACCAACAAGCACAATCTCCTCACCCTCCAGATAAAGTCCTATTACTTCTGCCTAACCTTTACTAACAACCACACAGGATGTACTACATAAACTAAACAACATCAGAAACAATGCCCTCATAAAAGCCCTGTTCTGTAACATTACACTCCCATGAACCAAAATAATTTTAAATTGAGGCATTGACTGTTTGTGGATGGGGCAGACTGCCCAATTCGGACGAAGAGATTCTGCCCACCAACTGAGGTAAATTCACAAAAATGTGGGGTACAATGTTGCTGTAGGTGGAAATCCATCCCTAGAAAGTTGTGCTGCAGTGGCTAGCTACAACACCTACTAGTTTGTGGTGCTGCACTATGCCACAGCTACTGTAGCACATCAGCTTTGAATTTGTTCATGCATGTCAAGCACAGAAACCTCCACTCTTCCTGAAAACAGCCACATCAGTGGAGGGTGAACCCAGGAAGAGAGCGGCAGTGAGGGGAAAAAAAATAAAACACACTTAAGTAAAGTCAAAGTCTAAAAATACTTTCTTGTTGACTGAGTGGACCATACACTGTAAAAGAGAATGTGTGCTGTCTACAAACAAGTGTGTATAGTTATCGATTTGCCATAGCAACCAAACCGTTCTAGTTTCACTCTTGATGTTGAAATGGCAACCTATCAATGACTAAAGACACCTATAGAATATTGGAATACACGTTATACTCTGTGTTAAGGGCTGCTCATTGCAGAAACCCCAACAATCTCAAGGTTATCCACTTTGGTCAGTTCCTGAGGCTCATATGAGTTGTTCCAGTGTAGCATTTTCAATCAACAGGCAGAGAAAATAAATATTGACATCAGTGAGTTTAAGAGCAGATATTCAGCACAGGTTACTAACCATACATGAAGGACAGGGCAGAAAACAACAAGAGAGGGATCTATTGAATTCCAAATACAGCTATTGACTTTGTTTTTACTTTTCCACTGCTTTACATCATCAAAAACTTTCTTTACTTCAGCACAAGCAAGTAGACAAACATATTGACTTATGGCAGATAAGGACCACTTCACCCACCTAGTCTGCCCATTTTGGCATTTTCCCTTCCTACTTCAGTACTGTAGATCCTACTTAATCTCTGGCTTTCAGCCCCTCTTTCCTATTGCTAGGGATCCCTTGCGTGTATCTCATGCATTCTTGAATTCCCCTACCATTTCTCTCCCCCCCCACCCACCTCCACCAAGAGACTGTTCCATGCATCCACCGCCCTTGTGTGAAAATATACTTCCTCATTACCCTCCAGCCTCATATCATTACCCCAATATGGTACCCTCTAGTACCTCATTGATGCCCTTATTTCTGCCCATACCCACCCATCCCTCAGTGGTGGTTAGCGTGCCCCCTCTTTCCAGCCACAGCACCGATCTGTGCACATCATGTGCTGTGCTGGCCTGAGATGAGTCTGTCACCTTGGGTCCTCCCCTTTTGATTTTCCAAGAATCCATGGAGGGTGATCCCCTATGTCAACTTTCCAGCCCTCTCAACCACCTCAGTCCAACCTTGGCTGCTAGTGCTCACCACAGGGCTTAAATTGTGCAGGAGACTACTGGAACTCAGATTCCAATTTCCACCACCACACCCCTTAAAAATGCTATGACAGTTGCAGCAAGCTGGCATCATGCAGCAAGACTAGATATAAGCCCAAGTCTCCAATTCCCTAGTATTGAACAATCCAGCAGCAAATGCCACGGGATGGTAAAGTGATACAAGACCCCCCCAAAAAAACTTCCCACATCTGGTGTTGCCAGCTTGACAAAATAATATTATACAAACAGCATGGGGTCTATGTAACATGCCCACAACACAAGCACATCTAGGATCAGAAAGAAGGTGATAGCCCAGAGGCTTTCTCTTCCCCACCCCCCCGTCAGGTAAGTCTCAATTAAGAGTGTTGGAAGCATGTGTCAGGATAAGAAGTAACAGAGAAAATCCATCCAGATACTGTAATTTACTCTGTCCCTGTGATTACCCAACCAGTGATATCCCTCAGGATCACAAACAACTGTGGCCCAGCAGTGCAACAACCCCAAACTTACAAGGTGGCATTTAACCAGGCATGGTGGGATAAGGACAGGCCTGCTGAAGCACCTTCACACACTGTAGGGTATACTCATACCTGCCCTATACAGCACCAGATAACACTGCAGGGATATCCCCTGTTTGGCCACAAGGCCCACAATCACTTTCTTGTGCTCCCCACACTGGGTTTTGCCCCCGACTACAAATCACCGATAGTTCAGCTGCTTTGCTTTAGCTGGGGGCTGGGCAACCCCATTAACCAGTGAATAATACAAAAGTCCAAAACACAGCAGGAAACCCCTGGTTTTGTAATCTGTGGGTTAGTACAGAGATAAAGGAATCTCCAACCTCCCCCTCCCCCCCACAAATCAGGTTACATATAATGTCTGAGTATCCCCTGCCTCCATGGGTTTAGCAGAGGTCAGAAGAGAGTGTCGCATAATGTGGAGTGAGGCAGTGTCTCATTTCACTGCATACCTAGCCACATCAGGCTAGAGACTATAGATACTATCTACACTTATTCTCTATTTTAACTTTTTAAATATGCTTTTTTGACATGGGTTCATAACAGAAGAGATTCAAAGTAATTTAAGTAAAACTCATGCAACACATTAAGGTCACCACATTATACCTTCAGGGACAAGTTTCATGGGAGGATGTGGAATGAGGGAATGGATGAAGCTGCTGTGAAAGATGACTCACCCTGGCCTCACCCATACCTCATGGCCTCCCTTGCACCCAGCGGCACACCACATAGTCAAAATGGTAATGAAACTGTACAGAAAGAGGGCAAGATGAGGTACAATTCCACCACCTCTGCAGTCCTTTTCCCTCCATTATTCCTTTCCCATCCTCCTGACAGTGCCCTTTCCAATTTCCAACATCTCCCTTGTTGAATCCCTCTTCTATTCTTCTCCTAGGTTGGGCTAAAGCCTTCCCCCAATGCAAGCAAAACTTTATTTATATACTGTAGCGCCTTTCTTAAACCAAAGCGCTTTACAAGTTAATTACAATAAAACATATAGATTAAAATAAAATTACAAATATATAAATTAATTAAAATCATCTGGGAAGGCCATCTGAAAAAGATAAATCTTAAATTCTGACTTGACTCTCTTGATGGTCAGGCAGTCTCTCAACTGACGAGGTAGAGAATTCCACAGGGTAGGGGACGCAAAGGAAAAAGCATGAGCACCAGATGTCTTTAAGCGTACCCTGGGCATCTCTAGCAATCCTTCATCAGTGGATCAGAGAGGCTGGAGGGGGCAGTAGGGAGTCAAGAGATCTTGCAGATTGCTGGGTACCAGTTCGTCTAGGGCTTTAAAGGTCAAATGACGGACTTTAAAGGTGATCCGCCACTGATCAGGCAGCCAATGCAGTCTGCGCATCACAGGCATAATATGGCTGGTTCTAGATGTTCCATTCATTAGCCTGGCTGCCTCATTCTGCACTAGCTGCAAGTGGCAGATATCAACTCCTGGAAGCCCTAGGTAGAGGGCATTGCAGTAGTCAAGGCGGGGGGAAACAAAGGCATGGACCAATGCTGGAAGGTCATCTGGAGGAACCAGGTGTTTCACACAGGCGATGTTCCTCAGATGGTAAAAAGAGGATCTGACAACTGCAGACGCCTGAGGTTTCAGGATCAGGCCGTCATCAAAGATAACACACAAATTACGCACCTGGTCGCAGGTAGTAAGCTGGATGCCGGCAAGCCATATGCCTGATGCCTGCCCAGTCCCCAAACCCTTCCCCAGATGACCAGGGTCCACAACCAGCACTTTGGCCTTGTCCAGATTCAGTCTCAGCCAGCTGGTGCTCATCCAGTCCTTGATCTCCACGAGACAATTGTTAAACACAGAGACTGCATCCCCTTGTTCGGGTAGAAAGGACAAATACACAGTATCACCTGCATAGCAGTGAAAACTCAAACCATATCACCTAATGATATCTCCAAATGACAGCATATACACTGTGAACAACATGAGTGCCAATATGGAGCCCTAAGGCACCCCACAGGACAGAGGAAGGGCATCAGAGAAATAAATTCCGGTGACCACCCTCTGAAACCTGCCCATGAGGAAGGATCAAAACCATTCTAGAACTGTCCCTGATAGTCCACAGAGAAGCCGCAGGCACTCCAATAGCATGCCATGGTCCACAGTGTCAAATACTGCGGAGAGATCAAGAAGGACCAAGATGGTATGAGCCTTTTGATCCCTCGCTATTAGGAGATCATTCAATACCCAGACAAGTGCAGTCTCGGTACTATGTCTCTTCCGAAATCCAGATTGGAGTACATCACAGACATTGTGGGTCACAAGGTGATCATCCAACTGCAATGCAATCACCTTCTCAATAACCTTCCCGGCAGAGGGAAGGTTAGAGATGGGCCTGTAATTAGCTGGGCAGTCTGGATCCAAGGATGTTTTTTTAGGAGTGGTTGTATGACTGCCTCCTTAAAAGGATCAGGGAAGACAACCCTCTCCAAGGAACCCCAGACAATTTTAGCTAGGATCGGGTACTCCACTGGCACATCCACAAGTTCCAGATAACAGTGCAGGGCTTCAAACAGGCATGGGATAGGCATAAGGGAGCAATACAAATGAGTATGAATAGATAGGCCACTGACAGAGCAAAGGCCAATGGCACATTTATAAGGTATAAAAAGAAATGGGCATACTGAATGGGCCTTGCGGTCCTTATCTGCGGTCAACTTCTATGTTTCTATAACATCTACACAACTTAATAATAGGGGTGTAGGGCCAGGATCCAAACTACAGCTGGTTGGGCTCAATGTTTGGCTGATCTTCACAATGTCCACGAATTCTGGCCATCTAAAGTCCATCCAGACAGACCAAGTGTTCATCACCTCTCGCCGACCTCTGCAGTTCCTCATAGGGTGAGCAGGGCTGATGCCAGACCAGATGCTGGCAACCTTATCCGAAAAGAAATAAGCAAATTCCTCACCTTTAGCCTGAGAAAATGCCCCTCCGTGCTGGAGACAGACTGGACTGCATAATCTGTCCATGGTCCAGAAGAGCTGAGCTGGTCAATTCCGTGCAGCAGAAATCTCCCTGGACTAGAATTCTGCCTTCTTACAGGTGATTTCTGATTGATAGCCCTTATAATGTTCTATCAATCTAAGCTTGTCAGCATCTAGGCCTGACCTCCGCCATGCTGTCTCTCTAGCCTTAGACCAACTCTCCTCAGCTCCTTCAAGGAACCATCAAACCAAGGGTCCCTGGGTGAAGAGTGAGTGATCGAACTCGAACTGGAGCAATCTTGTCCAGGGCATCTCCTACCTTTCTATTATAGGCCAGTACAAGAACCCCTGGACTCATGCATTCACTTGACAAACCTGATAGGTCCAGCACCACTGACAGACCTTCTGGGGTAATGCCCCTTAAAAGGTGGTACGGGACCATCTCTGTAGGGGTAGGTCCATTTGTGGGGGCCTTGAAACTGAACCTCTTGTTGTGATGGTCAGACCAACTGACTGGTTCCACCCCCAAATCCATTATCTCCATTCCCAGGAAAAACACAAGATCCAGTGAGTGACCCCCGATATGGGTCAAGAAGGTAACCACCTGGGTAAGGCCCAGCATAGTCATTAGCTGGAGGAGATTCTGACCGAATTGTGAGAATTCATCATTGATCCAGGCATTGAAGGCCCCCAGAATTGACCATCTGAGGGACTCCAATGCCACGTCGACAATGAAGTCCGCTATCTTCTTCAGGAATTCTCCACCATCACCGGGTGGATGGTAAATGGGGAGTATCCCGCACCCTACACCCTCACCCAGGATACACTTAGACGATCTAGTGGACCCCACTGGCACATCCACAAGTCCCAGTTCCATCCTAAATATGATGGCAACACCCCCACCCCTACGATCCAGCCTCGGGCGGTGTATCACCGAGTACCCAGCTGGAACAGCAGAGGCCAATATAGGGCCTGCATTATCATCCAGCCAGGTCTCGGTGATGCAAGCCAGATCTACTGTTTCAACAAGATCAGCTATAATAGCTGTCTTGTTTTTAATAGATCTGGCATTGCATAACACCACCCGAGTAGAATGGGCTGTTGAGGAAGACCTCAGCTCCTGCCCATTAACTATGGAGCCCTTGAGTATGGGGGCAAGACAAGAGATACATCTGTCCTGTCTCCATTTTGTCCCAGAGTGTGTCTTGGTTCCCACCACCTCAATCCATCCACTCTTTCAGTTCCCCCACCAGGCCCAGTTCTCCCCCTTCTCCTTCGCCTGGCTATTCCCAAAGCTTGACACCTTAAATAGGTATCTGATGACAATGGGGGATATTCAAAGGGCCACATTTCCCTGAGCCTGGTAGGGGAATAATGCCCAATCATCTTTACTCCCTCCCAGCACGTTATCTTACCACAGTAGAAGCAGAATAAAACTAAATCCAATACAATCACACTCCCAAAAAACACAAATCCCAACCCACCCTAATAAAACAAATAATAAAACAATAAATAATAATAACAAACTAAGTCTATACACCAAATTAATTTAATATTAACTTAGTTAAACTATTGATTATATTAAATAATAACAAAATAAATGAAAACAGAGCCCAGTCTATAAGAATTCAAATAATGATTTTAGTCCATGGAGCTCCCACCTCCTAGGACCAACAATTGTCTATTAGTAGACCCACGGACTCTCACTCCTAGGGTCCAACAGATATAGCAGCAGAAAAATGAGTCTGAAGTTCAAAATGCATGCATCCCATCCCCACTGCACCTTACCTGGTTTGTGCTGGGAGGACTTTGGGGCTTAATTAACATGTTACTAGTTTTCTTGGTTGGCAGGGGGTGTATAGGTTACCAGCAATCCCACCCAGTGCTGCCATTTCTGTCCGAGACGAGTTGGTTGGTCTCGGTCTCCCTCTTTTGCTGCTGGCTGGTGGCTGCTTACATGCTTTCTTGCGCTGTTGCTTCTAGCCTGGTACTCTGGGTGGGCTCAGGCTGTAGGGGCTCACTGACTCTATCCTTGAAGAAATGTCTCCAGGGCCCTGGGCACTTCCTGGCTATTCCTTGTCCACCTCTTTAGCAGCTGCTGGCTGCCTGACCAACAACCCACCACTCACTGCCCACTGACTCCTCTCCTTCTGGCCTGAACACTTTTCACCAGAAAGCCCGGCCCTCTCCCTCCTCAGTTGTGCTTGTGCTGTACTCCACTGCCAGTCTGCTGAGTATCTGGCCCAGTCCCGAGTCCCTCCTTGCCTTCAGCTTGATGGCTGCCGGCCTGCCGCTGCTTCTTGTCACTGTTTTTTCCTACTCTCTTCTTCCCTGGTGCTGCTTGCTGCTTCTAGCTGATGGTCACAAAAATTGCCATAAAAGTCACCTGACAGAAAACTATTCCTTGCGTTCCCTTGCCGCCTCTTCATTGCCCACCTCAATGCAAGCCCCCCTTACTTAGCTTGCTGCCCAATCAGGATGCCTGCTGTGTGACTTTCAGCACATGCGCACCAGGGATTCAGCACCAAATTTAACAAAAAATGCCACCAAATTGGCAATAATTTCCTGAGGTGTTGGACTCAATCAGGATTGCTCATTGCAGGGATGGGGATTCTGGGGGGGGGGGATTGCGTCACACTCAGAGTGTGCTCACCTGCCCTGCTCATATGTCTGGCCACAGAACAAAAAAAAAGAAAAAAATAGTACAACAAATATTGGTGGGGCTGTGCCCACGTTACAAAATATTGCTGGGGCCTATGCCCCATGAGCCTATACAACCAGGTGCCTATGATACCTAGAAACAATGATACCATACTGATCAGGTGACAGAGAACCCTGCAGAACTTTGCAGGATGGAAGTGCCTCAGTGCAGACACATGCAGGTCTTTTGCCAGTGCAACAACCTCCATCTACAATGTTGATGCCACAAAAACCTCATGATTTTTGATCATGAATTCTACTAGAACATGGAAACATGTATTTGTGAACATATTACTAGTGGAAAGAGAACTCCCACCAAAAGTAATGAACCCCCTTCCCGAATGTGCTTAGGGACAAAGGTAGCAATGGGGAGGAGGCAAGATAGGTCATGGAATATGTGCTGGACATGGAGCACCTGACTGTTATGTTATTTAATCACACATACATACACTAATGGTCTTGACGTATCTAAATATAAAATGGTAAAATATTTACAAAAGACAGGAATATTTGAGGTATTGCTGTCTGGGAAGGTCTGACCTCTTAAACTGTTGGGAATGCAGAAGGGGCAGTGACTGCCTGGGTAATTTAAAACAGAGCTCTGGCTTGGGGAAGAAGGGCCTATGGTATACCCATGAGGGACCCTACCATCGGTCTAACAGAATGAAAGCTAAGTCCAGTTTGGTATATGGAATACCAAACCACCGGGTTGGGGAGAGCCCATACCACCTAGCCTTACCCTGATACAGTAACTCTTTTATGCTGTTTGCAGTTGAGCACCAGTTGTAATGTTAGCAAACAGCCCATTTAACAATTTATGAATCACCATAGTTAACCGAGGGGATAAGGAGGGATCAACTGGCCGTGACCCTCAGGATCACTTTTTCCCTATAGCTTGATGTTAGGGTACTAAACATCCTGTTACTTATTGGTATCATGGGGGAGGAGGGAGGGAGGGAAGGAGGAGGGTGGAATTCTTGTTGGGGAGGAATGTTGGGGAAGGGGAAGGGAGGAGAAAAAAGTGGGGAGAACTGAATGTTTTAACTTTGTTACTGTTCTTGTTATTGTTAGTGTGGATACAGCCTTCTTGGGAATATCACAGGACATTCACTGGTTAATACAAAACTTTATCAGCATATGGATATTATGTAGACTGAAATCAATCAGAGACATACAATGGCTTCTGCATTGAAAATAACCACCTGGAATGTGAAAGGGCTGAAAAATGTAATACAACCAAAGTGGGTGCAATCTAGATTAATATAGTTAAAAACTAGCATTGCACTCCTACAAGAGACACATATGGAACCAACTGAAATAGAAAAGATAAAACAATCATGGGAGGGCTCCTGGATTTTTGCCACATACAACTAGGGCAAGGGGAGTGGCAATATGGTTTTCCAGTGGCTTCCCTGGGCACATTATAAAATCCTATGTTGATCCAGGGGATATATATGCCCTGGAACAACTGCAGCTCAACTCAGGGGAGTATTTGGCAACTGGTTCTGTGTATGGTCCAAATGTTGAGGTCCCAAAATTATACCACAGGCTGCTTCTAGATATGGCCCCCTATTGAGGCCTCTGGGTCCTAGGAGGGAATTTTAACTGTGTTGGAGACACCATCTTGGGTCTACCCCATCTCTGGTGGTAGTCTCTAAAAATGTGCTTGCCTATGTGAGGTTGAGACCACAAGCTCTTTGATAGATGTCTGGAGGCACCAGAACCCCACTGTAAGGGAGTACAGTTTCTTTTCTCACTCCCACCAGTGCTATGCAAAGTTAGATAGGCTATTGTTCTCTTCTTCCTTCACCATGCAAATGGGGCAGACCAGTGATGAGTCTATCTTAATATCAGATCATGTGACACTCACTATCAAATTGCAAACTAGTGTAGTGACACCCCCTACACGGCAATGGAAACTAGACCCAGTGCTCTCGAAGGATAAGGCTTATCTACAGCATATTAGCAATGCCATATCAGAGTACCTATCGAATAACAAGAGAGGAGAGACCTCATATGCTACTAGATAGAAAGCACTTAAGGCGTATATCAGAGGGCAAACTATTTAATTTGTGGCACATAAAAGAAAATTAGAAGAGGGAGACCTTAACCAAATGGAGAGAAAAGTTAGGGAACTTGAGAGGGCACATATGTCCCATCCCACTTCAGGGTTATACCACAGACTACAACAACATAAGCGGAGATACAATTCCCTCAGTTGTTCCCAACTGGAGTGAAACTTGTTCCTAGGTAAAATAGGCCCCTATTTCAATGGGGATGGGGGGGGACTTCTGTTCTTGCAACTCAAAAGAAGAGGGGGCACACCATAAAAAGAATTAAGGTCCCCAAAGGAAGCATGCTCACTGACACCCACTTTATTGGGCAGGCATTTACTAACTTACACAGACCTGTACTCTGCAGAGGTGTCACCGACACCAACTCAAATATATCAGTTTATGGTGAAAGCATCTGTAACATCTTTTCTCCCAGAGGCTGCCACAGTTTTTGACTGGCCTTTAGAAAAAACTGAGATAACACAAGCCATTAGAAAACTGAAGGGAGTGAAAGTCCCAGGGCCAGACAGTCAGCTAATTGAGTTTTTAAGGCCTGTCAAGAGGGGCTTACAGACCCTCTTCAACATATCTGTGAAGAAAGTACAAATAAATGGTAGGTCCCCCCCCCAATGCGGTCAGCAATAACAGTACTCCCTAAACTAGGTAAGGATCTCACACTGTCTTCCTCCTATCACCCAGTTTCCCTACTAACATCACACTATAACATTCTGGCAAGAATTGTGGCTGCCAGGCTGGAACCCCTTCTACCAAATGCCATTCATACAGATCAGAACAGATTTGTTTAGGAGAAGCAGGGAAAACATAATATTCACAAAACCCTTAATATCATACATTACTGGGCCAAAATCTTATGGAGCAGCGGTGCTTGCCCTAGATGCGGAGAAATCCATTGACTGCGTGGAGTAGTGGTATATGTTTGCTAGGTTACAAGTATTTGAGATAGGGTCACATATGTTAGCCTTGATCAAAACCTTATACTCCCATCCCTCCTATCAAATACCAATGAATGGCTCTCTATTCACTAGTTTTGAGCTATGGAGGGGGATGTGGCAGGGATACCCCTCTCCCCCCTGCTTTATGTCATGACACTGGAGCCGTTGGCTACAGCTATATGTAAACACCCAAAGGTGGAAGGATTCAGAAGGCAGGATAAGGCAGGGGGAACATAAGGTTGCTCTCTTCGAAGACAATCTGTTATTTTATCTGCAAAACCCAACAGTGAGTATCTCACATGCGCAGGACATATTTGACAGAATAAGCTTTCTTACTAGGCCACAAAATTAACTGGCCCATAAGCAAAATTCTACTCATAAAGGAAAACAATAGGGATCAACTGGACAATAATTTATTGGGAGCTCAAGTGGTAAAGAAAATTAAATACTTGGTGGTCTACATCTCCTCCCGATAAAGGACTAAGCACGTCCAAAACGTGTTAGGCAAGTGCAGGCTTTGTTCTGTGTCCCATTATGGAATTTTAATAAACTATTTGTCATTAAGAGTTATGAAATCCAGTCTACTTGGTTGGTATGTGCCTGGTTTTAAAATTTGCAGTCTCCTCCCAAATATCTAACTTGTTCTCCTTGAATTATAGTCCCATTCTCATCAAAATTATGCAGGCGTGTGAGAGAAGGGTTGAACTCCCTCTAACTTTACTTGGAAGAGTTGAGGCTTTAAAAATGAACATTTTGGCACAATGCTTATATCTTTTTCGGTCACTACCGATCCATATTCCTGATAGATTTTTTAAACAGTTGGACAGCATAGTTCATAGATTCCTCTGGAGAAAGAAAAATGCCCACATCCATTATACAGTCCTACAGCAGTCCACCTCATGTGGGGGTACAGGATTGCCAAATTTCAGGTTCTACTATTGGGCAGCTCAAATAGCTTTCCTCCCAGTAGGTAGGACCCCTGTGGCCCCTGCCTCAATGGACATAGAGAGAGAGCAAGAGAGAGAATGAGGATGGAGATCTGAGAAGGGACATCCTTTCATCCACTTTGACCTCCTCACAATCTAAGCTGTAAGTAAACCCTTTTACCAGAACACTTGTGATTTTGTGGAAGACTGTCCAAATGTCCAAAAGCATCCTGCTTCCATGTGGTCCACAATGAAACACACCTTAAAATATGATATAGGTGCCTCCTACAATGGCAAAAGAAGGGGTTGAAATATATCCCACAACAATATGAAGGTGGGAGATTACTTTCTTATGGTGACCTCCAAAAACAGGTGTCACTTCCTAGGGAGAATTCTTTATAAATCTCCAGGTCTGACACAGATTGACTAATCTAACAGTCCCCCAGTCTGTAGGGATAGCTATGGACCCCTTTGAAGAAGAGCTATAACATCTACAACCATTCTATGGGCCTCTTTTGATGTTCTATGGAATTCCCAGAAAGGAGGCCCCAGCTTTTTCCAACCCATCCAGGAAAATGACTTAGGTCTGGGTTTAACCCCTGCAATATGGACAGAAACAATTAGACATATGAATAACTGTTCCAAAAGTAATTGTAAAAGCAAAAGTCCCGCACTCACCACCACCATTCAAATAAAAGAGCTGCTCACTGGTCCAGGTGCAAGTTCTTTATTAAGGTGCCAGTGCGGCACGTCTTAACATGTTTCGGAATAACCTCCTTTATCAAAATACATGCCAGGGATGATGTGATGACGTCTTATATACAGAAAAGTGACGTCATTCACAAGCAACCACTAAAGTGAGATACACACAGTGCAGTGAATAATAAACAGTAAAGTTTAAAAAGATAATATAAAACTAGTCACATAAATAAGTCCATGGCCAATTATACTAGAAATAGCAGGAGAATTAAAAAGGAGTCCCACAATATAATGCAGTCCATAATTGCAGGAGTATCATGTAAACATGCAAGGAGGGTAGCTCTGAATGCTCAGAAAATTCTGTATCTTGGGCACTTATCTAAAAAATGGGGAATAAGGATAGCTATATAAATATTTGAAGAAATCTATATATCAAAAATATACTACTTGCTAAATAACCCCTTTTAAAATTGTAGAAGTCCAGTACATATAGATATATGATGAACATCACATATATAAAGTCTCAACAATGATTATCGCTGATATTTAATATATGGTGTAACGTCCAGTCTGTCATTGAGAGACTCAGTGGTCTGCAAGCACCGAGGGTGTAGATCCAGTAACCCTCCCTTTGTAGGACCAGGTTACTGAAATCCCCAGCCCTTGGCTTAGGAATCACCTTCTCTATGACAGTAAAGGTGAATGTGTGTCTGTCAGGGTCAGCAACACTTTTAACATGCAGAACAGTAGCATATGTAACATCTTGATTCCTGATTGCTCTGCAGTGTTCCCCGACTGTGAGTTTGAATGCCCTTTCAGTCCTGCCAATGTAGAAGGCCCCACATTTACATTGTGCCATATAGATTACCACTGAAGTGTCACAAGTAATCAGTTGTTTACCTGTTCCAAAAGTAATAGACTAAGACAAACTTAGTTCAATATCTTATATAGGGCATACATTTCTCCATCAACTCTCCATCACTACAATCTGAAGAACTCTCACCTGAGCCCTAAATGTGGGGGCAGAGAAGGGTACTTTCCTCCACTTGACACTCATGTGCCCTAAAAAAATGCCCTATTGGAATGAGGTGCATTGAATTATGGTAGGGTCCTGGGGGGGTCAGCCCTCTTAGATCACCATTAAAATTTCTTCTAGGAGCCAATCCAAACTGAAAGACACTTAAACAAGACCTAGCCTTATGGTCTCTGGATCTCAAAAATGCCCCAAAATACTTAGTTCAGTGTTGGATGTCGGGCAATTCCCCCCCCTCCCCACACACACAATAAAACAGTGGGCCCAGAATCTGTCAGGTAGTCTCAAAATAGAAAACACCCAATCTGTGATCACAGGTGATGGGAAAAACTTTGTCTTGGTGTGGAACAAACTAGAAAGTGCTATTGAGAAGGGACCCAGTAACAGTCCACCCATATTAGTTCTGAGATCATTGGTACCAGGTATCATCACTATCAATTGTTTCAAACCCAGGTGATAAATCCAAATGTAATCTTATTTAAATAATGTTTTTTATTAAGCTTTGTAAGTGTAACTGCAAACATTTCATTGTATTGCTGTCTAAAGGGTTTTTATGTATCCATGAAATGTTCTGACATTATTGTAATAACTTTTTTGTATATTTTCTTCAATAAAAATACTTGACAAACAAAAATATTTAGTGCATAAATGTAAGGCCCACTCAGCTCCATCTGTGGAATGATGTATTCAACTTGTTAAGTGGGCACTCCTGTATATAAGGCAGGACCTGCATCCTCATCTAAAAGGGCACAAGAGCCAGATAGTGTAACAGTTTATGCCACAGCTTCAAGGTCACTGCCATGTACACATTTTGTAGTGGGTAGATAACCTTTTGGAGTTACATATAGGTAATCATTCAATATAAATTCAATAGTCTTCCAGTGCGAAGTATATGTTTTTGCACTCCATAGAGAGACTATGAAAATGTGCAGCCTGGACATGGAGAAATAAATTGGGGAGATTTACCCCCTCTGTCTTTGGGATGCTGAGGTACCAAGTATCTAACCCATGGTCAATCCTTCCCCAAATAAAGCATGAGGTATATTGATCCCAGGAGATACAATAAGTTTTGCCTTGTTAGTGGGGGAGATTTTACAAGAACTATTGCAGGTGTGGCAGAAATTTTGGTAAATCACATCGATGAAGTTCAGGAACCCAGATAATATTTGGGACCATTGAGTTAGAGCTTGCTGAAGAGTATTCATAAATAGTTCATAGTTAAGGAGCTTGAGGTGACCTAAACTTCAGGTTAATGTAACCTTAAGATATTTTATAGAAGTTCATGTCCAGTGAAAGGTAAATTTAGATTTCAACAGCTTAGATTAGGGAAACTTGTTAAATCAGAACTTTCACTTAATTTGCATGAAGGCAGAAGCCAGCAAGGGATTCATACATTTCAATTAATTCCCAGACTATGGGTAACAAGGTTTCTGGAGACAACAGCATCAAGAAAACATCATCTATAAATCATGTTAAATTATATTCCTTATCATTCAAGGGGCTACCTTCTACACTCCCTCCCCCAGTGAATCATAACTGTTAAAGATTCTATGCAGAGATCAAAGAATAAAGGAGAGCATGGGCAACTCTGTAAGCTACCCCATGACAAGTGGATGGGGTCCGACAAGGAGCCGTTAGCTCTCACATAAGCTTGTGGGTGGGAATATACTCTTGGACAATGCTTATCCAGTGTCCTGGAAAGCCAAAATACAGTAAAACAATCCATAAGGAGGGCTACAAAATCCTGTCAAATTCCATTTCAGTGTCGAGGCTGGTGAGGACCAGGCAGATCAAGGCAGAGGTAGCATAATCTAAGAAAAGCAAGCTATGCATACATTATCATACACCTGTCTGCACCTTATAAACCCCACCTAGTTCCTGTCCAGCAACAATGGGAGAAAGACGCCTAGTCTGGCTGCCAAAATTGCTGTGAAAATCTTGTAAGCACAGTTTAAAATGGACATAGGTCTATACGATGAGGGCAAAGTTGTAGCTTTCCAGGTTTAAGCAGGGCAGTGTTAATTATGTATTGCCATGATGGAGGTGGTGTAGAGCTGGGAAAAATTAGTAAATTTTGAATTCATAGAATTTTTGTGAAATTCAGTAAAATTTCTTGAAATTTCATGAAATCTTTTAGCATTTTCTAAAATTTTTAATTAGCTATAACTTGGTCGTATGACAGAGATCTGACATTTGGCATAAACTGCCATCTGAAGTAGTGGAAACAAAGTCCATGACATCATTAAAGCTGGGGTGGGACAAGGCTAAAGCACAATCAAAAGCAACAGGAGCAGTAGGAGGCATTAGGCAGAAGGGGGTAGGTCCTGGGATCTGAGACGGTCCAATGAACACATGGGCAGACTAAATGGACCGTTAATTTCCTTCTGTCTATGTTTCTATGCATATTGACTGGTATGGACCCTAAAAGATGCCACATTTCATAATATTTGAATGAAGGGCAAAGAAGTTACAGGGGCTCAAAAATCTGGCAATTTAAGACTCGTGAAAATTTCTGAAAATATTTCTGTACTGACAACTTAGCCATATTTGCAACTAGATAATTGAAAATTGAAAATTTAGATACATACTTTCTTGGAAGAGTCATAGAAACTGCTAAATAGAGAAGTAATAGTTATGTAAATTTTTAATTTTAGCCATGGACTGCCTCCTGACATGACTTCCCAGGCTTGCTTCCAAACCCGGGTCATCAGCATTGCAGCATGACGCTCTGATACTGGGCCATGGGAGTTGCCTTAAAGCCTAATATTTGGGGTAGATGAACCTGACAATATTGATGATATTCCGTTCTCTGGTTTTAAACCTATAGGGGATTAACATTCTGCAGTTTACATAGTTGCGAAATGGAATTTTTAAATTTTGGAAAGTTCCTGGGATCATAACTTAGTCACCTTTAAAGCTAGAGATATGAAACTTGGCACACATATGTATGGGCCTTGGTAAAGTCACTGCTCCAACGGTGGTGAAATTTGGACAAACACTTTTGGTTTGCAAAGTTGTTTGCAGTAATTTTAAAATTTCCAAAAGTGTGGAGACTTATGCTTATAACTCAGTCATATTTGAAGATGGAGATCTGTGACTTGGCACATGTTTGTCAAGGACATTTTCAACATTTCATGGAAGTGAAATCAGCATCTTTCCAGAATTCTGCTGGTGAAAGATACATTTCACCCAGCCCTAAGGTGATGCAACCCCCGCTGCACAGCAAGGCATGCACTATGTAGGGGAGGGAGAAGGAGGTGCTGGAACTTCTTGAGAAATTCAGTGGGATACCCATCCAGATCTGGGCATTTCCTGTTTGAGCTTTCTGAAGTGCAGCCTCAATGTCAGTTTTTATAGGGTACAGCAGGGTAGCTGTTTGTTCCTGTGGCAAGGTGGGGAAAGCCATGGAGGATAAAAAGCTACTACCCTCTCTTCTGGGTGGGTGGGGTCCCACAGTTTATAGTTTTTGATAGAAGACCTGCAGGAGACCTAAAATTTTAGTTTGTTTATACACACATCTAGATATATGTGGATATGTTAGGTGGTTAATACGTGCATGGGTCCTATAGAAACACAGAAACATAGAATTTGACGGCAGATAAGGACCGCTTGGCCCACCCACTCTGCCCATTTCCCTACCTAATGGATAAGCTGCAGATTCTAGTTAACCAGCAGCCTACTTCTTCCTACCCCCATCCCCTAGAATGGCCTTATGACTGTCCCATGCACGCTTGAATTCCACCACTGTTTTTGACTCCACAACCTTTTCCAGAAGGCCGTTCCATGCATCCACAACCCTCTCTGTGAAAAAAATGCTTCCTTAAATTACCTCTGAGCCACCCCCTCTATCTTCAAATTGTGCTCCTTGTTCTTGCACACCTCTTTTTTTGAAAGATGCTACCATCTTGGACTTTGTTGATTCCCCTGAGGTACTTGAACGTTTCTATCATGTCCCCTTTCCTCCTTTCCTTGAGGC
This sequence comes from Neoceratodus forsteri, assembly GCA_016271365.2. NCBI lineage: Eukaryota > Metazoa > Chordata > Ceratodontiformes > Ceratodontidae > Neoceratodus > Neoceratodus forsteri. The sequence continues at coordinate 733,514,571 of CM057453.1, forward strand.
TATACATATTAAGCTCCTTTAGTCTCTCTTCATATGTCTTCTGGTGCGAGACCTGCACCATTTTAGTGCCCTCCTCTGGACAGCTTCCATCCTGTCTATGTCTTTGCAGAGATTGGGTCTCCAGAACTGCATGCAGTACTCCAGATGGGGTCTGACCAGCTGTCTGTACAAAGGGATAATAACTTCCTGTTTTCCACTGGTGATGCCTCTCCCTATGCATCCCAGTATCCCCCCAGCCCTCCTTGCTGCCCTCTCACATTGCTTGCCCACCTTTAGGTCATCTGATATGACTACCCCAGGTCCCTTTCCATTTTTGTTGTTGTTAGTATCTCACCCCCATTGTGTTCTCTTCCCCTGGGTTTTTGTTTCCCAGGTGCATTACCTTGCACTTCTTAGCATTGAATCTAAGCTGCCATACGTTTGACCATTCCTCTAACCTTGCCAAGTCCCTTCTCATCCTTTCCACCCCACCTTGTGCATCAACTCTGTTGCAGATCTTTGTGCCATCTGCAAAGAGACATACTTTTCCTTCCAGTCCCTCTGCAATGTCGCTTATAAAGACATTGAAGAGGACCAGTCCTAATACTGAACCCTGCAGTACCCCACTAGTAACCCCCCTTTCTTCAGAGTGGACTCCATTTACTATTACTCACTGTGTCCTATTCTCCAGCCAATTCTTTATCCAGGCTGTCATCTTGGGACCCACTCCCAGGCTGGCTAACTTGTATATTAATCTTTTGTAACTTGTATATTAATCTTTTGTGTGGGACTGTGTCAAATGCCTTGCTAAAGTCTAGGTAGGCCATGTCCACAGCCCCTCCCTGATCTACTACTTTGGTCACCCAGTCAAAGAAATCTATCAGATTCATCTGGCATGACCTTCCCGCTGTGAATCCACGCTGCCTAGGGTCCTGTGCCCCTCTGGCCTCTAGATACTCGACAATTCTTTCCTTCAGAAGTGATTCCATCATTTTCCCTATCACTGAGGTTAAACTAACAGGTCTGTAGTTTCCTGCTTCTGCCTTGCTCCCACTTTTGTGAAGGGAATCACATCTGCCCTCCTCCAGTCCTCAGGTACCACCCCATCCTCCCATGATTTGTTAAAGAGGGTAGTCAGTGGTGTCACTAGTTCTACCATTAGTTTTTTAGAATTCTGGGATGAATCCCATCAGGCCCCATTGCTTTGTCCACCTTCAGTTTTAAGAGTTCTTTTCATAACCCTTTCTTCTGTAAATGGGCTGGTATCAACTTCTGTATCCAGAGTGTTTCTACTGTTTGTTTTAGGTACCTCCCCTATTCATTTGTAAATACTGAGCAAAAATATTTGTGTAGTATCTCTGCCTTTTCACAGTCTCCCTCTGCCCACCCTCCCTCCCCTTTATTAAGCCTCACTATCCCTCCTTGGTCTTCCTTCACTCCCTGATATACTTATAAAAGGTTTTATCCCCTTCTTAACTGAGTTGGCTATCTTTTCCTCGGTTTGGTCCTTTGCTGTTCTGACTGCCTTCCCAGCTTCCTTTTGCTTTAACTGATACAGTTCTCTGTCCTGCTCCTTCTGTGATTCCTTGTACTTCCTGAATGCTTTCTTTTTTTCTTGAACCTTCACTGCCACTTCCTTTGAGAACCATAGTGCTTTCTTACATTGTTTTGTTTTATTTCCTTCACACAAAGGCTCGTTACCTCTGTGATGGCAGTTTTTATTATTCCCCATTGTTCTTCCACCCCTCCTTCCTGCCCATTTGCTAGTGCATTCCTTAGGCACTCACCCATTTTGGCAAAGTCAGCCCTCCTAAAGTCCAGTACTTTTGCCTTTGTATGGCTTGACTCTATTGCTGTGTTTATTGTGAACCATACTGTTCAATGGTCGCTAGTTCCCAGATGGCTACCCACTTCTACATCTGTGATCCTCTCTCCATCTCCATTTGAGAGAACCAGGTCTAAGATTGCTCCCTTCAGGTGGGCTCCAATACTAGTTGTCTAGGCATGCCCCTGTAGGACATCTAGAATAACCACTCTTCGAAGTGGCTGCTGCAACTGCACTCCAGTTAACATCTGACATATTCAGATCACCCATCAACAATATCTTCCCTTTTCTGCCATTCTAAGTATACTTTCTATCATTTCCTTGTCCATATCCTCCCCCTGAGAAGGGAGTCTGTATACAACCCCTGTGTGGATTGTCGTGCCATTGCCTGTCTCCAAATTTACCCACAGTGCTTCTTCTCCTCCCTGTTTACCCTTTTGTTCTGTTGCTTTTATTCCTTCCCGTATGTAAAGAGCTACTCCTCCTTCCCTTTTACCCTCCCTGTCCCTCCTGTAGATAGTGTATCCTGGCATGTTTACGTCCCAATCATGGTTTTGTTTGTACCATGTTTCTGTGACTGCCATGATATCCAGATGTTCCTCCTCCATCAAGGCCACTAATTCGGGAATCTTGTTACCCAGACTACGGGCATTGGTACTCATTGCTTTCTATTTTTTGATGGCTTTACCTTCTGTTGCAGTATCCCCCACTGACCTTTCTACCACTGTCTTTTTCTCATTTAGTACCCTGTTTTGTAGGGAGAGGCTGGGATTTTCCTGCTGCTTATCAGTGCCTCCCCCTTTGACTAGTTTAAAAGCTTGCCAATGAAGCATTTAAACCGATTGCTCAAAAGACTTGCTCCCTTCCTGAACAGATGCAGACCATCCTGCCAGTATAGGCTGGTGTCCCTCCAGGTGGAACCCCCGTCCCCAATGAAGCCAAACCCCTGTGCTCCACACCATTTTTTCAACCATTCATTAAACTGCATGGTGCAAATTACCCTTGCCTCCCCCATGCCGTTGACAGGCAGCACCTCTGAGAAAGATACTGTGTGTGCTACTTGTCTTAGGCCCCTCCCCAACTCTACAAAGTCCTCCTGCACTGCTCTGATCTCATGATGAGCCAAGTCATTTGTCCCTAGGTGGAAAATGACATCCAGCTCAGACTCCCGTGCAGCTGTTCTCATGATCCTGAGGATGCGCTTCCTGTCCCTCCAAGCCATGGCACCAGGCAGGCACCTTACTTCAGTTTTCCCTGCTCCCCTCAGTTCTATCCCCCAATAATTGAGTCCCCCACCAGGAGCTGCTTCCTTTCCCTGTGGTGTCCTCTGCCTCCTTCCTGTGGGTCTCCCTTGTGACAGTTGTCATCAGTCTCCTCTGCTGGTGCATCCATAGGGGAGCTATGCTCCCCCAGAATGGTGTATGGATTGTGGATTGGAACAACTGACTGGGTGTGCCTCTGTTCCACCCTTCTCACCATCCCTGAGCCCACTGTGGTCCAACTGCTGTGTTTACTTCGCAACCTCTGAGGTAGTGGTGGCGGCTATGAACTGTAAGGCATCTTGCCTTGCCCCCACTGTTCACCCTTCTAAAATTTCATGCCTAAGGTAAAATAAGGCTTTCTCCACCTTAAGGACTAAAATTTCCTGTATCTCCCATTTAACCTCCAAAATTTCTAGAAGAATAGATGCATCAGTCTGCATATGAAATACCTGCAGGGTGTGAAGGGTAAAGTATCTTGGAAGTGTTGAAATTTTGCCTCCTGTGCTTTGCATTCATGGGAATCAAGTGTCCCTGCAGAACCACTTTCATGGTATCCCACAATGTGGCATGATCAGTAGGTTGGGTTGTGTTATCTTGTATAATCTGGGGGAAAGGAGAACTCTATCTGTTGAACAACAGTCTCATCACAGAGATAGGCTAAGTTAAATCCCCAGTGAGACATTCTACTGGTTTTGCCCCGATAAAATTCTGCAGAAAGTAGAGCATAGTCAGATAGGTGCATTGGACCATGTTACACTGAATATGCTATGTGGATGTCCTTGGATATGACAACAAAGTGGTCCAGCATTACAGACATATGCCAAGTAGCAAGTGTATTTGGTTTGCTTTACGTGCTAGTGGTGCCAGGCATCCACTAAACTCAGGTGGCCTATCGTGGCCTGAAAGTATTTCTGGAGCTGAGAACTGCAGTAGTGACAGGGATTAGAAACATCTAGTTCCATGTGGGAAGTGGTGTTAAAGTCACCACCCAGAAGCAGGTGTCCTTGTAATATGGAAAACCATTTATTAAAGAAAGTTTGAGCTAGATGTTTCCCTGAGTCTGGGAGCAAGTAAACATTAGCAAAAGTTATTGGTTGTATATAAAGGGTTCCTGCCAAAGTTAGATAACACCTTTCAGTACCTACCTCAGCCTGATCCACTTGAATGGGGAGGACTTTTCTAGCAAATATTATGAACCCTTTATATCTACCTAAGGAATAGGAGGAGGAGCATAACACCAAAAAGCCATATTTTTCAAATGTCTGATGTTCAGACAGGGGAAGTGGGTCTCTTTGAGATATATGAGTTCAGTCTTCTCCCTGCATAACATCTGGGTGTGCCAAAATCTTTTAATGAAGTTATACACCCCATTGATATTAAATAAATAAAAAAAAACATTTGTTGTAGTGTCCATAATAAGTTAGGGTGGGTAGTTTTGCATTAATGGATAGAAAAAGGCAGCCACCACAGAGACTCCTTGTGAAGGCTTCCCCCGACCCTCCCAGATCAGGTATCCTTGTTGCATTGGCAGAGTTACATAACAATAGCATAAAAGAAACAAACAGAACAAAGCAGAGATTCAGGGGTACTAACAGAGCTCCCCTGAAGAAACATAGAAAGGAAAGTAGGCCAACAATGCCCCAGCTATAAGGTCCACAACTTGTCCTTCCTAGGTAGGAGGCACTGCCCAATGATGACTCTGTAGAGAGACAGATGACAGGCCCTACTGTGGAGAAAACCAAATACATAGATCTGGGCTCCCTTTGTTGTCAAGTTCGCAAAAAGGTTAGTACATCTATAGTTAAGGATATAATTCAAGCAAAGTCATAAGTTATCCATTGCTTACCAGTCAGTATCCACCCCGGTAATAAAATGTTCTTTGTAAACAAAAAGAAATGGGATGATTTCAAAAAGTGTCAGTCAGTCAGCCTCAGAGAGCAATGCAGTGGTCTGAAATATTGCTGGATAAGAAGTTTGGAGTAGTCCCAGGGGCAGTAATTCTGATCTTTGTGAGTGGACGAGGAGACCACCTAGAAGGCCTGGGCGAGGAGAGGGGCAGTTTAAAGTGGTCAGAGAATCCACTGGGTGGGTCCCTTCTTAGCCAGTAGATAAGAGAATAGCATGTCCTTGGCACACAGTGAAGCTGTGAGAACAAAATGGTATTTTGCCGAACTTCAGCTACTTAAAGAACATGTGCAATAGCTTTAAAAAGTAAAACAAGTTGCACCATTTAATAAACATTGTTATAAAAACTATGTTTCCAAGGTTTTTTAACAAAAGTCCACAGATTTGTACTTTTTTAGCATCTTTTTGGTATGGTTTGTTTCTTGAACATTGCTGGATGCTGAGTCAGCATGCCTCCAGGCTGCTGATGTCATTTGGAATGCTACTCTAATATGCCTGTTTAGAAACTACATTGCTGCTAGTATTGTAATATTGGTAACTTCATTACTGTTGGTTAGTGTCTGCTTTACAGTAAGCTTTAATGGGGACCTTATGTGCGTTAATTCCTACTAAGCATGGATGTGTTAGCACTGGTAAAATATAATTTGAGTACGCAGTAAGGAACAGCTGAACCTTAATATTTAGGTCAATGTTAGGAACTATTGCAGGAGTTATGTAAATTTAAAAATTGGGAAATGGTAATTTTAGGAGATTTTAATTTAAATTGGTTGGGATCTGATAAAAGTAAATGTAAACTTGCTTCAGAAAATAAACCTGTTGCAGTTAATTAGTGAGCCAAGATTAAACATCCAGAATGATGTTGGCTTATTAATTGATTGGGCATGATAGTAGCCTACATAATACCTATATTTAAAAAAGCAGTACAACGAAAAATGTTTTCCTTACAGCTAGTTTCAGCTCCAATTAAGAAAAACATTAGCATACCTGTCAAATGTACATGCCTAGGTACCTCCTCTGCTGCACACCATGAATACTTTTTTTTCTGCCCTGACCCTTGCAAGTGCTGCAATGCTATTTCTATGCAAAATGCAGTGGCCATCTTTACTTTCTTGAGTAAAAACTCAATTAACACATTTATAAAATGTTCAAATTTTAATGGAATTAGAAAAGTGTAACCCTAAATAAAACCAGAAGATGCCTGGAATATTTTACAGTGGAAAAAAAAAACATAGGGTCACATTTTTTGCCCAGTTTTGTTGCACTATTTCCATACTTTCATCAACAATAAAAATCTTTGAAAGACTAATCCACAAAAAGCTGTTTCTGTACTTTTCTAACCATAATGTACTGGCTGATTACCAATCTGGTTTTAGGAAAGGTTATAACACTACCAATGTGGTCAAAGGTAACCAATGATTTGTTTACTTCATTTGATATAGGACATAGCAGACCAGCAATATTTCTTGACCTATCAAAAGCTTTTGATACTGTAGATCATAATATTTTACTAAACAGACTTAAAAAATAACAGATCTTGGATTTACTGCACTGTTACGGTTTTATTCATACTTGTTTTCCCATCAACAATGTGTTAAAGCAGGTGAATTCTGATCTGATATGGTGATGATTAATGGGGGAAAGGGGTTCCCAAGGAATCAGTCCCTAGGCCCCTTCTATACCTGATTTATACAAATAAACTACATCTAAACACTGTTCTTCTTCAACAAAAGTTTACGTGTATACACATGAAACTATACTGTACACTTACCACAGTGATGTTAGTCTAATAGTTGAAAATATACAAAATGATATTAGTAAAATACAGGCCACGTTAATGGATTTAAGATTATTGCTTAACAAAAAGAAGACTCAGTGGATGTTGTTTACCAAAGAGTTTAGATACTTCCTAACTGAATGTAAGATCTAACAATGGAACTGAGATTACAAGGGTTTCTACTTATAAATATCTAGAAATAACATTTGATGATCGGTTAACATTCAAATTTCATATTCAGAATCGTTCTTCTAAATTGAAATGGTTGTTAGCTTTGTTTTGTAGAAACAAAGCTTATTTTAGTTTCCTACTTAGAAAACAGTTCATTATTTCTGTCTGAAATAGACTATGGAGATTGCATTTATAGAAATACTACTGCAACAATACTTGGTGTACTTGATCTACTTTATCATTGTGGTGTACTTGATCTACTTTATCATTGTGCCCTCAGGATTATAACTGGTTTACCCTGGAACACACACCACTGTTGCCGATATGCTGCAGTTGGCTGGGATTCTCTCACTATTCATTGACAAACTAATTGGTACTTATTTGTATATAGGTATGTATTAAATGTACTTCCTCCTTTTCTTTTAAATTCATTGTACTATAAATATGTAACTTATAATCTCAGGTCAGCTAAATTTTCAAATTTCTCTATACCTAGATCCCAGTCAAAATTTGGGGATTAATGTTCAGCTGTTTCTGTCCCTCGCTCATGGGATGTAGTTAGGAAACAATGTAAACTAAATGCCCTATTATCTATTTCCCATTTCAAGATTTTTATGGATATATTGTTGTTTAGCCAGGGTGATTGTTTTGGCTAATTTTTTTAACTCTTATTTATTTTAATTTCCTATAATTTTGAATTAAATGTATTATGTATTTGTGTTATATGTCTATTTAGATTTATGAGATGTCTGTATAATCTGGTCATGGGAGACTCAATGTGGTGAGAAGTGGAGGCACAGTCCATTAATGCGAAGGGAGAGGAAACCATGGTTAAATGCATGCCAGGAGCATCTGCAAGGAGAGATAAGGACAGAGTAGGATGGCTGGTGAGAAGAGATTAGGATTTCACAGGGATAATTGTCCACCTTGGGACAAATTACATAGTAAATAGGACTGTGGAAGAAGCCAAGACAGACATGAAGACCCTAGGGGAGAGCCTAAAGGAGTACACAACACACCCACCCTTCTCAGAGGTGTTGCTAGTTTGGAGGAAGGGCAGAAGTGATGACAAGATCAGGAATAAAGAGATTAGGGAATTCAACCAGTGGTTCCGGGGTTGGTGCACAGACAATAGGATGCACTACATTGGAGACTGGGGGACCTTCTGGGACAGGAAGCTCTTCAAGCATTATGGTCTGCATCTCACTGGAGAAGGAGCAAGAGCACTAAGGCAGAAGCTGAAGATCGTCTAGGAGGGTTTAAACTGTGAGGTCTCCAGCACAGAGAAGAATAAGAACTAAATGAGGATATAGAAGAAAGATACGATGGTGAGAGAGTCACGTGATGCAGCTGCCCCAGAAAGATGTGCTCCTCTACTGCTCTGCTCACCTGAGCAATTTCTACATAAATAGGCAACTTTTTCACCAACCTGTTTCAACAGCGAGAAAATTCTTGTATGCTGTATACTTCTACAATATCTATGAGAATACAATCAGATCTGACATGGAGGCAGAAATGCACCTGGCAGCTCCCAGACATACTCCACCAGTAACGCCGGAGAAGCAGGCCAAAAAAAACCAGGATGAATCCTGCTAGCACAGCTCACACTCAATCCACACCTGCATCGATTTCAAGTACCCCTGAATCAACCCCTCTAAGCCAGGAAAGGTTCCTCATGGAATTCCAAACCCTCAGGGATGAAGTACGATCCCTGGTGTCTGAAGTTAAAGCAATTTCCGAAGCATTAGATGACACCACCTGGCGAGTGACAGACAATGAAGCCCACATTTTCTCTATGGAGAAGCTGATCGAGAAATCAGAAACATCAATAAACACAAATCGCCAGACCATAAAAAAGATAGAGAACAAGATTGAGGACCTAGAGGGGAGAAGCCAAAGGAACAACTTAGTGATCATCGGCTTTTCAGAAAAAGAAGAGAGATCAGATGCTTTGTTGTTCACACAGAAATTCTTAAACAAAATTGCAGGACCTTCTCCATTTGAACCAAACTATATCCTGGAGCGAGCACATAGGGTCCTCACACTTATGCCTGCCCCATCAGCTCAACCTAGGCCTTTAATTTGCCACTTTCTTAATTACCAGAAAAACAACATGTTTTACAAAGAATGAGAGAAGTCCAGGAAGTTTTGTGGGAAGGGATAAAAATCAGGATGACACAAGACATATCAGCTTCAGTACGACAATGCCACGCCCTCTTCCATCCAGTCATCTCGAAGTGCATATCTGCCGGCATAAAGTTCAGAATGATATACCCTGCCAAGCTCCAAGTACATCTGGATGATTCATAGGCCTCCTTTGAAGAGCTTAATCCAGCTTTATCTCATCTGAAACAAAAAACAACCAACTCTATTTTATGACTGCTGTAGAATGTCACAGGTGAATCTGTTGGGGAAAGCTTTATTACTGAATAATAGCATCAGTCATTTTGATGATTCTGTTTGGGATTTATAACCTGATTGCATTTGATTCGAGCTGGTACTGTTTATACATTATCTCTTTGGTTACTGGGTTGGGTTCTACATGCTCAGTTTGGGTCTCATCATTGACATTTTCCCTCAGATCCTGACGTCTGAGCCTTTGGTGTGACATTAACATTTAAGGTTTGGGACAATTTATGTTCTTTATTTTTAATGGGAGATCAAAAGACAGACAATCCTGCATTCCCATGAGATGAGACCCAGCTTCATACATTGGGGATAACACACCACCACCAGCCTTTCAAGGCTTTGCACCATTTTGTCTAAAAACTTTAATTGCAAGAGGGACTTTCAGTTTCAGCAATTTGGTGGTACTGTGACTGTGTGAAGCCCCAGAGTTCCGTTATAATACTCCATGACCTTCCAGGTGTTTTGATGAACAACTTTGTCCTGCACCAGGGGTATTATACGTTGTTAAGATTTTACTCAGATTATCATTTTCCCTCTAGACCAGTATTCCCTTACAGCAGGAATGAATGGGAAATTTGTTATTGTGGATGTAATTATTTAACATCTTTTTTCACTTTTTCCTCGCAGGTCTGGATATGGTCTAACACTATATTTTGCATTTATAAGATGGTGTTTAATAACATGAATAAATAAATAACTTTGTAATTTTGCTCGGGTTTGTGGGGGAGGTGTGGGTCCTCAGTAAGCTGACCACCACGGACCGGCACACTGGGGGGGTGGGTAGTTCTTATGTTTACATAACAGTCACTAAGCTACTGGTTACCATTTGGAGTATTTACAGTGCAAGCTCTACGTGAGTTGTAGGTTGGATAGGGAGGGTGGGAAAAGGGTTGTTAATAATAGTAATGGGGATAAAAGAAGGGGGGTATTTTATAGAAAATATTCCTTTATTAAGTTTAATCTTGGGTGGGGGGGGGGGGTGCCAAAGGATATTCTTAATACTTCAGATTAGCTGGTTGTTTCATGGATACTACAAATTTAGAAGGCTGCCAATACAATTAAGATGGTATTATAACACAATCATTTCAGTTTAGCATGTGGAATGTTAAGGGTGCAAGACGTCCACTCCAGCACATGTGCCTTTTAAAACTCCTCAGCAATTTCCATGGGGAAGTAATTTTTCTTCAGGAAACCCACCCCCTACAAGCAGAGGAGACACTGTTACGATGGCAACAAGTGGGTCACTTTTTTGCTGCAGGAGACTCGAGAAATAGCAAAGAAGTAGCTATTCTTTTGGCCAGGTCTTTTCCATTTATATGTGAACAATGTATCAGAGACAAAGGGGGTAGGTATGTTTTCACTATTGGGAAGATCCAATCCACCACAATCTTGCTGGGTAGTGTTTATGGCCCTAATATTGATTTGCCACCATTTTTCATGGATTTAATCTCCAGATTATCACCCTTCCTCCACATCCCGATGATTATTGGGGGAGACTGGAATCTTCTGTTTGATCCTGTTATGGATAAGTCACCCAGCCCTATAACAAAAGGACTGTCTCCAGCACAAAGGGCTTATAGAGATCTAATAAATCATTTGGGCCTCTGTGATCCCTGCAGAACCCTGCATCCCACTGCCAAAGTATTTACTTTTCACTCGGTGGTTCATGGCTCAGCATCGCGCCTTGATTATTTTTGGATGAGCAAATCCCTGATCCAAGGTTTAATGGATAGCAGACTGGAACCAGGCATAAGATCCAATCATTCCATAGTGACCTGCCACCTCTCTTTGTCTCGCAACCGGGGAAACAACACTCAGTGGAGACCTAATAACCAGTTACTGAAAGATCAGATAGTTATGGATAGTATACTCTCTGCATTAAAATCCTTCATAGAAATTAATTGGGGTTCTACAGGTTCACCATCTATGGAGTGGGGAGCTCTTAAATGTTCTTTAAGAGGTGAATATATAAAATGGTCTACTATTAAAAAAACAGAAAGAAACCTTAGAAGCTAAATGCTTGTTAGATCAAATTAGGGCAAAAGAAAAATCTATGTACAGGAATACCCCGGACTCTGAGAAAGAGATCCTAATTAAACTAAAGAATAAATATTCTGATCTGCTAAGGGAAAAAGCAGAATGGGCATTATTTAAAACTAAAGCCACTTACAATGAGCAGGGGGAAAGGCGGGATGGCTTTCAGCCCTCCAACTTAAAAAAATGGAAGCCTCAAGGTGTATTTCAGTGATACAAAAAGAAACAATGATCATTCTTTGACTAAATTGGTGGACATTAATAAAGAATCTAAACAATATTTTCTTTATTTTTATTTTTTTATTTTTTGTTGACCGGGTAAGTGCATTAGACAAATCCTGCCTATTTTCAGGCATGACCTGGGGGAGGGGGATACAGATGAATGCCAACTGACCTTGAACCAGATTAAGCTATTGATGGTATACACTTATACATCTCTGTATAAGTGTATGCCCAACCGCCCCCCTCAAAATGAGGTTGACTCTTATTTGAAGAGTCTCCCTTTTCCCTCCCTTTCTCCCATTTAAAGGGAAGACTTAATCCTACCATTTACAGCATCAGACATACTTAATGTCATCAGGGATCTCCCCTCCGATAAGGCTCCAGGTCCAGATGGCTTCTCATCAAACTTTTATAAGAAATGTGCCCCTCAGCTAGCCCCCATTATTACTGGCAGTATACTCCAGAATGCTTAACGAGGCAGACATTGACCCCAGAATGCTAGAAGCCACAATTATCATTCTCCCAAAACCAGGTAAGGACCCCACTAACATCCCAAATTATCATCCCATATCCCTTCTAAACACTGATCTTAAAATTTTGGCAAAACTCTTAGCCCTTAGATTAGAGCCTATCCTATCATCACTCATTAGCCCGGATCAGGTGGGCTTTATGAAGGGCAGATCTTCTGTGGACCTCCTTCGACGTGTGTCTCATCTTTTTTCTGCATCCAGGGACTCTCCTCAGGATATGGCGTTGGTTTCCCTGGACGCGGAAAAGGCCTTCAACAGGGTTGATTGGCAATTTCTATTTAGAACCCTCCATAGATTTAACTTCCCCAGAAATTCATCTCCTGGATACAAATTCTGTAATCCACCCCATCTGCTCGAGTCTTTTGCAATGGATTTCTTCCCCCCACTTTCTTTTAGAGTCAGGAACCAGACAAGGCTGCCCTCTATCCCCCCTTCTGTTTAATTTATATTTAGAGCCCCTAATCATCTCAATACAACAGTCACCTGGGATTCATGGCATTCAGTTAGGTGCACTAAATACCAAAATTGCAGTTTATGCAGATGATATATTTCTCCATATAACACATATTAAACCCTCCATTCAGATGTTACTTAATAAAATAGAAGAATATAGTCTCCTATCTAATTACAAGTTAAACATGGACAAATCTTCGATTTTTCCACTAAACCCCAAATTACATAAGCAAGACGCTCTTGAATTAGGTTTAAAATGGACTCCTAAATCTATTAAGTATCTGGAGATATACCTTTCATCAAGTCCCTCTCAAATACTAAGCATACATACATACTAAACATACTAAAAGCCAGCAGATTAGGCCTGATGGTCTTTCATGTCTGCTCAGTTGACAGCCCCTATTGGGTGCTTGCTCTCCCATCCCCCCTAGCTAATAAGATTCATCTTCAGCTTCAGTATGTATAAGCCTGTCCCACCCCTCTTGAAGCCCTCCACTGTGCTCCTCCACTAGTCTCTCAGGCAGTGCATTCCATGGCTCCACCACCATCTAAGTGAAGTAATGCCTTCTACATTTTCCCCCTGTAATTTCCCCCTCCAGCTTCCACTCATGCTCCCCGATTGTGCCCCCTTTCTTTAGCCTGAACATTTCTTTGGCTCTGCCCCCATTAATCCTTTTCACATATTTAAAGACCTTATCATGTCCACCCTGTCTCTCCTCCAGTGAGTACAGCCCAAGGGCTTCCAACCTTTCCTCATAGGTCCTTTCTCTTATGCCCTGAATCATCCTGGTTGCCCTCCTCTGAACCTTCTCCAGCAGTGCTATGTCCTTCTTAAGGTGAAGTCTCTAGAACTGCATGCAGTACTCAAGATGCGGCCTGACCAAGGCATTATACAGAGGGAGTATCACCTCCCTCCTACTGGACGTAATTCCCCAGGCTATGCAGCCCAGAATCCTGTTTACTTTTGCTACAGATCTTCTGCAGTTTTCAGTGTTATTCATTTTGGTGTCTACCACCACCACCCAGTCTCTTTCACTCATTGTTGCTTGCAGTGAGACCCCCCCAGGGTGTATACATGACCTGGGTTTCTGACCCCCAGATGCAGCACCCTACACTTTCCTGGATTAAACCTCAGTCCCCACCTCCTTGACCACCCCTCCAGGGTATCCAGATCCCTCTGGACTGTGTCTCTCATTTCATTCCCGTCTGCCAGTGCTCTCAGTTTTGAGTCATCCTCAAAGAGGCTCATACTACTCCTAACCCCTTCCCTATATCAGAGACATAGGCATTTGCAAAAACTAAATTTAGATGACTTGAATAAAACTGTGATACAAGATTTAAAAAGATGGCAGAAACTACCTCTTACCCTATGGGGTCGAGTGAGCATTATTAAGATGAACCTCCTTCCATGCATCTTTTACCCCATGAACCTTCTTAAAACCTGGCTCCCAAAGGCATGGTTTAAAGCTATACATAGTTTTATCTCAAAGTTTCTCTGGAAAGATACACCTCCACACTGTGGATACAATAAATTAGCCACTCCTAAATCCTTAGGAGGGCTTAAACTCCCTAATTTCAATTTATTCTACTAGGTGAGTCACCTTAGTAAGTACCTATGTTAGGATTCCCCTCCTACATCAGAGTACGCCCCAATATAGCTCCTAATTGAATGATAATTAATTCAAACCTTGGGTATTAACCCTAGGGCTCTACTTTTTGTAAAACTCAAAATGTTGCCCCCTTCCCTTGGCCACAATCCAATAGGCCACTCGATTCGTATTCACTCACAACTGTGCTCCACATTAAAATATGATATCACCCAGGATTTTTTTACAACCCATCTTTCTAAACCCAAATTTCAAGATAGGAGGACAATTAATTCCTGCTCACTGGATCCCAGTCCCACAGGACTGTGTGGTACAGGACTTTCAAAGTCCCAATAAAACCTGGTTGTTGACTACCGAAATCCTAACTAAATTCAGTCTTGCCAACACTTGGGCCTTTAAAAGTTATCAGTTAAGGCATATGTTTATTATGTATTTCTGGGACAACCCTGACTTATACAACTCACCTGACTGGATATCTGAAGGCAGAATTCATGCTTCCGCCCCACATGCTGTGTCATCCCTCTATGCAATGTTGTTCTCATTAATATTCCCAAAAGGAGATGTCACCTCTAAATATTGCAACTCACTATTCCCCGATTTAGGTCCTAAATGGCCTAAGATATGGGATTCCTGCCACAGACTCATCACACAAGACCGCCTACACTTAATGCAATTGCAATTTTTAAATGACATGTATCTCACTCTCTATAAATTATATAAAATGGGTAGAGCAGAAAACCCATTATGCACCAGATGTCAACAAAGTCCAGGAACTGTTTATCATGTATTCTGGGAGTGTACCAAAATATTACCATTGTGGGAACTAAACAAATCCAAAATGGATCCTCTGCTTGGTCTTCAGTCTTACTTTACACCTGAGGTGTGTCTACTGGGGGATTTTTCCAGCTGTCCATCTATGGTCAGGAACTATCATATGACGATGATTACCATGTCAGTTAAAAAGATTATATTAAAACATTGGAAGGATTCTCTCCAACCTAGCTACTCAGAATGGTTACAGAACTGCTTTTTAATTTATGTGTAGAGAGAATGATGGCCAGTCTGAAAAATAGATTGAATACTTAAAAGAAGAGATGGGAAACTCTATTTATCTTGTATTCATTGTAATTGTATTAGTATGTTAAATAATCAGCTTTCTCTGATGTGACTGATCTTAAAGTATCCCTAACAAACATTAGTTTATATTGGCACTCAGTGGGTGGGTGGGTGGGAGGGTAAGGTGGGTGGGCGGTGAGACCTTCTTTAGGGTTTGTTATTTTATTACCATGTCTATAACATACATTGTTTCTATTGAGTGTATGCAAATAAAACTAAATAAAATTTGAATAAAAAGAAGAAAGATATGAAGGTAAGGGGAATGGCAAATGGAAAGGAACCCCCCAACATTGGACTAAAGGAAACAGGCAGGACCATGAGCAAGGAGTGGCCATAGGTAAAAAAGGAGGGACCTGATGGAGAGGCGGACACAGAAAAGTGAGGATGGTACTGAGGTTATAGCGGGGGGGGCCTTGATTGGAAGGCTAAGGTGACAGCTCACACCACCACCATTGGTGGGCTTATCAGCATTCCCCATAAATCCAAGGGAGCACATACACGCCCAGAAAGAGAAATGCAGAACCCGGGCATCTTGACCACAGAGTTCATGATTAGCATTCCGCAATAAGATGGCAACCTCAAAAATCTCTCTGGCACAAACATCAAATTGGCACTGTCCAAGAAGAGAGCGCAGCCCCATACCAAAGGGGGTGCACATTCCTGGAAGGTGATGGTTGAAAAAGCTAGAAGCCTTGCAACCAAACTACCCAAACTCGCCACCATCATGGTAGTAGAAAGACTGGACTCGATCACAGCGACAGAAACGTGGTTCATGGAAAACCACGGATGGGACACAGCTATACCCAGATACAATCTATTCTGAAAGGTTAGGCAGGGGCAAAGAGGGGTAGGAGTAGCCATTTACATTTGAGAAGACATAAAAGCTACAGAGGTACAAAGTCACCGTGGGGATACCTAGTCACTGTGGATTACTACAGACAAAGGAAACAGAAAAACCTCCAGGATCAGCATCATTTACAGACCTCCAAATCAAGGACAGAAAGGGGGCCAAGACCTGATAGAAGAAATACACAAAATGACTCAGACAGGAGAGGTGATACTGCTGGGGGACTCAACCTTCCAGAAATAAACTGAAGTACACTAATGGAGGCAACAGCAAGAAGCAGGGATTTCTTATTGGCACTACAGGGAGCAGGACTAAGTCAACTGATCAAAACACCAACAAGAGGAGATGCCATACTTGATCTGGTCCTCGCAAACAATGAGAAGGTCAAGGAACTCAATGTGGGATGCCATATGGGTAACAGTGACCATTGCATGGTTAGCTTCAAGGTGAATATAGCTGAGGACATGTGCCACTCAAAAATAAAAGTACTAGATTTTAAAAAGGATGACTTCAACCAAATGAGGACCAACCTAAGAAACAACTTAATTGATCTACAAGTGGACGAGGTCAATGACATGTGGGGGAAACTTAAGAAAACAATCCAGAGAGTCACTGACCAATGCACCGGAAGGGTTACCAAAGTGAAAAGAAAACAAAACCCTTTTGATTTTCAAGGAAAGTTGCTAAAACAGTGAAATAAAAATAGAAGGTATTCAAGCTATACCAGGGAACAAACAAGGAAGAAGACTGGGTGTCATACAAAGAGAAAATGAAAGAAGCCAGCAAAAAAATAAGGCAGGCAAAAGCACAGACAGAAGCAAGTATAACAGAGAGGGCAAAGAGAGGAGACAAATCCTTCTTTAGATACATCCAGGAAAGAAGGAAGGCAAAAGGGGGTATAGTCAAAATTACAACTCAGGAAGGGAAAATAACAGAAGATGACACAGAAAAAGCAGAAATCCTGAACAAGTACTTCTGCTCAGTATTTACTGAGGAGGACCCAGGCGATGGCCCAGAAATGGTAAAATGCAACACTCATGGACAGGGGGTTGATACAAGACCCTTTATGGAGACCAAAGTACTGGAGGCACTAAATAAACTGAAAGTTGACAAGACCATGGGGCCAGATGAAATGCACCCCAGGGTCTTAAAAAAACTGAGATTAGAGTTGGCTGCCCCACTGGCTAAACTATTCACCAAATCCCTAAAGTGTGGGAAAGTACCCAAAGATTGGAAAAGGTCAATCATGGTCCTGCTTCACAAATCAGTCAGCAGGGAGGACTCTGGAAATTACAGGCCAATAAGCCTCACATCCATAGTGGGGAAACTAATGGAGACACTACTCAAATAGAGGATCATGGTATTCCTGGAGGCTAGCAGCCATGAGGACCCCAAGCAGCACAGTTTCACAGTGGGTAGGCTATGCCAGACAAACCTGAGTTTTTTGACTGTGTTACAAAGGCTATAGATGACGGCGGGGCGGTAGATGTGGTCTACTTAGACTTTAGCAAGGCTTTCGACTCAGTTCCACACAGAAGGCTGGTAAAGAAGCTAAACCACACAGGAGTTGGATCAGAAGAAGTTACATGAGTTAAAAACTGGTTACAGAGAAGAACCCAGAAAGTGCAGGTAAACGGAGCACTGTCATCAGAAGGTAGGGTAACCAGTGATGTGCCCAGGATTCAGTACTGGGGCCACTGCTTTTCAGCATTTTCATATCGGGCATAGCTAATGGACTACAGGGAAAGGTGTGTCTGTTCACAGATGACACCAAAATATGCAACAGAGTTGACACTCAGCAGGGAGTGGACAAGATGGAAGCTAACCTCAAGAAACTGGAAGAATGGTCTGAAGCATGGCAGTTGAGAGTCAATGCCAAGAAGTGCAAAGTCATGCACATAGGAAAAAGAAATCCAAATAAGGCATATTACCTTGGAGGGGAAAGACTAGCTTCCTCCACCCAAGAGCACGATTTAGGAATCACTATCTCAGACAACTTGAAGGTAGGTAAACAATGAGAAAAGGCAGCATTAAAGGCCAGCAGTATGCTGGGATGCATTTAGAGGGGAATCACAAGCAGGAAGAGAGACATGATCCTGCCACTGTACAGATCACTGGTTAGGCCTCACCTGGAGTATAGCATCCAGTTCTGGAGGCCCCATCTAAAAAAAGGACTTTGACCAAGTGGAGATGGTGCAGAGAAGGGCAGCAAAAATGATTCAGGGACTGCATGAGATGTCCTACGGGGACAGACTGAAAGAACTGAACATGTATTTCCTGGAACAGAGAATAAAGATGGGTGACATGATCAAAACATTCAAGTACATAAAAGGCATAAACCAGGTGCAGATAGATGATCTCTTCCAACTTAAGAAGGATAGCAGCACCAGGGGACATGATCTAAGGCTGCAAGGAGGGCAGTTCTCCACCAACACCAGAAAGTTTTTCTTCACAGAAAGAGTGGTGGATGCTTGGAACAGACTGCCTGCAGAGGTGGTGGGGCAAGCACACTGGCAGGTTTCAAGATTGCTTGGGACAAATACAAGGGAGCCCTCAAACCCATGGGCAGTTAGAAGGCTAGGCTAAAAGACATTGGGCAGACTAGATGAACCTGGTAGTCTCTTTCTGACATCAACTTCTATGTTTCTAATCATATATTGTATTGTCTTTTGTACTTGAATTCAATTGTAAATAAGAGTTTCTCTCAAGTTACCTTCCAATAAATATTGATGATGATAGAAATGTGGGGTGGGCTGGAGTAATGCCAGATTCATAAGTGATCATATACCTGTTTATTGCATCTGGAGCAATAGAAAACCAAATACCCATGGGACATAATTACTACCAGACAGATAAATGATGGAGTCTTAATTAAAATTAAGGAAGATTTAAAGACTATGGAGTGGAATGTGATGAATGGTTTTGAAGATGCAAATTCCCTACTTGAAAATTTCTAGAAGTCCAAAGCAGAGTCCTAGATAAACATGCACCTTTATAGAAAACAAACTCTGATCAGATCCACTATGACTGCAAATGCATTAACTTAATATGGACATTTCATGAGTTTCAACATAAAGATGAATTGCTGGAGTCAGCTCCATGTGTACAGTAAATTGTACTTTTTTTGTAAAGTTAGATCATTTAGATGGCTGATCCTGTGTTTCCCATGTGTTTAAAATGCGAGCACCGAGTGTGCATTGTACTGTATGGGGAAGGAGAGGGAGCTCTGCACCAAGGCCTTCAAGTAATGGTAGAAGGAATTGTGCAGAGAGGAGAGGTACAGCTACAATGGGGACTATGGACCAACCTGGAAGGATAAGAGCCTATACCAAGGTGATGACCTACTTCCGTCCAGGATGGAACCATAGTCCTCAGTAGACATTTTAAATGTTGCTTCAGTGAACATTTGAACTAGCCGAGGAGGGTGACGGAAGAAATGGGGGAGGCAGAAAGTGTCCCACCATAGACTGAGCTAGATAGTTGGGAGATCCTGAAGGGAGAGGCTCCCACCAGGATGCAAGTTATTCAAGGAAGCAGCTGGTTAGCAAAGGAGAAGGGGGGAAGGATCAGTCAAAGGAGAAAGGTAAGGAAGGAGGAACAATTGGAAAAAGGAGAAAGTGACAAGAAAAGAGCTAACCAAATATGGCAGGCCATCTGTGCCAGTGCTAGAAGTCTGGGTAGCAAGATACCAGACTTAGAGGTCATTATGACAGAGGCAGACCTGGATATTACGGTCATTACTGAATCATGGTGTACTGACCACCATCTCTGGGACAGGATCATACTAGACTAAACAATGTTCAGAAGGGACAGGGTAGAGAAGAAAGGAGGGGGAGTGGTGCTTTATGTGAAGGAAAATATAAAAGTGATGAAGGAACAGGGAATTCAGGGGGGCCAAGGTGATGTGGGTCATCCTCAAGTTGAAAAGCAGAGCCGCTGTTTGGACAAGAGTGATCTACAGGCCTTCAACAAAAGGGGAGGACATAGATAAAGAAATGTTAGACACAGTTGGTAAAATGGCTGAAATGGAGTACAGTAGGTATTGCTGGTGGGGGACTTCAATCTGCTAGATGTAGTTTGGAGCATCTCTGCTACAGAGTCAGCTAGGAGCAGTGACATCCTGGACTCCCTGCAAGGGATATTCCTCGGGCAAGTAGTCAGTGAATCCACTCATGATGGGGCAGTACTGGACCTGGTTCTTACTAACAGGGACAGTATTGCAGATATCAAGGTTGGAAACCATCTAGGGACCAGTGATCATCGTACAGTGTAGTTCAACATAAGAACAGTGTCAGAATCCAGCCTCACAAGGGCAAGGGTCCTGGCCTTCAGTACGGTTGATGGCCAAAAGATTGTTGAATGCTTCAGGAATGACCTGGCAGTGGGCGGTGACCTGACGGGGGTGGAGGAACAGTGAATCAAACTAAAAGAGGGAATAGTGAAGGCAACAAACTGCAGTGTTAAGCAAGTGAGCAAAAGGAAGAGGAAACTGCTATGGTTCTCAAAAGAGGTGGCAAAAATGGTAAAGGGTGAAAGAGTAGCATATATGGAGACTCAGAAGGAGGAGGATAGGGAAGCGTATCAAGAAAAACAGAGAGATGCAGAGAAAGCAGTAAGGAGCACAAAGGCACAAACTAAGGAAAGAATATTTCAAGCAATATCAAAAGGGGACAAGATATTTTTTGGGGTATGTTAGATAGAAAAGGAAGACAAACAGAAGGATTATATGGTTAAATGGGGAGGAACTGTACAGAGGGGGCTCAAGAAAAGGCAGACATCTTAAGCAAATACTTCTACTCAGTGTTCAGAGAAGAAAGGGAAGTACAGGGATGGTATACCACCTCTACAGTGACAACTTTACATAGATGTGTTCCATGCTGACAACATCAGTACATCACTTTAAAGTCTGCTCGGGAACCCAGCACCCTTTCCCAAGGTCCTGCACCCCATCCCTGAATCAGCTCCATCTCAGAGTTGATGATACTAAGTTGGGGGGTGCAGGGGGCACAAAAAACAACAACATTTTTCTCCATGTCACCATGCCAACCGCAATTGTGGTTGACACAGTGGTGTTGAGGAAATGTTGTGTCGACAAGAAATTGTCGATGAGGTGTCACGGATTCTACAGGGACCACACAAATGCACCAGGGGTGTTGAGGAAAGGGAACTGGACACTAGTCTCTTTTCTGAAGAGATAGTCCAGAAAGCACTCAGTAATCTGATGGTGGACAAAGCTAAGGGGCCAGGTGGGGTGCATCCAAGAGTGCTGATGTAGCTCAGGGAGGTACTAGCTGCACTTCTGATAGACTTAACAGATCACTGAGGACTGGCATAATCTCAGAAGATTGGAGAAAGGCAGATGTAGTCCCGCTTCATGAAAGTGGTAGCAAGGTAGAGGCGGGCAATTACAGGCCTTTCAGCCTGACATCGGTGGTGGGGAAGTTAATGTAAACACTATTAAAGGGAATAATTATGGAATATCTGGAATCCAATGATGTACCAGCCCCAAAGCAACATAATTTCACAGGAGAACGGTCATGCCAAATAAATCTGATAGATTTCTTTGACTGGGTAGCCATGCAGCTAGGTTTTAATGAAAACAAGGTGCAAAGTGATGCACTTTGGCCACAGAAACCCAGGGCTGGAATACAAAATGCTGGGAGTGCTACTGACAATGACCAAGCAAAAAACAAATTCTGTGCGGGGGGTAATCATATTGGATGACCAAAAGGTGGCCAGACAATTTGACAAGGCAGTTGAGAGGGCCAGTGAGGTGCTGGGGTGCACAGTAGGAGTATCACCACCAGGAAGGGGAGGGTGTTGACACTGGAGTACTGTGTCCAGTTCTGGAGACCACATCTCCAGAAAGTGATAGGCAGAGTGTAGGCAGTCCAGACGAGGGCTGTTAAGGATTGCATCAAAAGCCATACAAGGAGAAACTAAAAAAGCTTAATATATACACCCTGGAGGAGAGGAGGGAGACAGGGGATATGATAAAGACCATTAAATACCTCAATGGGAGTTAGTAAGGTACAGGAGGGAGATACTGTTCAGAGAAAAAGGTACTGTACAAGTGGTCATGATATGAAGCTGGAAAGGGGTAAGTTCAGGAAAGATGTGAGGAAGTACTTCTTCACAGCAAGGGTGGTGGATTTCTGGAACAGTCTTCCATTTCAGACTCATGTTGTCCCTATTCACAAGGGTGGGCCGGCAGACCCAATTGGCAACTACAGGCCGATCTCCTTGCTTTGTAGCCTTGCAAAAATTCAGGAGAAACTGGTGTACACCCAACTCCGTGAGTACTTAGAGGCACACCTGCTTCTTTCCCCAGCGCAACATGGTTTCAGAGCCAAACATGGGACTGACACTGCCCTAAGTTCTCAGCAGATGTGCTTAGGGAACTTGACTCAGGGTCCAATACAGGTGTGGTTTTCATCAACCTTTCCAAGGCCTTCGACTTGGTGGACCACTGACTCTTACTTCAAAAATTGTGCTACATAGGCCTGGACACTCATGCTCTCAGATGGTTTGAAAGCTACCTTACTGGACGCACACAGAAGGTCAAGTGGAAGGACAACATTTCCAATCTACTGCCCCTTAAGGAGGGGGTACCACAAGGGTCTATACTCGGACCCCTCCTGTTCTCCTTGTTTATAAACAAGCTGCACAACCACTGTGGGAGCAGTAATGTCATCCAGTACGCTGATGATGCTGTGATTTACAGAGCCTCTGACAACCTGGATGACCTTGGTCCATCCCTCCAAGAAGACATTCTCATTATGGAGGACTGGCTCACGGAGAATAAAATGGTCCTTAATACTACCAAAACTAAGGCAATGTTGTTTGGACCCAGATCCCTTATCCTAGACAGAACACAACTCCTTCAACTTATTTCCAGGGTAGGTAACAAACTTGAAGTGGTTGCCTCCACAAAATACATTGGCCTTACCCTGGACCAAGGTTTCACCCTAAAGCAACATTTTGATCAAGACTCAAAAGTTATCCTTGGCAAACTCATTAAACTCTATCGGCTTAAGGATCAGCTGATCCCTGCAGCCAGGACTGACATTGCCTCATGTGTCTTACTCCCAACACTCACCTAAGCTGCCCCAGTACTGCAGGGAGTGGCCAAGCTGGAGTTCAGCAAGTTACAGATTTTGTACAATAAGGCGGTCCGTTTCGCCACTCTGTCCCACTCTAGGAGCCACCATTGTGATTCATTGGCACTACTCAGCTGGCCATCATTCGAAGCCCGCCTCAGGTGCCCAGCGCTCTGCCTAGCACATAAGTTAATTAGCTCCACACCTCCCCCAGGCCTCGCAGGGCTCATAACTGCTAAGTGAAATCTGCGCAACCTACGGACCTCAGGCCAAACTCTCCTAGAGGTCCCTAGGGTAAGGACCAAGGCAGGGGTCATGTCCTTTTCCCACGCTGCTCCTTACCTCTGGAATAACCTTCCTCCAGAGGTTCAGGGAGCTACATCATTAATGTGCTTCTGAACAAGACTCAAGGCTCATATGCTTGCTATGAGTCAATGCCAATGCTACGTTACCTGACACCTCCACAATACCCGACGGCCTGAGCACTTACATTACTACCACCTGAGCTGGCAGCACTAACCATCTCAGTTGTCTCTCCCCCCCTGAGATTTTTTTTTCTAAGAGGGTAATTGTGACTCATTTTAATCTCAGGTTTTCCTATATTGTACACCTCAATAATCAATGTAACCTGCTATGTAATATATCATTGCTATATATACATGTTAGAATGTCACATGTCAAAGCTGTATCTGCACTAACTGTTTTACCATGTTTTTGTCCTGTAACTCCTGTGTTGCCCCTGAAAAAGGGACCTCCAGGGCCCAGTGGGCCTACCCGGTCATCAAAATTCAATAAATAAATAAATTTGAGGTGGGGGGCCAAACCAGTGCCTGGAATAGGCACAAGAGAATCATAGCAGGGAGGAAGGAAGGAGGTGGAAGAAACAGTGCTGTATTTTAAGTAGGGTCTGCAGCAAAAGTGATCATAATTAAAAATTGGCAGACTAGATGGGCCCAGCGGTCATTATCTGGCAGCAGTTTCTATGTTTCTGTGTATGACAGGTTATGTGATTCAAATGGATACAGAGTAAAATTATTAATACGCATAATGTCCATACTGTAAACAGTGTGGCACACATAATTCATGTTCTACTACGCTGTGTATACACAATCATCAAATGGGCAATAATACATGCAATGAGCAAGGAAGAAAAAGTCAAGGGGAACATGTGTGAAGCAATATACAACTCATAGAGTGGTGACACTGTAATAGGTTCTTAGTGTATGAAGTTACTGTATTATGATAGCACCCAGCTGTATACCACCATTGGATTAGCTACATTAAGGAATTTTATTAATTTATTTTAATAATCCGGACATTGTCTACACACTATTATGCAATGGTAATGAATAATGCTTGTCCCTGATTAGTCAGACTAGGACAGGACCTAGGATGTTATCCCAGCATTACATCCCGGCTCTAGTCCCAGTAAGTTCATGATTACATTAAATGTTATAACACGATCCCTCCACAGCCGTTACTAAGAAAAGCTTCAGTGGTACTGCTGTGCTCGAAATCAGCATCTCCGCTAAGCTTAAAAACAGCACCCCCCACCAGAATTGGCACTCTCTGTCAAATTCAAAATCAGTGCCCATCCCAGCCCCACATAAAATCTACTCATTCCCACATCAGTTTAAAAAAATTAAACACATGCACGAAGTGAAACCACGTTAGGGTTCACAGCACTTTCCCTCTTGGTAGTTAACTGTGTCAATTCAGCACAAGCACAACCCCGTATTTTACTTGGTTACCTTTTTTGTCATTTTCTTTCTCCTGGTAACAGTAAAAGCTCTACTGAGAGATCTTTCTCAATGATACAGGGTACAGGAGCCGTTGCAAATCCCCATATTGAGACACAGATATGGAGATGACTTCTGCCATTGCAGGTGGCCGCAAACAACCTCTGACTTCCACACAGCAGCAGATAGCCACATTCTGATATGCAGGGGAAGATGACCTCTGCCATTCATGAAACAGCAAAGGAGAGGAAAAGAGGGAAATAAATAAAAAGTACATTCAAATGGGGGGGGGGGGGAGATTAGGAACAGCAACAAACCTATGGGGGACCGCATAGTCACAAAAACAGCAGCTCCAACACAAGTTTCGCCTACTACTCTAAACTGCAAATTGGCACTATTTTTTTAAAAAGTAAACCTATGCATTAAATAAACAGCAAAACTGTACTTTTAAATGTATTTTTTAAAATCTTTTAATACTTTTTACACTCATGAGCCACTGTATAATAGGAATAATGCCCTCCAGGGTGGGTGTTATGCTAGGATAACATCCCGCCTTGGTTGTTGGATGCCCTCAGCCATTGACCTCAGGCCCAACCACCCAAGGTGGGATGTTATCCCAGCATAACACCCACCCTGTTGGGCATTATTCCTTTAATGACACAAGAAATATCTTGTAATGTGGCAAATGATAAAGAAATGTATAGACAGCAGACTTGTGAGAATTATTTGACCTGCATTTTCAAGTGTCAAGAAGACGTTTGGCCAGGAGTGGATTTAGGCCTTAATGTTGACAGTATTTGTATAAACTACTGAGGCAGGGTTTGGGGTGATGTTTCCCCCAAGGTGCAGTAACTGAGTAACTGAGATCATCATTCTGAGAACCAGAAAGAAGATTCCATTTAGTGTTAAAGGCAAATTTAAAATGTTCTTTTTCAAATGAAAAGAAATGCATTCATTTCATATTGCTGGGACTGGGTCAATATTAAAAAATGCAGTCACCTTGAAGAAACATCAAAATTCCACTTTTGTTATGTAAATTTACAAATAAATGAATATTTGTACTCCCCTGTCTGAATAATTTCCATCTGACAGTCCCCTCCCCAGAGTCAATTTGTTTGCCTTCATGTGGACCCACTGAATCCTATGGGCAGGGATGTAATTTGGGGATAGCTAAGTGTTGCGGTTGACACCCAGATGATTTCTTTGCAACCCCAAATGATGCCCATTGCAACCCCCTGGAAACCCCTAAAATGTTGTTTGCCTAGCATTTATTTATATAAAATGTGATAAATAGAGGAGCTTTGTAACCCTTATAATTCTGTTGAAATGACATGCTACCATTGGTAAGATCCCACCTTCCTTTAGAGGACAGCTACCTCTCCTACAGATATAAAGTCATGAGCACTCCACATTGTAAATATTTCCAGTTTACCAACTGCATTCTTATAGGCTACAATTTGCTATTTATTGCATCAAATTTAAAGCCACACAGCTGAAAATGTTAACATTTAAAAAAGACTGGGAAGTAACTACAACATTTAAGTTGACAAAAAAGTCTACAGAATTAAGGAAAAGAAAATACATGTACAGTTGCCAACTATAATTTAAGGCAGTCTCCTAGTGTGTAACTGTCACATCAGTTGTTATGGATGACCTTGTTTTATTTTGTTACCTTTGAGACCTCCGAGTCTGCAGCTATTTCAGCAAAAATTGTATTAATAAATAACTATACATACTGCATGACACAACATCCTAGTTGTTCACATTTTATATTAGTATCAACAGCACTAGCAGCTGGGAAGTGGCACATGATTATTCCTGTTTGCAGAGGGTAACTGGTATCTGCATACAGCTCTCTTTATTGAAATCAAAAACACACACCATGTAATACACTGCTTGCTCCCCCCCCCCCCAGAATTCTACTCCATTCACTGCATGATGGTAACTTTACTAAAACAAAAAAGGTGCTGAAAAAATGCAAGCAGCTGGATTCAGTGCATGCAACCTACCCCACAAACATCTTAGCAGTTTGCATACCCCTGCTATGGCAGCTCAGCTCTATTTCCTTATTTATCAGATTTGGTCCTCTTCAGTTTTCAGCATTTCCTTGTATAATGCAATCTGGTTCCTAACTCCCTCACTTCCTCCTTGAAGGACACTTGTGAATAGTTATGAGATTAAGTCAAGTCTGAAACAAACTGAATAGAATGCCACGAAGAATTAGATCAGTTCAGTCCTGAAAGGGTTAACTTAAGAGAACCCTCACCACAGCAAAAGATCAACATTTGGACACTGACAAATACTGTCAGTAGAGAGGACAAAATCATTGCAGACTGCTAATATCCTCACACTGTCATGCACTGTAAGTATAGAGGACTGATTCAATTCAGAGCAAGGCAGGGTGGAAAGGTTGCTGAGAACATTTTAAAATTAAAATGCTGTGTGTTCTCTTTACCAGTGCATTTGCTACCAATCAAGACTATAAAAAGAACCTGCATTCACGCTGACTGGGAACAGTATCCTATGATCCAAAATACATTTAAGTTACCATCTCCTTGAACACTTCTAAATGCTAGGTTTAATTTTTAAAATCTAAGCAGTTCCTGTCTGCTCAACTTGGTATCTGAACTTAGAATGTTACTCTGGATGCAGGGTGATTGGATCACAAGGTCACATCCCTTCTAGCACCAGAATTCCCCCACATGAATAAATCATTAGGTACTTTGATCTGTGCTGTAACTCAGATGTTTTTTGTGTATGTATAAACAGATAAGTTAGGGTACATGATCTCCTTTATTGTGTGTGGAGAACAGCACACAATCCAAATATAGTACCTTGTGTAGTTCTTCAATGAGGTGTGAATGTCTTCTTCCTGTTTTTTCTTCTCCTGATGTTTCCTGGCTTGTGTTGTGACCTGATCTTATGCTGCTTTACTGTCGATGCACTTTACTGTCAGTGCACTTTACTGTTGATGCACTTTACTGTTGCTCTGACCCCCCCACATCAATTCGCTTATGTTGTGATCTGATCATTTGCTGCTTATACCACCCCCCCCCCACATACACACTGTTGGAACAGAGAGTGAGAGAGAGAGAGAGAGAGAGAGAGAGAGAGAGATGTAACTTGAAGATCTTAAGAGAAGATAGAGCTTACATTACACAGCTGGAGGAATACATTCAGAGGATTAGATGTAGTGTGGCATGGAGTTGTGTTTAACCTTTTCAGTCCACTCTGTCTTCCTTGAATGTTACCCCAACAACCTTGAGACATGGTAAAAGAGGTAAAGATAAAGAAACAAAAAGAACCCCAACAAATCTACAGGAAATGACAAGGGCGAGCACTACCAGCAGCCACTATCAGAAATTTGTGCCAGGGTGGAGTGGAGGGAGAGAGGCATAAAGGAACAGCACTGCAGTGAATGGAGAGTGCCTCATGTACTTCAGCTCCACTGTAAAAGGACACAGTCTAGGTAGCTGATCACATGCTTCCAGAGGCCCTTTTTTCTCTGTGTAATAGCAAGACATCCACATAACTCTACTATGCAGCTGTAAAAGGGAATGGAATGTTCAAAACAGATGGTTTATTAGTGAGTTGTTAGATATTTTTTTTAAAAGAGAATTAGCTTGGTTAAGTTAAAAAATATATATAATAGGGTAGATTGGATCAAATATAGGGAATTAGGTAACATCAGCAATATATAAGTGTGCAGGAAAGCATATTTAAAAATAATAAAACAAAGTTTGTGGGAGAAAGTTAATAACCTAATCAATCCCCAAAAGAAGGCAGATATGGCCACCTAAAGCAGCAAAATCAGTTACTAAAGGATGGGGTAGACATAGCAAACTGCTTAAATGATTAATTTACTGATTTAACAAGTTACACAGACATTAGATATAGAGGATGCTACACTTGAATTTCAGTTAAAAAGAAAATGTTTTATTTTAAGGAAACTAATAAAATTAGACTTGTCAAAAGGATAAGGAATAAATGGCATTGAGGCAAGGTTGATATAGGCTGCTGCAGTTGAATTGTCCTGTCCATTACCACACAAAAGGTACTAGACATTTGGAAGATAGCATATGTTGTGCCAATTTATAAAGGGGCTTGAAAAACCGAAGTAGGAAACTGCAGGTCAATTTATATTATATTGCTGCTGGGTAAAATACAAGAAAGGATACTTCATGGACAGTTGACAGATTATCTGAAAAAAAGTTTTAATAAATGTGCAACGTGGTTTCAGAGGGATTATAGCATGGCGACTGCTTTGGTCAAGTTCATGGATGATCTTTATGTGAACATGGAGGCAGGGCATGTACATGGGGTTGGTGTTCATGGACTTGACCAAAGCATTCAACCAAGTAGATCATTCTCTCCTGAAACTAAAGCTCACAAAGTTAGAAATGGATATGGGTACCCCTGTTACAAAGTTGGTCTCTAGTTACTTATCAAATAGAAAGCAAATGGTTAATTAAATGGAACTATGTCATATTTAAAAACAATAACTAATGGGGACAGATTTTCAAAGGTTGATGCGGGGCTTTCATCAAGCCCTGCATCAACCCTGTTATTTGGATCAGCTGTGCCAAACTCCTTTGATGCAACTGCACCCAATTTTAGTACACTGGGCACAGCTGCAACAGTTTTTACACTTTACAGCAGCTTGCACCAAATGTTTGGCATAAGCCCTGTAAAAGGGTCCCCCAGATTTCACAAGTTAGACTGGGGGAGCTGGTCTAACTTATGGCATTTGACATACAGGACTGAAGATCCCAATTGACACCAAATGAATGCCACAAGCCCTCCTACACTGTATGTTCGGTGCACCAGGGGCTTATGGCATTCTCAGGGCCTTTGTAAATCAGGCTCACAGTGTACCTCAGAGATCCATTCTTGGACCCCTGTTGTTTTCTTGATTCATCAATGACCTGCCTCAAATTTTAAGTTTGTCAAAAGTAATACTTTATGATGACGATGCAGTAATTTACACACTGCATCAAGATTTGAGTGAGTTAAACAAAAACATGAACACAATCTGATCATGTACAGAGCTGTTTTTCTCAAACTAGGATGCTGATGAATAATAGAAAAACAAAAGCTATGTTCAAGGCCACTGATTTACGGTGATTAAAACAATTAAATTCCATTTTCAAGACTTAAGATTCCAGAATTTCACCGGTAATTGTTACTCTAATTTCTGGATTTTACCGGGATTCTGTTATCATTCTTTTAGTATGTGCATAAATAATCAGAATTAAAGAATGCTTAATATACAGCACATTAAATAAAGCAAACCGAAAATAGTACAGGAAGGAATTAAAAGAAAAACAGACTTTTTTATAGATTTACTAATCTGATAGAAAATGCCAGATTCCATGAAATCTTCATTTTTACCAGTTTTCAGGCAGCCCTAATTCTGGAATTTTACCAGATTTTCCGGTAAAACCCGAAAAACAGTGGCCTTGGCTATGTTATTTCCCACTTCACAAAAACTTAGCAGAACTGAGAATATGTCAGTAAAAAAACAGTGAAGTGGTATTGTTAGAGGTTGTGTCACTTCAGGTATTTGGAGGTAACCCTTAACTCTCATCTACATTTTGAAGTGCATATGGATTTAGTTTGTGGCCAGCTAGCAAACAGTTTTGTACCTTGTATAGATTAAGAGACCTGTTGACAGATTATAGTCAAAAGTCCAAATCTCAAGCTTGTCTTTTACCAGCAACTGATTATGGAAGTGTACTGGTATGGGGGCATGTGTCTGAAAAAGTTAAAGCTAAAAGGGTATGTATGTAGAGTTTCATTTACAGGTTTGACCTTAGGGGAAAAACTAAGGTACATCATTTTACCCTTTATAAAAAGTTGGATTGGTTACCACTGGAATATAGGGATATGTTTTATTTAAATTGTATGACATACAAGGCATTGAAACAAGGGGATGAAGGTCCATTACCAGGTATCCTAAAGTTCAAAAATAACTTGAAGTGCTTACACTCTGACAGTACGATCTTGTCAGTGCCATGTTTTAAAACATAGATGGGTCAGAAATCACATATGTTCATAGCAGCCAAAAGTTTGAACTCTGTGAGTCCACATATTAAAGCTGTAAATACAACTTGTCTACTTACATTTGATTATAAATCTTACTTGACTTTCACTGTTTGCTGTGACTGTTTATCACAAATTGCCATATGTACATATTTTAATGTTTTATTTATTTTTATGGATTTTCGATGCCTCTTGATGTTTGTAGTTTTTGTAAATGTCCCAGGTTGTGCCTGTAAAAGTGTTATGTGGCCCAGTGTATTTACCTGGTTAACTAAAAATAAATGTAAAAATCTACCAGGGAAAAAACACTGGCCTGGCTAGTGCATAAAAACTTTTAGTAAGGTTTCAAAACAGCAGTATTTCTCCCACCTCCATTTACAGGGTGATGGGATAATTGTGTTAGTGCCATCCTGAGAAATCACCTCTTTGAATTTCAGGTGTGAATGACCACAGCAGTCCTTAACATGACAATGGAACTCGTACCTTTCACCAAAACAAAGTGATAGAGTCTGCAAATGCTACAGCAATGTGCTGCTCTCCCTGACTTCAGCACAGGCTACAATTATCAATTTATTTTATTTTTTACTATTTTTTTAGTAATTTAAACTAGTTGTGTGCATTACTGGCATTGAACATGACAAAACCACAACCAAACAGCTGACTGCCTTTCAGTTTCTTGCAACAGGCACAGAGCAAGAAAAAGAAAGAATCTTTACAGACCTCAGCAATGTGATAATCTCCATGGCTTCTTCATAGATGAAAGAAACTAGCAACCCAAATAACATCACCAGAGTGGAAACATGTTGATTACCACAGGGAACACTGCCTCTCAATATATAGCAGTGTGGCTGAAGCAGAAGCTCACAACAAATGGCTCAAAACGATAAGGTATCATAGATTTTCATTTAAAATACCAGGCAAACACTGTCTTTATAACAGTATTTAATGAATGGTGCTAACAGTTTAAGTTCTGTAAATTTCATCGCACAAGATCTTTAAGGTAGGAATTCCCGACTCCATGAGATGGGAGGGTCCTAAAGGGCAACCACTGAAGAAAGATGTGAAATGATTAAAGTCTGGGCAGAAGCTCCAGCCAGAATATCCCACTCTAGTGAGACCCTGGACCCAGGAGCCCCTACCCCTCCTCCTTCCCCCTGCCTGCAGCCATGCTTTGTATTTATCAGTACCTGTACAGTGGAAGCGGGCACTTAACACTTAGTCTGTATGTGGTAAGCCATGACATCTTGGCTAGGCCATTATTACAGCTAAGTATGGTACTCAATGATGTTTATACTGCCAAAGCACAAGCTTGAGCCTGCTAAACTGGATAAGTACTACATTGTGGCTGTTGGGGACCCAACCTGGCCACTCTGCTCCCCTCTCCTCTAGACCCTGGCTCCTCTAGTCCTTGCCCCACATACTCAGATATGGCAGAAAAAATGTGCTGTCTATAGAGGTTTGTGAAGAAATTGGTTGAAATAATCAAAGTATCACCTTAATGTAGTTGGATCAAAATCCACTGCTGTTCAAAAGCAGATGTCCTTTCAAACTGTTGCAGTAAAGATTTAGTTTGTTGCATGGCTTCCAGGAACTGGTGGGCTTATTCAGCGAGGGCCATGAAAGTGGTGACAGGCTGTGATGTCTGGTGTTGTGAGAGGCTTAGAGGTTGTCATTATCATTGTCTATAAAAATGTGGTGTTCGTGATACATAACGTGCTTCAGTTGCCATGCCTGTGCGAGAATGTCTTTTGTCCTGTATTAGAGAAATGCCATGATGATAGACCTCAGATGGTCTGTTGAATGAGGCTTTGGCCCCAGAGCCCAATGTACATGTTCAAGTTCCAAATCAAAGTTCTGGAGTAACTGTACGCTGGTTTTAAAGCAACAATGCAATGTAAAATGTTTCTCTAAAAAGTTAATTTATGCTACAATTAATGAAGATATTGGCATTCCTGACAAATCTTCTTTTCGAGGTAACTACCAAGCTGCTTACTTGAGCTATTTTTTTAATTTTATTTTCTTGATCTACACCCTTGCCAGGTCTGTAATGTTATTTATAAGCTAAATGTGTCAGCCGTCTTCTTTTTGAGCAAAAACTAAATTAAAACATTTATAAAAACACATTTTGGTTATGCCAGCTTGGCAGCACTGAGGGGTGAGGCACTGGATGCCATACCTCATGCTATGCCAGAGACTCAGCTTCAGGAACAAGCCTGGGTCATCAAGGGGCAGGAAGAAGAAGCAGGACTGAGCAGCCGAAAGACAGCTTTCCTCTCCTAGGGCTGGGACTGTGTTGCCCCCTGCAGTACATCTGCCACCAGGTGAAGGCCTGAGGGTAGTACAGGTGGGTGTGTGGCATGAATAGGCAGGGCATTGTGGTGCTGCAGCATGCACATGCCTCCACATTCATATGTAGAGCCATGGCAGGGGTGTGCAAAAAGTGGAGGAAAATGGAGATGACTGACATGATGAAGCTGGTCCTCCACAGGCTCCATACCCAGTTAGCTGGGCACCTCTGTACCACTGAGGTGAGTCCTGGTAGATGTTGGGGTGATGGAGCTGGGGGTCCGGTGGAAGGGGGCTGGTTGGCACTGTGTGGCAATAAAATGTGGATTCAAAAAAAAAATTATAAAAACACATTTTTGTAGTATTAGAAAATTCTTCCACCATATAAAACTGGAAAACACCTGGAATCTTTTATAGTAATAATAACAACAACAACAACAACAAAAAGTTGGGTTAAATATTTGGTCAAATTTTATTGCACTGCTGCTTAAAGTAGGTCTTGGGAAAAATCTGTCTTTTTGTTGCCATCAATTCCCTCTGGGAATGCGATAAAATATCCTGTCCCTGGGATCCTTTATAAATTTTCATGTCTTTTTATGGAGGGTAGGGAAGACCCTGCTATACCAAAAAAATCACAGAATTCCTCAATGCATGGTATTCAACCCATTTGTAATGATGAAAACATAAATTCAAAATTTCTTATCATTTTAACTGTCGCATTTATTAATCCTTTAAACTGAATTCTTATATCTTTATTCTTCAGAGTTACATATCCATAAATTCATCCATCTATTCATGAATGTGGATTCATTTTTGAATACTTCAACATAACTTTTTTTAAATTCTGTATTTATAGACTCAGAGAAAGGTACATTATACACACTATTATCATATTCAGTAATTCTTGATGCAAAAAGGTATATGTAATCTGCTGGAACAACTACTCTGCTTCATCAAACAAGGGTAAAAAACTACTTTTCATCTGTTTTCAGCTTTGATTGAAGTAGTGCATTACTTCTCCAACCAGAGGTGACCGACTATTAGATCTTGTATTATGTAATGATGAACTCGTCCTTAATAATGTCACCATTGAATCCCCCATTGGAAACAATGATAATAACTCCATCCAGTTCTCATTGCAAAAATACTATGCCTTTCATCCCAATTTAACCATTACCTACTATTATGAAAAGGCAAATTTAAATGCTATAAAAAACGCTATAAAAGAGATAAACTGGAGTTCAATATTTAATAACAGACCAATTCAAGGCAGCTGGGATACCCTAAAAAATACCAGCACTTCTTTAAGAGACATGTTCATACCATTCAAACAAAAAAAAAAACTAATTGTAAACATGCCCCAAAATGGTTGAATAACTCAATGAAAAGATTAATAAAACTAAAGAATAAAAAATATAGCACATATCTCAAATTAAAATCTAAAACAAACTGGGAGTCCTATCTTACTATCCAAAAGAAGTGTAAACAAAAAATCAGAAGATCTAAGCAAAAATGGGAAACAAATCTGGCTAACTCAGCAAACAAAACTAATAGTAAACACAATTTCTCTTACATAAACTCTTTAAAGAAACTGGTTTGTCACGTGGGTCTGCTGTTAGTTGATGACCAACTGATTCACAATTCTAAATGTATGACTTATGCATTAAACCAGAAATTCTGAAATATTTTTAATTCAGTGCAACATAACACTGCAAACAAGACCAACCATAACCTCAATGGCAATAATGAACTCAATATTAAGTTCATGGAAGATCAAATAATTAAAAAAATTACACACACAAAAAGGAAAATACAGCCTGGGACCGGACAATATTACTGGACATCTACTCTGTCTTCTGTTTGATTGCCTAGTTGTCCCCCTTGAACTGCTTTTTGATGGGTGTAATTCAAATAACTTTGTCCCAAATGACTGGAAAAAAAGCAAATGTTATTCCTAACCACAGAAAAAAAAGGTCAACAAACAACTGGGAAGACTATAGGCCAATTAGTCTTACGTCATCCATCTGCAAGATTCTTGAAAGTCTCATTAAAGATATTATCATCCCCACTTTAGACAGTCAAGATCCCAAACAGCAAGGGTTAAAAAAAGGCAGAAGATCCTTCACCCATGTAATGTGTTTTTATGAACATATTAGTTTCCATCTTGATAATCAGACAGCATGTGATGTCGTATTTATTGATTTCAGCAAGGTGTTTGATGCTTTACCACACTGGGCACTTATGACATAATTACATAGGTTTAATATTAATATAAAATTGATTGACTGGATTTGCAACTGGCTTTAAAACAGATTACAAACGGTTATAATTAATGGCATACTGTCTGACTTGGGCCATGTCACCAGTGGTGTCCCACAGGGCTCCGTCCTGGGCCCCTGCTTGTATGAGCTATTCATCTCAGACATGACATCATACTGTCATACCCCCTTTATCAAATACTCAGATGATATAAAAATTGGTGACCCTTGCACTGATACTTATCAAGTTTCAACCATACAACAGGACCTAGATAAAATCACAGACTGGGTAAACTTATGGGGTTTGAAACTAAACAATTCTAAATGTAAGGTTATGCACCTTGGACCCCAAATCCCAAACCATTCCTATACTCTAGCAGGATTATTATTAAATACAACTGATGAAAGGGACCTTGGTATTACCATTTCCCATAACTTTTCCCATTCAAAACACATACATGATTCCATAAACAAAACTAACCGGGTCATTTGGTCTATTAAGAAAAATAATAAATCTAGAAATTTATGCAAGGCCTCATTTAGAATTTGCATCCCAGCACTGGTGTCCTTTCAAAAAAACTGAATGTGACCAACTGGAGAGGTGCAAAGGAAGTTTACTAAGCACATTCAGGGGATAAAACATGAAACATGTGGAACAAGAATCCAATCCCTTAACCTCATGACCCTGACCACCCGACGCCTGAGAGGGGATTTACTATTTCTTTTTTATATAATCCAAGACCCTTATCTACTGTCAGAACTGGGTTTTAAATTCAAAAACAACATTCATAACACCAGAGGTTATCCATTACAATTGGCTGGTAAACTTTTCAACAATCTAAGCAGAAAATTCTTTTTCACTCTGAGGACTATTAATCCATGGAATAAACTACCCATTGAAGTGGTCATCAACAAATCCAAAAGTATATTTAAACGTCATCTGGATAAAACTAATTACTTCAGGGTATAATCTTTCCTATTATAACATGTACTTAGTATAGGAGCACACATGGGCATTTCTGCCCCCTCGCTCCTCAAACAACCTTAGTATAAACCTTAGTATGTAATAAAATCAACCTGGCTATGCATTCCATTCAAAATTAAATACAACATACTTACTATTGTTTAGTTTGAAGAAGCTACAATAATACTTCAGCAAAACGTTTGTAGCAACTTGACCCAAAACAGACTTTTTTTATAATCTTATATTTATGCTAATGTTTCAAAACCTTACTGGTTTCTTCTTCATTTGCTTATATGGGCTCCAACATACTAGAATTAAAACAAAATTAAATGTTATCCCTTCCTACAAAGAGCTGAGTAACATGCATTGTGGAACACCATTAATATGTACATTTTTTTTCTCTAGAGGCATCCCTCCGTATCTTGCAGCTTTTGCTCGGTCTGTATCTGACGACGGTGTAGGCAAATCATAAGATCTGACTTGTGGTTTGTTTTATCTCTAAGTGAGGCTGCTGCTTCTTGCAGATCCTTATGTGCTGTGTTGACTGTATACAGTTCTTGTCTGAGCCCAGCCATGGAGTCCCAGATATTTGTCTGAAAAGCAAGGAACTCCATTAAGATGTGGTCACTGGAGACATCTAATGGAGATGGAGTTCCATTGTGAGACTTAGGGGAGAAGACTGTGCTGCTTTCCAATGCCAACAACTGACTTTGAGTGGGTGAAACAGGTGCTGGCAGAGCCACCGCGGTTCTGTTCTTTGCCATGTACTATTGGTAATATGGTAAAACTCCAAAAAGTTACTGGGAGGCACTGAACTGTGGAGGAAGATGTAATGGAGCTCTCACGCTAGGCAACTATTTCCTACTTAGATATCACTGGAAGTCTGGTATTAATATACTATTGATTGAGACTGATTAATAATATATTAAAATTTTTAAAAGTTTTCCTGAAAGTGTCAGTTTCCAGGGCAGCTGCGCAACAAACATTCTTCTCAGAATTAAGAGTGTCTCGCATAAAGAGGAAAACCCCACTTTGATTGATCTGGAGCACTCCCTTCATCTATGATGGGAAGATGTATTAAGAAACATAGAAACTGTCAGCAGATAATGAATGCTAGGTCCATCCAGTCTGTCCGTAGGCCCTATGCATTGTATGTGGCTACTGATCCTATGAGATCAATGGCTTGTCATCACTCCCTTCCCACTTAGGCTTCCCTTGTGCCAGTCCCAAGCATGCTTAAACCCCTCCACTGTGCTTGCCCCCACTACCTCCTGTGGCAGACTATTCCATGTGTTGACAACCCTTTCTGTGTAGAAAAACTTCCTCACATTACCTCTTAATCTACCCCCCTCCAATTTCATATTGTGCCTCCTTGTTCTAGGACTTTTTCTGCATTGAAAAAGCTCCCCTGCCTGCACCTTTTTTATACTCTTAAGGTACTTGAAAGTTTCAATCATGTCCCCCCACTGTCTCCTGTCCTCCAGTGAGTGCGTATTGAGGTGTCTTGGTCTCCCCTCATATGTTTTGTGGTGTAAGCCCTGCATCATCTTTGTTGCCGTTCTCTGGATAGTCTCCACCTTATCTATGTCCTTGCACAGGTGTGGTCTCCAGAACTGCATGCAGTACTCCAGGTGAGGCCTTACCAATGTTTTATACAATGACATCACCACCTCCTGCCTCCTGCTAGTGATACCTCTGCCTATGCACCCCAGCATACCACTGACCCTCTCTGCTGCCTTTGTACACTGCTTTGATACCTTAAGGTCATCAGAGATGAAAACTCCTAGGTCCCTTTCCTCCTTGGTGACAGTCAGCTCCTCTCCCCTCCAACCTGTAGCTCTCCCCAGAGTTCCCTCTACCCAGGTGCATTACTTTACACTTCTTTACATTAAACCTCAGTTGCTACATCTCTGACCATCTTTCAAGCTTCTCCAGGTCCTTCTTCATTTTCTGCACCCCTTCTGGAGTATCCACCCTGTTGCAGATCTTGGTGTCATCTGCAAACAGGCAGACCTTTCCTTCCAGCCCCTCTGCAATGTCACTAATGAAAACATTGAACAGTACTGGTCCTGGTACTGATCCCTGAGGTACCCCACTGGTCACCCCATCTAACCAGATTGTACCCCATTTACCACCACCCTCTGTCTCCTGTCTGTTAACCAGTTCCTAACCCAGTTCACCACCTTTTCTCCCATGCCCAGACTACTCATCTTGTTAATTAGCCTTCTATGTGGGACAGTGTTGAAGGTTTTGCTGAAATTCAGATAGGCAATGTCTACTGCCCCCTCCCTGATTAAGTTCCCTTGTCACCCAATCAAAAAAAACTATTAGGTTCATTTGACATGACCTTCCTGCTGTGAATCCATGTTGCCTCAGATCCTGCGCACCACTGGATTCCAAATGTGTCACTATCCTTTCTTTCAGCAGTGTCTCCATGATCTTTCCCACAACTGAGGTGAGGCTGACTAGCCTGTAGTTCCCCACCTCCTCCCTACTGCCACTTTTGTGCAGAGGGACTACATGTGCCCTCCTCCAGTCCTCTGGAATGACACCCGTGTTGAGTGACTCTGTGAACAGGGCTGCCAGAGGCGCTGCTGGTTCCTTACACAGCTCCTTTAATATCCTTGGGTTCCCACTGAATTCTGCAGGAATCGCAGCCCACACACAAGATGTTAATATTTCTCAATTGACTAGTCACAGAGGCCATTTCCAATAAATGCAGGACACTTCAAAATAAAACACTGTACTTTTTGATACCATTCACAAAAGGTCTGATGCTTAACTGTTGTGTGCTTCAGTATAAAAGTGTCCTGGCCTGTCTGTTCTGCGTGTTCTGACCTAGTTCACATAGAGTTGCCACCTGTCAGGTTTTTTTTACCTGGTGATCAGGTTTTTAGGGTCCCTATCAGTTAATCCGGTTTTGGTCTGTGCTGGTCAGGTTTTTGAGCCATTTTGAGTACTCATATACTTTTCAAAGAAATGTTGCCATCTCATTCATTGTTTCAGCTTCATGTCCAGGTTACAAACAAGTTCTGTTCTCAGTATAGCCCTTTGTTTGTGAAAGCAGTCAGCCTGGGAGGTGCAAAGTATGGCCGTTAACACCATTAGCACTTACTTAATCTAATTTTTTTCCAGTGCCTCTTTAAAGTGGCATAGCTGCAAAGCTGCCCACACCTTTTGTAACAGCAACATAGCCAGTTGTCTTCCACTTTCAATTTCCTGGTAAACATTTTCATCTCTATCAGAATTTAGGCATTTTAAATGTTTTGATTTTTTTTTTCAAGAAAAAAGTATGGTCACTTCTTTGGCTTTGAAACAGTACTGTGGACATGAAAAGGAAATTGAGCCAGAAAAATATATAACGTATACATTACAGGAAACAATTTCTTTATTATGCATTTTTCTATACCATGTGTACTGTTGTATGCTATTGACAGTATTTCCCTTGTCTCCCCCCCAGCTCATATCTGTAAATGAGATTTATTTTATCTCTGTATGTTTATCTGGCAAACCAATGTCAATAAATAAATACATACATACATACTGTGCATAAATAAATAAATAACTAGGAAAAATGTGGGAAAGTAATTTTAACAGGTACAGTATCTTAACATTTTTCGTTGAACTGCTGCTTTAAGTGTTGTGTTTTATTAATATAACAAATGGCTTTCTAAAAGGAGCAGTGCATAATGAATCATGAAAAGGGGTGTGGCTAGGGACGGAGCTTAGGATCCGGTTTTTGCCTCATCCAAAGGTGGCAACCCTAAGTTCACATCTATTTCCCTTTTTAAGGCCACCTGCCTTTCAGTTCTACACTCGGTATGTGAAGGTGTAAAACTCTTTTCTTTGAAATTCCTCTTTAGTAAACATTCTCTTTCTGAGAGTCTGTGTTTGCTCCCAAATGGCGACTGGACGCCCTAGCAGATTTCAGTGGGCCCCTTTTCAAAGTACCTCTTCATAACTCTGGGTGGTAAAAGAAAATGGCAGTTCAGCTTTGGAACTTTCTGGTAACTGGAAATCCACATACCAGTTTATCAACTAATAAATCTAAAAACAAACTACTGTACTGTATGCCACCTTTCACAAATGACATGGGTGCATCAAGCAGTTATACTTGTGCAAGAAAAATGGAATGCCACATATCTGTCATTGCTATAAAAAAGGTCTTGGGTCTTATAATCCATGTTATCTTCATTCTTATATACATGTATGTCAAAGGCC
The DNA here is from genome assembly GCA_016271365.2 of Neoceratodus forsteri. NCBI lineage: Eukaryota > Metazoa > Chordata > Ceratodontiformes > Ceratodontidae > Neoceratodus > Neoceratodus forsteri. Next base: position 733,555,315 of record CM057453.1, read on the forward strand.
CATCCTGGCACCTTATCTAGTTTGCACGACGATGCATCAGAATTCAAATTTTCCTTCATTAAGTGATGGCTGACATTCATGTTATAGACTCACAGTGCCAGAAACCACCTTATTTTGTTTTTATTTTAATTTTTTTTCTGAGAAAATCACACTGAGCCAAAGCTAGTTTTCATGTGTGTACCCTTAGCAATCATTTGATTGAGTCACACAAAGTGCTGTCATCAGTGGAGACCAGTCTGTATAGGTAGTGTTTAATTTTTTAAAGAGCCCACAGACTGCCAAGGCACTCACACTCTACCATGGTGTATCAGTTCAGTTGTATTGTTTAAATATGTTTTTAGTCTATAGGACTGTTACATATACTGTAACTTACAATACACACATACAAACTTCAAAGTACATATAAATACATTATGAAATGGGCTCAGTTCTTTGACAATTCTGACTGGTTGCTAGCTGTGCTACGAAAGTGTCAAGCCCATGGCTAGCAACTAATGCAGATAACCTCGTCTACAATGGCTGCTGGTATCAATTCCCCCTTTGAACGTTTGCATTTGAAAAAAGCCATCATTGTTGCCAACCACCATAACTCACACAAAACTGCATACCACATTCCTCATGTGCCAGAAAAGAACATACCATTACACTGTTGAACAACTCATCATACCTTACAAAATATTGTATTTTCATCATTTCTTTTCACTACCTTTCTGGTACAATATCTCCCCTACCCACTCACCCACTACCTGCTCTTTTACCTGCCCAACCTCCTGCTTAGCCCCTCTCCCTCTAGCTGAAGAATGGCCAACCTGACCTCCACTCCATAGTTCCCTCCCTTAGCTGCTCACCCCCGGGCACAGTCACTAACCTTCAGTAATTTATTAGCAGCTTCCAAACTGCTTCTAACACTGATGTGCTGTGCTGAGAGTGCTTCTCTAGTAAAGCATCTCCTCCCTGTATGCTGTAGACTTCATTTGCATCTCATCACCCATGCTGCCACTAGAACAATGTGAATTTACATACCGTAATGGAATGTGTGAGTGTGTGTGTGTGTGTGTGTGTGTGTATGTGTGTGTGTAGGTGGGATGGGATATTACCCTGACAACCACTACAATGAACCTGCAACTACAGTGGCCATAGTAGGACTACTATTTTATTTCAAAATAACATAAAGATTTAACTTTTTTGGTACCCATCATATGAACTTAAATTTTGACATACATGATAAGCCCAAGCTGCCCATTTCATAAGAATAATAAAACACTGTGGGGGTATGCGCTAGACACTTATAGAGAATGGACAGGGTCTGAAGGCACTTGGTCTACTGCCTTGTGCTTCACTACACCTAGTGTCTAGTACACATCCCTTTGTGTCTCATTGCTTATTTAGACCATTTAAAAGGAGAAGATTGAGAACCACAAGTCATAGCTATCATTCCCTTGGATAAATATATTACGAAGCATTCATAAATTTAGCTAATGAAAACAGGGGTGCAATACCTGTGTTATTTACCAAAACTGACAACTCATTTTGACTACCATATATCAGTTTTTTAAGAGTGGACGGTAATCGTTTCTCCGTTAGATCAATAAGTCAGGGATAGTCCAATAATACAATAATGCATTGCTTTAGATCAGGGGCACATTGGCACATAGATGGTTTTATAAAATGATCTCTGATCCAAAAAAAAAGCACACAATTTGCATAAAAAAATATCTAATCTGGGCTAACAGTTTCATGTGTGTACTAGTGGACCCTAATTTGGCAAAATTACCTTGGTGCTCATTATCTTTGAGATTTTGAATAACCTAGGATTTATATGTCTCAGTGTCCCTAGAATGTCTACACCAGAGGACCAATTTTACTACAGTCATATTCAACAAATTCAACCACAACTGAGACTAGTGTGCTCATTTGCACCTTTTCTCACATCCATTGTTTCAGTCTGTGTGGCAACAAAAAGTTTTCTGATAGACTGCTCCAACACAAAACAAATGTTAAGTGTTTAAGGGTACTTATGCTTGGCCAGTGGATTTTGAAACCAAACAAGACAAGGATTCAAAAGAAATCAGTGTCACATAAAACCCTTGCCCTACCTTGCACTGCATTGTTTCAGCCAAACCCAAGTCTGCATGCAAAATTGTCAATATATTTGAGTGTATTTTATTAAAAATATTAATACATTTTACACAGTTCAATATAAAAACTCAAAATTGCAAGAAAATGCAGACCATGCAGTTTTTTGTGGAAAATGGTGAAAATTGTGGATTCCGCAAAAAAATTGCAGGTGCAATTTTTCAGTGGCCCTGTTCATAACTTGTCCATCCTTTAAGGAAGAGATTAGGAAGTTGGCAAACAAACAGCATAATTTTTTAGGGTCTATGAACCTACCATAATTGGTGACAAGTAAGCAGCGATAATTAGGCCAACAGTTTAAAAAAGCAGATTTTAGTCAGTTCACTGTGCAGAGACTGTGAGACAGAGCACAAAACTGGCAAATTTCTTTTCAAATGAATACTAGCATATTTATTTCTAGGCAGTTTGTTTTGCAGTCCACAGGAACAGGCAGCCATCAATTACAGAGGCTGAAGGATGTCAGGTCACGTGACCGCCCATACCCAACCAGGAGGCAACAGAAAGTAAGGCTATTATTTATAAAGTTTGTTTTTTTTGTTAATTTCTTTTTAACCCTTCAATCAATCAATTAATCAAACTTTTTTTAACCAGACAGTTACATCATTGAGCAAGGCCATTTTCAAGATAGTCCTGGAAACATAGGACACATTTGTTTACAATAGACAACAATTCATAGTACAGCAAACAGTAATACAGGCTGTTATAGGATACAAGGTCAGAATTAGCTGTAGCAGAACATGTAAGGCAAGTGCAAATACAGGCATTGAAAGTACAGCGTATACAGGTTGAAGTCTGTAGAGTACAAAGGGAGGAGAGGAGAGGAAGGAAGGACACAGAGGAGGGCAGTTGGAAGAGAAGGTGTCAGACACATAATGGAGAGGAAAGAGGCAGCCGACTTGAAGAAGGCCCCCAGAGTAGTTAACTCAAGGGAGGGGGGAGGTAGTTGGGGGGTGGTTACCCTAGAGGGATGCCAGCTGACAGGGGGGAATAAGAAAGCCAGGGATATCCAGAAGTTAGGGGACTCAGTCCAGCAGGGTAATGCTTTACTTGAAGCAGTCACGCACCATTTTCAGGCATCTGTAGTGCAGCCATCTGAATGTATAGTGGCTGGGCAGCAGGGAGAGTTTAAGTGATTTTTGCATGTTATTCCAGAGGGCTGGTAAAAAGGAGCTAATGGCAGCCGAGCCAAGATGTGTCCTTGACTGTGATAGCTTAAGGAGGACAAAGGAGGAGTTCTTTAGTTCATAGGCACCTTCTGAACGTTCAAACAGGTCACAGATATGGAGTGGCAGTTTGTTAGACATAGCCCAGAAAGCTACATGAGGGCATTTATTTGCCTCCTCATGGAGAGGGATGGCCAGTCTAATGCTTGATACAATGAGCAGTGATGAGTCTGCAAGGGCAAGTTAAGAACAAATCTCAGTCCACGATGATAAGAGTGTATCAAGCTTTTGGAGTGCATACTGGGGGCAATGGCTGAATAGGAAGTCAGCGTAGTAATTCAGGGGAAAAAAGTTTGTTTGAACCAGCCACTTTCTAGCTTCCAGGGTTAGTTGGCATCTTATGCAGTAGAACATACCGAGGTGCTGCCTTAGCTTTTTTGTTAACTCATTTAGATGAGCACCGAAGGTGAGTTTATTTTCCAACCAGACTCCCAGATATTTAAATTTATTTACTAGCTCTAATGGTTCACTAAGGAGGGTGATAATCTGTGGGGTATCAGGTATCCCCGTATTGTGGGAGGAGGATGGGGAGATAAGCATGGCTTTTGTTTTTTTGGCATTTAACAAGAGCTTCAGATTCAGCAGGTTGTGTTGGAGGATGATAAAATCCTGCTGTAGCTCCTTGTAAGCAAGGTCCAGAGAGGGGTTGGTTGTGTAAAGGACTGTGTCATCTGCAAAGAGGTGAACGTTTCCTGCAAGCAGGCCAGAATCAATAAAGTTGATGTAAAGAGCGAAGAGGATAGGCCCCAAAATGAAACCTTGCGGGACTCCTCAGGGCAGTAATTTTAGTGGGGAGAATTCACCTTGAGCTTTAATTTGCTGTTTACGATTTGTGAGGTAGCAGCGGAATCACTTTACTGCAGCAGAAGTTAGACCGATGCTACCCAGAGTATCAAGAAGTATGGAATGATCAACTGTGTCAAATGCTTTGCTGAGATCAAGGAAGAGTGCATAGATGTGCTGTTTACTGTCCAGGGCTTTTAGCCAGTCATTCGACACTTTGGAAAGAGCTGACACGATACTGTGCTTTGGTCTGAAACCCAATTGGACTGGGTTAAGGGTGTTTTCATGATCCAAGTACTCCCTTAGTTGAGAGTTGACAATTTTTTCAAGTAGCTTGGATAAAATAGGAAGCGGGGTCTCCTGATTTGAACAGAGAAATAATGTGCGTGGTTTTCCAACTAGGTGGCAATTCCCATTGGATTAATGAACTATTAAATAGATGGGCAATTGGTGTTGCCAGATAATAAAAGCCTGCTTTTAGGAAGAAGGGTTCTAACGAATTGGCACCAGCGCTCTTTTTGGTATCCAACAAGAGAAAAAGGTCCTCCACCTGTTTAAAGGAAACTGGCTGGAACTTGAAGAGGGGGTGGCCAGTACAGGGGGCTGAGGTAAGGGTAGTAACTATGCTGGCAGTACTTGTGATGCTCAGTTTACTAACAGGTGATGCATCAAATGTGAGGCCTACAGTAGCGAAGTGGTTATTGAGCTGGTCAAGGACCTCAGACCTGTCTGTGTAGGAGGTATTATTTGCCACAATTTTGGCTGGGAGTGGGGTGGCAGGAGAATGTCCTTCAACCTCTCTCAGGATCTGCCAAAATTTGGCAGAACAGTTTTTGTTTACCTCCAGGGCTGACTGGAAGAACCATGATTTTTCCAACGTGACCAATTTGGTGCAGGCATTCCTGGCTACCCCAGAAAGAGAGCCAGTCTGATTCAGGCTGTAACTTCCTAGCCCTTTTCCAAAGGGTGTCTTTATATTGCAAGGCCTTCTTCAGTTCTAGGCTGAACCAATCAGATGCACGTTTCCTAGATATGACTTTTCTTAAGGGTGCATGTTTGCTGATAACCTTTAATAACAGATCCTGGAAGATACAGAATGCTTTCGGACACAGAGGGTGTGAGGTAGAAATCCTGCCACTTTATATTCCCAATATCTGTTAGGAAGACAGGGAGACAGAAGTATTTTGGGCTGTGCTTAAACTTGAAGGTAGAGGTGGAAGGAAGGAGTGGGGAGCACCTGACACAGGCGACTGCGCAGTGAACACTCAGGTCATCATGGAAGACCCCTGCATGTGAGATATTATGTGGTTTGCTGACAAGCATAAGGTCCAGTAGTGAGCTTTGGTCGCAGGGTTCTTCTTGTTAGGTCAGATAACCTCAGGGGTAATCTGAATTAGCCCATGTTCATCGCAGAGGTCCTTAAGCCTGTTGGTGCTGGCATCATTACAGTTAAGATTAAGGTCACCCATAATGATGCTTTCTGTGTTCGCTTTTTCCAGGAGGGAGTGAGTATGAGGCAGTATACACAGGCCAGCTGCAGGCGGTCTATAGCATGCTGTTACCAGTAAGGCTATTCCAGGCGATAGGGTAATTTTGAGGACAAGACATTCAAATTCTTTGAGCATTGCTATATGGACAATATCGGTGGTTAGGAATTTATCTTTAATATATATGGCAACACCACCTCCTCTGGTCAACCTGTCGCACCTGAACAGATTGTATCCAGGGATGTTAAGCATTTTGTCAGGTATGGAACTCTTCAGCCAGGTTTCTGAGAACATTGCTACATCAGGTGTGGCGTGTAGCACCCAGGCTTGGACCATGTCAAGTTTGTTGGCAAGGCTGCATACTTTCATATGCAGAAAGCTCACTCCCTTTAACTGTGGGAGTTTCCCTGGGGCAGTTAGCAGATGGGGGGGCCCGAATTTAGTTCCACACTACCTGAGCAGAGTAGCAACAGTACTAATAGATTCCTGAGACATCTTATCAGGAATCTCAGGAAGACTTTGTTAGCATGCTTGACCTGGACATGTCCTAGGGCAGCAGAACAGGAGTTTGATGGGCAACGAAAGTTGATCAGAGCAGATAATACTGTGCTAACAGAAAGGGTAAAGGGGTCTGCTTTGTGAATGTTGGGCATTAAGGGATGTGAAATGTTGTAGTTTTGTATGGATTACTGCCTTTGGATAGAGTTAACTGGGTGGTAGACACTGTTGGGCTTACTTCCTGGCCTATTGGAGTGTTCAGGCAAGATGAGTCTTTCCTTGCTGACCAGCCCCCATCCACCAGTCCCCCTAGCTCTGTCACCCCGGCATCCACTGGGACTTACCTTCTCTGGATATTCTCCCAGGGATTTCCCCCCGACAGGGTCAGCAGGGCCCCACTATAGCCCCACTGAGACATGATCCAGTTCTTTGAGGTGACCAGCTGGCCAAGTATGGAGCCTGCGAGGGACCAATTTCATCCTACTGGCCAGCAGCCTTTATTCTCCCTTTTTCTACCCTGGCATGGAGGAGGTAGCATGCAATGACACCAGTGGTTGTGCAGCACATGTTCCTGCATGTAGCACACCGGGCATCTGCTCTGCCTCAGCACCCCTATCTGCAGTGTCAGTGTGTCAGCCCCCAAGTCTTGCTAGGAGCCAGCCTAACACTGACCACTGATCTCCTGCCTCCCTGGAGGAGACCAGTCCTTGAGACACTCAATCCTCCTCCCCCCTGGCCGAACCTCTAACTCCTGAGGTTACTCCTGGCCTCCGGTTGTCAGCGCCACAAGCAGCCTGCTGGTTGGCCCACAAAAGTTGATTTTTAACCAGACAGCTCATTGCCACAACAAGGGTTAAGGTGGTGCTACAGTGCAACAATAGGAGCTAGAAATCTGGTGCTACTAACCAATGCAGGCAAACAAGATGCTAGGCTCACGGCTGCCATTGCATCATGTTGATTAGTGTGGGTACACATCAATAAGGTGAACAGGCAAATGTGAAAAGTGTACAGTGACATCTCAATGTTTTGCATGCCTCTGCTTTAGTGTTGTGCAAAATTAACACATTTTGTTATGTGGAATATTTCGCAAAATTCACAGATTTCATTATTTTGCTGTTGCGAAATGTGAAATTTCAATCTCCGCAGGTGAAAGAAATGGCAAAATTCACTGCTTGCAGGCAAAATTTTGCCATTTTCAGTACACAAAATCATCCCTGGTGTCTAGTGGTCCCACTCACCTCCAGCTGATCACCAGCCCAAATTGAAGAATTCTCTGTTCCCCTCCACTGAGATTTACATTATAATCATATCCCTGGTGTATAGTGGTCCCGCCCCACCCCACCCCGGCTGATCACTGGCCCAAATTGAAAATTTCTGTCCCCCGGTGAGATTTACATTATAATCATATCCCTGATGTCTAGTGGTCCCACTTCCCCAGCCAATCACTGGCCCAAATTGAAGAATTCCCCCCCTTGCGATTTACATCAATTTCCCAAATCCCCATCCCATGGTATAAAAAAAAAATTCCAACTCCTGGTGTCTAGGTGGAACCCCCACCCCCCACCCAGTCAGCAGATAGTGCTAATCCCCCCCACTCCACCCATGACCTCGAGCAGGCCACTAGCATAGCCCTCCACTCACCTTCATGGCTAGCAGCCTGACTGAGTGCTTCAAAGAATGAGTGCGTGTTTGTACAAGCATGGGCTCATTCTTCAAAGTGCTCAGTTGTGCTGCCAGCCATGGAGGTAAGTGGAGGGCTGTGCCAGTGGCCTGCTCAGGGTACTGGGGGGGAGTGGGGGGCACTATCTGATGATAAGGTGGGGTTCCACTAGACACCAGGGAGTCATGACATTTTTGTTATTATTTTTATACTGTGGGGATGAGGATTTTGGGAGATTTATGTAAATCTCGGGGGGGCTGGGAATTCTTCAGTTTGGGCTGTGATTGGCCAGGGGGGTTGGGACAACTAGACACCAGGGGTGGGATATTCGGACTGCGCCAGGCTGTGGCAGAAGCCTGGGTGCAGCGCAACTCGGATGCACCAGGGCAGTGACAGTGTGATATTCAATGGTGATGCACCATGGCACAGCACTATTGAATATGGCACTGTGGCCACCCGCATAGCACATGGCACAGTGTCACTGTACCAGTGCAAGTGGCCAGAGAGGAGCAGGGGGATGTGCCAGTCCAAGTGCCATTGCGCTAGGTGCAGCAACCATGATATTCAGCAGTGGATGTGCAAATGGAGCCATAATGCATGCAAGGCACAAATGGGGCCATTTTCATGTCATTATGGCCCCATTTGCATGCAGGTGCACCCATCCCCGGTGACTTGTGCCTGGCACCCTGCCAGGCTGCAGTCATCAGGGACCGACGCCCCCTGCCCCTCACCGGCAACGTGCTCCAATCACGGGCTGTAATATGTACTAAACTCCCTGGTGGTCAAGTGGACCTATGACCCTGCCCGGTCACAGGCTGTAAACATAAACTCCTTGGTGGTCCAGTGGACCTATCACCCCGCCCGATCATGGGCATGCATTAGTTCAATTATCCCTGGTGGTCCAGTGGTACCCGTATCCCCCTCCAAATCCACCCACTCATTCCCGTCACCATGCTCCCCCCGGTCAGTTGTGGGCAGCAGCACTCCACCCACAAGCCGGCCGGCCACCCACCGACTGACAGCATACAGTATGGCTGTATGTCCATTGGTCCACAGTGTGGGCCAATGAGCATGCAGACCATACTGTATTACACAGTCCCAATATATGAATGGGTCCATTCACATATCGGGACTGTGTAGTACGGTACAGTCTGCATGCCCATTGGCCCATGCTGTGGACCAATGAGCATCCAGCCATACCGTACGCTGTCAGTCGGTGGGTGGACGGCTTGTAGGTGGGGTGCTGCCACCCACCACTAACTGGGGGGGCAGGGTGGCGGAAATGAGTGGGCGGGTTGGGATGGGGGGTACGGGTACCACTGGACCACCAGGGATGATTGAACTAATTCATGCCCATGATCAGGCAGGGTGATAGGTCCACTGGAACACCAGGGAGTTTATTTATGTTTACAGCCCATGATCGGGCAGGGTGCTAGGTCCACTGGACCACCAGGGATTCTATTATTTAAAACAGCCCACGATTGGGTGCAGGGGTGGAGCGATGCCGATGGACCCTGGCTCTGGAGCTCAGGTGGCCATCCACAGGTGATGACTGCAGTGTTGTGCCCTGCAACACGGCAGCTCACTGTTGTTCCCTTTTTTTTAGGCTCAACTGTGTGCGACACAAGTAGAGGTTGCACCTACATCTGCTCAGCACATCCCGGGCTGAATATCGGGATGTGAAGACTATGCATGGGCACACCCCCCTTACTTGCGCCACATGTATTACTGATGCGCCCCGGTGCATCAGGATTTGTGCAGCACATAATCTCCTTTTGAATATCATGCTTGGGTGCATCAGTGGGTTCCGCATGGCACAACTCTGTTGCACCATGTGCAACCCGTTTGAACATCCCACCCCAGGGATATAATTAAATACAGTTAAGGGCAGTAGGACACTGAGCTGCAAAATTGTGGGCAAAAGTTTGCAATTTTGCAAAGTATTTCTCGTGGCAAAATTGCCGATTTCACAGCAATTTCACTGGTGAAATTTTATTTTGCAACATCTATACTCTATTTTGTCAAGATGCTGCCAGGCTGGCCAATAATGTCCTTTTTAAAGGATGTTCTTACAGTGACAGTAGCAACACTTAGAATGAACAACAGGAACAACTTATAAATAGTACTCAAACAGTGATAAAAATTCAAAGATCTGTTTAGTAATGGTTCTGTTTGAGACTATGATAGAAAAAACAAACCTATGAGGTAGATTTGGTTAGTAGTCAAAAGTGCGTTTACTAGCACAAACCATATTATCTCACAAAAGTTCTACAAAACCCACATAGGATAATAAGGTTTAGTAAAATAAAGTAGTAGTAGCAGTAGTAAAATTTACTTATACAGGATATGAAGACTGCTTCAAACACCATTAGGGCCACAATGCCCCTCTTTACAAGGTGCACCTGTTTTGATGTCAGTACAAAGTTACAATAATAAAACAGGCAATAAAAAACTACACATTTAACAAAACAGTAGATTACATAATACAAGACAAACAATTTTATATCATGTCACTTAAACATCTTCTAGCAATTCAAGTCACCTATTACATACACAATAAAAACATATTTCTTGCTTCATAGCAGAATTAAATTTAGCTATAGTCAGGTCCTGAGTTTTCAATGGTAAAGGAAGTTCTTTCCAAGTGATGGCAGCTCTGAACTGAAAAGTCAGAGTTACAAATCTATTTGTATGTTTGGGAACTATCAAATCTCTTGCTCCACTTTTACGTAAATTAAACTGATGAGTAGGACTAATAAGTCTCTCTGCCAGGCCAGTGGGATATCTGGTCTTATAGATTTTGTAAACTAAGTTTGTCCAAATTTGTTGTCTCCTGATCTCTAAAGAGACCCAGTTTAACTTAGTATACATATAACAATGATGGGTATCAATTTTACATCTCAATGCGAACCTTGCTAACCTATTATAACATATATCATGCTTATGTAACATTGTTTTATTTGCACTACAACATACATGACTTCCATAATCAATCAGTGGTATTATTAACTGATTTGCAATAACCTGTCTGTCCTTAATACCCAGACAGTGCATTATTCTTCTAAGCATGCCTATCCTAGAATGGACATTTTTGTTACCATATTTAGATGTTGTTCAAAAGATAACTTATGGTACTTATAGACCAAGACCTGAGTCAAACAGTTTCCATTTGCAGTTTTTATTTGTAATTTGTCATTTTGTGAATCTTTCTTAATTGTATTTAAACCAATTAACATAGTTTGGGTCTTCTTTGTATTTAGGACAAGACCTGAGGAGGCGAACCAAGCCTGCAGTACATTAAAATCTGTCTGCAAGTTGGCTTCCATTTCCCCCAGATCTACTCCATCAGAGACCAGAACAGTGTCCTCGGCATAAAGCCTAATATGAGTAGATTTTATGTAATGAGGAAGATTATTTATGTAGGTAATAAATAACAGGGGTCCTAGTATGGACCCCTGTGGAACACCATGAGTCACTGGAAGAAACCTAGAGACAATTTCCTCCACCAACACCATTTAAAATCGATCTTCCAGATAAGATCGAAACCAGTTTAGTAGTTTGGCTACTAGGCCTATCTGTTTCAACCTCTGTAATAGTGTTGAGTGGTCTACCAAATCAAATGCCTTGGATAGGTCGACGAACACCGCACCCACGGACCTCGACTCACCAAGCGGAGTTGCCACTAAGTCAATAAAGTCTGTGAGTGTGGTGGACATCGACACACCCCTTTTAAAACCCAACTGAAATTTATTTAACTTATTGTATTTATCCAAATAATCCATAAGTTGACTATGAATCAACCTTTCCAACAACTTGGATAGAACAGATAATAGAGCAATTGGTCTATAATTTGGTGGCCTAAAGTCTAGACCCCCCCCTTATGTACTGGTACTATTTTAGCCTGTTTCCAGGATCTAGGAAAATTTCTTCAATCAAACTCTTGTTAAAGAGATCAGTTAAGGGTTAGGCCACCTCATATGTGGAGTCTTTCAAAAATCTAATTTCCACATCATTAAGACCATTAGCCTTATTTGTTTTTTAATTTGTTTATTTCTTTTATTACTTCCTTCCTTGTTATTTGTTTAAACCTAAATATTGGAACTGTGTTTTGATCTGTTTGATTATCATTTACCTCTATCCCACAATGTCCCTTTTTATGTGGTCCACTGGGAATCTCAAAATCAGGGAGTTCAATGAAATATTTATTTAAAATGTTTGCAGCATTATCTGGGTTTTGCAGAACACCATGTTCAATGACTTTTATACTTCTTGAATTAGTTTCAGATTTGACAATGAATTTCATTAGAGACCAATATTTCTTTGGATCGTTAGTACCATTAATTTTGTGTTTATAATAAAGTGCTTTTATTTATGTTAGCTTTTATTTATGTTATCTTTTATATACGTTAGCTAAGGTGCATTTTGGGACATACAAGCGAAAAGAGAGATATATGTGGTTTGGTTAAGGTGCAGGCAGGCTAAAGAACATTCAGTCTTAATACAGTCTGTGTAGTATTGAGTAATAAAAATAAAGATTTCTGATTGACATTAGGTTACTGACCCTATTATGATTTCATGCTTGCCAGTTGGCTAATTCATACCCAAAATACTTAATATAAGATTTCAAAGTACATTTTCCAATAATAATAAATTGGTTTAATCTGAACAAACATTCCCAATGTTGCAAACATAATTATCTGACAATCTTATTACTGAAGCACCATAACGTTCATATGGTGATCGAGTCCTGGTTGTGAAACAGCTCCAGTACGATTCCCTCTTGGCTAGTTGTGAATCAGATCACCACCTCTGGGGCCCAGGGTGACTTTCTCCACAGTTCAAATGACCATACATGCCTAGTAGGTACCCTTATACTATGCCAAGGCTCACTATCCTGAAACTGACCTGCCCAGGCAGTATAGCCCGACAGGTTCAGTATCTGGACAGTGAGCATCCCAGCACAAGGAATCCAGGGAGACGTTGATGGGGTAAGGTAGTGGATGTGATGGCTTGCTACCTTACCCCTGTCCCTGGGATTCAACGTGATGGAGAATTGGAGGGTTGGCCGAGCTGCCCCACTGTTGTTGTGAACCACACCATGGCAGCTCGGCCTGCATGCTGTGTGGGTGTGGGTTCAATCTGTGCTGTGGGCAGGATGTCTTTTTACTGCTCCTACCCCTGTAACTGTTTCATTTCTAACTCCAAGGTCCACTCCCCCTCAGCGTTAGACATTTTAGTTATGGGTGGTGTTGGGGGTGGAGCCCCCCACGAGTGGTTTGTGGGGGGCGAAGCGCCCCAATATGCAAAATGATTTTACAAGCAGATGCCTGAAATTGTATTTTTGGGCATCTGATTGATTCGGCAGGCTACATTTCTGGCCAGTGGGGTCAGTATCCCGGGACTCAGGTTACTGAGTTTAGGGATACCATAGTATATCTGCCTAGTATTTTGGGGGGACTGCCAATAGTATGAGCAGCAATAGCAGAGCCTTCATTATGGTGCAGAATTGCCCTCATGTGATCCCCTATGCATTCCTTCAGTTTCCTTTTCATGTGGCCTATGTACTATAGTAAGCCCCACAAGAACAGATGGCAAGATGCATCATGTAGGTTGTATCACAGTAGATGAAGCTCTGGATTTCAAGAGGCTCATCAGTGGCTGGATTGTCAAAAGTACTACTGACAGTAAGAACATCACAGTATTTACACCTTATTAACCTATGGGTATCAGTTGGGAGGCTGGGGATCCAAGTTTTGGGGCATGAGGAAGGTTGAAGTCTGTGGACAACCGTTTCCTATATTCTGGACTGCATAAACCATTCATGGTGGCTGAGCCGCATATTACTGGAGTCTAGATTCTGTCTACAGAATTCCCTAATTCTTTCTGATAATCACTGCCACTTCATGTGCTCTAATGCTATAAGTGGTGATGAAATTCATGAGGGCATTCTGTTCAGGGGTTGAGGATCTATTCCTGGGTATTAGCAATTTATCCCTATTAACATCTTTAGCCTTTTCAAAGCCATGTCAATGTCACTAGTGCAATAACCTCTTTAAATAAACCTTACAACACCATGGCCACACCTTGGACCTGGTTTTCTCACTGGGTCTCAAGGTCACTGATCTCGAGATTGATCAGGTCACTTGGTTCAATCACTGCATGGTGAAGTTCTTGTTCAGGGCTCCCTCTGATGGTCCTTCCCCTGTTGAGATGGTCAGCTACCACCCTTTAAGGGTACTGTCCCCAGAGGAACTGATGGTGGTAGTTGACTTATCTGGTGTTAGTGCTGTTTGTGCAGGGGACTTGGGTGGGTCGGTGGCAGCCTACCATAGGGCTGTTTCTGACACACTCAATGCTATTGCACCAATCATTATATGACCCAGGTCTTCCTGCCCAAGACCCCTATAGTTTGATGGGTGTCCATGGGCGATGAAGGCCAGGGGTCAAAAGTTGGAGCATTGCTGGCAGAGGACCCAGCTAAAGGAGGATAAATTGGCATTGAGAAATCACTACGGTGACTATAAACGGGCAATCAACTGTAAGAAGGCAGAATTCCCATCCAGGAAGATTGTAGCAGGGAAGAACAGACCATCTCAGCTTTTATGGACTGTGGGCAGGCTTCTTCACCCTGTCTGTCTATAGTCGAAAAAAACCTTTTCAGTAGTACTTTGCAAAGGGTTTACTCTGTTCTTCTCTGACAGGGTATCCTAGATTTGGGCTGGGATCTTGCCATTGGTCTGCACCAGACCCACAGGGTGGTGTCCAGATGCAGCAGGAGCACTCCTATTGCCTGGACAGAGTTTTGACCGGTGAGGGTGGCTGAGGTCTCTAGGGTGATTTCAAAGTTGCAGCCTACTTATTGTGAACTGGACCCTAGCCTGACACATCTCCTAGTGGGATGTGTTGCTGTAATTGGACCAGTGTTCACTGAGATTGTCAGGTGCTCACTTTCAGAGGGGGTCTTCTCCAATGCCTTGAAGGAGACGCTGGTTAAGCCCCTTTTGAGAAAAAACATCTCTTGACCCCAGCGTCCTAGCGAATTATAGACCAATCTCCAACCTCCCATTTCTAAGGAAGGTTGTTTGGAACAGAGCAGCTGTGCAGCTTCAGGAACACCTGGAACCCAATGACATCTAACAGCCATTCTAGTCTGGGTTTAGGTGAGGCACAGCATGGAGATGGCACTAGTCCAGGTGCATAATGACCTCCTCATGGCAAGGGACTGTGGAAAACAGTCAATTCCCATTCTCCTCAATATGTCATCAGCATTTGATACTGTGGACCACATTGTTTTGCTGGATCACCTTAGACAGAATTGTGGACTCGCCGGTGTTGTCATCAACTGGTTTGAGTCCTCTCTCTCTCTTGGGCAGGAGGCAGAAGGTAGCAATGGGGAATTTCTCCACCCCTCCTTTGCCGCTGACCTGTGGAGTTCCTCAGGGTTCGATCCCATCACCAATGCTGTTCTCGGTGTATATGCTGCCTCTAAGGAGAATCATTAGACAGTACAGTCTGAGCTTTCACTGCTATGCAGATGACACTCAGATGTACATGTCTTTTGCACCAGGGACAAGTAGAGCTGTTGAAGTTCTGAATAAATGCCTTACCAAGATCCAGGACTAGATGAACTCTAGCTGGCTGAGACTTAACCTGGACAAGACTGAGGTGCTACTACGAACATACAAACATACAAATGTGCCAGCATAAACAGACCACCTGGTCTATCTGAGTTTGCTCGAGTGTGCAGCTAGCACCTCTAATTTGCAGCTGCCCAACCCCTTCCCTTTGTCATCACACTGCTGCCCTCCACGTCCCCCACCCCAAACCTCACTCTCCCCAGTTCCCTGTCCCATGTCCTTTTAAAGCTGTTCAGATTTACATGATACCACCCATTCTGGTAGTGTGTTCCATTTTGTTACAACCTTCTCTGTGAAATAGTGTCTCCTCCTTTCCCTCCTAAATCTTCACCCCCTCTATTCTTAGCCCATGCCCCCTGGTGTCCCTCCCCCTCCTTAGCTTAAAGACCCCACCTGCCCCATCCTTATTGATTCCCCTCAGATACTTGAATGTCTCTATCATGTCTCCCCCATCTCTTCTGTCCTCCAGAGTGTACATATTCAGCTCTCCCAGCCTGCTCTCATAGTCTCTCCCCTTCATTTCACAGATCATCTTCATTGCCCTCCTCTGCACCCCCTCCAGTAACCTGATATCACGCTTCAGGTATGGCCTCCAAAACTGCACACAATACTCCAAGTGCAGCCTTACCAGTGACTTGTAGAGGGGCAAGATCACCTCTCTTCACCTGGATGAAAACCCCCTCACTATGCACCCCAGCATTTTGTTTGCTTTTGCAGCCACTCTCCTCCACTGGGCAGTGTTGTTTATAGTCCCTGTTACCATTACCCCTAGGTCTTTCTCCTCCTCAGTGATCCCCAGCTTAACCCTCCAGCCAGTATTCTCTCCTTAGGTTCTTCATCCTAAAGTGCATAACCTTACACTTTTTTGCATTGAACCCCAGCTGCCACCTCTCTGACCACTTCTCTAGCTTGCTTAGGTCCCCCTGCAGCTGCTTCCATCCTTCCCCTCCATCCACCCCTGCTCCCATTTTGGTGTCGGCTGCAAACAGATTTACCTTGCTTACCACCTCATGCACAATGTCTGATATGAAGAGCACAAATAATACTGGTCCCAGCACAGAGCCCTTTGGCATTCCACTCATCACCGACTATGAAGATGAGAGCTCCCCTTCCACCACCACCACCACCCGTTGCAGCCTCCCACTCAGCCAGCTTGTAATCCAGTTTGTCATTTTTGCCCCTACCCCTACACCAATGAGCTTTTCTCCAAGCCTCCCATGAGGCACTGAATCAAAAGCTTTGCTGAAGTCCAAGTAAAGAACATCCACTGCATGACCCTTATCCAGCTCACCTGTCACCCAGTCATAATATTGTATCAGGTTGGGTTGACAAGACTTCCCCAAAACAAACCCACGCTGCCTTACATCCTGGAGGCCATTGTCCTCCAGGTACAACACCAGTCTTTCCTTTAGTATCGTTTCCATGAGTTTGCACACTATGGAGGTGAGACAATAATTACCCAATTTGTCCCTTGGTCCACTCTTGTGTAATGGCACTACATGTCCCATCCTCCAGTCCAGTGGCACACATCCCGACTCCAGTGAGGTGCTGTACAGATCTGCCAGTGGCTCCACCAACACCTTCATCATCTCCCTCAGCACCCTGGGGTAGATACCATCTGGCCCTGGTGCCTTGTCTATCCTCAGTGCCCTCAGTCCCTTCTGAATGAAAGAATTGCTGAGTACCTAGAGGCCAGTGGGGCACAGGACCAAAAGCAGCATGGATTTACAGCAGGAAGGTCATGTCAGACGAATCTAATAGATTTCTTTGACTGGATGACCTAAGTAATAGACCAGGGAAGGGCTGTGGATATGGCCTACCTAGACTTTAGCAAGGCATTTGACACAGTACCACACAAAAGATTGATAATCAAGTTAGCCAGCCTGGAAGTGGGTCCCAGGGTGGTAGCCTGGGTGGTGAGACCCCATCTGGAGTACTGTGTGCAGTTTTGGAGACCTCATCTATGCAAGGACATAGAAAGGATGGAAGCAGTCCAGAGGAGGGCAACTAAAATGGTGCAGGGTCTGCATCAGAAACCATATGAAGAGAGACTGAGAGAGCTTAATATGTATACCCTTGATGAAAGGAGGGACGGGGGAACATGATAGAAATGTTCAAGTACCTCAAGGGAATCAACAAAGTCCAGGAGGGTAGCATCTTTCAGAAAAAGAGATGTGTAAGAACAAGAGGACACAATTTAAAGATAGAGGGGGGACGGTTCAGGGGTAATGTGAGGAAATTTTTTTTCACGGAGAGAGTGGTGGACGCATGGAACCGCTTTCCTGGAGAGGCTATGGGGTCTAAAGCAGTGGAGGAATTCATACATGCATGGGACAGACATAAGGCAATTATAGTGGGGGTTGGCAGGAAGTAGGCTGTTGGTTAACTAAAATCTGCAGCTTATCCAGTAGGTAGGGAAATGGGCAGACTGGGTGGGCCAAGTGGTCCTTGTCTGCCATCAAAGTCTATGTTTCTATGTGACTCTACCTCCCTCAATTCTTCCATCTGTCACCTCCTATCTCCCTGTCCCCACCCTCCCAGTCCATGGTGGTAGCGGTCCCCTCTTTTCCTCTGTGAACACTGAGCAAAAGTATTCATTCAGTGCTTCTGCCTGTTCCTCTCCCTTTTCCATCCACTCCCCACCCTTTTTTATCCTCACTCTTGTCTCTTTGCACTTCCTTTTCTCCCTGATGTATCTGAAAAAAATCCCTCCCCCCATTAATTCCCTGCGCTAATCTCAGCTCCCTCTGGGCCTTGGCCTCTCTCTCTTTTCTGGTCACCTCCCTGGACCATCTTGCATACTACTGTCTGTTCCCTTCCTTCTCCATCATCCCACTCTCATTTTGCCCTCACCACCTCTACTACCTCACTGTTCAACCAGCATGATTTCCTTGCTCTGCTCCTCTTACTCTGTGTCTTGGTGCAGGATTCCATTGCCTCTGTAATCCCCCATTTAATAATATCCCATTTCTGCTCCGCATTTATCTCCTGCCTTATGCCCTCCAGTTTCCCTTTCAGTACTTCCCGCATCCTCCCATAGTCCGTCCCCTGAAGTGATTAAGCCTGCCTGAGGGCGTGATGAGGATGCCTCCTGGACAACAACAGGTTAGGTCCTGGGGTCGATGCCATTGATGGCATCCCCTAAGGTGAAAAATATGAGCGTGGTCTTCGACAACAAGCTGACATTTGAATCTTAGGTGTCGCGACCATCAAAAGCAGCTACAACCATCTGAGGAACACTGCCTGGATTAAACCCTTAATTCCACCTGAAGATCTGCTATTACTGGTGCATGCTTTTGTAATATCTAGACTTGACTACTGTAATGCTCTATAGCTCATGGTCAGTGAAGGGAACCTCTGCCGGCTGCAGCTAATGCAGAATGCAGTGGCCAGGCAGCTGATGGGACTACCTAGATCCTGTCATGTAACAGCAGTCCTGCTGAGTCTGCACTGGCTGCCAGTTATGTGGTGGGTTCTCTTCAAAGTGGGCTTGCTCCCTTATAAGACACTATACAGCTAGGGGTCCCAGCTACCTGTCTGACCTCCTCACTCCTTGCATCTTGGCTTGCTCCCTCTGTTCCTCCACCCAGGGCCTCCTGGCGATTCCGAGGACTGGGCTGGAAACCTCAGGTGATTGTTCATTTGGGGTGGCCAGCCTGGTCCTCTGGAATTTGCTTCCAAGAGCTTTGAGGAAAGCCCCTGTGGTGGAGGTGTTCAGGAGGGTCCTAAAGACCTACCTTTTTAACCTTGCCTATCCTGCCAATGTATTTTAAAATGCTCATTTATATTATTCATGTTGCTGATTATTTATATTGTATTTTATCATTGTTTTATATACTGCTATCTACTATTGTACAGCACCCAGAGCCCCTGGGATTGGGCACTTAACTAAATAAATTTTTACTTACTTACTTACAAGTTGTTCTTCTGCTCTCCATTCAAATGCTGCTTCAGTGCTACAGTTACAATGTACCTTGAGGAACTGGGTTGTGGATATGTTTTTGATGATGTGGCAGAGGTGGAAAGAACTTGCCAGCAGGACAGTATTCCTGTCGGTTGCTTTTGGCAGTAAAAAAGGGGGTAGTCTATAGACTACTGGGACAGTGGCCAAGTGGAATAGTGAGCTTGGGGCTGAAATTGAGAGGAGGTTCACCAAATGAAAAGAGGAATGGTGATTTTGGATCTTAAGCTACCAGACATTGATTGAGACATTCCACCAGCTATGAGCACTAAAACTCATTCCCTGCTAGATAAAGTGCAGGACTGCCTGCAGGTGGAACTGGTCAGGGAACATACAAGGCAGGCTACCATTCTTGATGTGGTGCTCACCAGCTTGAAAATGGTAGGTGAAATGGAGGTTGGGGAACCACTGGATACAGTGACCATAATACCATACAGTTTGAAACAGCCCAGGGTAAAAGTATAGCCTCGTCAAAGGCTGTGGTTCTGGATTACTAATAAGCATATTTTGACCAGTAGAAGGAATTAGTCGAGGGAAATCTCATTGAAGTGGACAAGATCAGGGGTGTGGAGGAGAGGTAGGGAGAAATTAAAGGGACTGTGCTTGAAGAAACTAAATCATGCTTGAGAATGGTTATCAAGGAATGCAAACACAAGAGACCAATCTGGTTCCAAGTAGCCCTCATTAGCTCCAAGGAGAAATGGGGGGTTGGGGGTGCGGGATGGAGTGTGTTCTAGGTAAAGATAAAGGAGGTCAAGAAGGTGGTCAGGAATGCAAAAGCAGAACCAGATCTCGTATAGCTGAGGAGGTCAAGGAAATGGAAAATGTTTTTAGATATATCAGGGAAAAAATGAAGACAAGAGGGAGAAGTTTAAGGCTGATGGAAGGGGGAGGGTAATACAGTACAAAGAGCATAAGGCAGCCATTCTAAATGACTACTTCTGCTCAGTATTCACAGTGGAGGGAAAAAAGGGAGCTGCAAAAGGTATCCCAGGAATAGGGCAGGTGGAAATAACAGTAGCTTGAGAAAGAAAAGGGCATGCAGCCTGGAAAGTGGATAAGACACTAATTCCAAATGGGATGCTTCCAAGGATTCTTGTGGAATTAGCTCTGGAAGTGGCTAAACCCCAGGCAGGGCTATTCAATAGTTTACTGCAGTCAGGGAGGTTCTGAGAGACTGGAGTATAGCGGATGTGGTTCTTCTCCCTAAAAGATAGAATAGGGAGGGAACCAGTAAATTACAGACCCATCACTCTTACCTCCACTATGGCTAAATTGATGGAGGTACTAGTCAAAGAAGACCTGTTGGTCTACCTGGAAATCAGTGGACACCAAGATGGTAAACACTATGCTTTTTCGGCAGTGAGGGCTTGTCAGATCAACCTGATAGTATGCTCTGACTGAGTTACAAGAGCGGTGGATTAGGGACAAACACTAAATTTTCCCTATTTTGATTTCAGCAATGCAGTTGACTCAGTGTAACACAGAAGGCTTCAAAATAATTTAAAGAACTTAGGTAAAGTTCAGGACCTAGTTAATGGGCTGGAAGTTTACAAGGTGGAGATGGTAGACAGGGGTGGATAACAGTGTCAGACTAAGGGAAAAGGAGGCCACAAGTGAGGTGCCACCAGCGTCGGTCAAGCATGTGCTCATTCATTGGCAGCTCAGTGGGTAGCCCAGCCCTGGGAGAGAGAGGAGGGCTGTGCTGGTTGCCTGATGGGGTTCAAGACTGGGGGGGTGGTTCGGGGTGGTAGAACACTACCTGCTGAGGTGGGGGGCAGGAGGTGCACTAGACCACCAGGGATTTAACATTTTAATTCATGGACTGGGGATCTGGAGATAGGGAGGGCGTGTTCACTAGACCACCAGGGAAAAAATGTCTATAATACTATATGGGGGAGTCAGGGATTTACACTGACTGGACATGTTGAGCAGGTGACTAGGTGGAGGGAGGGACTGCTAGCTACCAGGGCTTTTTCAATTACAGGTTGAGAAGATGATCAAGTGGGAGGAGGGATCGCTAGCCACCAGGGCTTTTTGAATTACAGGTCGGATGTGTGATTGAGGTGGGGGGAGGGACTACTAGCCCCAACAAAATTATTATTTTTATTTCAGGCCGGGCTTGGGATGGGGGCACTGGACACCAGGAAAAGTATTCTTTTTTGTTTTCCTTCTGCCAAAATCTGAATGGAACAGGACAACATTTCACCCCAAATATTCAGAAATTTTCCGATCTGCCACAGGCGGAAGTTCAGAAATGTCCATGAAAGTTATCAGATTTTCTGAAAGTTCTGTTAAAGTAGAAATAACAACTTTTGCACACCTCTAATTGAGATCATCTAGTTTGAGCTGTGGTAACCCTTGCAGGGTTCCCCACATCCTGAAGAGGTCTCTCTGGGCACTACCGTATCGCCTTTTCTCTGATCCCCTCCAGTCCACTTTCAGGGTTCCTCACATCCTGAAGTGGTCTCCAGGGACACAACTCTTTCCCACATCACCCTCTCTCCTTCCCTTTTTTCTTTCACATAAGCACTTGTTTGCTTATCAACCCAGCACTTATAATTGTCCACTCTTTCTACCTATTATGCACAACAATGTTGTAACACTGTAACATCTGCCTTACAACTGTATGGTAATGTTGATCTTGTAACTCAAATGTTTAATGTCTTATTCCTATTGTACCCCTTCCCCCAGGTTGCACCTGGAGACAAGCAGCTGGTTGCTCAGTGTGCTTTTCTGGTGAAACATTTCAATAAATAAATAAACATGTTTTTTAAAGATTACATTAAAAGAACCAGGTACCATATCCAGGATTACTTTCCTGGCCAAGATACAAAGTTGGAACTGGTAACTCTGATCAAGCTTTTCAATGTTAAATTTATAGGGGCTTAAAACTGCACAGTTTACACATGTGTGCAATTCAATTTAAAAATCTCCAGATGTTTGGCTGCTTAGCCCCCTGTAAAGTTAAGTACAGTATCTGAAATTTGGCACACTTCATGAGATGGGGCTTTGAAATTACCAACTGGGTCCCAATTTGAAATAGCAGTTTTAAAATTAGATGTCAATAACTGAAATACATTTTGGAAAACTTTTCATGGAAATTTCATAACATGCTTCAAAACTGTAATTTCATCTGAAATCTATCAGAGGAAGTTAAATTTTGCCAATCCCTACTGATCTGCCTAGAGGCCCTCACTCATTTGATTTTGTCATCTACCATGAAAATAATGTTTTTATAATGCTGCAATTGTAGAAATAATTTTGCTCTGCTCAGACATTTTGCAGGTGTAGTTTGGTTTGCTCATGCAAGTTTTAAAACACTTTGGTTACCTGTCATATGCTAAAGATGCCCCCTTGAGTCCAAATCAATATTGACCCTGCAGCATGTCCGCCGCCTAACTAGAAGATCGGACAGTCTAACCTTTACAATACCTCGCTGTTGGACCGCTCAAGCTCAGCATTCTTACCTTGTCAGTGCCTCCACCTGGTTCAACTTGATACCTACAGAAATCTCCAACATTGCTACGACTGGTGCTTTTAAGTGTAAACTGCGTCAACACCTCGTGGCTAGTGCCTTCTGTGATTGCTTCTTATAATCCCCTCCAGGCATACTACCCTCAAGCATCCCTCCTCACTGCCTCAGCTCCTTCTCCTCTCCTACCCCCTCATTGCTAGGTATAGGATGAATCTGTCTCCTTTTCCTTTTCATCCACCCCTTTCCTCCTCCCTTGCTGTTTCCCACCTACCACATACCCAAAGCAATGCCCTCCCCATTTCTCCCCTCCTCCCTCCCTCTCTCTCTCTCTCCCATACCACCCCCCACCACCACTCTTCTTTCTCTTTCCCCACTAACCTACTCCTAACAAAGCATCACTGAGCCACCTATGACTTGTATTGTATAATTAACTCACAACACAATTCCTTGACAATGCCTTTGGCTGCTATTATTGTAACCTTACTTGTCTTTTTTTTGTAAGTTCCATTGTAATGATCATGTTATGTTTTGTACGTTATTGTCCTTATTGCCTTGATGTGGAACCTTTGTAAAAGAGCCCTCGGCTCAAAGGTGTCATCCGAAATACAAATAAATAAAATAAAATAAAAAAAAAAGATGACTTTGAGTGTCATGATGACCACTCAGCAAGAGCACTGATATTTTGTCCCCATCTAGGAAAGCTAACTGGGGATTATAACCCCATTCCCAAGTTTACAGAAAGGTCATCAAGAGTGCACAGGAAAGGGCAGAGGCTGTCATATCAATGACCCACAAGACCATAAATAAAACCAGGGTATTCCTTGCATGCCCATTTATAAACATTAGGTTATCACCTGTCAAAAGTAGATACTGAAGTAGTCTAAAGTTGCAAAAGAGTAGGAACATGTGCTGTGGGACTGCTACACCACTACACTACTGAACCACCAGAGACCATTACCTCTGGGTAGTAGTTGAGTGTCCACTGGACATCCAGAGCACTTTTGGACCTGGACCACCAGAACCCACGACATAATGGGGGGATAGGAAGGGGGATATTTCTGGGTTTGACACCTGTTTCAAGCACTGTGATCAGATATCAGTCTGATATTGCACAACACACATGGTGCAATTTCAGAGCAAGGGCCAGGTCACGGGTACATGGTGGGTTGATTTTGGGTATAAACCCTATTTCCATCTATTAAAGTAGCAGTGCACCAAAACAGGAAAAAAAAATAGATCCTACCTTTTTTCATTATAAAAGATTCCAAGCATCTTTCAGTTTGTTTTTGGTGGTAACTTTTCTAGTTCAACTACAATTTTGATTATATTATAAATGTTTTCATTTTATTTTTCTTCTGCAGAAAAAAAGATGACCACCACATTTTGATAAGAAATTGCATTGTTGACCTGGCAAGGGTTAATGCACAGTAAGTGAAAAAAAAGCTCATATTTTTTGTGGCATAGGAGGTACCTAGAAATGTAGATTTGTCAGGTATGCTAATATTTTTATGAACTGTATCTGAAATTAGCTTTTTGGAAGAAAGCATTTTTGATTGCACTGTTGTTTTAACATCTAAACTGGCAATTTATATTGCAGCTCTGTTGCACAGCCTCCTCAACCTACAGCATGCATTAATTTTTGCCTATGGTAATTCTGGATGGCAGCAGTCTGTGCAGCAAGATGCACCCATTTTGCCCTGCCCCAAAGGAAACATAATCAGGCCCATTTTGGAAGGAAGATTTCCTGTCCAGAATTCTGCTGGATATGTCAACAGTATATAACCATTGTAAATTCTGTTAATGTTCATATAGATTCTAGGCAGGCTTCTCCTGTCAAACAGCTATTAGAAAGGTTGCACTGGCAAGCAAACAGCACCTACGAATGCTGAATATTGAGTCTTACAGTATATGTTTTAAAATTATGCATTTTATATCCAGCCCTATGGTGTGTGTATATTACATACTGTAAACCATCCAAAAATTATATATATATATATATATATATATATATATATAACTTACTACATCTTCCATGTCAAAATACAGTCTTGCACAGTGGATCATCAAGGGTGCTGCATGACATTATATGGTAACACTCCAAATAACACACGCAAATATATAATCTTAAGGAAGATGTGTTTCCTGAAATCATTCACTCCATAATATATACACAGTAACCTCTGACAAAAACATGCTATTGCCTCTGCATTCAGTGACAGTTTTGATACACATACCATCCATGTCAGAAGGCAATACTCTGGTTCAGATGACTGCTGACAATCTAGGGATCACAGCATGGGGCCTGGGTTATAATGGAATAAAATTACCATCAAATTGTGCTGTCTCCTTCATGCAATTCTGCCTTCTGTGTCCTTGTCATGTACAGAATGTGGCTCTTAAAAATCTAAATTAGGAGCATTGCTTCCTCCCATTAATAACTTTGATGTGGGTAACTTGTACACTGGAGCATTAGAGCTGTAAGTGAACCACAGTTCTAAACCCACCCCCTTGCAAACAGTAAATAATTACTGAAATTACAAATGTATGGGGGTACGTTTCTACTAAATGAAAGTGAAATCATTGCTTACAGAGTTTTGAAAGTTGCATACACGTGCATTTTAAGATCAGGGATGCCCAAAGGCAACTGTTACTCCTTACAGTTGATAATAATTATTGGAGCTGTAGTCCATTGCTTAGTTGTTCACTGGTATCACACAGTCCTTCAAATGCTGTGCCAGCACTGTTTCTAGTAGTGAAATCAACATCTTCTTATGGCTACAGACAAACTCACATAACTTGAGATTCACAGAGGTCTATTCTCACACCATTAACTTTGTTTGGAACAAACGGCTATCTAGGAAATTCATTGAAATCAATTAAAGCACATGTCTAAATTTAAGGAACTGGTATCTGCAGTTTCAATAAAAATAATTCTTAAAAAGAATTGTTTAAAAAATCATTATTGATACTACTATGCAGGCTGGTTTATTTAATCCTTGGCAACTGGTAGCATTTATGTGAACCATTCTGTACAATAATGAAATTGTTTTGGATAAATTACTCAAAACTGCAAGCACAAAACAAACCATTGTCTGTCTCTCTCTCTTTCTGTCTCTCTCTCTCTCTCTCTCTCTTTCTCTTTCTCTCTCTCTCACCACCTTACCAAAGAATAAGCATTCCCAGGGTTCATAGTGACTCCACCTCAATGGTGCTGCAATACAGCCACCAACTCCACCAAAGCATTGCTTGCTATTGCTGCAGGTCCAATGCCAAAAAGAATAATTTGTGATGTGATACTTCTCACTGTCAAGCAAGCGGGACAGTCAGCAGAAGTGTGGAATCTGAACATCCAGTAATGGGCTGTGGAGAGTGGGGGCTCAGAGCCTGCTGAGCTAATGCTGATAGAGGTGTGCAAGACTGTGGATGTTCACAATTGCATCTTTCATGAAATAAGCCAAAACAATCGGCAATGTTTACATACTTTTAAGTTCTAAAATTGATTTTGAAAAAATCCTACAGTAATCATTCAGCAAGTGATTGCATGAAATGTAATTCCAATACTCACCCAACGTGTGTGTGTGTGTGTGTGTGTGTGTGTGTGTGTGGTGGGGAGCAAAAGTTTGCATCTTTGAGTGCAAACCACATCGTCTTTGAATTGCAAAGTACAGTCATGTGACTCATCAGTTGTTCCACAGATGGACTGTTGAAGACCTAGGGTCCCATATTCAATAGTCTGACTTAGAGCCACACAAGGTCTGTATCATGCTTACAAATTAGCTCAGGTCCCTGAATGTGTTACATTGAACAAGCCAGTGGCACCAAAACTGACAGGACATGTTATTAATTTGTAAACATATTCAAAAGTTTCTTTTTTTATTGAACTATTTTCTCTCTTTTTCAATTTTTGCTTATAAGAATGTTTTCCACCTAATAGTATTACATCTAATACATAGAGCAGCATTTCCCCATAAGCTGATATACCACAACGTGTTTTATTCCTGTGCACTGTGACTTCATTCACAGTGATATCACTAGTGTCCAATGTGCAAGAAGATGAGTGGCTCCTCTTGGTCAGTTGGTACATCATAATTAGTGAGGGCACAATGCTGATGAGGTATGAAGGGGAACAGAATTAGATATCTCTGCTTCCCAGTACAGCACTATTCCACACAACACACATAGAAAAGCACTGTCAAAAAGAAAATCTAGTTAGCAAAAAGAAAAAGAAAATGTACTTCAGATTCAGATACAAGGAGTAATAATTTACTGTTAATATAATGTTAAACTTAATATGTCATTAAGAGGTAAGTCCTATATGTAAATATAAAATGTGTAAACTATATGTCTAAATTAAAGGTGCACTTTTTAAATGATAATTCCAGTCTAGATATCTAAATAGTTGCTACCAAGAGGAACCTCAAATAAACAGATCAAGATATGCTACTTCATGATTACAGTACTTCATCATCTTTTGGTTTGTGTATTTTAAGATTTTGTGCAACGTACTATATATATATATATATATATATATATATATATATATAACTATTTTAGATATATGTCAAATGTACAAAAGTATATCTATTAAACATTCAAGATGCATCAGAAGATATTATAGGAGTGCAATCACATACCCATGTTTAGGGTTGAGTAGGGTGTTTAATGTTAAACCCCAATTTTTGAACATTAATAACTTCACAACCACTGACCCGGTGGTGTTGAGGGTCGAAGTGCTGGATGCCACACCTTGCACCATGCTGGTGACCTGGATTTGGGAGACGGCTTGGGTTGTTGGGGGTTGGCTGGGACAGGGGAGGATTGAGCATCTGGAGAACTGCTCTCCTCTCCTGGGGAGGGGTACATCTGCTCCAGTCTTAGTGGCTCCTGGTGGTGGCTGGGGGCAGCGTGACTAGTGGCAGCTTTCCAGAGGACAGAGTGACAGCAGATGCCTTATGCGTCAGTGTGGGAGTGTGCCCATTGCATACAGGGTGTCCTTGCATGTACGCACCCCCGAGGGGAAAATGAACACAGGAAATGCCCTGGTATCTGGACAGGCTAAGGTGGGGCCAAGGATGCCTACCATGCCCACAGTTAGGTCCTGCCTGGCCAGTCGCTGCATCTCTCTTCCTCTCCCTGGCCATCCTTCTAGAGTATAGATAGAGTACTGGAAGAGTATAGCAGTCCCAGGGGACTCAGAGTCGGGGGGGTGCGGTGGTCAGTGGAGCTGGAGGAGGGCTCCTGGGAGCAGCAAGCCAGTCCAGGAGGATCTCAGACGTGGCGGGAAACAGGAACCCCACCCCCACTGGAGAGAGATCTATGGGGCCGGTGAAAGGAGGTAAAGAGAGTTAAAAAAAATGTATATAACTTCACAACCATTC
Organism: Neoceratodus forsteri; assembly: GCA_016271365.2. Taxonomy (NCBI): domain Eukaryota; kingdom Metazoa; phylum Chordata; order Ceratodontiformes; family Ceratodontidae; genus Neoceratodus; species Neoceratodus forsteri. The sequence goes on from CM057453.1 coordinate 733,583,556, forward strand.
AATGGATTTGCACTACATTTTTCATGTGCTGTCTCATAGGGCAGATCTCTTGACATTCCAAGTTTTGTTCTGAACAGATGTGTGGATTCTGAGATCTGGATAGTAAAAAAAGTTACATTTCTTGAGGTTTTTGAATTTGTTTATCAGACCCTAGTGTCCAGGCGGTTTGGAATTTTGGTCTGAAATATTCAGCGTGGAAAGGGCCTGGCCCACAATAGTGCCTTTTGCTGGTTTGGTGAAAAAATATTAATCTGTTCCAGAGTTATGAATTTTAAAAATGTTGGTTCAGAGCATGCTCAGTGAGCACTTCAAGATAGCTGTATGAAATGAAAAAAGAATCCTTTTTCATCTCTATCTTGTTCATTGGGACTCAAGTAGATTCTCCTCTTAACTGTTGGAAAAATGACCTCGAAATGTGAGATTTTTTGCATTTTAAATCCTTTTTGTGACTCGTTTCCACTTTTTTCATTTGGACTTCATACGGAAATTTTCATACAAATGAAAATATCTTACAATCACTATTTTTCCCTAATATCATAGAAAATTTTTATATGAATAAAGACTTCATACAATCCTTATTTTTTCCAGATGTCTAGTGTTGCTCTGCACCATCTGATAACCATCCCTATGATTATTTAATCTTTCCCTGGACTAGTGTCTAGTGGCACCCCATGATCGCTGTCCCCATATTGTTTAATATTTCCCTGGTGTCTAGTGGTTCCCCCTCTGATTGCCAGCTCCATATTTTTTTTCTGTTTCCCTGGTGTCTAGTGGCCCCCTTCCAACTGCCGTCCCTGTATTTTGTTAAGTATCCCTGGTGTCTAGTGCTAGCCCCCCTCTCTGGTCACCATCCCTGTATTTGTTTCAGTTTCCATGGTGTCTAGTGGCCCCTCGATCATGGTCCACAAATTTTGCTATGTATCCCTGGTATCTACCTCCTTGCATATGAACAGTACTTTGTGAAAGCCCCGCTGTTTAAGGCAGCTGCTGATTGCTTTCTGTTGTCGCAGACGGTCTAGCCCCTCTGCCCCCACCACCACCCTTCCTCAGCTCTCCCTTAAGTAGGCTGATAGTGGTCACATGGGCTGAAATTTAACCTATCAGCCTAGTTTTCCATCTGCAGGTTATCTTTTTCTGCCACTAGGGGCATACCTAATAATTTCAGCTACCACAACTTCCTAGCTGACTGAATACACTGCTGTTCTAACAAGACACACCTTGCTGCAGGTCTTTGTTACATTACAGAGCACAGATACAGGCTGGAAAGATTCCCTAGCTGACTGAATACACTGCTGTATTTAACATGATATACCTTGCTGCAGGTCTTGTTACATTACTGTGCACAGTTACTGGCTGTAACAATCCCAGTCGCTGTTATCCCTCCTCATAGCCCCTATACTCGCTACCGTCATGGCTGTTCCCTCCACCCCCCGGCTGGACCCCCCAGGTGTGGGACTATCATTCCCATCCAGGCGGGCCTCCTCGCCCCCAACCCTCCCCCCTCATGGCAATCCACCAAGGGGCTAAAGATTGCCCATCTAAACGTCCACAGCATCCTTTACAACCTTGTTGAGCTTACTGCCTGGGTTGCCCACTACAAGCCAGATATCTTGGGTATCACGGAAACGTGGCTAAAGCCACACACTACCAATACAATGTGCACCCTGCCAGGGTACAGCCATACCAGACGTGATCATGGGGGGAGCAAATGAGGTGGTGGGGTACTGCTCTACTATAAGGTACACCTCAATGTGACTGTCATTGATCACCCGCCTACCCCCCCCCAACATGCAAGCTCCTGCACACTCTTCTCCTGCTTGGACACACAAAAAAAAATCCACCTGATCTGCTGCTACAACCCTCTTAGAGGTGGACTACCTGGACTCTCCTCACTTCTCCACAGCGTCAGTGGGCACAAATGAAGTCCTTATCATAGGAGACCTCAACCTTGACTGGTTGGGCACTAACTCTAAATCTTACAAGCGCCTGCTCTCGGGCCTTGCCCTGAGCCAAATTATATCTGAACCAACAAGGCCCTCCCCCCAAGGGGACAAGGGTTCGCTGATTGACTGGATCCTGACCACTAGACCTGACAGGATCACATCCTTGGGTATCCTACGTGATGCCATCTCGGACCACTCGCCTATCTTCTGCACTTGGAGCACCTCTCAGGCAAAGATTCCCAGTAAAGTAATACAAATGAGGGACTACTCAAAGCTCTACTTACCAGACTTCCTCACTGACCTTGGTACAATTGACTGGTCAGCGGTTACCGCCTCCTTGGACTCGGACCAAGCACTGGATGAATTCTTAGTCAAGTACATCCCGGTGCAGAACAAACATGCCCCTCTTACAAGGAGGAAGGTACAGAGCACCGTCACCAAATGGCTTCACGGGGGCCTATTCTCCCTAATGAAACTCAGGGACAAATGCTGGGAAACCTACAAGGCCTCCCAAAGCATCAGTGATCTCACTGCTTACAGGTGCCTCAGAAACTCCAGTAAAAAAGCCATCTGGGCAGCAAAAAGTGAGTTCTGCCAATCCTCCCTACTCTCCTCAGCCAGCAATCCTAGGAGCTTCTGGCAGAACATTAGAAGTGCGGTTGGGGGCTCTGCAAGACCGCAAGTCACGGACTTGCTCATTGACAGGGCTAGCTGCAATTACCCACACACAATTGCTAATACCCTTAACACTATGTTCTCAGAGCAGCCCCCTTCCCAGCTTACTCCCCAAGTCCCCAAACTCTCAACCACCCCAGGCCCAAGTCCCTATCACCCCTCAACTTGGCCTGAGGCCCGACCCTCCTTCTTCCTACATCAGGTATCTACCGTACAGACCCAGAGGCTGCTTGCTAGCCTCTCCCCTCATACTGGAGCAGGGCACGACAGCCTTGAGCCAAAGCTGCTCAAGCTAGGAGCTCACCTTCTCACCAGGCCCATAATGCATATATTCAATTCTTCTCTAACCACTGGTATCATCCCAGATGTCTGGAAAGTGGCCAAGGTTATCCCTGTTCTTAAACAAGGAAACCCCAAAGACCCCCTGAACTACCGACCTGTAGCTATCCTGTCGGCCGCCTCCAAAATTCTGGAGAAAGTTGTGGCCTCTCAGCTAACTGAGTACCTACAGGAGCACAACCTCCTCTCTCCGGCACAACACGGGTTCAGGAAGGGACACAGCATGACTACCACCCTCGCTGTAGTCACCTTGCAGATCAGAACTGCAACTGACCAGGGCTACCTCACTGGAGCGATCTTTGTGGATCTGTCCAAAGCCTTCGACAGGGTAGATCACTTCCTCCTTAGCTCCACTCTTCTCTCCCTCGGACTCTCAAACTCCGCCCATGCCTGGTTCCTCAATTACCTTACTGGTAGGAAGCAATACACCAGCTTTAACTGGACTCTCTCCAACCCCACCACCGTGCAATGTGGAGTCCCACAAGGATCTGTCCTCGGTCCGACGCTCTTCTCCCTTTTCATCAACGAGCTACCCTCTGTCTCTACCCATGGGCTTACCACCCTGTATGCTGATGACCTTGTCATTCTGGACAGCGCATGCGACATTGACACCATCAATTTCCAATTAAACTCCGACTTCAAGCGGATCCAGTCATGGCTGGTGGAACACAAGCTTACCACCCATCTTAAGAAAACCCAGGCTATGATCTTCGGCTCCCTGAACAAAACAAAATCCAGCCCTGCCTCCCTACTAATCTACGGGGCTGATGGCGTGCCCCTGCAGATGGTGGCCGCTGTCAAATACCTGGGCGTCACTCTGGACCCTCAGCTGGATCTCTCCTTGCACATCTGTAACGTCTGCAAGTCTACAAGCATCAAACTTGGTCTCGCCTACAGAGCCAAAAACTGCCTGACCCCGGCTGCTCAGGTGGCCCTAGCTAGGGGTGTTCTCCTCCCCTCTCTCTGCTATGGGCTAGTGACCTTTGTCCCCCTGCCAAAATCCAGCCTCTCAAAATGGGACACGGCCTACAACAGCATCTGCCGCTTTGTGCTATCTGCCCCACCCCTGACTCACTGCTGCAACTTCTACACACACCTCGAGTGGCTCCCTCCCGAGAAACACCGCACCTTTGTATTAGGGAACTTCATTGACAGCATTGTAAGATCAGCCACCCCTGCTGCCCTTGCCCTTCTCCTCAACCCTGACACCTCTTCCTACCACCTTAGGTCAAGCACAACACTCAACTGTCTGGTTCCTAGGACACGCACCCAAGCGGGTGATCAGGCCTTCGCCAACTATGCCCCTAAACTATGGAATTCATTCCCAGCCCTTACTCAGTCCATCCCCTCCCATTCAAGCTTTAAAACTTCCCTTTGGAAATTCCTGAAGGGCTCCTCCACCTGTCTATGCACCTTGTAGCCCCCTGCACTATGAAAGCATGGGGGGTCTCTGCCCCTAGGGTCTACCGCACTTATTCTCCCATCCACTGATCAAGTAACGGCTGCACCCCGTCCTACCTCCCGAACAAGGTCACCAGGCCCTCCTCCCCCTCGTCAGCTCTTCCCTAGGTCCTCCCCCACATGCAGGCACTTATTCGGCTTAACATATGACTGAACCTGTGTGCACTTGTCCCAATCCCTTTTGAGGACTGTCAGCCACCTACCCAAATCTTTCTAAAGCGTACCATCTCCTCCTTGAGTGCCATATTGGTTTAGCCTGCTCTCCCGTTATATGTAAATCTTGACTCACTCATTGTTTTGTGTATGCTCTAGCTTATAACTCTCCCAGGTCACCTGTAACACCCCCCGGGTTTGTGACTTGTTACTGGTTGTCATTCTATTCCATCACCTGTTATCCCACTGTATGTAAAACTGATTTGTCACTGTACATACCTACTTAAGTTTGTAACTCTCCCGGGTCGCACCTGAAAATAGGCACTTGGCTGTCTAGTGTGACTTACCCGGTCAACATAAGCAAATAGATAAATAAATAAATAAATCTAGTGACACTCCTCTCTGATCACTGCCCCTGTATTTTGTTAAGAATCCCTAGTGTCTAGTTGTACCCCCCCAAATCACAGATCCCATATTATGTTCAGTTTCCCTTGTGTCTAGTGGCATGCACCACCCCTCTGATTGCTGTCCCAGTATTTTGTTTCATAGCCTTGGTATCTAGTGGCACCCCTCTCTAATTGGCAGCCATGTATTTGTTTGTTTCCCTTGTGTTTACTGTAGTTGCTCCCCCATCTTAGTGCTGTCTCCATATTTTGATAAATAACCCTAGTATCTAGTGTTACCCCCTCTCTGATCATCATTCCTGTATTTCTTTCAGGTTCCCTGGTATCTAGTGCCCTCCCTCTGATCACCATTCCTGTATTTCAGTACCCTGTAATAATGAAAACTATTCTTCAATGTCTTTTAAACCTGTAAAAAACAGGTCCCTCACCGATCCGACTCCCCCACTGTGATCTCCCACTGATCATCCACCACCCTGCACCCCCTAACATTCCCCACACACACTCACTCACCTGAACAGGTGCTAGGGTGAAGAGACACTCTTCTGTGAAAGATGCGTCTTGCTGCTGCAACCATCGACTGCAATATGAGAAACTAAGGTAAGTTTGGTTCCACTTAGCCCAGTTTCAGTTATTTGCATGTACTAATGTCACTTTTGTCATCTCTGCATAGCTATATGTATTATCTCGAGTACTGTCTGACTTGATCTGTATTCTAACCTACCTGTACTATATACTATGTACCTGTACTATATACTTTGTATTGTAGAATCTCATCTCATTTTATGTATATATTCTCCTGGGTCATGCCTGAAAACAGGCAACTTTGGCTAGCACACCTAACCCGGTTAACAAAAACTAAATAAATAAATACAATTTTTGCATATTTTGGCACCAAATTTTCAACATAGCCTTTCAGGGACTCCACTTCATGAATAGTGGTGAAGGATTTAAGCAAATCTGTCCCAAAAAGTGATTTTGCAGTTGCTTGGTAAAATCACCTTTCGGGTGGGATCTGAACATTTTCACCATTCTTGTTCAAAAGGTGGGGTAATAAGAAGTCTATGATGACAGTTTGGTTACTGTTTTTCTACAAATGCAAGCTTTTTGGGCCCCCACCTCATGAACTATGGTGGTGGATTTATGCAACTCTGGCCTAACAGGTGATTTAGCAGTTGCTTGGTGAAATCCAGTTTTGGCAGGATTTGAAAATTGTCCTCATCCTTGTTCATGAGGAGGGGTCATGAGAAGGCTATGTTGAAAATGTGGGGTAAAAAATGTACATATGGCAAAGATATGCACATCCATTGAAATGTTGCTACTCTCTGTCTTTACTTTGGTCATTTTAAATATTTTGCCCCCAATTTTTAAGACAGTCATTTTTTTACACCACCTCATGAACGTGTTAGCTGTCGTTTTTGAAATCCGGGACAAACTGCGTTTTCACACCTGTGGTGCGGAATGATGTTACATTGTCACAGAATAACATTTTGTTGGGGATTCAAACATTTTCAGCACCGAGTTCATGAGGTGGGGTAACAAGAAGACTATGGTGACAATTTGGTTGTGGTTCTGATTCAAATGCAAGCGCAGGAACCTCTGGGCCCTATGCTTCCACAGCAACATGCATGTCCGCATCTATGAAGGGATTGGAAATGAGGATATGATTATGTTATCTCAAAAATTAAGGAAATTCTTAGAAAAAAACTGTGTCAATGCAACATTATGGTTAAGACTAAAGCTAGAAAAGTAGGGAAATATGGTTTTAGGGTTTCCAACCCTAAAGCCCCATCACCACCACTAAAACAAATCAGGGGTACAGTCTTCCTTGGGGTTGTCAACTCTAAAGCTCACCCCATAAAACAAATCAGGGGTGCAGTCTTCTTTGGGGTTGTCAACCATAAAGCTTACCCCATTCTATACACTCCAGAAACATGCACACCCAATGGGGTGAGCTTTAGAGTTGACAACCCCAAAGATGACTGCACCCCGATTTGTTTAAGGGGTGGTGGTGAGGTTTTATGGTTGGAAACCCTAAAATAACATTCCTCTACTTCTGTCACTTTAGTCTTAACCCTAAATGTTGGATTAATGCAGTTTTTTGCAAAGAATATAAAATAGATACTGTACTATTACTTACCAATATACAAACATATGAATCTGCCAGCAGAAACAGGCCTCCTGGTCAATCAAGTCTGCTCGAGTGTGCAGCTAGCACCTCTAGACTGCAGCTTCCCCAACCCATCCCCCCGCCGTCAGGAAATTCCCATCACTACTTACCCAGAACCCCCATGCCTTGTCCCATGCCATTTTGAAACTACCCACTGTCTTACATGCTATCACCTCTTCAGACAGGGCATTCCATTTTCACACCACCTTTCTCTGAAATAATGTCTCCTTATCTCTCTCCTAAATCTGCCCCTTCTAATCTTAGCCTATGCTCTCTCATGTTCCTTCCCTTCCTCAACCTAAATAACCCATCAGTGCCAGATTTGTTGATCCTCTTCAAGTACTTGAACATTTCAATCATATCCCTCCTATCCTCCCGGGTGTATAAACTCACATCTCTCAGTCTGTCCTCATAGGGTTTGCCTTCCATCCCCTGTATCATTTTTATCACCCTATGCTGCACCCCCTCTAGCAGTCTAATATCCTTCTTCAGATACGGATGCCAGTTCTGCATGCAGTACTCCAAGTGAGGCCTGACCAAGGACATATAGAGGGGGCAGGATCACCTCACTATGTCTGGATGAGAATCCCCTTGCAGTACACCCCAGCATCCCGTTAGCCTTAGCTGCAGCTTTCCTGCATTGAGCAGAGTTGTTCATGCTCTCCATTACCATCACCCCATAGTCCTTCTCTTCCTTGGTGACCCCCAGCCTCACCCTCCTCCAACCAATATTCCCTCCTCGGGTTCTTGTCCCCCCAAGTGCATAACCTTGCACTTCTTTGCATTGAAGCCCAGCTGCCACTTCACTGACTACTCCTCCAGTTTGGTTAGGTCCTCCTGTAGTTCTTTCCACCCCTCAACATCATGCAGTACTGTCCCCATCTTAGTATCATCTGTGAACAGACTAATCCTGCTCCCAGCTCCATGTGAAATATCCAGTGTTGTGGTGGCTTAGGCATTGACTGACTCACTGCCTGCCTCATCACCTGCTGCACTGGTGACCAGGGTTCAGGAATGGACCTGGGTCCCATATGGACTGGCAGGAACAGGGTGGACTGACCATTCAGCTCTCCTTCCCCGGGTAGGGGGGTATGTTTTGTGGCTTGATTGCCTCCCAGAGGAATCTAGGTGCCAGCAACATGGGACAGCAAGGGAAGGGGCCACATGCCAGACAGCAGGGGCCTCTCCACTGAGGTGGAGCATGCACATTGCATCATTTCACACGCATGGGCTCCAAAGGAGAAAATGAAGGAGAAACCCTCCCACTGTGGCATAGTGCTGGCCAATCCTTCACAGGCCCTGCTCTGATGACTGGGCACCTCTGGTCAGGTCCTGTAGTAGGACAACAAAGGAGAGGGCAGGCCCCAGGGAAGTTGGGTGACAGGGCCAGGTGACCGGTTCAGATGGGGCCAGTCAGAGCCACCAAGCAATAAACACAAAGTGAAAAAACATGCATTGTAAACCTATAAAATACAGTGTAATGGGAATATATTTACAATATTTATTAAATATATTTAAAATGTTGTTATCCTAAGAAATTGAGACAGCAGTCCATTTGCATCTGCCAAGAAGAACAACAAGAGCCATTTTAATCTACTTATCTAGTGTTTATTTCTGTGTTAAACACCTCTTTAAAATTCCAATGAACACAGCTTCCCTCATGGTAACAGTTTGGCTACCCAGTTTAGTTCACAACAATTTTAATGGCTCAGTTGTCTACACAATTGAACCAAATGTTCTAATTTTCATTGGTCGGCAGTAGGCATCCTTCTGGCTCCTGAGAAGCAGCTTCTAGCCTAGGGAACTCATGGAATATTTTGTCTACTAAAAAGAGTGCTTTAAGTCTGAATCTACTAGTGCACCTGAAAACAGTGGAGTAGGCATGTCAGCCATGAAAATGGTTATAAAGTATACTGTGTTGCCAAGCTGTTGCCATGAGGGAAGCTGTGTCTAGAATTTTAAAGAGGTGTTCAACACAGACATAAACAACACTAGGTAAGCAGAATGAAATGGCTCATGTTATTCTTTGCAAATGCAAATAGACTGCTGCCTCAGTTTCTTGGGATAACAACAATTCAGATGTCTGTGCCACGCAATTCCACACCAAAGTATTGTGAGTTACTGTGAGAAAACTATATGTTTATTTGACTGAGCAGGAACAATTTACCTCTTTCCATATTTTCCCTCCATACCCACTTTTCACATCCTTGAGGGGGCTTTTTCTTGAGGACGCATCCTCCTACAGGTACTTAGGTATTTGGTTGGACCAACACCTAAACTTCTCTGGACATATTGACGCTATCCAGAAAAAACTGCGCCCCAAGCTTGGTGCCCTTTTCAGGAACTGTAGTTGCATCCCTCCTATGGCTAGGCATGAACTTGTTCAGAAGATGATACTGCCCATTTTTGACTACTGTGACATAGTCTTCGGTGCTGCCACTAAGTCCTCCCTGGCCAGACTGGACACCCTGTTCAATTTCTTCTACTGTTTTTCCCTGGATCCCCCCCTAAAACCCATCACTGTGATCTTTATCATGCCCTATCCTTCCCCTCTCTTACAAATAGGCGACTCTCTCACTGTGCTAAATTCACCTCCAAGTACTGGTTGGGTGAGCTCCCTTCCTACCTAACTCACCTCCTCCTTTATAACCCCCCCCACCATCCCATTCCCTTAGATCAACCGACTCCCATACCCTGGTTGTCCCCCACAGATCCACCCAAATTGATCAATCTGGTTACTCTCACTGCCTCCCAAAAATGTGGAATTCCCTTCCCCCTCAAATCCGGCACTCATCCTCTGCCTCCTCCATCAGCTCTGCCCTCAGTAATTACCTTGCACCTAGCTGCTCCTGCCATGTTCCTCCCTAATTCCCTCCTCTAAGCCCTGGACAAACCCTACCTCTATACCCTCATCTTCATTTTACCCTGTGCACACCCACCCCCCAAATCTCTAGCCCTCCTCCCCTTCTCCCAAATTGCTCCCCCTTACTCCCTTGATCTCTCACATAATATAAAGGACCCCGAATGCTCTCCATGGGTCCTTCTCCTACCCCACCAAGGGGCTTGTAGCTCTCATCTACTCCATTCTCCCACCATCTTAAAGAGGTCTCTCTGGGACACTGCCTTTTCCCCTTCTCTCTGGTCCCCCCAGTCCCCTTGCAGGGTTCCTTGCATTGTGAAGGGGTCTTCAGGGACTTGACTCTTCTCCCTCACCCCACATCACTCCTCCTTCCCCTTTCCCCCTTTTCTTTCACATAAGCACTTGTTTACTTATTAATCTGGCACTTATTATTGTCCACTCTTTCTACACATTATGTGCAACACTGTTGTAACACTGTTTGTAACACCTGCTTTACAACTGTATGTTAATGTTGATCTTGTAACTTGAATGTTTAATATCTCATTCCAGTTGTACCTTTTCCCCCCAGGTTACACTTGGAGATGAACGACTTGTTGCTCAGTGTGCTTTCCTGGTGAAACATTTCAATAAATAAATAAATGTATCACATTTATTTTGCACGTAAATTAAATATTTAAAAAAAGGCTGATTTATGATATTTTGCATACACCTCAGACATGATAAACAAATAGTTTAAAATTTACTTACAAACATATTTGAAATCTACATTTATAAATACATAAATAAAACACAGACTTTCATTTCCATTTGAATGGGAGCATGCTAAACTGATGCATATCTTGACTGCATTTTAAGACACAAGAACAACATCCGAGTGCCTTGTACAGCAGAGGGTACATGAATTCAGCATGCAGCCATGCCATGGAGTCATTTATGGTGTTCATAAAATGGGAAATATGTTGATAAAATAATGAAATATAGACAGAAAGTTTTTTTATACACAAGAAAAATGATGATCGATGATATGTGCATCTATATGTCAAAGTAGTTCCTATTCCCAGTTCTAACTCACTACAGATCTACCACTTTGCATTCAGGTTGCCTGCTCCCTGCACTAGTTGTACCGTATGCAGCTCTAATCAATAGAAGTAGAGACTGGTGAAGTTGACAAAACTCATTTTTCACTGAAATTTGTGAATTTCGGCAATTTCTCTTCTCCGATGACAGCAGTTCACATAGTTATTCACTAGGTGAATTCACCAAATTTGTGTGGTGCATCTATGAAAATTGCCCATTCATGGGCTATTAGGCAAGTTGCATAATTATTCACCTGGCAAACTGGCCAAATGTTTACTCCAACTCTATGCAGATTTCTAGGTTGCAGATGAATTAGGCAATACACATAGTTTGCCACATGAATTTGTACAATTTACTGGTGAAAAACGACATGAATTGTGGTTGCATGTAACCCTACTACATATACTGTATACACCTCTGTCATCCACTGTTCTGTAATACCTCCCCCTCCCATGTCCCACAAATGTTCCATTCATGTACCCATCATATACCCATCTCTCATCCCCCACTGGTAGCCTACTCCTTCTTCCCACCATGCTCTCGTGAATTTCAAAGTAATAGAGTGACATAATAGTTCAATATACCCTTCCCTCCTATCTGCGTGCCAAGCACATTTCACCATCCTCCCTCCACCTGAGTCCCATCATCAGGTCAAGTAACAAGACCTCCACACCAACCCCCCCCCCGGCCCCCAGGTGAAATTGCTGAAGTTGCAGGCCTCCCCACACCAGCACCCAGAAAAAATGTGACTTATAGTAAAGAAAACATTCCCCCAGTGCAAAGCATCTCTCAGTTCCATGTCCATATTTTTAACATCAATTTAGCAGCCATCCAGGTTTATTTTTATTTACATTTATTATTCTGTCTGGAATTTGGTTTTGTTGTGCTAGTCAGATTGGTGTTTGCACTGGCGGTTTGTGCATATATTTAACAGGCTTGTTTGCACCATTGTTCCTAACCAGTATTATCTCACTCTGTTTTCAGTTACCAAGTACATATACGTTCTTGTTTGTTGACAGGGGACCCGTCACCCTCCATACTGTGACTACATAACTAGTAGGGGTGTGAGATTTGCATGCCTTGTTGGTGTACAGCGTTCTCTTTTTATTATGGTTAAAAGGTCCAAAGAGTGACCAGTGTGATTCAGGTCATGGAGAATATGAACTATGAGAACCAAATGACAAAAACTAAGGTTCTTTTCAATGTTAAAAAAAAGACTTAGAGAAGACATGATCACGGTATTGAAATACTTGTAAGGGATATCAGATCAGAAACAGCTCTTGAGAACATGAAAATATGAGAAGCAGGCATAACTCACAACAGAGTGTGTGATAAGACAGCTCTTTCTGCATGCCACAGTTGGGGTTGAAAGCATGAGGCACAGCCAAATGATTTCAACTACCTGGGATTTGCAGAAAGATCTATCTTCACACAGACCATGGAGTGGGGTATTGTTAGAATTGTGCAGAATGTGAAACTCTGACTGAAGAAGTAAGGTGGAATTACCAATCTGAGTCCACAAAATTTCAGAGAGTGACTGTGGAATTTTGCAAAAAAATGTAATTTAAGTTATTTTGGTCTAATGTGACAAGTACGCTTTCGAATGTTACCAAATCTATCAGGTGTAACGGTACAAACTGTGTATACTGCACATGTTCCAAGTTTCCTAGCCTTACAGTGTACTGAGATATGCTGTAGGCAGCCAAACATGTTGCTAGCATTTATATTTCATTTTTTTACTTCTAATTTTAAAGAGTCACTGACGCCATCTGGCCAAAAAGTGCTACATTGCAAAATTAGAATAAGCATACCCCCAGTAAATCTCATACCAAAAACTAGATTTCTACGTTACTTCATTTTAAAGATATGAGCTGTTTTGTAACCCTGATTTTCACTAGCTGTTCAAAAAAGCCTGTATCAGTGAAGAGCTGCTGATAATATTATCTCAGGACCTCACAGTCTTGTATTCCCTGTCAGCAAGCTTATAGGACCTGTTTCTCCAAAGTCGTAAAGATCATATGGAATGGATTTCACAAGTAAAACAGGTAGTACCAGTCAGTAAACATTGCTTTAAAAACTATGTGTGTTTCAGGTTTTGTAACAAAGCTGGCAATATTTTGTTTGGGTGCCTTTATGTTGTGGTCCTTTTCTCCAGGGTTGCTGAATGCTGGGCCATAGCACAGTGTTGTGAGGTTTGCACACTGAATACGTTTCTGATATGGTGAAAGGCTGAGATAATTCACACCTAACATTCACTTGAGGTGGTTTATAGGAATGGCACTTTAAAACAATTATTCCATGTCCTTTTCAATGGGGGTTGGAGAGGTAATGCTGTTTTGAAAACTTGCTAGGACTTTTGAATTTAACCAGCACAATGTGTTCTCTCTGTCAGGCTGGTTAGACCTACATTCAGGCTATGTTCTATTATAAATTAATATGATCATTTACCAGAGTCAACACTTCCACCCCTAGTAGAAATTAAGCCTGCCGGGTCAATATGTTGTATGCTTAATAGCATACGACAAAACCCCAGAAAAGAAATAGCACAGAATACTACAATGAGAGGGTGCAATACCGCAAATGGTTCTGTGTGTGGTACTGTACCCTCTCACTGTCTCAGGCAGAGGATAAGGCCTCTGTTGGGAAAGACTCCTACGAAGCAGGTACTATGGTTCTATGAGATGAGCCACTAACAGCAAGAAACACAGGCTGAGCATTTGAGACCAGGTTCAAATCCCGGTCCCAGATGTATCAGAATTTCATTTTTTCCACAAACTGAGAGTCAGTTACTTGAACCCCCTTCCCCTGGAATTATTTTTTTTAGTTGGAGGGGTTTGGGGGTACAGCCCCCCATAATTGGGGTGCAGAGGATGGAGCTCCCAACTAAAAAAAGACTTATGCAGTGTGCAATATATCACACTGTATTGGCAGCACAGTATATGCATGTGGCATAATGTCTTGCAAAATTATGACCCAGTGCCAGAATTAACACATATAAGGCCCCTATCAAAACATATTGTAAAGCAGACACTGACAAACAGCAGTTAAGTTACAGTACCATCATTACAATACTACACGGTGGCGGCACTCCCTGAAAAAAGTGGTATCCATGCTCATCTGCATATTTTAGAAATTACCTCTTTCCTTGTTTTTGCTGTAAAAAATTGGACCCCTTTAACACAAAAAACAAGGAGTCAGTTATGGCTTCCATCCCCACTCTTCACTTCAAGTGAGGAATGGGATTATGGGTTTGCATCAGATATGCACATACTATTGCTAAACAGTAATCAACTGTATGCAAAGCTTGTTTTCATGTTTTGAATGTGTGCATTCTTTATGACATTCGCAGTGTTTTCTGGTGATTTAAATAAGCCTGGTTATCCATCCTGTTGCAGGCAATATACTCAGGTTTATACTTTCTTTTATGGTGTCTATGCCAAGCTTATATAAACTTCATGTAGACCCAGTAATTAAGTGCATACCCCCTACCTTGACAGTATGATACAGGGTTACCCCACTTGCACCGGTATAAGCATATTAACTTAATGTGTTCTTATGCTCAAAAGTCAATATAAAATATTAGGTGTATTCCCATGGTACTTTTCAAAGCCCAACAGTTTCTACATGCATTCTTTATTTATTTATTGAATGTTGGTAACCGGGTAGGCCCACTGAGACAGGACAGTCCCTTTTTCAGTGGTGACCCATTAAGTGCAGTACATTGATAGTGCAATAGTTGACATAGGAAATCATACAGTTATGACAATTGCAATAACAACACCAAATAATATAGTTGCAGGAACATGTTGCAATAAAACGCAATTATGTCATGCAAACATTCACAACTAGCATAAAAAATGTACAGAGAACTTAGAAAATGGGCTTGAAAAATAATGCATGCTGATTGGCTGAAAGGTTGTGCCAGGCATGCATTTATTTTTCAATACTGTAGATGCCCAAAAAAGAACAAGTGCCAATTTGGGGTGCCCTAGTACTTAGCATATCATTGGGCACCCAAAATTTTCAAATCGATCAGCCACCATTTTTTTCTCTTGCTTAGCGAGCAAGTTGACAGCTGGTCAAACACCCCCCGGCCCCCAACATACTCTTTCTCTCTTAAGTTAAACAGCTACCAATGAGCAATAGCCACACATTTAAAAAAAACATGAAAGAATGAAAAAGGAAGCTGTCAGTCCAGTCGGCTTTATGACACCCATGGTCAGCAGAGAGGGTTTTTTAAAAGAGCTGCATACGCCGGTAGCTGTCAAACCATTCTACAGCAGTGCTGATAGTCAAACTGCAGAGGGCACCTAGTGGAAACTGACAGGAGTGTGTGAGGAAGGGGGGGCAGAATTCAGAAACCACATGTTTTTTTAGGTAAGGACAGGTTCCCTTTCAAAATCCCCAACAGAAAAAAATTCTTATCCATACCTTACAGCTGCACCCTCCCACTAAAATGCTAGGTCCCCTACCCTGGAAAATGGGCAGCAGCAACTCCTTTGCGAACTTACTGTCCTTTCAGGAAGGAATTGCGATTACAAACTACACACTGGCAAAAAGAAAAGAAAGACTGACAGCAACTCTGGGGCAGGGAGGTAGAGGGAACTGATAGCAAACAGCTTGAGTACAAGGCTCATTATGTTGCTGCGCTTGCGCAGCCAACATCTTGCAGTGGTGCAGATTTGGAGGCGTGGTCACTGTTGGACGAACGCAGGGTATGCATCAGTAGGTGCATCTCTCATTCCCCAATCAGCCTGCATGCTGGCACCACACCATGCATACATAATGTGGGGAGCACATCTAAGGAAAGGTCTGCTGCAATCTGAGCAAAGCTCGTCAGATGCAGCGGACCTCACAACGTGCTCAGCCACATTCTATGCATGGCAGCCGCTCAACTGCCGATTTCGGGGGTGTCCAATCCCCCTTCCAGCTTCCCGTGGCCCCAATGTATTTGCTGATGAGAGCCCACTCCGCGTCAGCATAAAGCACTCCCCCATTTGTTATACATCGAGAATTTCCAATCGGCTCTTGCCCCCCTTTCGCCGTGCGATGGGGTGCCCAACCCCATCAGCATAAATTAACCCCCTTTTGTGGTGTCCGATGAGGGTGCCCAATCCCCGTCAGCTGCAGCACCCCCACAAACAGTTAGGTGGCATGCTGGGGCCCACCCCAGTGTGCCAAATTCCCTGAGAAAAAAAAACCTGTCCAGCGATGTTTTGTTTTTTTAACCCTGTAAAACAAAAATGGTCCCTCATAGTCTCCCTCCCACAACCCTCACCCACCCTCTGTACATCCTGCCTCCCCACACCCCCCTTCACCCCATACTTAACTGCGGAGTCCGGCGCGATGATCTCTGGTGGACTGGGAACATGTCTGCACTCTTCAAAGCTGACCCCGAACTGAGGAAATGCTGGTAAGTTGTATAATGGAACAAATAGGGTTTTTTCCAACTTTAATGCATATCTCAGGCATTTTGGGAATTTTGGCACCAAATTTTCAACATGGGGTTTTTGGGACCCCTCCTCATGAATTCTTGCACTGTCATGGCGTTATTTGGTCCCAAAAGGAGATTTTGCAGTCACTGCATGGAATCACCTTTTGGGAGTTAGAAATGAAATGACAGTGCCAGTGTTCATGAGGGGGGATCTCAAAAAGCCTATGTTGCAAATTTAGTGGGGCATCCTAAAATGATTGTGTTCTGACGTGCATTCGTCGGTTGCTATCGTGCTCATAACTTAACAAATTTGCGATATTTTCACGCCACATGTTCAGCATTGGTATTTTCCACACCTTCTTGTGAACGCACAGCTGTAATTTTCACATCCTGCCCAAAATATGTTTTTGTACTTCCAGCACAGAATAGCGCAGTTGATGTGGGAAATCAGTGTTTGGGACAAATTACAAAAATGACAGTTACACTGTTCATGAGCAGAAGTCCTAAAATGTCTATGCTGAACATTTGGTGACAATACTCCATAACATGACTGTGTTATGAGCGTGCGTTGCACAGTTTGCATGCACGCTCGTAAGTTCACAAATTTATAATATTTTCACTCCAGATTTTCAACATTGCCATTGTTCTGCACCTCCTTATGAGCAGTACAACTGTCATTATCTTAGCTGAAATGTGTTTTTGCATGTCTGGTGCAGAATTGCATGGTTGCTGTACGAAACCAGTTTTCAGAACAGTTTGAGGAAGTGACGATGACACTGCTCATGAGCAGAGGTCCTAAAATGCCTATGTTGAAAATTTGGTACTGAAAGTACATAAAATGACTGTGCTGCAAGTGTGTGTTATGCAGTTCCTACGCAGCCTTGTAACTTCATAAATTTGCAATATTTCCATGCCAGATTTTCACTCACCACTGGCATTTGTGCACACCTCCTTATCAACAGTACAGCTGCCATTTTTCACAGCCTGCCCAAAATGCATTTCCGAAACTGTGGCGCACAATGGCATGCTCGCTGAGGGAAATCACCTTTTGGGACACGTTAACAAAATCACAGTGCCACTGTTCATGAGGGGAGGTCCCAAAATACCTATGTTGAAAATGTGCCTAAAAAACTCCCATAAATAATTGGGTTGCGGATGTCTGTTACGCAGTTTGTATGCATGTTTATTGCTTCACCAATATAATTTCATATTGCCACTCCAGATTTTCAACATTGCCATTATTTATACCTCCTCATGAACAATACAGTTGTCATTCTATACATCCTGCCCAAAATTGTGTTTTCATCCCTCTGTCACTAAATGGCACAGCCACTGTGCAAAACCACATTTCAGCTAACAAAGTGATTGTGCCGCTTTTCATGAGGTGGTCTGACAAGCAGCCCATATTGAAAATGTGGAATGAAACTACCACTACATGCCTATGGTGTTAGGGATTCCAACTGTAGCACCCCAACCGGTACGGACTGACAGGCGTCAGGTTGTGACTTGGGATCATCGGATGTAATGCTTACACCATTCCACCCCCCACACCCACCCTGCAGCTACTGACAGGCATCGTGTTGTGTCTTGCACTGTTTGGCCACAAACTTCACCCCACGCTCCTATACTGTACCCACGTCAATGTATTTCCTTATGGAATGGGGTAAGTATAATGCCCAAAGACCCCAAAGCACACCACGACACTTGTCAGTGTCTACAGGGTAGGGTGAGGTACAATGGCATGAGCATTATTGCTGATGAGCCAAAGGCACATCCCAATGCCTGTCGCTCTCTACTGGGTGGGGGTGGGGTTGGCATCACTTCAATACTTCACTGCCATTCCTCTTATGCGTCTCTAGCTCCGCCACTGCCAATGCCAGTGCGACAACATTCGGCATTGACAAATGCTAGTTTTTTTACTGGTGTTTATGAGGGGGAAGAAACAACAAAAGAAAAGTAAAAGAGAAAGAAAACAAACAAGTCTAAATAGCAGCAGCACCCTCTGCTGGCTCTACTAAAGGAACTATTTTACAGCAAAACTGACTTCATTCCTTTTTCCTTTTTTTAGTTAATTTTTTATTTCCAAATACTTTATATAATTGTTACCTATAGCCCATTTTCTAAGTGCAATAATACCCTCCAGGGTGGGCAGTATTGGGGAATACCAGATCTTCCAGGGGCTATAAGGCCCTCTGCCTGCGGCATCAGGCCTCATTACACTCCAGGGTGGTCCAGTATTTCCCAATTCCACCCACCCTGTTGGGTATTATTGCTTACTTTAATACTACAGTATACTATGGCAGACAGTGACATAATCATCAATCCCTATTTACAGATCACATTGTACATAATTCAGATTGTACAAATAACATTGTACCTAACTGAGACATTAAGACTTAGAAAAGAAGCAGTATTTATTAGAAGACTATTAGACAAACTGGGGAATATGGGTGTGGGCAGGACAGTAGTGTGGTGGGTAGGTAACTGGCTGGGTGGCAGGACACAGAGGGTGGTGGTAAATGGCTGTCACTCCACAGAGGGAAGAGTAACCAGTGGGGTACCACAGGGATCAGTGCTGGGACCGGTCCTATTCAACATCTTCATCAGTGACATTGCACAGGATCTAGAAGGCAGAATTTCGCTGTTCGCTGATGACACAAAGCTCTGTAACAGAGTAGACACACCAGAGGGTGTAGACAGAATGAGAAGGGACCTGCAGAAACTTGAAGAATGGTCAAGGGTTTGGCAGTTGAAGTTCAATGCAAAGAAGTGCAAGATAATGCATATGGGGCACAAAAACCCTGGCACAATATATCAGTTGGGGGTGAGGATATAGCATACCAAGCAGGAAAGGGATCTTGGGGTTGTCATCTCTGATGACCTCCAAGGTAGGGAAACAGTGTGACAAGGCATCAGGTAAAGCAAATAGGATGCTGGATGTATAGGCAGGGGCATCACCAGCAGGAAAAGGGAGGTCATAATTCCGCTATACAAGACACTAGTGAGGCCCCACCTGGAGTACAGTGTACAGTTCTGGAGACCATACCTACGTAGGACATAGACAGGGTAGAGAAGGTTCAGAGGAGGGCAACAAAGATGGTGCATGGGTTGCATCACAAGTCCTATGAAGACAGGTTGAAGGAACTGAACATGTACTCCCTGGAGGAAGGAGGGAGAGAGGGATATGATAGAGACATACAAGTATCTTACAGGGAGGAACAGGGTGCAGGAAAACACTATTTTAAGTGAAAAGATGTTTCAGGACTAGAGGGCATGGGATGAAGTTGGAGGAGGGCGATTCAGAGGAAACATGAGAAAGAATTTCTTCAAGAAGCAGGTGGTGGACAAGTGGAACACCCTGCCAGAGGAAGTGGTGGGGCTGAAACAATCACGGATTTAAGAATGCATGGGATAGACATAAAGGAATTCTAGAGGGCAGGGGTAAGGGGAAACAGACTTCTAGGAAAACAAACTGAACTTACAAGCTCAAATGGGCAGACTAGGTGGGCCATAGGCCCTTATCTGCCGACACTGTCTATGTATCTATGTATCTATGTATCATGTTCCGTAAGTAACAATGTACTGTATTTCTAGCATAAACATCAGTGTACCATTTTTTTCTTTCATTCCTGAATTGAGATACGGGATTAAAAGTTTCTAAAAGCTCTTATCCCTTGCAGTGGCCACCATAAAACAAATAAACATCTTAATGCAGTACAGTGTTATTTACCATCAGACTCAGCATCCAGCAACCCTTGAGATATGATCACAAAAGGCGTTATAAAATACAGTTTTGTCAACTTTATTACAAAACCTGAAACATATATAGTTTTTATAGCAATGTATTTGAACAGTACTGCCTGTTTTACTTTAGACAATTTTTGCACATGATCTTTACAATTTTGGAGAAACAGGTCCTATAAACCTGCTGACAGACTGTGACATCCTGAGATGATATCATCAGCAGCTCTTAACTGAAACAGGCTTTTTTGAACAGCTAGGGAAATCAGGGTTACAAAGTAGCTCATAACTTCAAAATGAAGTAATGTAGAAGCCTAGTTTTTGGTATAAGATTCACTGGGGGTATGCTTATTCTAGTTCTGCAATGTAGCACTTGTGCACAGTGGCTCTTTAAAACAATTTATCCAAATTTCACCAAATGTAAAACATTTAAGCTACAATACCACATACAGTGGTTATGTGTCACATTTCATGTTTCTAGCTGTCGAGGGATCCAAATTATTTTTTTGCAATTAGTATGCTTTCTCTGGAGAATCAGACATTCTACAGGAGCTGGCCACCACAGCCCAATCCCCCCCCCCCATTATTCTGTCAGGATTTACCTTTTCTCAGGAGTGCAGCATGGCCCAAGTATTTGACAGGGTGCAGGGCTACTGGGTGGCCAGGGTCATCAGCAGCTCAGACTTCCATCATTTTCCTGCATTTTCTCCCAAGAGAAGCAGTGAACAATGCTGCCCAGGTGTCCCACACATGCTTCCATGTGTGATCCACTGACAGCTGTCACTCTCTCTCCTCCATGCCATCAACCCTGGCCTGCCTCATCCTCACAGTTGCAAAGGGCCAGGTGAGTCCTGGGCACTGAAATCCTCCCTCCCAGGACAGGAGAGCAGTCCTCTGGACCCTCAATCCTCTTCCTCCCCAGTCCACCCCGATGACCCAAGTCTGAATCTGAACTAGGGTTGGCACGATGTGTAGTGTCCAGCACCTCAACTGTGAGCACCACTGGACCATCCTGAAGGGGGCCAAATTAGGGTTGTCAGAACTAGTAGTAGTAGTAGTAGTAGTAGTAGTAGTAGTAGTAGTAATAATTTTATTCATATATATTCATATATATAATGAACAAGGTAAAACAATCCCATTGAGTACATAAACACACTCATTTTCAAGGGACACCTTATAAAATACAGTAGCTGGTTACAATATAAAAAGATACAAACCAAATAAACATATACAACAAAAACAACCATAATACAATAAATAAATACCATATATCAGACAAAAACTAGTTCTGAAAACTGCAGAACTAGTTCGGAAAAGATTCGAACCCATCACGAACCCTGGTGTTCGAGTTCTAATTCAGAACTCGAACACTAGTGAGTTCGCAAATGGGTTCGAATCTTTATGCCTTAAGAAGCTGCAACCGCAACGCAAGCTTGCTTAGCCCTATAGTCAGTGTCGGCTCTGAAGGGGCAGGATGGAGAGAGGTTGAAGGAGCAGGATGGGATTGGGAGGCAGCACAGTGCCACAGGAGGCAGAAAGGAGGTGGAATGAAGGGAAGGGTGCATGATGGCAGCATGCACAAACTTGTGAGGGCTGAATGTGTGGACTGAACTGGAGTCTGCTACCCTGCATTCATCCCCACAGTCCTGTTACCACCTGACCATCTGCTCTGCAGTCAGGTGGTGGATGGTAGAGACGTAAACCGGCACGTAGTTGCAGCCAGTGCCATAAAGGAGTTGCAGGCTGCAGCAGCTTGTGCTACTCGCTCGCTCCCTCTGTCTGGGCTAGCTCTGCTCTCTGGCTCTGGAAATTGCTTGCAAATTAAAATCATTGTGTGTGTATTGGGCAAACTAAAAAAATAAATAAAAAAGCTAAGGGGTGGGTGGGGGTGAAAACTAAAGGTAGTGGGGCGGGGGACTCAGGGTTGGGAGTGGGACCCGAGGAAAAGAAAGGGCCTGAACTTAGGAACAGTTGGTGAGAAGCTCAGCCTCAGGATGAGACGGACAGAGCGAAGGAAGTTAAAGTTGCTGAGTACTTGAGTGAAACTGAGAGAATTTTTTCGTAGTCTCAAACAACAGTTCAAAAACTTTATTTTCTGCATGGCATAGTTGTTTCACACTGGGAAGAAGGAGCGAGCATCAGATGGCTGGGGGAAGGGTGAAGAAATTAAAACAAACAGATTGTGACTCGAAGAAAATTAAGTTTAACTTTAATGTGTGAGTCTTTGAGAAGTTGAAACATTTGAATTTGATGGCATTTTTTTTTTTTTACTTACTACTTTATGCCCTACTCCACAAAACAAAGTAAAATAATCAGGAGGACAGGGAGGGGAAGGGATTCTGTGGTACTGTGCTGCTGAGCATTCTTCTATTCCACCCTATAAAATTCCTGATAGAACAACACCAGTCTGTTTTTAGTTTTTTTTTACACAATACTCCCTACTTGTGTGTTGTGTGTGTGACTCCACTACACTGTATCTCTCTACTCTCCTGTGGTGTTCCCATCACCCTGCTGTGGCTGCTGACTGTTACCCTACCCATTGTGTGTTACTGTGAGAAGCCCATTGTTGGGCAGTCGTGTGGTGGCATTATCCTTAAATACATGACAGAAGCCTAGAAATATATTTCCCTGTTGGGAGAAGAGACAGAAAAATCTCTTTCCTTGGGTTGTATATGTGTGTGTGACTCTGTCTCCTGTGGTCAGCCCATCTGCTGTGTGCCTTTTGACTGCACTGTACCCTTCCCAGTGTGTGTTACCGAGAGAGGCCCAGTGGCCAGTTGTCGTGTGGTGGCATTATCCTTAAATACATGACAGAAGCCCAGAAATATATTTCCCTGTTGGGAGGAGAGACAGAAAAATCTCTTTCCTCGGTTTGTGTGTGTAACTCCGTCTCTTGTGGTCAGACCATCACCCTGCTGCTGTACCCTTTCACTGCTATCGTGTACTATGCCTTGGCAGCCCAATCATTCTGTGAAGCCTTGAACCTGGGATCCTTTAGTTGCAAACTGTCATATTCTTCAATTACTTTCAGTCCACTGCATCACAGTGTCACATAGCCAAAATAACATTTTGAGTTGTAGCCAGTGATCATAGATCACGTTGCTTTCTTACAGGAATTGTGTGGGTGTATTCTCTACAGTATACTGGTTCTGTTTATGGCTGACACCAACATAGATGAAGCATCTAGTGCTGGTGTTGGAGCAGGTGTTGGTGGTAGTGATAATCCTGGTGCTAGCAGAAATAACCAAAATGTTTCACGTGATAAAAATTCAACAAACAGCAAAAGAGCAACAGTGAAGTGTGGTAAAGGGGGACCTTTTAAGAAAACCTGTACAGCTGCTGGGGTCACACGGAGAGGCACCATAAGGTATGCCATTCATGCTAAGATCCCTGTGACTAGCAGCAATAATGCAAGTGACAGTGAGTCCCTCTCTGATTCAGACAGTAGCTCTTTGTCTCAGTCCGACACTGTTGTGTCTCGCGATGAATCATTACAAAGTGAAATGAGCAAGTCTGCTGACAATGAATCAGGTAGTGGACTTGCAAATACATCCAGCACTGTTGGCAATGAAAAGGACATATCCATTGAATCCACCACTTCTGTGTTGGCCAGCAATGAAAATCCATCAGAGTCTTCTGCCCACTCTTCTAGCACCAAGGAGCATGTCCCGGGTTCTGTTAGGACAGGTGAAAAGACACAAACAGTCTTTAGCTATCTTCCTAGCACTCGAACAAAATCTGTCATATCTGAGGTGTGGAATTATTTCTCTGTCAGTAAAACTGTTCCATGCAGAGCAATTTGTTCCCTGTGTAAACAGAGTGTAAGCCGTGGTAAAGTTGTGTCATGCCTTGGCACTACAGCTCTTAAACGCCATCTGAAAAAGCATTCAGTTTTGCTTGATCATCCAAAACCCATGTCCTCCATCTTCTAGACCACACGTGAGAAGGGTCAGGAATCTGAAATGGATACTGAATTGTCTGAACTTGATGCGGGCAGAACCACTGCCAGCCCTAGGATCACTGTTACCACCAATGCCAGCACCATTAGTACCAGTTGCACATCCAGTGATGGCACTGAATGTATAAGTCCTAGTCCACCATCTCCACGTCCATCTGCCCATCGAAGCACGGTGTATAATAAACCAGCAGGGACATGTTGTAAACAGCTAACACTGTCTCAGGCATTTGAAAGGAAGAATACCTTTACTAGAAATCATCCAAAGACCCTTCATCTTAATCACAGAATTGGTGAACTGTTAGCCGGAGCCCTTCTCCCATACTCTTTGGTAGATCATGAGGATTTTAGGGAGCTCATGACATTAGCAGAGCCTCATTACAATGTTCCTCATCGAAGGTACTTTTCCTATGTTGAAATACCAAACATTTATCAGGCTTTAAAAGCAACAGTGATGCTTGCACTTAAAACTGCGGAGGGTGGGGTTATTCATGTCACAACAGATATGTGGACCAGCACTCAAAACATAGATTACATGTCCCTTACCGCTCATTGGGTCACATTTTCTTGTGCTTCTTCAAAAACAAAGACACTCCAAAAGATGGCGCTACTGCATATAAAGAAGTTTGGGCAAAGTCATACTGCTGCAAACATCTTGCAGGAACTAAATGACCTCCTTGACTAATGGGTTTATTCTCACGGTCTAAAATGTGGCTTCATAGTAAGTGACAATGGAGCCAACATCTTGAAAGCAGTACAGGATGGAGGATTTCTGCATGCTTCTTGCTTTGCACATTGCTTACATTTAATTGTCACTGGATTTCTCAGCAATGAAACACAAGTGGATTGTATGATTGCTGTTTGCAAAAAAATTGTGACTCACTTTTCACATTCAACCAAGGCTATACGGACATTGTCCGAACTGCAAAAAAAACACAAGCTGCCCCAGCAAAAGCTGATTCAAAATGTTTCCACTCGTTGGAACTCAACACTTTATATGCTGTGCAGCACTCTTGGAGCAAAAGCAAGCTGTACATGAGTATTGCTCCAGTTACATTATTGGAGATGGCATTATGCTGTCTGTGCTGCAGTGGAAATTAATGGAGACAGTGTGCTGCATCCTAGCTCCTTTGAGACAGCAAGGGGCATGTCTTCTGAAGGCGATCTCTGAGTCAGGTTATCCCACTCATAATGCTCATTTCACATCATCTTAGTGTTCTAAATCTACAAATAGAAAAAGACAGATCTGAAGCGCAGACAACATGTCACCTGTATCATGGGAATCTCATAAACAGAATGAGCAAGTGCTTCAAAACCAATGACAAATTAGTTGCAATGACGAAATCAAAACACTACATCCTTGCAACTCTTAGATCCCAGGTTCAAGGCTATACATCTTCCAAAAACAGATGATATAGAGCAGTACAAATGTCTGTTGCTAGATGAGCTGCAGCACTCACAGGAGTCAAACACAGACATGCACAGTACCCTCAGGTTGTCATCACCACAACATGCAGGTTCATCTTCACAAAGCGATACAGAACTGGAAAAGTCACCAAACATTAACAGTAGTTGTTCCACAACTGCCACTTCTTCAACCCTTAGTAGCAAGCTAAATCTGTGGCAAAACCTTTCCCAAGTTGCTGCCATACCAGCTTCTGCTGATTCCTCTTCTGAGCGGTCTCTGTCCATCATGGTAGACAGTTACCTGCAAGAACTGCCTATTCCTATTGATGCATGCCCTTTGAATACTGGAGATCAAAAAGTCAATTTGGACAGAGCTTTATGATGAAGCCTGTAAATATCTTGGTTCTCCTGCAACAAGTGTCTCTTCAGAATGCATAGTTTAGTACAGCTTACAATATTGTGACAGACACCAGAAATAGGTTGCTCTAGAAAATGTACACACATTAACTTTATTAAAGTTAATAAGTCAAGATTTTCGTATCCCACAAGAGTATACAAACTGATCCTGAAGTGATTGATGTTGTGGATGTTGATGGTGATGACAACTCAGATGGTGGTGGCTGGTAATACTGTGTGGGACAGAGCTCTCTGCACCAAAAGGAAACTTTGCAGACTGTGATGACTTTGGTTGCCTCTCTCCTTTCTCGATCTACTACCTTGACTATATACTCCCCAAAACTTTCACCATTTCATGGCAAACTGCTTTGTAGCTAGGGTCTAAACTAAAGTCAACAAGTTTTATATACAGGGCAATTGTAACATCAGTGGGAACAGAGCCCAAATTTGGCATAAAGGGACACTGTCACATCAATCCTTTCTGTATCATATTATTTATAGTTAAAGTGAAAACATATATTTTTGATTTACCTTCTGTGACTTTGTGGGCATCAGTATGGCTGGGACCGGGGCTGTCTATTTTTCAATTTTAAAGAGGACAAAACAATGAGTTCTAATTGGTAGCTGTTTATTATTTTTTCAATTACAGAAATGTTAGCCATAAACCAAAAATGGATGCTAGTACATGGGTGAGGGTTGTGGGTTGGTTTTAACATGGGGTGTAAGGTGCTAGGGTGCTACTGCTGCACAGATGAGGGTGGTGGAAGAAAAGTGAATGGGTGATGGGGTGAAAGGTGGGTGTTGTTTTAGTCCTTTCATTTACAGATTCATGATTGGATGGGGATGGTGAGGAAAAAATGTTGACAGACCGAACCTACTGTACATATAATATATATATATATATATATTCTTATTAAATACATTGCAAACTGCTGCCACCTAGCACAATTGTCCTGTCCCCTTTAAAAAAAGAATAAAGGAATCAGAAATAAAAGAAAATCTGCATCAGCAGTTTTCACAGAATGTGACCTATCATAAAGTGTTTTTGCTTTACAAGTAGTGATAATTTGATACATAATGGGGTTGACAGACGCTGTCCCTTAAACATCACATGCCAGCTGCTGCAGCTACATTAAATGTTCCTTAAGTTAGTATGTGGTGAGGAAACCACTTTTTTTATTTATGTGACTGAAATACAGATTTTATTGAAGTATCAGCTGCAAAAATGCATCATCTTAGAAAGTTGTATGTATTACTTCAATTTGCCAACAAAAATGTTGGTATATGTATGCATTATCTTAGAAAATTGCATGCATTTTTTGCCAGCAATAATGACTGGCATATTTTTTTTATTCAAATGTCTTGACTGACTACGTTATGACATAATATGTTTTGCAGCAGTTCCACATGCTGCTGCTGTAGTACTTGGCCTGACTTTGTTATAAAAGCTTTCTTTTAAACATAGCAACTTTTGATTTACTCATTTAAAACAGAAAGCAGCATATAGCTGAGATTAGGTAATAATAACTGGCGTTCCTTGTTATCAACCCGTTTTCGAGTACTGTAAAAAGTCGAATCAACCCACAGGTTGATACGAAAAAAGTCGTATCAACCCAACTTTTACAGCCTCGTGCCAAGAAGGCTGCAGCACTCGCATTCCAGAGTAAATAGATTCAAAATTATAACAAAACGCTCTCACTTCCTTACTAGTAGGCACGCCCCCCATGCTAGCACGTTATGTGATGTCATTCCTTGAATAGTGTGGGGGTGTGCCTACTAGTAAGGAAATTAGAGCGTTTTCACCTCACTTCTCCTCTTACTGTTAATTGTTCTATTGAATTGTTTTTAGTGCCAGTTATTATAAAAAATAAAACATTATGTATGGAGTAGAAATTGAGTTTTTTTACACACCCTTGTTGTGTGATAATAGTAAAACCTCTCGAGCTTCACTCTCGAGGTTTATATATTATCACACAACTTGGGTGTGTAAAAAAACTCCATATCAACTCCATACATATGCATTATTCTCTATATATCAGTTATTTTTTCTCATAATTCATGACGATGAGTATATATAACTGAGTACATAAATGGCTAATGTGCCTCTTCTTTCTCACTAAGGAACTATGATGCAGCTGCAGCAGGAAAACTTTTAACATATGGGTGGGTGGGTGGGCCTGTTACGTATTAAGTTGCTGTCTTTAGCAAACAGAAGAAACCATAGATAAACCTAGTTGTATTCCTATCAATGTCACATATGATAATTTCTCTCCCCTTTATATTGAACAGTTTTTCCTTTACATGTATTTTATTACTATCTTCATTACTGGCAGCACAATAAAAAAATAGGGTTCGAGTTCTAAAAAGTTCTAAAAAAGATTAGAACCCTAGAACTTTTTCAAAAGTTCTAGACTAGAACTAGAACCCAGAACTTCAGAGGGCTCTGACAACCCTAGGCCAAATTATAAGGAGTCAAACTTTTATAAACTGTTAAATTGTATTTTCAAAGTATATACAGTGAACTACAAAATTATAAACCCCTGCAACTTTTAAACTAGTGAACATAATGACACTAAATACAGCAAGTTCATAGACCTCTAAAAGGAGACTGTGTGTTAATTTCCTTATCTGTTGCTTAAAGGATATCCATATTATAAGCTGCTAAGAGCTGAAAAAAAAATCAGCACTTAAAGTTGAATTCCTTTAGCCAGCCCGGCAGTGTTGAGGGTTGAGGTGCTGGACACCACACCTCATGTCACACTGGTGACCTGGGTTTGGGAATGGACTCGGGTCACCAGGGGTTGGCAGAGGAGGGAGAGGATTGAGCATCTGGAGGACTGCTCTCCTCTACTGGGGCGAGTTGCGGGTCTCGCTTGGCTCCTTAGCAGTCCCTGATGGAGATCGGGGGTCCTACAGGAACTGACACTGTATGAGGGCGGAACGGTAGTGGACATCAGCAGTGTGCCTGTACAGGCATCATTGCATGTCCGCGCTGCACGGGGTAAACAAGGAAAATGGACCCTGGCACCTGAACAGGTGAAGGTGGGTCCAGTGGTCAGCCCCATGTCTTCAGCCGGATCCAACCCCAGCTGGTCACCGTGTGTCTCCTCCACTTTCCTGCAGCCCCTCTAGATTCTAGATAGAGCACCGGAGGTGTTAGAGTAGTCCCACCCCGGGGGGCTCAGAGTCGGGGGGTGTGGGGCAGTTGGTGGTTGTGGTGGGGGCACTTCCTGGACCGGTGGCCAGACTGGAGGGATTTCAGGCCAGATGGGATATGGCCGCACCAAGAGATCTCACTGGAGAGAGAGGTCTAAGGGGCCAGTGAAGGAGGCATAAATAGAGTTGAAAAATAAAAGTTGATTTCCATGAGTCTGTGGAAATTGTGGAACTTCATGATAATTATGTGGCAGCCATATCCATAAATATTAGCCAGCCATACATCTGACCTACAGTATCACACAGAAAAAAGGAAAAGATGAATGAGAGACAGAAAGCAGTCATAAGGCTGTATTCATGGGGAACTCCACTGCAAAATCAGGATAGTTGGAGGGGCATATCAGGCCCTTTTATTCTAATGCAGGTAAGGTTATTTTCCTGCCTGCGATGCAGATCAAATGAGTGCAATTCATAGCTAAGCACTTCATGTAGAGATACTAACTGACTGTTGTGTGCACTGTGATAGGGTCTACAACCCGTAAGGATGTGAGGATATCACTTATTGAATGAGCAATGTTCCTAAGGGAGAAGATGTCCAGCAGGATCTAATCCAAAGCCTGCATGGTTCTGGAGCCTGTAAAGAATGACAGTGGCATAAATTATATTAGCATAATTTTTCTAAGAGTCTGTTGAAAGAGAAATGATCTTGTTTTTCTAATAAGTTAGAGGACATTCTGGGGCAAGGAATGCCTGCATGCTCAGGATGTGCTACAGTTGTGGTAAGAGGGATGGGGTACTGATTTTGTCTGGGGATATGAAGTCAGGGGGATTTGAATTAAAGGACAGAGGTTGGGAAAGGGGGTTCTGTAAGAGGTCGCCAGTTGCAGAAGTTAGATGCATGGTTTCACCAAAAAAATGGACAGCTGAGCTGGGTAGCACAATAACAGTAAACCTCCAGTAGGAACAAGGAAACACAGGGCATCAACAATTCTAACTTGAATGCAGATTATATAGGAATTACTCCCAGTAACAATGACTACCCTGTTGTCATGATGTACTTTTAAGTGTAAGACATAGAGGTACTCACAGCGATGTAGTGGGGAAGTAAATGTCTGGGGCACAAAGAAGGAGACATTCTGTCTATTAAGATTGGGTAGGTCTGATAGAAAAAGGAGCAGGTGACACTTTTTAAGGGAGTGTGTCCCTGTAAAGTACAAGGAGGACATTGGGGGGGGGGGCGACAGTTCTGCTGAGTCTATCTTGTTAAGCTAAGTGAGGAAGGAGCAGTGGGGAAAAATATTCACCCAGGGAGGAATCACAGGACTGCAACCAGCTCTACTCTGCTTCTCAGATGAAGTAGTGATTAGGGATGTGTGAGTCTGGCCAACTTCACTTCTCAAATTAATTTGCAAAGTTCCCCAACTTCATGAAGAGTGAAGTGCTAACTTTGTGATGTTTTCCACAGGTCAAGTGGCACTGTTAAGCAAACTCATGCCAATTCATCTGTGGTGTTGCTATCTTGCACTGGCTTTGATTGAATGTGCGCCACTTCACAAGTAACACT
Source organism: Neoceratodus forsteri (assembly GCA_016271365.2). NCBI lineage: Eukaryota > Metazoa > Chordata > Ceratodontiformes > Ceratodontidae > Neoceratodus > Neoceratodus forsteri. The sequence continues at coordinate 733,614,288 of CM057453.1, forward strand.
CATTGTGAAATGAGAAGTTTTGGGGGAACTGGAAACTTTGCAAAGTGATTTGTGAAGGCAAATTTTACCACTTTGCTAGAACTTCACCAGTGAAGTAAAACCTTGAAACATCTGTAATAGTAATGTGTGCTTAGTGAAGGTTAAATTCCAGAAGAAGAATTCAGGAGGCATTACCTATTATGATACCATAAATATTTTATTAAATTTTACCAATAAATATTTATTGGTATTTTCACTGTAAATTTAAAGCTTCTAAACCAACTGTTTTTCAGTTTTGTTAGAAACCAGAACAGCCACAGTAGCCCACATTTAAGAGCCATATTAAAGAGCTGTGGGTTGTTCTGCAGTTTGGGGGCTGGGTGAGAATGGTCTGGCCTGGGGCCTCTGAGCTAGACAATAATTGGATCGGTGGTGACAGGAAGTAAGGGCTCAGGCCTATATTCAAACCTGCCTAACCATCCCATCTCATTGCATTGTTATCCCATCAGGTGAGTGGCATAGAGGACTGGGACATCTGACCTAGGGGCAACTGCAGTTCATCCACAGGAAGACTGCAGGACTGCAGCAGACTCTGGAGGTCAGTAGACAAATTGTGTAAAAGGAACCTAGAAATTCCCAATCAGGGTAGCCCAGCATAGTATATTGTGAAGATGAATCTGTATTAATATTAGGGGAAAAACATCCACTCTAACTACCTGTCTCTAACTAACTATCCATGTAGGGTAGGGGTAAAAAGGAAGCATCCAATGGCATGCCAGACAGGTAACCATGTAAAGCAGTACATTCAGCAAAATCCACTGTATAGGGTAGGCCAGTTTGGATCTAAGATAAAGGGTAATAGGCTGGTAGAAGGAAGAAGGGTAATAACAGAAGTCCAGTAATTTTTGTGTTTAGAGCTACAACTGGAACATTTTATTTATTTAATTTATTTAAAATTTTGGTGACCGGGTAGGCCCACTGAGACCATAATGATCCCTTTTTCAGGGGCGACCCGGGATTAATTACAGGCTACAGGAGAATAAACATTAGGAACAGCTCAAGAGAAATTGAGAAATACAGACATTACAATCAGGACATGATGTACGATTCACAGACAGGTTAGGTACATTTGAAGAATAACACGATAAGAAAAAACATTGCACATGAATGACAGTTACACATTGTTCATTGAAATAGAACAGTTTCACAAGAATTACAGTTACAAGTGCCTCATCAGGCAGTAAGGGTCCCAATATGGGAGAAAAGGCATGCCAGGCAGCTGACAATAGCTACGGGGGTAGTCCTAATGTATCGTATTGATCCTCAGCGGTAGCATGCACAGAGGCTTAGCCACAACAGGTAGGTCTTGAGGCCTTGGGAGGTGGTGGGTGGGGACTGTAAGGTACACATCTCCAGAGCTATGCTCTGGAAGAGGGGATACTGCCCCATATGTAGGACATTTGTGGAACTCCATGCTCAACTAGTAGCAGCAAGAGAGGAGATACCTCAGGTGCAACCCGACACCCCATACTCCTCCCCACACCCCTACTCCACAAGAGATCCACTGGCCAGGAAGACTGGTGGACGGTGGGGAGAGGGAGGGGAAAGAGAGGTAGGAGCCATCACAAGGTGGTGGCCCAAACCCATGCAATCACTACAGCAAATCACATTACACCCTTCAACGAGGTACGGGAGTCTCACTCCATCAGAGTGGACTGTGAGTCAGTCAGGAAGAGAAGGCAAGATAACTTGGTAACACCCTGGGGTGAGAGCTGTAGGAAATTAACAAGGATTATCTTAGTTGTAGAGGACTCAGTGATTACAGGGTAGAGAAGATGATGGGCTGTGGGGAAAGGGAAAGGGGTGGTCAGATGCCGTCCTGGAGTATTGGCCATTTGGGATATGGATAAGATAGAGTGGTTAAGAGAGGAGGGTGTGAAAGAGTTGGGGTGCTGGTACACTTGGGTATCAGTGATCTAGTGAACCCACCTATGGAGGCACTGAAGCATGACTTTTGAAGGTTGGGAGACAGACTTAAGATTCACTAGGCTTCCCTGGCTTTTTTTCGAGGTCTTTACTGTGTAAGGTAGGGAAGGATAGGGTGAGGAAGAAAACTTAGGCATAAAATGAGTGATTGAAAGGATGGTGTCAGGAGGAGTGATACTGATTTGTATGGGACAGGAGGCTCTTCATGGGTGATGATTTCCTTCACCTACAGTAACAAGAGGGGACTAGTATCCTGGGGCAGAAGTATGACATTTGTATTGATATTGGTGGACATTTAAACTGACTGTAAGGGAGGCTGAGGCTAGAGGAAACCACTAAGAAGGGAGAGGAAGTGAGGAACTTAGCTAAGGCTCCCCTGAAATGTGGTTAGAAACATTGGGCAGGGAAGCAGAAAGGCATGAGTTTATCAAAGGATAGGGAAATACGACAGCAAGGAGACTCACTAAGCCTTTAAAACACAGGAAAAACAAGAAAAAAAGGAAGCTAGGGAAAAATGAAAAGAAGACCTTTTAAAAACAAAAGAGGTTTGGGCACAACATGAGAAGTGTACTTGCCTTGACACCAGGAGCCTTAGAAACAAAATTAATGAGCTCCAGGTGATGGTAGCAGGTGCAGAGCTTGACCTTGTAGCTTTGGCCACAGCGAATAATGACTGAGACCTGATAGTTCCAGGCTACACCATATACAGGTGAGATTGGTGGAATAGTAAAGGAGGAGTGGTAGCCCTCTATGTCAGGGAAGGCATTGAGTCAGGGAGGCTGGAACCATCAGGGAAGGAAATGGGGAAATAGAATAGCTGTGGGTTAAGCTCATTGCAGCCTCAGGTAAGAAATATTGTATATGGTAGTCTGCAGACGACTAGGGTAGAGGGGGTTAGAGGGATAGGGAATTAGTAGCAGAAATAGAAAGGGAGGTTACAAAGGGGGAGGTAGTTGTAATAGCGAGGGATCTCAACTTGCCAGATGTTGATTGGGACATTCCAGCAGCTAGGAACATCAGATGTCAGGCCCTGTCAGATACATTACAGGACTGCATGCTGGTACAGCTGGGCAAGGAACCCACAAGGCAGGTTTACATAGAAACATAGAAGTTGACGGCAGATAAGGACCTCAAGGCCCATCCAGTCTGCCCATTTCTTTTTCTACCTTATAAATGTGCCATCGGCCTTTGCTCTGTCAGTGGCCTATCTATTCATAGTCATTTGTATTGCTCCCTTATGCCTATCCCATGCCTGTTTGAAGCCCTGCACTGTATTCATAGCCACCACTTCTTGTGGTAAGCCATTCCATGCATCCACCACTCTTTCTGTGAAAAAGAATTTCCTCACATTCCCCCCTTAATCGGCCTCCCTCTAATCTCATGCTGTGTCCTCTTGTCCTGCTATTTTTCTTATATTTAAACATGTTAGACTCTTTCACCTTGTTTATGCCCTTAAGGTGTTTGAATGCCTCGATCATATCACCTCTCTCCCTCCTTTGCTCAAGGGTATACATATTGAGCTCCATTAATCTGTCCTCATATGTCTTCTGATGCAGTCCCTGCACCATTTTGGTTGCCCTTCTCTGGACTGCCTCAATTTGGTTAATGTCCTTGTGAAGGTGTGGCCTCCAATACTGCATGCAGTACTCCAGATGGGGCCTAACCAGTGTCTTGTACAGAGGGATTATTACCTCCCTCTTACGACTTGTGATACCCCTACTAATACACCCTAACACCCCCCTAGCCTTACCTACTGCTTTAGAGGTCTGCTTGGATGATTTTAGGTCATCAGTGATGATGATGCCCAAGTCTCTTTCTTCCTTTGTGACTGCTAGCAACTCCCCTCCCAGCCTATAGGTGGCTTCAGGGTTTCTCTTCCCTATGTGCATGATTTTGCACTTCTTTGCATTAAATCCCAGTTGCCACTCTTCTGACCATTCTGCTAGTTTATCCAGATCTCTTCTCATTCTGCCCACCCCATCTGGATCATCTACTCTGTTGCAGATCTTGGTGTCATCTGCAAACAGACAAGCCTTACCCTCTAGTCCATCTGCAAGGTCACTAATGAAGATGTTGAAGAGGACTGGCCCCAGGACTGATCCCTGAGGTACCCCACTTGTGACTTGCATCTCTTCTGACTGTATACCATTTACCACCACTCTCTGTTTTCTGTCCATCAACCAGTTTGCCACCCAGTTGACCAACTTCTGACCCACCCCAGCCTACCCAGCTTATTTATCAATCTTCTATGTGGAACAGTGTCAAAAGCTTTGCTGAAGTCAAGGTAGGCGACATCAACTACTCCCTTGGTCCACCACTCTGGTTACCCAGTCAAAGAAATCTATGAGATTAGTTTGACAGGACCTTCCTTTGTAAACCCATGCTGTCTTGGATCCTGTGCCCCTATGGATTCCAGGTGTTGCACTATCCTTTCCTTAAGGAGTGCCTCCATAATCTTGCCCACTACTGAGGTAAGACTGACCGGTCTGTAGTTCCCGCCTCCTCCCTGCTACCACTCTTGTGGAGCGGGATCACATGAGCCCTTCTCCAGTCTTCTGGGACTTCTCCTGTGCTCAGAGACTCACTAAACAATTCTGCTAATGGCTCTGCTAGTTCCTCCTTTAGCTCCTTAAGTACCCTGGGATGTATGCCATCAGGTCCCATTGCCTTATCCACCCTGAGCTTAGCAAGCTCTTGTAGGACCCTTTCTTTTGTGAAGGTTTGAACTTTTATTATTTTTATACTGCTGTAGTCAGCTTCTTGCAAGTTTCTGTAGCAAAATGTTTAAACAGGACACTCAATATGTACAACTACTATGCTGTTTACTAGGGTTGGTTTTATTTGATCAAGGTTTAACTTTCATTCCCAATAGCGCAGGTAAGCATTTAAATCAGGACAGGACTCTGAAGAACTTCTTCTACTCAAACATAATATCAAATTGTACCCACAACAATTTGTTTATAACAAATTACATTGGAATTTTGAGGAAAGGAAAATCATTTAAAATTGGGGGATATATTGACCCAATTATAAACATTAATTATGTACACAAGCTGTCTTGAAAGTTCAGTCATGGCTTATGTTGCTACTAGCAGGGGATGTGGAACTGGATCCTGGGCTTCTAATCTCAGAACAATATCCAGTCCACAATATCTGGCAATCTGGGGTGTAAGATTGGCTTATTTGAATGTACGTAGCCTATTTCGAAAAAAAACAAGAGATTGAGGCTTGAGTTGCCAAATAATGACCCTGACATTTTTAGTTTGTCAGAAACTTGGTTAAAGTTCTCAATGTTAACCAACCTACTGACTCTGGAAGGTTATAAAATAATTAGAAAGATAGAATTGGCAAAAGGAAGGGCAGGGGGGATTTTGGTTTACTATAAATCACAGCTAGATGTCACTGAAGTTGTAACAGATTACAAGAATAATACAGACTGTGAGTGGTTGTTAGTAGAAATAACACAGAGCAGATGTTATCAATTGAAGTATTATATGGCATGCAACCCTCCAAAAACAGCTCACCAAGGCCTTGAGGATTTTTTTAATTTCATTGCTACCCTACAAATTGGAGGGGAATTTTTAGCCCAAGGGGATTTTAACTTTCATTGGGATCCACTCTCTGACCCCAACACAGATTCCCAGCTTATAAATGCAGGTTTGAGTCAATTGATGCACACCTATACTAGAATGAATACTAAGAATAATAATTACATCATACTTGATTGGATATTAGCCAACAATCAGGTAAATGTAAAAAATAGGGGAGTACTCCCGGATGCAGTGAGTGACCATATGGCCATGTACTGCACCTGGAAATATAAAAACAAATGAAACCTCCCCCTCATTTAATTTCTTACAGGGAGTTTTCTGGTGAACTGAACAGGGGTCTACTGTTGAATCTCCAGTTGATTGACTGGAGCTATTTGGATGCAATACAAACTGTCGATTTGCCTGTGGATTTGTTTATGTCTACCCTTTTATAACTCCAGGATAAATATTTCCCCCAAATCATTAGAAGGATGATGGGTACTGTAAGTAAGTGGATCACCCCTGATCTGTTTAAATTGATGAAGCATAGGGACACAGCTTGGAGAAATTTTAAATTAACTAAAACTGTTGTAGATTTTAATATTTATCGCAGACTTTGAAATGAGTGCAAGGAAAAATTGCTCACCACAGTAATCTTCTATCTTCGAAGGGGTCCTTTAGCATCCATAACTTTAGCAGTTAGCTGGCTAGGTGCAACTGCCCCAGAGGTATGCCTTTAAGAACATTTTTATTTAAATGAGCTTAGGGCCATAGCCAATCAAAAAACAGGAGGGGGAGTGAGCTGAGTGAGAGCTGCCTGAAGACTTCAGAATTTTTTAGAAAGAAAATGAGGGCACATGCCCCGAAAAACAATCAACAGGATTCAAAAAACATGCAAATGTCAACAAAAGTAGAACCAGAAACAACAACACAGGTTAAAAACTCATCAATAAGAAACTCCAAATTTGGTAAGACTTGTGATAAAGAGCCCTTCTCTGATAGGTGAACCAGGGAGGAAGGGTGGGAGCTTACTGATGCTAAAGGACCCCTTCAAAGAAAGAAGATTACTGCATTGAGTAATTTTTTTTCTTCTTATCCCAGGAGTCCTTTAGCATCAGTAACTTTAGCAGACTACCAAGCAGTACTGAGTGGGAGGTGAGCAGAGAACCTACTTAGGAAAGAGGCTCTGCAAAACCGCCCTTCCAAATTTGGCATCAGATCTGGACTGCACATCCAGACTGTAGTGTTTACACAAAGGTGTGTACAGATTTCCAGGTAGCTGCTTTGCAGCAATCCAGGAGGGGAATGTCTCTAGCTGCTGCAAGTGAGACTGCAATGCCACTGGTGGAGTGGGCCCAGAACCCCACTGGAGGTTGGTGACCAGCTTTCTCATAGCAGAATCTAATACAAAAGACTAGCCAATGGGAAATAGTTCTCATGGTATCTGGTCTTCCTCTGCCTACATCCCTGTAGGTGATGAACAACTGAGTGAAAGAGCCTCAGGACTGTCTAGGATGCTCTAGGTAGTAAAAGATGGCTCTTTTGAAATCCAAGCTGTGGAGCTTTTGCTCGCCAGGAGTGGATGTCTCAGTAAAGAAGACCAGCAGAGTAATGAACTGGTTTAAGTGGAACTCTGAAACCACCTTTGGCAGAAATGTCCTATTTGTCCTGAGCTCAGCTTTATCATTGTGAAGGATGATGTAATTTGGCTCAGTGCACAGGGCCTGTAGCTCTGAACTCCTCCTGACAGAGGAAATGGCTACCAGGAAGACTGTCTTCCAAGTTATAAACTTGATGTGGGCAGTGGACATAGACTCAAAGGGTGGTTTCATGAGCCTGTCTACGCAAAGGTTCAGGCCCCAAGGAGAAACAGGCTCCCTGATTTGAGGCTGGAGGTACAAGAGGCCTTTGAAAAACTGTTTAAAGGGGACATGAAATGGTTCCAACCTCTTACTTTGCAGGAATGATGTCAAGTTTGTTAAATTAACATTGTTTTTACTTCATTATGGGTCCTGTCTTTATTTATATCTGATTGTGTTCAGTTGTCCACGATCCCGTAGCTGCTCCGATGCAGAGGATTCTATTTCTGCCACGAGAGCTACCTGACAAAATAAACGTTCTAAATGACGCCCTCATTTGAGGCAGTGTTACAGCCAACAGCCTGAGGTATTCTTACTGGAAATTTGTTGTTTAATCATGATTATTGCGGTTTTAATTGTTTTCACAATATGTTAGCTGTGCCATTATGCATTAGTTACCAGTACGGGGTCTTGATATCACTTGTATAAAGCTATATTTAACCAAAGACTAACGTCTTAAAGGTAGAATGCAAGATAGTATGTTGAAGATTGAAAACGTTATTCAGTGGGTTGACTGCATGAAACTATGTCATCATTGTGTGTTGATGTACTGCTGTTATCACGGGATTGCCTTTTTTTCCCCGACTCCAGATGACTCTGAGCTTGTTTTCATAAGAAGAGCTACTTGTTGGGCACTGAATGTTACCTGCTAACAACATGGCAGCAATACATGTATACATTGTTTTCTCTTTACCTGAGGATAATTAATAAAGCTCCCTACTTGTCTTCTGCTTTTTTTCAGGACATACATTAGAGATTAATTGTTTTTAAACAATGGGCAAACACATAGAAAAAAACATGTACATTCACATAGTGTGGTGCATTTAGGAACAAGATAACTAAAAAGCAGCCTTGGATCATGTTGGTTATGTAGCTCATTTAGTTGAGCACTTACTTTTGGATCCGATGGTGCAGGGTTCCATTCTTATACAGGCATGTTTTTTTTTTTATATAATGTATGTTCTGCTCCCTTCTAGTCTATGGCTGTTTTCCAGGAGCTGATGAAATGAGGGTGGACTCACTGGTAGCATCCCTCCCCCACCCCGATCATGCAGCTTACAATAGGGATGCCTCTTCTCATTTTGGCCAGAATGGCTGTTATATTGCCTAGTGAGCAGTCAAGCCAAAGTGTCAAAATTAGAGATATGTCTATTTGAAAATGAAAAATAATTGCTACAAAACATTAGATGTGGTTGTTTGGTTGAGTAATCATGTTTTTGTAATGTAAATTAAATCACAATAAAAACATGTATTTTCCTAAGGTCAGTATTACTTAGGAACAAGAAGACTAAAAGACCAATATGTTTCTGTGATTGTGTTGTGGTTTGCTTTTGGACCCGATAGTACAGGGTTGCATTTCCATTTACAGACTCTTTTTTATTTAATTCTTCTTCATTCTAGTTTTTAGCTGTATGCCAGAAATGGACATGTCAGTAGTCCCACTGACACTCCCTGCTCACCCCTCCTCCAACTACAATTGGCAAGTTTACCTTGTGAATGCTAAGTGTAATTTTGGTGGTATGAGCTGTAATATTTTCTGGTGTGAAGGCAAGCCAAAGTGTCAAAATCAAAGATATGTATATTAAAAAATAAGTGCTACAAAACATTTGTTGTGGTTGTTTGGTTGAGTAATCATGTTTTTGTAGTGCAAACTAATTCACAATAGAAACATGCATTTTCCTATGCTCAGTAGTACTTAGGAACAAGACAACTGAAAAATCAGCTTATTTTTTTAGAATGTGTAGTGGCTTAGTTGGTTAAATGCTTGTTTTTTTTTTTAAATTGATGGTACAGGGTTCCATTCCCATTTAAGGGCGTTTTTTTTTTTTGATTCTTCTTCCTTTTAGTTCCAAGCTGTATGACTGAAATGGACATGTCAGTAGTCTCACTGACACCCCTGCCCCCCTCCCCAACTACAATTGGCAAGTTTACATTGTCAATGAAGTTTCATTTTGGTTGTATGAGCTGTAATATTTTCTACTGTGAGGGCAAGCTAAAGCGTCAAAATTATAGATATGTATATTTGAAAATAAAAAATAAGTGCTACAAAACATTTGTTGTGGTTGTTTGGTTGGGTAATCATGTTTTCGTAGTGCAAGCTAATTGAAACATGCATGTTCCTTAGCTCAGCAGTACTTAGGAACAAGATGACTAAAAGATCTATTCATTTTTTGTGAATATGATGTAGCTTAGTTGGCGACATGCTTATTTTTGGACCCGATGGTACAGAGTTCCATTCCTATTCATATTTTTTTTTTTTAATTCTGATCCCTTCCAGTTCCTAGCTGTATGGATTTTAGCTGTATGCCAGAAATGGACAACATGTCAGTAGTCTCACTGATACCCCCTGTGCACCCCACCCCCAACACAATTGTTAAGTTTACATGGAGAATGCTAAGTTTAATTTTGGCTGTATGAGCTGTATTATCATCTAGTCTGAAATCAAGCCAAAGTTTCTAAGTTACACAGATGTTTGTGGGAAAATTAAATATTTGCAACAAAACACATACTGGTGATGTTTTGTTGTTTAGTCAGGGTTTTGAAAGGGCAGGATAATTCACAGTGAAATGTGAATATTCTTAATGTCAATGGTACTTGTCCTAATTGAACATATGTTTATGGGAAAATAATTGTTGTAGACACATAACGGGGTTGTTTGGTTGTGTAATCATAGTTTTGAAAGTACTAGCAAATCCACAGTAGAAACATGCATATTCCTAATGTCAATAGTAATTAGAAACAAGATAACTAAAAGATTTAGCATTTGCTGAACTGTCTCTCTGGTTCAGTTGACTACGTATTCACTTCTGGATGCAAATGATACAGGGTTCTATTCATATATATATATATATATATATATATATATATATACTTTTTTTTTTATTCTCTGCTCCCTTCTAGAAACATAGAATACTATGGCAGATAAGGACCACTTGGCCCACCTAGTCTGCCCATTTCCCTACCTACAGGATAAGCTGCAGATCCTAGTTAATCAACAGCTTACTTCCTCCTACACCTACTAGAATTGCCTTATGACTGCCCCATGCATTTTTGAATTCTCCCACATTTTCTGACTCCATAACCTCCTCAGGAAGGCTGTTCCATGCATCCACAACCCTCTTTGTGAAAAAATACTTTCTAACATTACCCCTGAGCTATCCCCCCATCTTCAAATTGTGTCTTCTTGTTCTTGCACATCTCTTCTTCTAAAAAATGCTACCCTCTTGTACTTTGTTAATTCCCTTGAGATACTTGAGAGAGAGAGAGAGAGAGAGAGAGAGAGAGAGAGAGAGAGAGAGAGAGAGAGAAACCAGGCCAGGTGGGGTGTTTGCCTGCTTCAGCCCTGGTGGCAGCTATGGAGTCCACAGTCAGTGGAGAAAATCCAGGAGTTCCAGGGTCACAGGGTAAATATCCGGCCAGGCCAGCCGAGAGATAGAGTTACCACGACAGAGAAAGAGAGAAATCCTGGGGGAGAACAAATCCAGTATTGAACTGTCCCTAGAGGGCTCACCTAATAGCTTCCCAAACTCTGACCCCTGTAGTGAATCCAAGATGTACTGGCTCCATGTTGAGGCTGCCACTGGTGTGACCCACTCCCTGTCTGGCATGTTATAGACACCATGGAGTTGGACCTCACCTTTTGTTGCCGTATAATGTATTTTGTCCTCTAACTCTTTGCCCCCCTCTCCCTCCCATCACGTCTTGTGTTTGATGCCAGTAGACCACTCCTTTGCATATTGCTAAGCCCTTACACTTTCTGAGGTGATTGTTGTCTGCTTGGGGTGTGTGTCAATTGTGCACATCAAATCTATGGTATTTTAACATCTGTTTTGACTAAGAATGTGCACATTTCACATGCAACCGGACAGATAAGTGTAACCAGATCAAAGAAGAGACATGCAGCTACTGCTTGCATATATTTCTCTGCTCTCTGTGGCAATGAATTTGAGCAGATGGGCACCATTTGAGGAACCACATGTCTCTCTGCACAGAAATGGTTTGAATACACATGACCTATTTTTTCTGTAAATTCCACTTCTTGCCTCTCATCTTTTCTTTTGTTTTCTAATCCTTACCACTCTTATTGCCATTTCTGTCAGTAGTTGATGTATTGTGAATGTATGGATACACATACTGGCTAAATTATCTAGACTGGTAGCATGGAATATAGTGTTTCAAAATTCTATGGATTTTGACTTGCATTCACACAAAGACACATCCACAGGCCACAAGCGGACCCATTACATACATGCTATCTATTTCTTGGTGATTCACATTGAATACTCAGGCAAAGTTATAAGACAGGAGGTGGATTTGTCATGGTAATCCGAGACAAACCATCAATGGAAAATCTGAACAGTATTTAATATTTAATTTTTCCAATATTTGAGTAACAGCTGCAGCCATTGTTATGATGGAAGGTGGGAATTAAGTGTCTTGTGACTTCTGTTAGTTGCTCTTGTCGGATGGGACTTTTTTTTCATCATTGAGTGTACTGTTGCTGTGATGTCTATAACCAAGTTTCAACATATCAGGACACAGTGATTTCTTTGTCCATTTTATATTGGGATTTAATTATCTGTTGAAATGCTATTTAAATTTTATCTGTCCATGTAACGTGTCTGTCTTGCAGAAAGATGATGACATGACAGTTATGTAGATTTTTTAATTTTTATTTTTCATAGCCGTTACTTCATTTTGCAAAGCATGTTAAAAATGTATGCATTTGTAACATCCATTATACTACAGATGTTCATCAGTTTTAAAGAGATTCACTAATCAAATACAGTGCAACTGAAATATCGGTGCCTTACCACCAAAGGAGTGTAGAATTATGAACCTTGCCAGATATAATCCACTTAGTAAAAAACTGTATCCCTCATAAAATTGTTGTAACACGGTCCACTGGACCTCCCTTTTACAAGTGCTGCCCTTGCTCTGCCACCGAGCACCCTTGTTAGTCAACCGGTGCCCAAGTTTCGTTACCAAGTGTCCATAATAAATATATAAAATTGATAGAAAAGATGCCTCCCATTGATTATAATGGAGTGCGCCCCCGCACTCTGATTGGCATCTCGTCATAAAGTTGATGAACGCGGGGGTGTAGTGAGTGTTGCACTTATAACAGGGAAGACCATGAGACCCTGTTACAGCAATTTTACAAGGAATACAGTCTTTCACTAAGTGGATTTTATTTGATAAGGTTCACAATTTTACACTCCTGCGTCAGTTAGGCACCTATGTTTCAGGTGCTGGTGTATTTATCTTTAGATTAGTGAATCTCTGTAATATATTATTACTATCAATGTATGTTCAGCTTTAGCAATACTTTGTATAGCAATATAATTTTGCTTTTCATTTGTTTTTTTAGAAAGAGTTTCTACCAAATACATCCTCTTTAGGTACAAGGTCAAAGAATGCTCTAGTTTACAGATATTTGGTACAAAATGCAGTGGTCATGCATTAAAAAAAATCTTTTGGTCCATACTGTATTGTGCCAGGCTGTAGTAGTACTTACATGAGAAATTGTTATCTAAGTTTCCATCGTTTACCACCTATCAATACCTATTTGTTCAGTAGGTGGTTATGTGCAGTGGATATTAAAAACTACAACTCAACAGTGAGGAGATTCATATGTAGTTTACACTTTCGAGAACATGACTACACCAGAAAAGGCATTTTTGACAGTATTGGAACTTTCTCCATGCAAGTCACCAACCGTTTGAAAAAAAATGCTGTACCAACTGTGAATAATCAATGTGCAGATGCAGGATTTGATGTGCACACTTCAGCACCAGATCTGAAATCTTCATTTGAGATAGATGCAGATCAATCGCATGATATAATTTGTGAAGAGCCTCTGGTTCCGAATCAGGTACTCTTTAAATAGACTATTTCTGTCATTGTTATTGTTTACCTGTTTATTACTGTTAATATTGCATTAAAATGGGGTGTGTTGTGAGGCACAAGGCTGCATGCTGAATGTCCTCGCATTGCATCTGGTGGGGATTAAGTGCCTATAATCTCACATCCTGTCATGGGTTATCTCACTTATAACATGCCCATGACTGTGTCTATGCTTTCTACCATGCTGACAACCCTGCTTCTACCGCCACAGGTGCCGGTTGGGAGGAGGGGTTTGGAAAGGAGTGCCTGTTCCATGGCCACATGTCCATGTGGTGATGGCTGGCACATCGGGTGATTATGGAGAAAGGGAGGGTGCAACCTTCTGGAATGATGACAAAATGAGGAACAGACTATGTTTATGGATGGGGACAGGATGAGGAGCAAGACAGCAGTATCCAGTCCACTAGGACTGTGGAACAGGTGCCAGTGACAATGTACAACTTTTCCTCTGACAGTTATGCCATTTGCTACAGACCAAGCCCTTTGGCAATCAGCCCATGGAAAAGTGCCTTGCTGTCATGGAACAGGGAAGTGGTTGCACCACACAGTTGTAGTGTTCATCTATTTCTCGCTGTTGCTTCCTTACACCATTTATGTACATGGTACATACATCATTGTCCCACCCTCCCCTCATTGCCTGCTGGCAGTTCTTCCAATGATTTTCACTTTCTTAATTCCATTACCCTCCAGCACACCTGATACACAGTACCCTACCATTACAAAGCAGACTTCTGTTCCATTGTCAGATAACTAGCATATCCTCATTGTGAACAATGTGGTTTGGGTTTTTAATATCTACCTACAAAAGGTCCTTGCCTAGTGTATAAATTATATATATTGAGGGGCCCTTGTGTGATACATGTTATATCTATACTCATTATGTTCAACATCGAACACCTCACTTGTGTCTTACACCATTCGTGAAGTTACCCAATGTTAATTATAAAAATGGTCTCAGAAATGCTGCAGTCTGATCTACTGTTTGGATTCCAACATCTTTGCATTAATCCATGTGCCTCGTGCCACATTTCACTCCTAGGGGGTGATTGACAGACTGTTACTCTAACCCCTGGTCATACCTTATTGCTTAAGCACTAGTTTTACAGAAAAATCATGTATTGCACAGATCCCCTCTGTACATCCATTATTGAATTAAAGTTTGAGAGCAATATACAGAGAGCTCCACATGCAATATATGAGGTGATTTTTATATATTATGCTTCACTTTTATTAATAGGACGATATGGAAGTTGATAATGTCATAAAGAATCCCACTTCACCACAAGATGAAAGTAGTGGCTCAAGCTTGACAGCAGAAGAAAACATTATCATTCAAGCAGGACGTCATAATATGCATTCCATGTATTTAGCTGAGAAACAAGATTCACAGCAACAAACTGTTATTGAGGTATACTGTGTAGTAGAGCATTATATATTATATAATATTTGCTGGCTTCACTAACATAGATACAACAACTCCAACCATTGGGTAAGCCCAGTTCATCCAACAACCAGTCATGCCATGTCTCTTCAATATGCAGCTAGTATGAAAATCTATGTGTGCTAACTGGATGAGACTTGTATATATCCTTTGCAGAGACAGCTGCATACAAAGCTTATAAGCCACTTAATTCATATGTTTCATCACAAACATGGATGAGGTCATTACTAACAGATAAAAACTTATGTTAACCCACTTGAATGAAACTAAATTAAATTTATTTAAATCTACTGGTTAGAAACATAGAAACATAGAATTTGACGGCAGATAAGGACCGCTTGTCTCACCTAGTCTGCCCATTTTCCTACCTAACAGATAAGCTGCAGATCCTAGTTAACCAATAGCTTACTTCCTCCTACCCCCCACTAGGACTGCCTTATGTCTGTCCCAAGCATTCTTGAATTCCCCCACTGTTCTTGACTCCACGACCTCCTCAGGGAGGCTGTTCCATGCATTCACAACCCTCTCTGTGAAAAAATACTTCCTCACATTACCTCTGAGCCGTCCCCCCTCTATCTTCAAATTGTGCCCCCTTGTTCTTGCACATCTCTTTTTCTGAAAGATGCTACCCTCTTGGACTTTGTTGATTCCCTTGAGGTACTTGAAAGTTTCTATCATGTCCCCTCTCTCCCTTCTTTCCTCAAGGGTATACATATTAAGCTCCTTTAGTCTTTCTTTGTATGTCTTCTGGTGCAGACCCTGCACCATTTTGGTTGCTCTCCTCTGGACAGCCTTCATTCTGTCTATGTCTTTGTGGAGATGGGATCTCCAGAACTGCACACAGTACTCCAGATGGGGTCTCACCAACTGTCTGTACAGAGGGATAACAACTTCCTGTTTTCTACTGGTGATACCTCTTCCTATGCATCCCAGTATCCCCCCAGCCTTCCTTACTGCCTTCTCATATTGCTTGCCCACCTTTAGGTCATCTGATATAATTACCCCTAGGTCTCTTTCCATTTTTACTGTTGTCAATATCTCACCCCCATTGTGTACGCTTCCCTGGGTTTTGTTTCCATGTGCATTACCTTGCACTTTGCATTGAATCTGACTGCCATACATTTGACCATTCCTCCAACCTTGCCAAGTCCCTTCTCATCCTTTCCACTCCATCTTGTGTATCAACCCTGTTGCAGATCATTGTGTCATCTGCAAAGAAACATACTTTTCCTTCCAGTTCCTCTGCAATGTCACTTATAAAGACATTAAAAAGGACCAGTCCCAGTACTGAACCCTGTGGTACCCCGCTAGTAACCCTCCTTTGTTCACTGTGTACTCCATTTACTACTACCCTTTGCTTCCTGTTGTCTAGCCAATTTTTTATCCAGGCTAACACCTTGGGACCCACTCCAAGGCTGGCTAACTTGTGTATTAATCTTTTGTGTGGGACTGTATCAAATGCCTTGCTAAAATCTAGGTAGGCCATGTCCACAACCCCTCCCTGGTCTACTACTTTGGTCACCCAGTCAAAGAAATCTATTAAATTCATCTGACATGACCTTCCCATCATGAATCCATGCTGCCTTGGGTCCTGTGCCCCACTGACCTCTAGGTACTCAACAATTCTTTCCTTAAGAAGTGATTCCATCATTTTCCCAACCACTGAGGTCAAACTAACTGGTCTGAAGTTTTCTGCCTCTGTCCTGCTCTCACTTTTGTGAAGAGGAATCACATCTTCCCTCCTCCAGTCCTCGGGTACCACCCTATCCTCCCATGATTTGTTAAAGAGAGTAGTCAGTGGTGTCACTAGTTCTACCCTTAGTTCTTTTAGAATTCTTGGGTGAATCCCATCAGGCCCCATTGCTTTGTCCACATTCAATTTTTTTAGTTCTTTCAGAACCCTTTCTTCTGTAAATGGACTGGTATCAACCCGTCTTCAGAGTGTTTCTCTTGTTTGCTTTAGGTACCTCCCCTTCCTCTTCCTTTGTGAATACTGAGCAGAAATATTCATTCAGTATCCCTGCTTTTTCACTGTCACCCTCTACCCACATTCCCTCCCCTTTTTTAAGCCTCAGTATCCCTCCTTTGGTCTTTCTTCGCTCCATAATGTACCTATAAAAGGTCTTATCCCCCTTCTTAACAGAACTGGCTATCCTTTCCTCGGTTTGGGCCTTTGCTTTTCTGACTGCCTTCCTAGCCTCTTTCTGCTCTAACTGATAAAGTTCTCTGTCCTTCTCCTTCTGTGTTTCCTTATATTTCTTGAATGCTGTCCTTTTCTACTTAACCTTCCCTGTCACCTCTTTTGAGAACCATAGCAGTTTTTTCCTTCGCTGTGTTTTATTGATTTGCTTTATACAAAGGCTAGTTGCCTCTGTGATGGCTGTTTTGATTACTCCCCATTGTTCCTCCACCCCTCCTTCTTGCCTGTTTGCTAGTGCTTTTCTGAGGCACTCTCTCATTTTCCCAAAGTCAGCCCTCCTAAAGTCCAGTACTCTTGCTTTTGTATGGCTTGATTGTATGGCTGTGTTTATCGTGAACCACACTGTTTGGTGGTCGCTTGTTCCCAGATGGCTACCCACTTCTAAATCAGAGATTCTTTCTCCGTCCCCATTTGAGAGTACCAGGTCTAAGATTGCTCCCTCCCGAGTGGGTTCCAATACTAGCTGTCTGAGGCATGCCCCCTGTAGGGCATCAAGAATGACCCTGCTCTTGGATGTGCCTGCAGCAAAGATGCTCCAGTTAACATCTGGCATAGTCAGGTCCCCCATCAATAATATCTCACCTTTTTCTGCCATTTTAAGGAAGCCTTCTATCATTTCCTTGTCCATTCCCTCCCCCTGAGATGGGGGTCTGTATGCAACCCCCATGTGGATTGTGGTGCCATTTCCTGTCTCCAGGGTGACCCCAGAGTGCCTCGTCTGCTCCCTGTTTACTCTTTAGTTCTGTTGCTTTGATCCCTTCCTTTTAATAGAGAGCTACTCCTCCTCCTCTTTTACCCTCCCTGTCCCTCCTGTAGATTGTGTATCCTGGTATGTTGACATCCCAGTCATGGTTCTCTGTGTACCATGTTTCTGTGACTGCCACAATATCCAGGCAACCCTGTTACATCAAGGCCACTAGTTCAGGGAGCTTGTTACACATACTATGGGCATTGGTACTCATCACCCTCCACTTTTTGATAGCCTTACCCCTTTTAGCTCCATTCCTGTCCTTACTGCCTTTGCCTTTTTACATTTACCTCTGTTCTGCTCCCTAATAACTTCTCTACCTTGGTGTTTACCTCACTAATTACCATGTTTTGTGGGGGGAGGCTGGGATCTCCCTGCTCCTTTTCAGTGCCCCCCCTTGGCTAGTTTAAATGCTTGCCAATGAAGCATTTAAACCTCTCACCTAGGATCCTGGTTCCCCCCCTGGACAGATGCAGACCATCACACCAGTATAGGTCTACATCCCTCCAGGTGGCTCCCTATTCCCCAGTGAAGCCAAAACCCTGAGCTCCACACCAGTTTTTCAACCACTCATTGAATTCCCTGGTGAGGAGTGCCCTAGCATCACCCTTGCCATAGACAGGCAGCACCTCCGAGAAGGTTACCGTATGCACTACTTGTCTAAGGCCCCTCCCCAACTCTACAAACTCCTCTTGCACTGCTTGAATAGTTTAATTTAAATTATGATATGGGTAGAAAGAATACTGACTCCTGATTGGCCAGGAACAGCTTTCTTCTGGCCCGTTATCCTAGCACAATGGTCCTACTAAAAGTAATATGTTTAAAAAAGGCATAAAATGTACCAAAAATGAC
This sequence comes from Neoceratodus forsteri, assembly GCA_016271365.2. NCBI lineage: Eukaryota > Metazoa > Chordata > Ceratodontiformes > Ceratodontidae > Neoceratodus > Neoceratodus forsteri. Next base: position 733,632,790 of record CM057453.1, read on the forward strand.
CCATCTCATTATCACAATAAGGCCCTCCAGGTGGTGTGTTATTGTGGGCTAACGGCCCTTCTCAGGTGGTGGAAGCACTCTTCTACACCTCGTGCTCCAACCCACCCAAGGTGGGCTGTTATCCCACCATAACACATCCCCTGTCATGCGTTATTAGTTAATTGTACAATGGGGTCCACAATCAAGCATACTCATTGTCTGTCTGACACATTTTTCCCATGGTAAATCCTACAATATACCAACGGGGAAAAATGCCACTCAGCTGCATATCAATAACAGCAAAAAAAAAAGAAAATATGTATGGTTACGGCATTCCTTAACTGTCACACTTTCTATTATTATTTGTTTCAATCAAATTCATATTCAAAATCATTTTCATATGTGTAGAAGCATTTGTAATATAGTTATTACCTCTACTATTGATGACCAACTATACTTTCCTTTCAGTTCTGTAATTACAGGTGCCATAACTGCCTTCTTGCACCTCTATGGCGTATTAGGACAAGGAATACACATATGCAAACTGATACTAACATTTTGCCCAAACTTAAATATAGACCGAGAGGAAGTCAAACAGACTTTTATGAATCAAAAAATGAAGTCATAACAAAGTCTGTAAACATCATGACTGATGATCTTGTAGTGTTACACGCATTTAATAATGATCATATGTATCACCGTAATGTTGAAGAGAGCTGTGCATCTCATGAAAATCTCACATCATGTGACATCTCGGAAACAACAGAGATACACATTAGCAAACATCAAGAAGCAGTATGCGATGACAGTGTCATCTGTGACAAAAGCAGTTTTGAAAGTGACTACGAATCAGAGTATTCTGTTACAGATACAAAAATGGATGACATTATTGCTGATTCAGACTATGTGCCAGTGCTATCAGACACTGACATCTCTTCTGATTCAGACTCTGATTCAGACACGTCAAAGAATTCATCAAATCAATTTTATCTGGTATCATATGCGTAACTGATGAAATTGTGTCTTGAACCTAATTGTTGCAAACCACTGATTGAAATCCCAATTATAATTAAGAAAGGAACTGGAATAACAGTTAAATTTGAATGTATAGATGGACACTTGAACATTTGGGACTCACAAGAATCCATTGGTGGAGTTCCAAGTCTAAATGTTTTGTTACCTACTGGTATATTTGTATGTGGTGGTTCTTTCTCTGTATTTGGAGAAATTTGTTCTACGATAGATATTGCTTTTCTATCAGTTAGGCACTGCAATAGTGTGCAAAATAAAACCATAATCCCAACAGTGAAAGTGGTATGGAGTGATCATTTAAATGAGATATACTGCACTCTAAAAGATAGGAGTCTAATACTATTGGGGGATGCACATTGTGACAGTCCTGGTCATTGTGCGACCTTTGGAACATACACAGTAACTGACAACAGATCAAACTTAATAGTGGAACAGCAAACGGTGAAACTCACTGAAGTGAAAAACAGTTACTGGCTAGAACCAGAGGGATTGACCTGGGCACTGGACAATCTGAAATCAAAAGCACTTACTGCCAAAATATTGGCAATTGATAGGCATGTTACCATTCAAGGGGTACTTAAAGAGAAATACCCTGAGATGAATCATGAATTTGATCTGTGGCACATAGTTAAAGGAATTAAGAAAAAGATAATTAACCTAAGTAAATGAAAAGACTGTGCGATTCTATCAAAATGGATGCAATGTATAGTTAATCACTTATGGTGGTCGGTAGTCACATGCAAATGAAATTATGATGATTTGAAAGAAAGATTCACTTCAGTATTGTATCATGTGTCTAATGTGCATAACTGGATAGTGACCGATAATTTTCACAGATGCGTGCATGAGAAATACACTGCTTCATATGTTGCCAGAAAACCATGGATCAGCAGAACCTCTGTTGCACATGCAGAACTGTCAAAAATTGTAATGGATCCAAAACTGCTGAAGGATCTTGGAAAGGTAATGGAAGGAATACATACAGGTGAGTTAGACAGTGTGCACTCCCTGTACCTGAAGTATGCATCCAAAAGACTAAAATTTGATATTGATGCATATACGTGTAGGATGAATGTGGCAGCCATGGACCCTAATGAGAATTCAAGGTAAAATCAAGCAACTAATAAAAAAGGAGTACTGCAGTTCAAGCACCAGTATTCAAAGGCTGCTGGCAGATATGTTATTAAGCAGAGGAACAGTAATAAGACCTTCAACTTCAGGAAACAAATTATTTCAAGTGTTATTACATCATATACGGAAGGTATTAATTAAAGTCTGCATGTGTTACGTTAAAAATGTAATAAATACTGAATTATCAAGATTATATTTAGTTTATTTTTCATTTTATTCCTTCACACAGGTCCAGTTGGAGTGCTTCAAAGTGAAGTAATTTGACAAGGTGATGCTTTCAAGCATTTGGGAGAGCACTATGGGGCCACAAAACCATCAATAAATGATGCTATTCATGATCATAAAACAAGATTCTGCAAAAAGAATAAGGAAGAATAGAGATAAATAATACATGGATCTCCAGAAGTTCCACTGTGACTTTAACCAAAAGTGACCTTGATTCGGGGTTGGGGGGGTTGGTAATGCAAACAGAGAGAAATCATTAAACAGAACATAAGACAGAGGCGGGAAAGGCCAAACTATTATACATGGATGTCTCTAGTGTGTACTCCACACAAAAGAGTCACTGTGACAACATCTCCCTGCACCACCATGTATTGACATTCGCTACTCCTGATCTCCATTGAAATACAATCAACTATCAGGTGTTATAAGTGATAGAGAATTCTTGACCTCACAATCAATGATTGGAGATCTGGTCAGAGGTGATTTATTTTATTTCCCAGACCCTACACAATTCATACAGCCAGTTGTGTCACTAAGTTTCACCACGAATTGTAAACCACCACCAAGGCAAGACAGCATACTGTACATTAAAGGTCGTTGCATGTATCTCAAATGTTAGTAAAAGAAACGTTTGATGAATTTGTATATATTATTTATTATTGGCAGACAATATGTTATGTGCATTTATTTATTACATTTTCTGTCTTAGATACAAGTATAGCATAAAGAAGTGTACAGTAGTATGCTTTTTAATTTGTTAGTGACTTTGGAAAGCAACTCATCTTGAAGTGACGGTGAATTTCGTAAAAAAACATATGAATCAACTTTTTTCATTAAGAAGTTGTTGATAATCATTAAACAATTATATTCTTAATTTGTAAATTATCTAACTTTTGTTATTCTAGATAAACTGTTTAATAAATAAAATAAGATAACATGGATTGGCCGATAATGAATTTCAAATAGACAAAACATTTTGGCAGTAGTGTTACAGTCAGAAATACCAAATATGCAATGAAATTAAGCTGTAATATTTAATAAATGTTTGCATTTGCTGGCATACTGTGACATGCAGTTGTTATTTAATTACGTTAAAAAATGGTTGAAGTGTCAACACAACAGAACATTTTTTTTTTGTTTTTACAAAACGATGTCATGGAACCCTTCATATACAATGTCAGGAAACTTTTCACGAATGATTGTAACACAACAGGATGGAATGACTGCGCATGTGTCTTCCAAGTCGTCCATGTGCCCAAAGAGTAAACCGACGGTAGACTTGTAAACGGTATGTTCTAGGGAAAGAAAAAAAAGTAATGAAATCTAAATATAGAACTATTTTTTTTTATGAACATTCCAGTGCAAGTACTGCACGGCAAGAGCTTAAAGAGCTAGTGTACTACTTGGAATTAATAGTAATTTTCAGATGCAGTCAGCTATCCCTTCCAGTATCTGAAGTAGATTTTTTTTTTCTGTTTGCTAATTAGAAGATTTTCCACCTGAAAGTACTGGTGTGATGTGTGAAGCAGCATTCTGTCTGGAGGAAAAAAAGTCAGTCCTGTTCCTCCCACTACATCGTCAGAAATGAGACCAAGCACCTTGAGGCACCACAGTCCTTGCAGCCTGAGCAGTGACTTTCACAAGCTACCAATCAAAATTTTAGGAAATTGTGACATCACTAGTAACCAGAGAGAGCCAGTCCATGTTGCTTTATGTGAAATTGAAACCTGGCAGTGAGAAATGGTTCTCATTGGTTACTAGTGATGTCATAATCAGTGTGATTTCAGTGTTGATCTAGTGGGAGGAACAGAACTGTCTTTTCTTTTCCTCCAGAGTACTGCTCCACACATCATCCCAGCACTGCCAGGTGGAAAATCTTCTAATTAGCAAACAGAAAAGAATAAATACTTGCAATATAAGAAGTGATAGCTGACTACATCTGAAAGTTACAATTAATTGCAGGCATTTTCCAGGCAGTACACTAGCTCTTTAAGTATTATATCATTTAGCATGGTTGACAGTGTCTGAAAGATATGGGTGAATCATCAGAAATGTCACAAAGGAAGACATTGAACTGGACTGGCTTAATGACTGATCCCTAAGGTATGCTGCTGGTCACCACCCTCTCTCCCCATATTGTACCCATTTACTGCCACCCTCTGCCTCCTGACACCTGGCCAATTCCTACCCAAGATAACCACCTAATAGCCCATGTCCAGACTACCAATTTTGATAAATGGCCTCTTATGTGGGGATGGAGCCAAACACTTTGAAGAAATTGAGGTAAGCTATGTCCACCCCACACCTCACACCCCCACACCTTATTAACTTCCTTCATCACCCAGTCTGACTTGACTTACACACTGTGAAACCATTCTGCCTAGGGTCCTGGGCGCTGATGGTGTCTAGATGTTCTACTATATTTTCTTTAAAATAAAGAGGTGAGGTTGAACTACCTATAGTTTTCTACATCTTTCATTCTAAGATGTATGTGACATGGTCTCTATGTGGTATTAACTTACCGACTAGACACTGGGCGCACAAGATCTCCTCCACGCAGATGTCTGTTATTCAGTAAAGCAACATCAAGGACCTCAATATCAAGACATACTTGATAGATGTAATTATTTTGTGTGATGCATTCCAAATCAGCAATCCTGTGCTGGATTCCAATCATCTCCCGACAACATGTATTTTCTTGAGCAGTGGGCATCAACACACATCACCCACAGGAACACCAAAATGTACTTTGCATGCGAATATTTCTATCCACGCTGCTATCATTAGTGTCAGATTCACTGCTGCTTCCCTCTCTATAATATATGTCACCTAACGAAATCTCTGGCTCAAACGCATAGGCTTGGACTGTTAGATCTGACAGTAATCCGGTAAAATTACTTCCGAATTCATACTCTTCAACAGATGCACTAGTCTGGTATTGTGAAAACTGCATATCAACTGTCAAATTTGTCTCTTGAGACATATTAATTTATCCTGTAACCAAATTATATACAAATTATATACAACAAAAAAATCAGGTACATGTATTGAAAAATATAATTATATAGTAAATAACAAAACATGTAATTGTGTCAATGCTTCCAAATGTTTATATGACTACGTTTTATGGTTAAAATATTTGTCCCCCTTCTCTAGACTGTCTTCACCCAGTAAATTTCCTTACAAAAATGCAGCATACTAAATTCTAACCAGAGATACACAGGAAGCCTCAATATTGTTTAACACAATGGACTACAAAAGTACATCTTAACCTATGCCTATGCACCACAACATGCTGCTTCTCCTCCCTGCTGCCTTTGTATTATGACTAGACACCTTCCATTTGTAAGAAATAGTAACCCATATACTGTATTCTTTTTCTTCAGAGGGAAGAGGAGTGATTGGCCCTGCAAGGGGACCTGGACACCCTGGAAAGGTGGGCTCACACCTGGAAATTACATTTTAATACCACCAAGTGCAAGGTGTTACATCTTGGGCTGGGAAACCCTAAACACAGGTACACCCATGGGAGGGGAGGCGCTGGAGGCCTCAACAGGGGAAAAGGACCTAGGAGTAATGGTGGATGCGCATATGAATATCTCTGAGCAGTGCAGGAGAGTGGTTAGGAAAGCAAACAGGATGTTGGGATGCATCATAAGGGGGATCACCTCTAGGAGCAGGGAAGTAATTCTGCCACTATACAATGGACTGGTTAGACCACACCTTGAGTACTGTGTACAGTACTGGAGACCACACTTGAAGAGGGACATACAGCTCCTGGAGAAGATACAGAGGAGGTCTACTAAGACGATACAAGGACTAGGGGATTTGACTATGAGGACAGACTTGAGGAGCTTGGCCTGTTTTCATTGGAGGGGAGGAGAGACGGGGGGCATGACTGAGGTCTTTTAAGTACCTCAAGGGAATAAATACAGTAAACATGGAGGGGTAGCCAGGTAGGAGACATCATAGGCCTATCTCACTGCATGATCCAGGTTGCTGGACTCCTTCTTGGGGGGGGGCTTGTCCACATTCACATTTCGAGTATTGTAAAAGATGGAGTCTGCAGCAAGTCCATCAGCCCAGGGGTGGTCTGAAAAATGGGAACAGAACCAGTAAGGACCACACATCTGCAGACCATGCAATGGCCCCATGGCACGGAACCACACACGACATGACCAAGGATTGCCTACACCACAGAGAAGGCAACCTCTAGGGAATCATCCCGGTTGAGGATTATGGAGTTTGTATAAAACAAAAATCACATTTTTGCAATTAACTTCTTTTATCCTTCTCCCAGGTGGCACGCCATCATGCCTGATCCACCAGCTCTGTTCCCCACTCTCAGCTTACCTTCTGCTTCCTCTACAGCTTGCCCCCATGGCAAGGCGGCAGGGATCCCTCAACCTGCCAAAATGGATCTGGTGTGGAGGTTTCTGATATTCACTGGAGCAGGGCCTGTGGGGATTGGCTTTCATCTCACTTTGCCCAGGACACTTTTAACTCCATTTTCTCCCCACAGGAGAGGAGGCATGAACTAATGCCCTATGGAGAGAGTACGCACATGTCTGCACATGTTCATCCAAGCATCTGCCTCCTCCACTCCACTTTCTAAAGCATCAGTTCCACCACTAGGTGACAGTCAAGCACTGACTGCTGGTGCCCCCCCCCCCCCAGAGAGAAGAGCTGTCCCTCAGATGCTCGATCCTTCTCTTCCCCTGTCAACCCACGGTGTCCTGTATTTCTAAGTACTACTGACAATAGCAGTAGAATTACCTATTATTTTTAAAACCATGATTCCACTACGAAACAACCCCGATATGTGTGGCGTTTGTGGAGAACATTGGACCGCGGACGTGTATTAAGTAACATATGGTACCAGACACCCATAGCACCACCAGGAGCGTATCTATGTGTACATGAGAAGCACAGTATTGTAAGCCATGCACAGAGATCAACATTATTGGAATTGTTGTCATGGGACAAATATTTTAAATTATTGTTGAAATTGGGGGGCTCCACCTCCCCCCAAATAATGTGTATTTCAGTATGTTATACTGATACTGAAGCGATTAATATGTTAAATTATTGATGGGGAGTTGGGGCAGAGCCCCCCAATCACTACAATAATTCCAGTTCCATGACACCAATACCAGATGGCAATTATTTAACACAGTGAAACCCGTAATAAAGTAACTGCCTCTGAACTTTCTTATTTGGGACCCTGAATAGCAGTGGGGTCCTTTATGCTGGAGTCAGGATATTGTTTTGTAATATTTCTTGATATTATTCATTCTGTGGGGGAGCTCTGCACCCCCACAACTCCGGGTTAAAAATACAACTTCATTGGTGCACCCAAGGGGTCTGGGGATGGATCTCTACCACAGAAAGAATAATATCATGGAATATTACAATACATAACACCAGAAACCATACTGAACTGAAAGCATTCCTGTAAATGTACGCTGTGTGCTTAGCTTTCACTTTGCTCTACAGTTCCCTCATTACTAATTCTCAGAGATTGTGGAGGATGTTGGATGTTGCAACATGATCACGCCTACAGTGTGATTACGTCTCCACTGTAGTATGTGGAGTTTTCAGAAAAGCGACGAGCGGTTCAATGTTCTCCACAAATGTCATATGTGTTTTGTGAAAAATTTTTTAATTTTCCCATAAACATCTGTTTAACCAAAACACCAACCAGTTATGAGTCCACATTATTTGTTCACAAAAAAAAGGTATCACTCTTATATGAATATGGTCTGTTTATTTATCTGACTTTTTTTTTTATTTTTTTTTATTTAGTTGTTTTTAACCAGGTATAGCACACTAAGCTGAAAGCTTTTTTACAGGAGCGACCTGGGAGCACTTAGAGAGCTAGTGTCTGGAATATAAAAAAAAAAAAAAAAGAAAAGTAATGGGAACTGAACCCTGTACCATTGGGTCCAAAATGAAACTCTTTAATCAACTGAATCATTCAGCAAACACAATAAGTGGCTGGACTTTTACTTCTCTTATTTTGAAGTGCTGCTCAACCTGTAAATGTGAATATTTCCTTTGTGTGTTTGCCCATCAATATTAGAAAGCATTTGTTTTTTTATTGTTGTCTGTTCATGTATGATAGCTACTGGCAGGTAGACATGGTGATTACTCATCCACAGAAAAAAATGCAAACATTTTAACAGTGTTATTTCAGCACTTCACTAGTTTGTATAGACAGCTTGACTCTACTCAATTCTGCCTGACAAACTACTCGTTCTCACTGTTCATCTGACTCTGAACTCAGAACAGCAGCTTGTTCACTCTGACAAAAGTTTAAAAAGGCACACGAATGCCAAACCACCAACCAGTTATGAGTACACATTATTTGTTCTCCAAAAAAAAAAAAGCATCACACTTATATTAATATGGTCTCCTGTTTATCTGACTTAGAAAGCTAATGTCTGGAACATAAGAAACAACATCAGATAATAGGAACTGAACCCTCTACCATTGGGTCCAAAGTGAAAACTCTTAACCAACTGAGCTATTTGGCTAACACAACAAATGATGGGACATTTACTTCTCTTATTTTGAAGTACTGCTCAACCTGTAAATGTGTATATTTCCTTTGTGTGTTTGCCCATCAACATTAGAAAGCATGTTTTTTTGTTGTTGTTTTCTGTTCATGTATGATAGCTACAGGCAGGTAGACAAGGTGATTACTCATACACCGAAAAAAATACAAACATTTTAACAGTGTTATTTCAGCACTTTATTTATTTATTTATTTATTTGTGAGAATCAGTTTACAACCTTTGAGCCAGGGGGCTTGTTTCCGAAGGTACCTCATCACATTGAGACATACATAGCACTTAGATTACATAGTACAGGTTTTCTTCAAGTAGGCGTTTGTTAGAGGCGCCACGTCACACTGTGGTCAAACAACATAAATTTGAGTTACATGGTACATGTAATAGAAATAGGTCTGACACAATTGGTTTCACTAGCTGAGCAATCAACTGTCATGAGACAGCAGCCTCTGGCCAGGATATACTTAGGAATGGTGTGCTGGGTAAGGGATGGGGTAGGCTAGGTGGGGAGCTGCCCGGTGGGCATTGTCACGAGTGGAGAGGTCGAGGTGGGGCCTCAATCAGAGACAGGAACAGCTACGAGTGTTGAGGAGTTGGCTGCGAAGGGTGGATTTGAATTTGGAGATTGTGGTGGCATTGGAGATGGTGGCAGGGGAGAGAGTTAAACCAGAGTGGGGCTCTGTACCAGAAGGACCTCTGACCATGAGTGATTCTTGATCTGGGGACCAGTAGAGCGGTCTTGTAGGAGGACCATGTAGAAACAGTGGGTGGGATCCGGTGGGTGGATGCAGTCACCCCTGGTGGAGAGAGCCCGAGTAGGGGTTTTTTTGTGAGTAGGCAGGGATGATAGTGAAGCCGTTCATCTATGGTCAGGTGTTTAGCATCGTTATACAGTTGACAGGTGTGTGTGAGCCTGGGGGCACCAGTAATCAGTCTGCAAGCCTTATTTAGGGTTATGTGAATTTTTTTGAGGGCAGTAGTGCTAGCAGCACCATAGATTGGTAGGCCATAGTCTACCAGGGACAGTACTGAGGATGTGACAGTGAGCCGGAGAGCATTTGGGGGGAGGCAGTTTCGATGGCGGAAGAGGATGCCAAGCCGTATGTTGGTGGCAGAGGCAAGGGCATCAATGTGTTCGTGGAATGTGAGTGCTGAGTCGAAGGTAATCCCAAGGTATTTGTAGGAGCAGACTTGTTCCAGAGGTTGTTTGGTACTAGGAAGAATATGGAGCGGGTGGTTGCTAGCTTTGTTTTGGGGGTGGGCAAAAAGCATAGCTTTGGTTTTTTTTAAGATTAATGATGAGTCTGTGCTCCTTAAACCAGGCATCTGCCTCATTGAAGGACTGTTGTAGGGAATCCTGAAGGGAGATGGGGTTGCAGTGGGTGGCAAAAATGACAGCATCGTCAGCATACAGAAGCATTTTGCCAGAGCAAGCACTGGGCAGGGTGTTCAGATAGAGTGAGAAAAGGAGGGGGCCCAGGATGGAGCCTTAGGGAACTCCTGAATGTATGGGATGGGTATCAGAGAGTGTTCCACTGATTTTAACACACTGCAACCGGGCACTTAGGTAGCTTAAGCACCATGCTAGTGGGCCAGCCATGAGACCAGTGTGGCAGAGGGCGTTCAGCAGAAGAGGGTGGGAGACAGTGTCAATAGCCTTTGAAAGGTCAATGAACACTGTACCAGCTAGTGAGCTGGTGTCCAGGGAGGAGTGAACGAAATTGGAGAATTCAATTAGTGCCGTGCTGGTACTGTGGCCAGCATGGAAGCCATGCTGCTCAGGGCATAAGATGTCATGTTTGGATAGATATTCGGTGATTTGAATGGCCACGACTTTTTCCAGGGCTTTTGAGAGGGGAGGGAGGATGGAGATTGGTCGGTAGTTGTTGGTTGCAGACCTGTCACCACCTTTATGAATGGGCGTGACTATGGCTGTTTTCCAGGCAGAAGGAAATTGTCCCAGGCAGAGCGATTGGTTTAGCAGGCTGGTGAGCAGGGCTAGGACTTCATCTAGCACCAACCTGAGGATGCTGAGGTCCAGTGAGTCACTGCCGGGATTGTTGCCATGTAAAGGTTTGATAAGGATGGGTCTGGCTTCCCGAGCAGTTACCTTGCACAAATGGAAGCTGGGGTGGTGGCGGACGGGGGGGTTATTTTGGGGGGGGTTCAAAGAAATTACTGGGGAGGACTGAGCTAAGGTCGGTGAAAGTGGTGTTGAGGCAGTTAGCTATGAAGGCAGGATCGGTGGAGGTAGTACCATTACTAGAGAGCTGAGATGGGGGAGGGGACCGTGACTTTCCATTTAACTGTTTAATATTATCCCAGAACTTGCGGGTCGAGCCCCAGGAAGAGGTGAGGGTGGCCTGGTAGTGGTCAGCCTTGGCTTTACGGACCGCCCAAGAGCACTTATTTGGGGCTGCATTGTAGGCTTGTCTATCAGCCAGCCGGCCTGTTTCAGTGGCACGGTGCCAGAGGTTATCCCAATCTCTAAGTAATTGTAGGAGGTCAGGACTGACCCAGAGTGCATTCTGTTTTTTGGATTGGGTTTTTGTGAAGGGTGCAAAGAGATCACAGGCATTGTTGAACGTTTGGGAGAAGAAAGCGAGGGCAGTGTCAATGTCGGGTGCATGCTGAATGGGGGACCAGTTTATCCGGGTAAGAAACTGCCTAAGTTTTTTCAGCCCACCGGGCAAGGCACCTTCTGAGGGTGGTTTGTGCTTTGGGTTTGGGATTGGGGGCTGCCCATAGAAATAAGATAGGGGAGTGTTCACTTAGGGCATCTGGTAGGACCTGGATGTTTTGGATTTTTTTGGGGTCGATTGGTGATGAGTACATCCAGTAGGGTGCTGGTTCCTGTTTTGGGGTTTATTCTAGTGGGTTGGGTGATGAGTTGCGTCAAATCTTGGGTGGCAAAAGTGTCCTGGATTGAGGAAGAGGAGGGGCTGAGCCAGTTAATGTTTAGGTCACCAACTAGAATTTGCTCCGCCGTATGGTGAAGGGTGGCCAGATAGTCAGTTAGTGATACCAGGACTGGGTTCTGGTTTTTGGGGGGAATGTAGGCAGTGGTGAAATAGAGAGGGCCCCTCGAGGGGTCAGGGGTGAGCTTGAGGGTGAGGGCCTGGGCTTCATTTACAAGGGCAGGGGTAGGGAGTGCTTGACCAGTAATTATGTCCCTAGTGTAGATTGCACAGCCTCCCCCTCATTTGCCTACTCGGTCCTCCCGGTATAGGTATAGCCGGGAGGGAGACAAGAGAGTCAGGGGTGGATTTGGACATCCAGGTTTCTACCAGGTCTATGATGTCCAGTTGGTGTGCCGTGGCCCAGCACTGGAGGGCCAAATTTTTTCAGCAGGCTGCATATGTTCATAGAAGCTATTTTAAGGCCAGTGGGCCAAGTTGATGGGTGGGAAGGGGCTGGTCCTGGGTTGGGATGTATGTTGCCAGAAAGTAGAAGCAGGAGGACCAAGGTTCTGATCTGGGCGCGGCAGCAAGTCAACTTCTTTGGTGTACACTGGGATGGGGGGTGGTCACGGTGGTGAAAGGAGTGGGCAGGGTTTGAAGGTTTGGGTGGGCATGGATGAATTCCAACCACGAGTGTCAGGGTAGATGGCAGGGGGTGGATAGGGGTGGGTGCAGAGCCAGGGTCCATGTAGGGTGAGAGTGCGATCGTACATAGGTCAGGAGAGTTGTGGATGCTGGGATGAGTGGCCTGTGAATATGATTGGCTGATGGGATGTGTGTACTAGCAGAGAGCAGGGAGACATTTGAAGAAGGGCACAAACATATTGCCTATGTAGGCAGCAAGGCAGGAAGGGTACAAGTATCTTGTATGCCCCCAGAAAAGTGTGGATACCACTTTGGATTAGTGGTAGGGTCATTGAGTCTCATGGAGAGGGTACAAGGTTCTAATTCCTGGTGGGGCAAGAGGAAAAAGGACCTGGACTGGGGCAGGTTCCATTATCCAGGAGGTTCAAAATGGGCTAGTACTGGGACAAAACCAGGGTGGAAATAGTGATTCCTAGTGGTTAGTGTCAGGCTAGGGTATTGTCTGATAGTTAGGTCAGATCAGTGTGCCAGGCTAGTTTGACATCTGGGTATAGGAATGTGGTGAGTTCAGTGACAGGAGTGGGAGTAAGGAGAGAAAAGTAGGAGTAAGGAGAGAAAAGTACTGTGTGTGGATAGAGGGGCTCTGAGGAGGGAAGTTCAAACAGTGAAAACCAATGTGGGTGGTCAGGGGTCCTGCTAGTGGCAAGCTGCTAATGGGAAAGTGGGGACTTCCTAAAAATTAGGAACAGGATGTGATGTCATAGGTAAGAAACTATATAAGTAAATGTGGGTGGGGCAGTGTGTTGATGGGTGTACACCTCAGGAGGTAGGTAGTTTAATTACCTCTGTGCCTTTGGAGCTTGTCCTAGCTCAGCTGCTCTGTGGATTTACTTCACTAGTATAGACAGCTTGACTGTAGTCAATTCTGCCTGACAAGCTGCTCGTTCTCACTGTTCATCTGAACTCAGAACAGCAGCTTGTTCACTCTGGCAAAAGTTTAAAAAGGGACAAGAATGCCATAACACTAACCAGTTAGGAGTCTGCATTATATATTCACAAAACAAAAAGGGCAATACACTTATGTGAATATGGTCTCCCGTTTATCTGATCTAGACATCAAGGGTATAGAAAGGAGCATAATATGTGGAAAAAAAAGTCCTGCCTTGGGAACTGAACTGAACCCTGTACCATTGGATCAAAAAAGAAAAACTTAGCCAACTGAACTATTGAGAAAACACAATTCATTGTAAGCTTTTAGTTATTTTATCTTGAATCACTGCTTACATTGTGTCTGTGCATGTTTCCTCCATATGTTTGCCTATTACTGTAAAACATTCGTTTTTTGATGTCTGTTCCTGCATGACGGCTGGAGGCAGGTAGTGAACATGAGTAATTATAAACAAATAGAACAAACATTTAAGCATTGTTTTTCAGCAGATCAGCAGTTTGGATACCCAGTTTTCTCATCAATTTTTTTCTGTCAAGCTTCTTACTCTCACTGTTCCTCTGACTCTGCACACAAGATCATAGATTACTGACTCGATAAAAATTTAAAAAGGGACCGCCCGTTTCTCCAAACTGCTCGTATGTCCCACAAGCAGTTTGAAAAAATGAGGTCAACCTGTTATAAAATAAGTAATAAAAAATATCCGCGTATGGAGGACTGACCAACTTTGTACAACTAATATAACCTGTGAAAAATCAATCCGTATGTTTTCCAGCCTACACAAACAAACAGACCTATTGCTACTTACACTTCTGTTGTGAAAGTTTAAAAAAATGTTGCTTTCTCAAAAATAATAATTATGGCTTTGGACAGTCAGCACACAAGAGGACTAAATGTTAAGGGATCACAGAATACTGATGTCAGCCTTTGCACACGGGCACTAGATGGCGCCAAAATATCAAACAACAGCGTCATTGGTTTTTAGAGGCACGATCACTTTTTCAGAACAGAAAACGGAGTACAGTCTGAAAATAACACTAACATGGCCATATTGAGAAGTCCCTAGTAATGCATAAAATAAATAAAATAAATACACTAGCATATGTCTATATTAGCTACAAGACACACAGTGTAGTAAAATAAAATACAAAATACTGTGCTTTTCATGCCGGGACATTTTTCATTTCCTGTCCTCTTTAAATATGGTGTGTGAAAAAAATTATTTTTTTCTTTCCCACCGAATGGTAGGCCAAAATTGCCACCAGGTGTAGCTTGAGGTAGATGGCTTCAAGCCTGACGCCTGTAAGTATACCAGGTAATCTAGCAGCTGAGAGTTTGAAACTGAAAGGGTTTTGACCTTTTTGCTCTTGCACCAGAGGGAAAACCTTTTCCATTTGGCTTCTTAGTGTTCCTTTTTTTTAGCCATCCTCAGCATCTTAAGGACCTGTTCAGAGTACTGTGAGGATGGAAACTAACTCCTCAAGAACCAGGACTTGAGGTGAAGAGAGTGTAAGTCTGGATACTGCACTCCTGTCTGAGGAAGGGTCAGCAGGGAGTGAGTTGGAGGCAGGCGAACTGGCCTGCTGCAGGACATTGAGAGGAGCGGGTACCAGGCTTGCTTGGGCCAATCCAGAGCCACCAGGATCATTGATGCAGGCTGTTGTCTGAGTTTCAGATACACCCTGAGAATCAGGGGAAAGGAAGGATGCATATAGGGACCTCCCTGACCAGACCAGGATCAAGGCATCCAGGGAAAGCGATCCTGGACTGGGGCCTGCAACAGAACTGAGGAAACTGAAGCAGAGGAAACAGGCAAACAGATTCACTTCTGGAGTGCCCAACCACCTGAACACTGTGGCTAGTACTTCTTTGCTCAGAGTCCATTCACTCTGGCCTTGGCTGATGCAACTTAGAGCATCTGCCAGAGTATCGTGTTTGTCTGGGAGGTGAATAGCTGAAAGGCTGACTCCCAGGGAGAAGGTGAGAGACCAGATTTATAGAGCCTGCTAACAGAGTACTCCTGATCTGGTCCACTCTGTTTGTGAAAAATACTGTAGTGGCGTCTGTTCAACTTTGTACAGTCTGTCCTTTTATGACAGGAGCGAATGCTTTGAACTAAAAAGATTGCGCTGAGTTCCGAAAGAATTATGTGTAACTGTGACTCTTGGAGTCTAGGTGCCATTTACAGAGGCACTGTCCAGATGTGCCCCCCACCACAGGAGGGAGCGTTTGTGGAACTGTTCTATCAGAGGTCTCAGCTTTGAAAAATTGTTGCTTTCTGAGACCAGCAAGCTATAAGGAAGCTTGTGGGTGTTGCATCCTGTATCTGAACCCTGGGACCACTGAAGGCATTGAAGCCATGTGTCCCATTAGCCTGAGGAAATGTCAAAGTTATGTGATTTGCTCGGGATCGCATCATATACTAAACAGTGAGAGCTGATGATTCAAACCCAGTCAAGTGCCTGCTGGCTAGTCTTGCTGTCCCTGGATAAAGAAATTTGCCAATTAGGGACAGCTTGAATTCTCACTTGCGGAAGGAAGGCATATCCTTCGTGGATGCTGGGAGGGTCCCAGGTGAGACTTTGTTTAGATTTACTGGGGAATCTCAAGCCTCCAGAGTGAGCCCTGTAAGGGGACAGGGACTCCTTGACCTGACAAGAAGACTTTGGCACTATGAGCAAATTGACAACTTAGGTGTAGCTAGAGATGCCCAGATTCCTGAGGTGTGCTGCTACCACTGCCAAGCACTTTGTAAAGACTCTTGGGGCTAAGAAAGGCTGAAGGGCTGCAGTGAGCCCGCACCTGAGAAACTGCCTGTGAGACCTCATTATGGGTATATGGAAAAAAGGAGCCCTTTAGGACCAGGGAGGCAAGCCAGTCTCCTTAATGTAAGGAGTGTATGATTAGTAACAGAGTGACCATCTTGAATTTGGGTTTTAACAGCAAGTTAGGTTGCCACTTCCCAGTTGTCTTTTTGTGTCAGAAAATACCTGGAGTAAATGCCCTTTCTTCTTTTCGTGGGCCGGGACCCTCTCCACCATTCACAAAGCTAGAAGGTTTTTACTTCCCACTCCAACAGCCACACCTGCATTGGAGATAGAGACTTAGACACCTGGGTACACATGAGGTCTGCCCACATTAACACTGTGGCTTAGATTGCGAAGCTGCTGACTGGGTAGAGGCAGCCGCCTTTGGCCTCTTCTGCCCCTCCCTCTGAAAGCACTCCTGTACTGAGAAAAAGGGGTTGTTGGAAAAATAACCTCTGCCCCAATGCCCTCAGGAGGAATTTACATGGGGCAGGAAGACTTGATGCAGTCAGATGTCCTGGAATTGAACAGTATGATTTGATCACAGGGAAAGTCCATGGCCTTAAACTGGGAGTCTGAGGGTAGACCTGTAGTTCTAAGCCAGACAAAGCACCTCAGAGAGATGGCATGGGCCCTGGCTCTGGAGGCAGCATCCTTGTTGTCATCTGCCCTGTGGAATTGGTACTACATAGCTTCTGGGGCAGGTTTGCCATATCCACCAGCTCCTGCACCATAGAACCAGGACAGAGTTCCGCAGTGCTTTTTTTTTATCTTAGGCCATAAGAGCCAAGTAGGAAAACATTTTGACAAGCGTCTATGGTTAGCTATGAAATCTATTTTCTGCAGTCCTTGTCTGGGGGTAGGGAGGACAAGGAGACCCCAACATTCTCGCAAGCTGCCTGTTGCACTATACTCACATGGATGGGATGTACAAACAGGCACTTAGCATTGTTGCTAACAATTGATATATTTATGTAATTATTAATTAACATTTCCAGACCGCTTGTAAACCTCTGCCACAGAAGTGGGGGTTTGAAGCAATTTCATGGTATTTTTATTTATATATTTTCATTATAGATAGGCATGACCAGACTTTTAGGAGGTGGAAAACCTTTCATCTCCTTTTAATCTTTCTTTTTTTATCCTCATCCTCACCTTGGATGGACTCCTGAGAAGGGAGGTCCAGGGTGTCCAATATGATTTGGATAAATGAAAGTCTGGAGGGGGATCCTCCAGGTTAGCCAAGGAAGCTCCAAGGAGAGGGAGTGGATACATAAGGTTCTAGGCCCTCCAAAGTCATGTCAGGGGCATCAGAAAAATACTCATATCATCTGTATCACCCTCGCAGTCTCTGGAGCAATAACTGTGGAAGGGTGTTAGCAGCCCCCGTAAGCAAGGGCATCATAAAATTACTTTTCATCAACTGTATCACCTTCACAGTCTGTGGAAAAGAGAACTGTGCCCCTGTAAACATAAAGCCCATCTTTGTAAGGTCTGAAGGACATGCCTTGCTTTTGCCCAAATTTTACTTGTGCAGGCAGTGCTGAATATGCTTTGATTTCTCTTTTTTATTTATGCTGCCTGTCGCTCGCTATTGGTTTTCCCAGGAGGAACAGGAGCATTTTTCTTGACAGAGTTTCTTTTTAGCTACTTCATAGTAGCTTGAGCTTCCTTTATTCATGTTTATAATTTTGAAATTTGTGAGGGACTCGGGCATCCCCTTTGAAAGCTATGTTTATTGACTGGGAACTAGAGGCTTCATCAGTCCCCTGCTTACATATTTATTGTTATTACTCTTAATGGCCCCTAATCGGTAGCCTTGATATATCCTCAGCCATAATACTTAATGGGTTTCTTTACTATTTACCAATTTAACAAACAGAACCCAAGATCTGGACCACAAACAACTGAGTACAGGTTTCTGTGAAATGCCACAGGGCAGTCATGCCCCAGTTAAAACTCTGTCTACTTTAAACTCCCCTTATATATTTTTTTCTGTAGTACTGGTATCTATCCAGTGCCAGTCTAATAGAAACCCAGTAATACCAGCCAACTGTGCACAGGTTTCTGTTGTAATGCCACCGGCCAGTCCTGTGACAGATGGGTCCAGTTTTATGTAGGGGATTTAGTCAAGCAACTGTCAAACATTTAAATACAATTGGTTGCCTCGTGGTAAAACCCATGAGGTCTGAGGTAAAAAAAACAGGTAAAAATACAGAATTTGAAAGTTCCTTCATGAATTGTGATAGAAAAGTGAAGAAACTGTCAAAATTAAGCACCTGCAGTAAAAATAACATGGAAAATAAACAGTCCTGGTAAAAATAAAGTCAAAATAGCACAGTTGCGCTAAAAAAAGAAATTTAGCTTGGTGCTAACAAAAATTTAGAACTTTCACTCAACACACTGTAGAAAATGATTTATGAGGAAAACTTTACCCAGATAAGTGTTAGGAGGCTGTTAACAAGGAACGTTGAGAGGCACCTCAGGGGCAATGTTGCTCAGTCCAGCTGAGAAATAATTCTGAAGCCTTCAGACAGCTCTCACTCAGCTCACTCCCCCTCCTGGTTTTTGATTGGCTATGGCCCTAAGCTAATTTAAATAAAAATGATCTTAAAGGCATACCTCTGGGGCAGTTGGACCTAGCCACCTAACTGCTAAAGTTACTGATGCTATAGGACTTCTGGAGTAAGAAAGCAAAGTTACGACAAAGTAAATCAAACTGCTACTTACAGTAGATCAACCGGAATCAGAGTTAACAAACCCAAAGAAATTCTGGGCATCAATAAAATCATTAATAAACCCAATTGTTAGGGACCAGACCAATTTTTTTTTTGTAAAGAAGGTAATACCATAACTAATGCACAGGAAATGAGTAATGAATTCTTAAATAATTTTTAATTTAAGTAAATACACTCAACAGGGTATTGGAACATATTCTGACACCCAGTTTAAAAGTCATTCACATAATAGCAATGCATTTTATTTTAAAGAGATACAATCATCTCAGGTGCTTAAATTATTAAAGCAGATGCCCATGAAAAGCTCAGGGGCTAGCAAACTTCAGCGAAATTTCTTAAAGTAAGAAGCAGCCTATGCTAATTCTTCCTTAACTAAGATATTTCATCTGCCCTTGATCACCAGTAGTTTCCCACAACAGTGGAAACAAACAATTGTGACACCAATTTTTAAAGGCGGTAATTAAAAGGACATGAGTAGCTACTGACCCTTATCCTTGCTTACCCCACTAAGTAATATTTTAGAAAAATTGGTTAATGACCAATTCACAACATACTTACATTTGAGAGGGCTCGGCGCTCCTGAGCAGCATGGCTTTAGAAAGTGCCATGGAACAGGTACAGCCTTAGCCAGGTTCATGGACCACATCAGTGGAGCTATGGATGAAGGGATGCTCACTAGTGCTGTGTTTGTGGACCTGTCCAAGGCTTTTGACTTGATGGACCATCATCCGCTGACCAGGAGCTTGGGTGATCTAAGGTTCACTAACTCACCCCTTGAGTGATTTAACAGTTACCTGAAGGGAAGACCTTTGAAAGTCTCATATAGAGGTACCTTATCTGAAAGTAGGAAGTTAGAATGGGGAGTTCCCCAATGCTCAATTCTTGAACAGCTCCTCTTTACCTTGTTTATTGATGTAATTTCTTCCAACTTGACAAACACTAATAAAATACTTTACACTGATGATATTATATTGTACAGTAGTTCAAATTCAGTTGAAACTATTAACCAGCTTCGGAATAAGGATTTCCATGAATTGTAACACTGGTTAAGTAAACTTCAGCTGTCCCTAAATTGTACAGAAACCAAAAGAATGCTTTTTAGATCAAAATCAAGGCTTGAAAAAGCTGATAAATTAAACATATTTAATAACTCAGGATCTATTTTAGAGCACATTACCCAATTTACAGTAAATATCAGGGTATTCATTTAGTTCCACAATTAACCTTCTCTTATCCAACTCTGTCCAGTAACCAGAGAAAAAGAAACTCAGTCTGCTGCAGTGAGTGGGAGAAGAACCGGGACCAGCGTCACAGAGAAGGAGGGGCAGTTCAACATTAAAGCCTTGAGCAGCTTATTGTCAGGTACACTGCTTAAACATCTATTTCTGCTGCTGCTTAACATCTGTCAGCTGTTTTACCATCAGTGTGCTGCAGCCCGGGAAGTTTGAATCCTGAATAAGCAAAACTGTTATCAACTCAGAAAGCAGAATTGTTTCCAGCTTTACTGTGGTGTGTGCCAGTGCTCCTACCTTGGGGGTTACCCTGACGCTAAACTCTGCAGCTCCTATTCTGTCTGGTAACCTGAGAAAATGAAACTCAATTTGCTGCAGTGAGTAGGAGGAGAACCAGGGCCAGCGTCACAGAGGAGGAGGGGCAGTTCAGCATTAAAACCTCACACAGCTCACAGCGCGAGCGCTGTGGTGCAAGCATGAGTGGCACGAGCACCACTCCTAAGAGAAAAAATGCAAATACAATTTGGTATTTATTATTGTAATTTAAAGTATTTAGGAAGAACTGTTTATTACAACAGGGTAGTGACAGAGAGACAAATCCCTGGTTTGCCCTGGCATTTCAATGAGTAAAAACATAATTTTGGCTTGTCTCAATTGTTAAGGAAAAGCCATTTAAATACTTGCCATGGTCTCGGGGCACTTGGGGTTATTGTTTCTTTTTATGTTTTTAATTTACTAAGTATGAGTAGTTAATACAAGCAATAAATAGTTCACAAGTTACTGACCTTGATTAGGTTAAAGGATAGTGCCGTAAAAATTATAGAGTTTTATCAGATTATTTCTATTCAGAAAAAGTTACTATCTAAGTTCATAGGTTGTTTGATCCTTTGCTCCCTCTTGAGTGTTGCTGCCTCAAATGATTTCAGTATAACAAATAAGTTAACAAAAGGTAAATCTTTAATAAATTGGTTGACTCATTATAACCAACCATTGAAAAACAATGGAAATAAACTGAGGAGAAATTCCTTTCAGGTACATTGGAGGAATCTAAACTCAGGGGGTCACTATGGATCTTCTAATTCTTATAGATTCAGTATTTCAGTTAAGAATTTCTCAGGGGATTGTTGTCTGTTGTTGATATTGGGGTGAGATATTGAAATAAATCCTGGGCCTGATGCTTTGAATATGAAGTTTTTACATGACAATGCAAGAAGTATAGGGGTATAAAATGATATCTTGGTAACACTGCTAGCTGAACACGATCCATGTGTTCTGGGATTAAGTGAAACATGGCTTTCTGATAAATACCATGACCATGAATTTGGTACACAAAACTATCATGTACGGAGATCAGATAGGAAATCTAGAGGGAGAGGGGTAATGCTCTTTTTAAAATGAGCTCTTGGTCAATCAGAAATTCTGTTGCAAGGCAGTGATAAGAATATAGAATATTTGGTAGTAAATTTGGAACAGATTGGATTAGTTACCTCAATGGTCTATTCACCTCCAAAAAATAATATATTACATTTAGAAATAATATTAACAAAAATAGTAGACAAAGTGGGGGGTAAGCCATTACTTTTGAGAGGTAATTTAAACTGTGATTGGAAAAATTCATGGGGAAGACTCTTAAAGGATATAGTTTCTACATTAGGGTTAAAACAACTTATAAAAAGCCCAACCAGATTTACTTCTAATGAAAGAAAAGGGCCAACTTTGGATTTAATTTTGGTTTCTACTCAAATTGAGATTAAATCTTCAGGTACTTTATCTCGCTGTCTTGGTGACCACAATCCAGTTTGGGTTAGTCTGCTATGGTCCCAGTTCCAACAAGGTCTTACCTTTCAGTGTCAGGACTGGACCAGAGATTTTAGAAAATTCTTTGAGATCCGTTTTCTAGACAGTGTGAGAAAGGAGAACTAGGAACGCTGCAGACTCATCCCATATATTGATGTAGCGATCAAATATTTTTCTCAGACTTTTGGAGAAATTTGTGATTTGCACGCACCTAAAGTTAAAACTCCAAAACAAAATCTAGATTGCCATGGATTACTGATAGTTTATTAAAACAAATTCAGATTAAAAATAGAATCTGGAAAAAAGCATTAAAATCCAAATTAAAGAAGGATTGGGTACTTTTTAAGGCAGCTAGAAACAAATGCAAAAGGTTAATTAAAACATCCAAAAAGTCCTATCATAAAAATAAAATTGATTTGAGTACAGACCCAAAACATTTCTGGAAAGTAGTTAAACAACTATCTAATCCGGGAGGAAAACCCCATTTGAGTACAGATTCAAAACATTTCTGGAAAGTAGTTAAACAACTATCTAATCTGGGAGGAAAAACCCACGAACAAATAACAAGGTTAAAAAATGGAGATACCCCTATTGAAGATCCGAAGGATATTTCAAATGTATTAAATGATTTTTTCATTGACCTTCCTATTGCAAGATGCCTTATAATCAAGAAATTGTACATCAAAAAATTAATTCTCTTCAAGATGGATTCTCTCCGTTTAGATTTAAAAATCTTACAATCACTAGTGTTTATAAAGTACTACAAAAAATAAACACTAACAAGGCCTCTGGTAGGGATGGTCTTGAAGATAGGTTTCTGAAGTTAGCAGCATATTATATAGTACCAACTATTTCTTATTTGTTGAATTGGAGCCTTCAAATTGGTCATTTTCTGTCATCTTGGAAAGAAAGTAGGGTAAAACCAATTTATAAAGGGGGAACGTAGTAGAAGTTAATAATTATAGGCCCATAGCCCTGCTATCTTTATTGTCAAAAAGTTTGGAGAAACTTATTTCTGTTCAGGTCACGGATTATTTAAATAAATATAATCTCCTAACCCCAAACTAATCTGGTTTAAAAAAGGGTTTCTCTACTACCACAGCCCTTTTAGAGTTCAATGATTCAATGACCTGGTAAACAGGTAATTGACAAATGGCATGGAGACGGCAGTGATTTCTGTGGACCTTTCGAAGGCCTTTGACCTAGTGGACCACCCCTTATTGATTGAGAGACTGCAAGGTTTAGGTATTAGTGATGGTCCTCTTGACTGGTTTAAATCTTATTTGAACAATCATTCTCAGGTGGTGGAGGTCCAGGGTTATTCATCTGAGAGTAGGGGATTTACCAGGGGAGTCCCTCAGGGATTGATCCTGGGACCTCTTCTGTTTCTTATTTTTATAAATGACCTTCCTTTAGTGGCTGAGCATTCAGAAATCTGGCTGTATGCTGATGATACAGTAATCGTTGCATCAGGCCACTCTGATTATGAGTTGCAAACAAACTTGCAGTCTGATTTCTTAAAAATTGAGGGGTGGTTCACCAGGTCAAGGCTGATCATGAATACAAAAAAATTGAAGTGTATGAAATTTTTATTAAAAACAAAAAAAAAATGATATTTCTTCCAAAATACAAATTCATACAACAAGTTTGATTAAATTGGAACAGGTAACGGATTATAGTTATTTGGGAGTAACCTTTAATGAGCAGATGTCCTTTTCTCAACACATCATGGCCTTAGCAAAAAATGTGAACAAAAGGTTGGGGGCTTTAAGGAGAACCACAAAATGTCTAACATTAACAGACAAGAAGAAATTAGCTGAGCAGTTAATTATTCCAGTATTAAGATATGGTGAATTGATATACAGAAAAGTAAATAAAACACTCCTTGCCAGATTGGATAACATTTATTTTAGAGTGGCTAGATATGTACTTAAGGGAAATTATTGCACACATCATTGCACATTGTTAAGTAAACTGAATTGGTTGCCACTGGATACAAACTACATCTGTCAATGGTTAACATTAATTCACAAAATGAAATATTCGTGTCTTAATCATCCAATCTCAAGATTATTATTCCCAGCAAATCAATATACAAAAAGAGTATTAATGAGGTCAGTACATTTAAATAAGATTACTATGGAAAAGTCACGAAATAAATATGTGGATAGGACTTTAATTCACCAAGCTGCCATTATTTGGAATTCACTTCCCCCTGATATAAGGGAAATTACAAATTATTCCATATTTGTCCATATTATAAGATATTTGAAAGCCCTTATTTGTAACTGTTAATTGCCATTTTCATGTATCGAAAAGTTTGATAAATCTTTGCACTTTATGAAGGTTTGATGGTAGCTTTTTATATTATTGTTTATATTGTTGCTACATTAGCAACATTTATAACTCTATGTATAAGTGTTAATGTTTGTGTTACATTGGAAATCTATATGTATTCAGGCTATCCTAGTTTGATGTTGTAACTATTGTTTGTATTTTTAAATAGAGATTACACAGGTCTGTTTTGTAAACTGGACTATTGGTCCAAATGACATGTATTGCCTGTATAAAAATAAACTTTTACCTACCTACCTACCTTATCATACTGGAAAAATAACAATACAGGTGAACCAAAAACTAGGAGGACTCTTCAAACTGCAACACTCACTAACACTTCAAGAAAGGATTGCCATAGCCAAGAGCATACTGCTATCAAATTTAAACTATAATTCATTTTTATTTACAGATTTACCAAAACAGATTCTGGCCACTCTTACATCAACATTTCATAGTATCTGTAGATGTACCCATAAGTTACCTTACCATACTCATCACTGTATCTTATCTCATATTACTGGATGGCTTCCACCAGCCCAGAGCAGTCTATATAGTCTGAGTTATCTTATAGATAATGTTCTCCAACAAAAAGACCGCTCTCCTTTGTTTTCATTATTTCAATTCAGAGAGTTTACCAGAGAACTGCGGTCTAATGAAAAACCTAGTTTTATAATCTGAAAGACTAAAACAAAAATGGGTCTTGATTAAGGCTGCAAAAACTTGGAATGACCTTCCTGTTGCTTTACAACTTGGCATAAGTCATGACCAGGGTCACTGGAAAGTAGCACCTGCAATTTTTCTGCGGAACCTGCAATTTTCACCATTCTGTGCAAAAACTGACGTTCCACATTTTCTTGCAATTTTTGAGTTTTTATATTGAACTGTGTAAAAAGTATTAACATTTTTAATAAAATACTCTCAATATATTGACAATGTTGCATGCAGACTTGAGTTTGGCCAAAACTTTGCAGTGCAAGGTAGATCAAGGATTTTATGTGACACTGATTTCTTTTGAATCTTTGTCTTGTTTGGTTTCAGATTCCACTGGCCAAGCATAAGTACACTTAAACACTTAACATTTGTTTTGTGTTGAAGCAGTCTATCAGAAAACTTTTTGTTGATAGACTGAAACAAAAAATGGGAGAAAAGGTACAAATTATCCCATTCACTTAAATGGGGTGCTAACTATGAAGCCTTTTTGCAAGTGGCAGGGCAAGTTATTCCTTGTCAGCATACTTTTATTCAGGCTAGTTTTGATTCAAACAGCTGAGGATTTTTGGATGACCCTGCCGATTTTAAACTTTAATAAGCTGGTTGGTAACAGTGATCTCACTCTTAGCAACTACCCCCTAGATGCTCACATGCAAAGACTACAATAAAAACCTGACTAAGTCTAAAAAGAAGCTTATAAAACACAAAATGTATCTGAACATTTATCTTTATCTAAACAAAATAATTGCAGCCAGAGTAAAACAAAGGTGAATTACAGGGTACCCTGACTACTGTATGATGCAGTGAAAATATATTGGTATTTTTTTTTAATTTTTTGGTAACCACGTAAGGCCCACTAGGCACAAGTGCCTGTTTTCAGGTACAACCCAGGGTCACTGAGGAGGTGAAGTTACTTGCTCAGAATCACACGGTATGCAAGTGGAGGTTGTGGCAATCAAACCCAGGTCTGCCAGATGTCATCAGTCCATTCACAGTTTGTTACTCTTACCTCTAGATTATACTGCCAGCCCCTATAACCCCCAGATTTAATGTTTAAATATGTGATTTCAAAAATAGTGTACAGTACCTACAGTACAAATTATGACCATTAAACACTTTAACAACATTTAACTAAAACTCAATTATTCACCACTCTGTCTGCTTATTTTTTCTTGTACCAAAGTGGGTGAATAGTTGGCAGAGCACTGTAAACAGCTGTTGATTAGGCTTTATTATTCTCCTACTAGAAACAAACAAAAAAATATTTCTTCTGGCTTTATTTAATATTTATTTGTTGTGGCTCACTTTATAGAATCTATTTAGCACTGCGTGAGGCAGATGCTTTTAAATTTTGGAAGATAGGCAATGCTTATGGTAGCTTATCAGTTTAGTATTCTTGTTAGGAACATTAAAAAAACATATTCAAGTGTCAGTGTATTCATTTAGCAATTTATACTGACTAAAATATGCTGCAGAAAACATTAAAAGATTTATTGTGAAGCACTCAGGGTCTATAGTAGAAACCCCGTAATTTCCCACAATTTTTGCTAGATGCTCCGCAATTGTGGATAACCTTTTCCGCAATTTTCCAGTGGCCCTGGTCATGACACTTTTAAAAAAGAACTAAAGAAGCACCTTTTTAGTCACTTGGAATGTAAATGTTTTTTCTTAGCTCTTGCTAGCACTGACTCATTATGTACTGAATGTTTAATGTCTGTATAATTGTGTTTGCCTGACATTGTAACATCTTGACTGTTTCTTATAATGGTCTCGGGTCGCACATGAAAAAGGGCCTGTGGCTCATGTGCTTACCTGGTGAATAAAAGTTTAAATTAATAAATAAAATATATAAATAAAAAAGTCAAAATGCCATTCTAATTGCCACCAAGTATGAAAGGGTAGGCAGAGTGTGGGTTCAGAAACCATTGGAATCCAGTGACCATAACACCATATGATTTGAGCTGGCTCTTGGCACCAGTAAGCCCTTGTCAAAAGCTGACATTCTGGATTTCAGAAGTGCAGACTTAAATCAGATGAGGGGATTAGTCCAGGACAGGTTATTGTAGTGGACAGAATCATGGGAGTGGAAGAAAGATGGGGAGAAATGAAAGAGTCTATTCTCGAGGCAGCAAAGTCATGCTTGAGAATGGTTATCAAGTAGCACAGGTACAAAACACCTACAGTATATGATTCTATGAAAAGGTCAGGGGGGTAGCGAGGCCAAACAGAAGACCTTCATCAGGTGCAAGAAGAAGCAGGGGGATGAAAAATGAGGGGAGTAACAAGTAAGATTCAAAGTGGCAGAAAGGGAAGTCAGGAATGCAAAAGCAGACAAAGAGCTGCCTATTGCTGAGAGGATCAGCGGTGGAATAAAACAATTTTTCAGGTATATAAGGGAAAAAAAGGAAGACAGGAGGGGGAATTGTTATATTAACAGAGAGAGGCAGGGTAAAAGAAGGATGACAAGCAGAATGCAGTCATTCTGAACAGCTACTTCTGCTCAGTATTTCTGGGTTACCTTGAAACCTGGGTTTCATATTGTAACAAGTAGTGTGGGGGAACATAGAAACACAGAACATAGAATTTGATGGCAGATAAGGACAGCTTGGCCCACCAAGTCTGCCTATTTTTCCCTACCTGTTTCATGCTATGTCAAACTTGGTCAGGAACTTAATCTTGGAGTGAGCAGATTCAGGAAGCCCTGTGAATCAAGTGTTTAACTGAGGGGTGGAGTTGAGAGAGGCTTTGTGCCTTTTCAAAATTAATTACTACGGGGTGTTTGGCTAGCAGCAGCAATGGAATGCAAGGGGAAGAGGTGAAACAGCAAACATGCACACACACACACACACACACACACGAGACTGCCCTCCCTTCCACCACTTCACACACCCACCTGGGGCTAGCTCCACTTTTATAGGCTCTAGGGGGTGACTGACAGCAAATAGATACTTCCTGTAGAGGCAGGAAGGAAGTGTTCATCAGAACACATAGAAACAGCTACAGGACACAAAGGCAACTAAGCAAGGGTGTTTCTCTACTGAAGGAAAGTAGAGGAGAGAAGGAGAGAAAGAGGAAGAGAGAGAGAGAGAAAAATAACCTAAAGCAGGAAGGAGGCTTAGAGACATGATGGGAGTTGTGCAGTGCAACGGCTATGGGGCAGCAATCTTCAGGGAGACTTTCTGGAGGGTGTGGTACTGTCCCATCTGCAGGCATGTCTCTGGGCTGAGGGGTGGAGGTTGCTCATCTCCAGGCTGAGTTGGCCGCAATTCAGGAGCCCTCCTCCCCCACCCAGGGACCAACAAATCCACCCCCGCTGCCTCAACAGTTGCCCTAGAAGAGTAGCAGCTGGACAACAGTGGGCTCGGGAAGGGTGAGGGTGGTGGGGAAGAGACACATCCCTCCTGTGGTTCCACTCCATAACTCCTATGCTGCTCTGGCAGGGCAGGACTGTTCCAGAGAGGCACCCACAGTGGTAACCAAGGAGTATGTGGGAGTCCTCCATGATGAAGGTCCCTGGTGGGAGGAGAGGACCCTGGAAGAGGAGGAAGCAACTCCTTCTGGAGGACTCTATCATCACAGGTGATAGACTTGATGCCAGGAGGGGAGGGAGGGAGGTCAAGTGCCTACCCAGCACAATGGCTTGGAGGGATGGACAGTGCATCCTAAGGATCACTGGGGCAGCAGAATGGGAGGGTGAGCTAGTTATCATTGTCCACCTGAGGATGAATGACCTTGCAAGTGGTAAGGCTAGGGTAGTGCAGGAGCAGCTCAGGGAGTTGGGGAAGGGTCTTAGACAAGTGGCACTTCTGTAACCTTTTCAGAGGTGTTACCCATTGAAGAAAAGGGGTGAGAACAGGGTATTTCACACCAAGAGATTCAAAGCATGGCTGAATGACTGGTATGGAGTGGAGGGATTTGATTTCATTGGGACTGGGGTTCCAACCTGGAAGGATGCAGGCCTGTACAGGAGCAATGGCCTGCATCTATCCAGGAGGGAAACCAGGATCCTCAGTTAGAGGTTTAAATGTTTCTTCAGCAAGCATTTATATTAGCAAAGGCAGTGGTAGAAATAAGCTGGGTGAAGTAAACAGCACCCCCCAAAAGAAAATAATACAGACAACAGAGAGGACCCTAAGGTTGAGGAATCATCAAGGATAACTAAAACCAAAATAAGTAAAAATGCAGAGGAAAGGCAGAATGGGAGTAAGGGTAAGAGGGGTATAGAGGAAAGACATAGGGATTGGAGGGGAGTTATTAGGAGAGGAAGCAGTAGAAATTGGAAGGTCATGTGCATAAATGCCCATAGTCTGGGAAACAAAATCCTGAACCTAGTGGCCCTGATGGCTGAGGTGGACCTGGACATTGTTGCTGTAACCAAGACATGGTTCACGAGGAACCATGACTGGAATATGACAATACCAGGTTACACTCTATTCTGGAGGGATAGGGTGGGTAAAAAGGGAGGAGGAGTGGCTATCTACATCAGGGAAGGAATTAAGGCAGCTGAAGTACATGGAATACAGGGAGAGGCAGAGGCACAATGGATCACCCTGGAGATAGGAAATGGCACTATTCATGCTGGTATGATCTACAGACCTCCTGCACCAGGGGAAGTGCTGGACAGGGTAGTTGTTGAAGTCATCCATAGAATGACATCTAAAGGGGAGGTGCTGCTGGTAGGAAACTTCAGTCTGACGGATGTGGATTGGAGCAACCAGGCTGCAGCCTCAGTCAGGAATAGAGACATCCTGGAAGCCATGCAGGGGGCATACCTAAGACTGCTGGCATTGGAGCCCACCCAAGAGGGAGCAACTTTGGACCTGGTACTCATCAAAGGGACAGAATTACAGATGTAAAGGTGGGCAGCCATCTGAGATCAAGTGATCTCAGTATGGTGCAGTTCAATGTTTGAACAGCAGAAGAGTCAAACCACATGAAAGCAAGGGTCCTGGATTTCAGGCGGGCCAACTTTGAAAAGATGGGGAATGTCATAGGAAATCACTGGCAGGGAAGGAGAAAAGAGGGGAGTTGGAGGAACTATCGGAGAATCTTAAAGGAGCCACAGTGGAGTCAATAAGCCATTGCATTAGGCAAGTAAGCAAAACAAAAAGAAAGAAACTCTATGTTTCTCAAATGAAGTGTCTGAGAAAGCAAGGGCAAAAATGATGATATTCAGGAGGTACCAGGAAACACAGAGGGAAGAAAACAGGGAACTGTATCTAGAAAAGCAGAGGGAGGCATAGAAAGCAGTCAGGAGTGCAAAGGCACAAACAAAAGAGAAAACAACCTAGGCAATAACAAAATGGGACAAGGAAAGAATTGTTGAGTACCTAGAGGCCAGTGGGGCACAGGACCCAAGGCAGCATGGGTTCATAGCGGGAAGGTCATGTCAGACGAATCTAATTGATTTCTTTGACTGAGTGACCAAAGTAGTAGACCAGGGAGGGGCTGTAGACATGGTCTACCTAGACTTTAGCAAGGCATTTGACACAGTCTCATACAAAAGATTAATAATCAAATTAGCCAGCGTGGGAGTGGGTCCCAGGGTGGTAGCCTGAGTAAAACATTGGCTGGACAACAGGACACAGAAGGTAATTGTAAATGGAGTCCACTCTGAAGAAAGAGGGGTTACTAGTGGGGTACCGCAGGGTTCAGTACTGGGTCCAGTCCTTTTTAATGTCTTTATAAGTGACATTGCAGAGGGACTGGAAGGAAAAGTATGCCTCTTTGCAGATGACACAAAGATCTGCAACAGGGTTGATACACAAGGAGGCATGGAAAGGATGAGAAGGGACTTGGCAAGGTTGGAGGAATGGTCAGAAGTATGGCAGCTTGGATTCAATGCAAAAGTACAAAATAATGCACCTGGGAAAAAAAAAATCGGGGAAGATTACACAATGGGGGTGAGGTAGTAACAACAACAAAAATGGAAAGGGGCCTGAGGCAATCATATCAGATAACCTTAAGGTTAACAAGCAATGTGAGAAGGCAGTAGGGAGGGCTGGGGGGATACTGGGATGTATAGGGAGAGGCATCACCAGCAGAAAACAGGATGTTCTTATCCCTCTATACAGACTGTTGGTGAGACCACATCTGGAGTACTGCATCCAGTTCTGGAGACCCCATCTCCGCAAGAACATAGACAGGATGGAGGCAGTCCAGAAAAGGGCAACTAAAATGGTGCAGGGTCTGCAAAAGAAGCCATATGAGGGGAGACTAAAGGAGCTTAATATGTATACCCTTGAGGAAAGGAGGGAGAAAGGGGACATGATAGAAACTTGTAAGTACCTCAAACCTCAACAAAGTCCAAGAGGGTAGCAAGAGGGTAGTCACAGAAACATGGTACACACAAAACCATGACTGGAACATAAACATACCAGGATACACTATCTACAGGAGGGACAGGGAGGGTAAAAGAGGAAGAGGAGTAGCTCTTTACATAAGGGAAGGAATCAGAGCAACAGAACAAAAGGGAAAACAGGGAGGAGAAGAAGCTCTGTGGGTAAATTTGGAGACCGGCAATGGCACGACAATCCGCACAGGGGTTGTATACAGACCCCCTTCTCAGGGGGAGGAAATGGACAAGGAAATGATAGAAAGAATACTTAGAATGGCAGAAAAAGGGGAGATATTGCTAATGGGTGATCCGAATATGCCAGATGTTAACTGGAGTGCAGTTGCAGCAGCCACTTCGAAGAGTGGGGTTATTCTAGATGCCCTACAGGGGGCATGCCTTAGACAACTAGTATTGAAGCCCACTCAAGAGGGAGCAATCTTAGACCTGGTTCTCTCAAATGGAGATGAAGAGAGGATCACAGATGTAGAAGTGGGTAGCCACCTGGGAACTAGCAAACATCGAACAGTATGGTTCACAATAAACACAGCAATAAGTCAAGCCATACAAAGGCAAAATACTGGACTTTCAGAGGCTGACTTTGCCAAAATGGGTGAGTGCCTAAGGAATGCACTAGCAAATGGGCAGGAAGGAGGGGTGGAAGAACAATGGGGAATAATAAAAACTGCTATCATAGAGGTAACGAGCCTTTGTGTGAAGCAAATAAACAAAACAAAACGATGTAAGAAACCACTGCAGTTCTCAAAGGAAGTGGCAGTGAAGGTTCAAGAGAAAAAGAAAGCATTCAGGAAGTACAAGGAATCACAGAAGGAGCAGGACAGAGAACTGTATCAGTTAAAGCAAAA
The DNA here is from genome assembly GCA_016271365.2 of Neoceratodus forsteri. Lineage (NCBI taxonomy): Eukaryota > Metazoa > Chordata > Ceratodontiformes > Ceratodontidae > Neoceratodus > Neoceratodus forsteri. Next base: position 733,665,042 of record CM057453.1, read on the forward strand.
GTATGCTGGGAAGGCAGTCAGAACAGCAAAGGCCCAAACCAAGGAAAAGATAGCCAACTCAGCTAAGAAGGGGATAAAACCTTTATAGGTACATCAGGGAGCGAAGGAAGACCAAGGAGGGTTAGTGAGGCTTAATAAAGGGAGGAGGGTGGGCAGAGGTGACTGTGAAAAGGCAGAGATACTAAACAAATATTTTTGCTCAGTATTTACAAAGGAAGAGGGGGAGGTACCTAAAACAAACAGCAGAAACACTCTGGATACAGAAGTTGATACCAGCCCATTTACAGAAGAAAGGGTTCTGAAAGAACTCTTAAAACTGAAGGTGGACAAAGCAATGGGGCCTGATGGGATTCATCCCAGAATTCTAAAAGAACTAAGGGTAGAACTAGTGACACCACTAACTACCCTCTTTAACAAATCATAGGAGGATGAGGTGGTACCTGAGGACTGGAGGAGGGCAGATGTGATTCCCCTTCACAAAAGTGGGAGCAAGACAGAAGCAGGAAACTACAGACCTGTTAGTTTAACCTCAGTGGTTGGGAAAATGATGGAATCACTTCTGAAGGAAAGAATTGTTGAGTATCTAGAGGCCAGAGGGCACAGGACCCAAGGCAGCATGGATTCACAGCGGAAGGTCATGCCAGACAAATCTGATAGATTTCTTTGACTGGGTGACCAAAGTAGTAGATCAGGGAGGGCTGTGGACATGGCCTACATAGACTTTAGCAAGGCATTTGACACAGTCCACACAAAAGATTAATATACAAGTTAGCCAGCCTGGGAGTGGGTCCCAAGATGACAGCCTGGGTAAAAATTGGCTGGAGAATAGGACACAGTGAGTAATAGTAATAGAGTCCCTCTGAAGAAATGGGATTACTAGTGGGTACATGAGGGTTCAGTATAGGACCAGTCCTCTTCAATGTCTTTATAAGCGACATTGCAGAAGGACTTGAAGGAAAGTATGTCTCTTTGCAGATGACACAAAGATCTGCAACAGAGTTGATGCAAAAGGTGGGGTGGAAAGGATGAGAAGGACTTGGCAAGGTTAGAGGAATGGTCAAATGTATGGCAGCTTAGATTCAATGCTAGAAGTGCAGGTAATGCACCTGGGAAACAAAACCCAGGGAAGAGTACACAATGGGGGTGAGATACTAACAACAACAAAATGGAAAGGGACCTGGGGTAGTCATATCAGATGACCTAAAGGTGGGCAAGCAATGTGAGAGGGCAGCAAGGAGGCTGGGGATACTGGGATGCATCGGGAGGCATCACCAGTGAAAACAGGAAGTTATTATCCTTCTGTACAGACAGCTGGTGAGACCCATCTGGAGTACTACGTGCAGTTCGGAGACCAATCTCCACAAAGACATAGACAAGATGGAAGCTGTCAGAGAGCAACTAAAATGGTGCAGGGTCTGTACCGGAAGACATATGAAGAGAGACTTAAGGAGCTAAATATGTATAGCCTCGAGGAAAGGAGGGAGAGAGGGACATGTTAGAAACTTTCAAGTACCTCAAAGGAATCAACAAAGTCCAAGAGGTAGCATCTTTCAAAAGAAGAGGTGTGCAAGAACAAGGGGCACAATTTGAAGATAGAAGTGGGGCGGCTCAGAGGTAACAAGAAGTATTTTTTCACAGAGAGGTTTGTGGATGCATGGAATGGCCTTCCGGAGGAGGTTGTGGAGTCAAAAACAGTGGTGGAATTCAAGCATGCATGGGACAGTCATAAGGCAATTCTAGGGGGTTGGGGTAGGAAGAAGTAGGCTGCTGGTTAACTAGGATCTGCAGCTTATCCATTAGGTAGGGAAATGGGCAGACTGGGTGGGCCAAGCGGTCCTTATCTGCCATCAAAATCTATGTTTCTATGTTCTAGGTTTTATCTTTCAGAAAAAGAGATATGCAAGAACAAGGGGACACAATTTGAAGACAGAGGGGGGATGGCTCAGGGGCAATGTGAGGAAGTATTTTTTCACAGAGAGGGTGGTGGATGTATGGAACAGCCTTCCTGAGGAGGTTGTGGGGTCTAAAACTGTGGCAGAATTCAAGAATGCATGGGACAGACATAAGGCAATTCTTTTTGTTTGTCGGAAGAAATAGGCTGTTGATTAACTAGGATCTGCAGCTTAAACTGTAGGTAGGAAAATGGGCAGACTAGGTGGGCCAAGTGGTCCTTATCTGCCATCAAAGTCTATGTTTCTATGTTAATTTTTTCAGGTATGTTAATGAATGAAAAAAGACTAAGATTGGGACTGTGAGACTGAAAAGGGAAAGAGGGAAGTATGCAGAGGGGGACCAAGAAAAAGCAGAAATCTTGAACAAGTATTTTTCTTTAGTATTCACAGAAGAAGGTGAAAAGGAGGGACCCAATTTAAGGAGGAGAGTCTTAAAGGAACTCGCTAATATGAAAGTGGATAAGACAATGGGGCTAGATGGGATACATCCCAGAGTATTAAGAGATCTCAGGGAGGTGCTGGCAGCACATTGACAACCCTGTTCAACAGTTCACTGGAAACTGTTGTGGTACCAAAGGACTGGAGGAGGGTGAATGTAGTCCCTCTCCACAAAAGTGAGAGCAGGGAGGAGGCTGGCAATTACAAGCCCAGCCTCGGTGGTGGGAAAACTATTAGAATCACTACTAAAAGAAAGGTTTGTGATATATCTCAAATCCAACAGAGCACAGGATCCAAGGCAGCATGGATTCACAGAGGAAAGATCTTGTCAAACAAATCTAATTTCTTTGACTGGGTGACTAGGGAGGTTGATCAGGGAGGGGTGCTGGATGTGGCCTATAGGGATTTCAGCAAGGTCTTTGACACTGTCCCATATAGGAGGCTAGTAAACAAGTTGGGCAGCCTGGTAGTGGGTCCAAGGGTGGTAAACTGGGTCAACAATTGGCTGAGCAATAGGACACAGAAGGTGGTGGTGAATGGAGTTCAATCTGAAGAGATGGGGTGACCAATGGGGTCCCACAGGTATCAGTGCTTGTTCCAGTCCTCTTTAATGTCTTCATAAGTGACATTGCAGAGGGGCTGGAAGGGAAGGTATGCTCTTTGCAGATGACACAAAGATGTGCAACAGGGTTGACACTCCAGGAGGAGTAGACAAAATGAGAAGGGGCCTAAGCAAGCTTGAGGAATGGTCAAGGATGTGGCAGCTAAGATTCAATGTAAAGAAGTGCAAGATCATGCACTTGGGGCACAAAAATGCGGGACAGCAGTACATCATGGGGCAGGGGAGGTACTGATGGCCACCAAACTGGAAAGGGACCTGGGAGTAATCATATCTGATGATCTAAAGGTTACCAAACAATGTAAGAAGGCTGTGAGGAGAGCCAGTGGGATGCTGTGGTGCATAAGAAGAAGTATCTCCAGTGGAAGGAAGGAGGTGGTGATGCCATTGTATAGAATATTGATGAAACCTCATCTAGAGTACTGTGTCCATTTCTGGAAGCCACATCTGTGAAAGGACATAGAGAGGGTAGAAGTGGTTCAGAGAAGGGTGATAAAAATGGTGCAGGGGCTGCACCAAAAGTCATATAAGGGTAGATTGGAGGATCTCAATATGTATACCCTGGAGGAGAGGAGAGGAGAGGAGAGAGAGGCGATGTGATACCTCATGGGTGTAAATAAGGTACAAAAGAGTAGCAAAGTTAAAAAAAAAAATGTTCAAGAACAAGGAGCCAGGATATGAAAATAGAGGTGGGTAGACTTAGAAGTAATGTGAGAAAGAATTTTTCACAGAAAGGGTGGTGGATCCATAGAACAGCCTCCATGTCATAAGGGCAAAAATTGTAAGAGAATTCAAAAATGCATGGGACAAACATAAAGGAACTCTAGCGATAGAAAAGATAAGGTAAGCCACAGATCATTTAGGAGCTGTGGTATATGATACAGGTAGGGAAAATGGGCAGACTAGGTGGGCCAAGTGGTCCTTATCTGCCATTAAATTCTATGTTTCTATGTATTCATTAGGGATAATAGTGGGCCTTTGCCAAAGAGTGTCATAAAGGTTGCTGAAAGGGGAATCCAGAAAATGAGGCAGCAGGTGTTTACTAGTAAAAGGATTAGAAAGGGACTAGCAGCCCTGAAGAATAAGGTTCTCGGTCCAGATGGGATGCATCTGGGTTGCTCAGGGAACTGGCATCGGAATTAACTGAACTGTTGATAGGGTTATTCAATAGCTCTATTCAGACAGGTGTGGTTCTAAAAGACTTGAAGGGAACATACATAGTTCCACTTCACAAGGATGGGGACAAACAGCAGCCAGGTAACTACAGATCTGTCAGTCTTGACTCTGTTGTGAGCAAACTGATTGAGACACTAGTCCAAGAATTTCTAGTGGACTACCTGTAGAAGAACAAGCTCCAGGATTGTAAACAGCATGAGTTCTTAGCAAGCAGGTCTTGTCAGATCAACTTGATAGTGTTATTTGACTGAGTAACTAGAACAGTAGATAAGGGTCATGCAGTGGAGTTATTGTACTTTAACTTCAGCAAGGCATTTGACTTGGTACCTCACAGAAGGTTAGTGAAGAAGCTAGAAAATCTTGGTCCAGCAGAGGTCATAGTTATATGAGTGGGGATTTGGTTGGAAGGGAGAGAGCATTGGGTAGTGGTAAAGGAGTCTAGTGAGAAGGGGAGGAGGTCACCAGTGGGATGCCACAGGGATCAGTCATGGTTGCAGACCTTTTCAATATGCTCATCAGCAACTAGGAGAAGGAATATAGGGCAAGATGTTTCTCTTTCCAGATGACCCTAATCTCTGCAGTAGGGTAGACAGTGTGGAAGGGATGAGGATGCAGAAGGACCTGCAAAGATTGAAGAGTTCTTTTTGGTACTGAATTTCAGCTGCCAAACCTTGGAACACCTGTCCAAGGTTTAGCAGCTGACATTCAATGCCAGAAAGACCCCCACCCCATGGAATATTGAATGGGAATGTTTAAGCTGGACACTATCTCTGAGGAAAGTGACCTAGGAGTCACAATAAAAGACTACATTAAACAATTTAGCCAGTGCAAAAAGGCCAACAGTAAGGCAAACAGGATGCTGAGGTGAGGCCACATTTGGAGTACTGTGTCCGGTTCTAGAGTCCTTATTAAGGAAAGACAAGAACAGGTTGGAGACAGTGCAGCAAATGGTAATCAAAATGTTACAGACCAGCAGTGCAGATCCTACCAAGATTGGCTTAGTGCACTGAACATATACAGTACTCCATCAAGAACAGATGAGAAAGGGTTGATATGACAGAGACCTTCAAGTTCATGAAAGAAATGAATAAGGTGAACTGCAAGGAATGATTTAACAGGAGTAGGGAATCCAGAACATGAAGACGCGAGTAGAAGCTGGAGTAGAGAGGTTCAGGATGGACATGAGCAAGTTTTATTTTACAAAGAAAGTGGCTGAGCCAGGGGCCAGTCTGCCAATGATGGTGGGTCCCAAAACCATTAATGGTTTCAAGCATGGTTGGGATGGACATAAGAGCTTAATAGTTCTTTTTTTTTAATGTAGCTTTTTATAGGCTTTTGTAAGTTTTTCTCCCACATCCCCGGTGTCACAGCACACAGCTGTACATGCACATGGCGCACACACACCGGAAGCCAGCTCAGCCCCCTCCACCCACCTGCACTGCCACCCCCACCTACCTACATTACCCCAAAAGACCTCCACCCAGTGGGGATGGGACGGGCAACAACCCACCCTCACCATCCTCTGGGAGAGGAGCAGCCTGAAGGCTCGCTCAAAACCACTCCCTCCCCCCCAGGCCAGCACCCCAATGACCCAAGGTCATTCCCGAACCCAGGTCACCAGCATAGCGAGAGGTAAGGCATCCAGCACCTGAACCCTCAGTGCCACTGGGCTGGCTGGCTTCATAGTTACTTAAGGGATAATAGTACGACAGGGAGCAAGGGGGCAGATAGTGTACAGTAGACAAAAACTCTTTATTGACAAAAGGTCTTGGCATATGATAGGGTGTTATAGGTAGACTGGATGGATCTTTTTCTGCTATCATTGTCTGTTTCTGTATTAACATTGGATATCCACAACAAATCAAATGTTAGGGCTATACCTGCAGAAGTAGAGACATTACAAACATCCAAATGTTTTTTTTAAGTTTTCACAAAAATTTCACAAATAATTACACAGTGAAACTTTGAACCACTAGAACATAAACATTTCCAAATTAAATACATATTTAGTCAGTTCTAAAACCCTTTCAATAAGGTTGTGCATGCTAATTTTCACATATCAAGCTTCAAAGTTGGCTGTTATAAGCAAATTTAAAAAGAAAAACAATTCATGAAATATCCCCCCAAAATAAAATGCCAAATTTTGAGCCCCTATTATTTTGAAATAAATCATTTAAATGTTGTGATATTTGGCATAACCTTAGGGCACATTTGCATATTTCATCATGGCAAATGTCAGGTCTATAGCTTAATAGGCTGCCAAATCATGGTTAAAGAAATTTCAAAAATGGCACACAATTCCAATGAAATTCTGAGGCATTTTGTGGAAGTTCACAACATTCCATCAGAATTCTAAGATTATGGAATTTTCTAATTCCACACAGCAAATTCTGCACAGTACAAGTTGTGATCATCAAATAGCTTGTTTAGACAGAAAAAATGTCAGAAAGAGACATCTTACAGCAGTGAAATACAAAGAAGATTGGGCTCACTCCAATATAACTTTACATTTCATTATTTATGTTTTACTAGTCACACTTCAGGTAGCAATGCAACATTTTGGGTCTCAAATGTCTCTTGTCTCAACCCTATCTCAGTGCTCTTCCTCAGTTTTAAGTTCACAGTATTCAAGCTTGTGCTGTCAGAGGGCAACACTCCTCTTCTTTGCTGAGGGAAACAGCTTGAGTGCTGCACTTTTGGAAATGCATGCACTACTGCTGGGAACCAATCCATTAGGTATGGCAATTACAGGTAGCAGCATGCAGCCAAACAAGGCAATTCCATTATGAAGGAATATAATACAGAAATCAGTGTGAGGACTTATTTATGCCTGACAGTGCAAGCTTGAATATCGTTAACTAAGAACTGAAACTGAACACCAAGATAGAGCCTAAAAGAAGTGGTGCTTGGGCCATGAAACATCACCTTGCTATGTGAAATGTGGCTGGTTAAAATGAAATAATGACATTGATAGTTATACTGGAGTGAGTATCATTGTTGCACTTTACTGCCAATGATTGTCAACAGGGCCATCCCCAAGACACAGAGCATTTTTTTCTATGTGAGAGAGAGAGAGAGAGGAAATCCTGAGACTGTTCTGTTGCTGCTGTGGACTGAGACATTTTAAATTTGATTGAGAGACAATGACTTATCTTTCCGCATAGTCACATAATGTAGTTCAGCCAATCACATTCTTCCTTATCTCACTGCCATTTTATAACAAGGGTATAAATGATGCCACTAAATGGATAACAGTTCAAGGCAAATATCAGGGCTACTCTTTGGAATGGGTTTTGAACAACTGGCACAAACTCCCAAGGCAGGTGATAGTAGCTGATACTGTAATTAACTTTAATCTTAGACTTGACAGGTTCTTAGAAAGATATGGTGACACGGTATTTCCACTGAGCTGGTCCAGGATATAACTTGATGGCCCAGTGGTCTCTTTCTTTTCTAAAATCAGCCAAGTAAGAAGTTAAAGATCCCATTGCACATTTCAAAAAGGTTTTGTCATAATTCCCTGCAAATTTGCCAAAAGGCCCTCTCTTATTCTAATATTATATCTAATGCAACATGATTGTGTGTGGTATTAGTGAGCATGAAAGCTTCAGCTTGCATACTGTATACAGTGCCTGTACTGCCAATATATATGCCATTGATGTATGACTGATTTTTAAAATGCATTGAGATGTATATTCCAAGCATTTGCATTTCACAAACTGTGTTTGTGCCGTGCAAACAGGGATGTTAGCACTTGGAAGGTAGTTTACATGCCAACCCCTATACTGGAAATTGCAGGTTGCTGTACACTAAGCAGTTGCACACAAGCACAAATACAGGACTTAAGCACATGCATATTAAAGGTGAAGTCATGCATTAATGACACAATGGTGTATTGGAAGCCTGGTAGTTGTATGAGCTGGCTGTGTGTATAGAACTAGTTAACACTTGGGGAAAGCATGCTTCAGCATAATGGACATAGCATATACCATATCAAAACACTGTACCAGAGCCCTGTAAGAGCAAGTTATGATACAGTTATGAAATGAGCGGATGGACAAATGCATATGATGGTGCTCTGAACAATATTTTTTGATGTGGTAGAGTACTTTGATTGGGAACCCATGTCAGCAGTTGACCTCAGTATAATGCCATTCTGATGTGGTGTACTTTGAATGAACACATTTCAAATGTCAGGCTGGCCTCCTTAAACACAACAATATATTTCTTTTCTAGTGGGAAAAGGGGGTGCTACATTCTCACATCTTACCTTTTTTACATGTGTGGTTCGATTGTTCTGTTGTACTCTGTAGCTTGCAGCCATCATCCACTGTGATGAACAATGCCTCTTGACTGACATGTAGATGCCAGGTAATGATATAATAAGGACACAGTACGTTAAGGAGGTGTTAGTGTCAAGGAACTGTTAGGGTCTTGCATATTGAGCATGGTAGTTATCATTTTATATACCAATATTGCATTTCTGCTCTGTGGCCATAATGTGTTTGTGTATACAATCTATCCAGCTTGCTCAGAGTGAGAAGGTGCTCTGAAAGGGTGGTCACACCTGTGTTTTGTACTTTCGACAAGGGTTAGTGCTTTGCTTTGTGCTGTTGTCAGAAGGGGGTTCATTGGAAACCTGACAGTGCTTGAAATCCTATTAGCATGCCTCTTCTAGGGTATCTACTGTGATCTCATGTGCATAATTGCTCATGCTAAAAGACCTCAGTGCCTGAGTTTGTGCTAGTTTCAAATATGGGGCCCAGTGTGTATGAAAGGCACTATTTATGAAAATAAATAGAATGTAAATGACCAAGCAGGAAATCCTGTACAAACTGGCACACAATGGCACCAACTGCAGTAGTAGCCGTTGCCATGTGTAAAAACGTTATGCCATGTCACTGGGCATCGGACTTGCATTGTTGGTTTGGTTTCTGCTCCTCTCTGATATTGGAATTTATCAAATGTTGTAGTTCCTGCTGTGTCCATCAGATATCACCCTTATGATAGTCATACAGCATATGCATCAAACTCAAGTATGTCCAGGGGCTGCAATGCACAGGCTCACCAGGTTATATGTGACCTAGTGTAATAAACACCATAATACAGACTCTGTGTACTATACACATGTCATATGCTTGAGCAGTACTGTTATTTATTCAGTTGTTCTTTGCCAAGTTGTTACCTCACATGTTTCAGCCTGAAAGCCTCATGCCTTTAGTTCTGTCACAGTCATGTTCATACAATATTTTGCTCCCCTGGAAAAATGTATTATGGAATCCTAGTTGCTTCTAATTTTTATTTCTATTTTACCTTTGAGGTAATCACTTTTAATTATGGGGCCTTCTACACTTTCATTGTTTATAATTTATTGCTTAAGAAAGTCATCCCTTTTTAATAGTTATCTTTATCTCACATCAATATAATATATATTTCTGTCTCACTTTTGTGGTGATCACTTTTAATTATAGGCCTCACTACATTTTCATTGCTTAAAAGTTAATGGTTAAGAAAGTCACCCCTTTTTAATGCTTAATCTCTCTGACTTCAGTTTAATATACTTGCATCTTACTTTTTTGGTGATCGCTTTTAATTCTGGTCCCTACTACACTTTCATAGCTTAACATTTTTAGATAAGAAAGACATCCTATTATAATGCTTAACATAGAAACATAGAAGAAACATAGATTTTGACGGCAGATAAGGACCGCTTGGCCCACCCAGTCTGCCCATTTCCCTACCTAATGGATAAGCTGCAGATCCTAGTTAACCAGCAGCCTACTTCTTCCTACCCCCAACCCCTAGAATTGCCTCATGACTGTCCCATGCATGCTTGAATTCCACCACTGTTTTTGACTCCACAACCTCCTCCAGAAGGCCGTTCCATGCATCCACAACCCTCTCTGTGAAAAAATACTTCCTTAAGTGACCTCTGAGCCGCCCCCCCTTCTATCTTCAAATTGTGCCCCCTTGTTCTTGCACACCTCTTTTTTTGAAAGATGCTACCCTCTTGGACTTTGTTGATTCCCTTGAGGTACTTGAAAGTTTCTATCATGTCCCCCCTCTCCCTCCTTTCCTTGAGGCTATACATATTTAGCTCCTTAAGTCTCTCTTCATATGTCTTCCGGTGCAGACCCTGCACCATTTTAGTTGCCCTCCTCTGGACAGCTTCCATCCTATGTCTTTGTGGAGACTGGGTCTCCAGAACTGCACGCAGTACTCCAGATGGGGTCTCACCATCTGTCTGTACAGAGGGATAATAACTTCCTGTTTTCTACTGGTGATGCCTCTCCCTATGCATCCCAGTATCCCCCCAGCCCTCCTTGCTGCTTATCTCTATCTCATTTCAGTTTAATAATATTCTGTTTTGCTTTTCTGCATCACTTTTAATTATTGGCCCTACTACACTTTCATTCATTGCTTAAAATGTATCAGTTAAGAAAGTCATCCCATTTTAATGTTTCTTGTTATCTCACTTCAGTTTAATATATATTTCTGTCTCACTTTTGTGGCAACCACTTTCAAGTGCGTGCCCTACTACCTTTTCATTGCTTAAAATTTATTGGTTAAGAAAGTCATCCATTTTAATGCTTATCTCTATCTCATTTCAGTTTAATATATATTCATGTCCTACTTTTGTGGTGCTTGCTTTTAATAATGTGCCACACTACACTTTCTTTGCTTAGACTTTATTGGAAAAACTGTGTCTGAGAATTTTTTCTATTTCACTTTGCTGTTGCTAAGCTTAGGCTTGAAAGTTAATGGATGTGTATTGCTCTACTGAGAACTGGAACAATATACTGTCTTTTCTTGTAATTGCACATAAGCCACACAAATCCTGTCTTCCTCACCTATTTTCACACTTGCATGTTCAATGCGCTAAATGATTTTGTCATTGTTCCATCCAAGTACTGTACTTGACGTTTCTGATTTACAGTTGTTTCAGAATTGTATAATGTAGATTATGTCCCTTTTTAGGGCTGTGGGCAGAGTCTACAGCCGTTTTGCGAGAGCTCTGTAGCTCTAAAAATGGCTGATCGCAGAACCCCTTCTATTGGACTTTTGGAAGTATCCTTCGAAAAGCCCAATGGAGCTTAAATCCCTCCACCACAATCAGCCTACAGAATAGCAGCCACACTATTTTGGCTGTTACTACTGCACTCTGATGCACGAACTGCGCATGACTCATGTGCATGCGCAGAGTCATGCGCATGTGCAGTTCTGTGGGTGCCACCATGTTGTGAATGGCAAAATGCCATTCACTATTTTCTGTGCCCCCCTCCCCAAGTCATACCAGCATCTCATGTGGCACACTGGGAGCCCACCCCAGTGTGCGGAATTTTATTTTTTTTTGTAAATTAGAAAACAGTCCCTCGCCACATTTCTTTTTTTCCCTGGTGCTCCCCTGCCCAAGTCATGACCAAGATTGGGGCACCCAATCTCCATGTTGGCATTCATGTGGCACCCTGGGAGTCCACCCTAGTGTGATGACATTTTTTTTTTGCAGTAAATTAGAAAATGGTCCCTTGTTGTCAGTTTTTCCCCCATGAAACTGAAAACAGTCCTTCGTCATTGCTGCAGTTCCCCTTCCCCTTCCCCCACTGAGCACCCACCTCCCTCACACACCCTTACCCCATTCTTACATCCAGAGGTTGGCACTGTCATCTTCTCTGGACTGGCACATGTCTGCACTCTTTAAAGCCCAACTGTGAACTGAAGAATTAAAGGTAAGCTTGCTATACAGCCATTCAATGGGGTTTTCAACTTATGCTGATATCTCAGCCATTTTTGGGAATTTTTGCCCCAAATTTTCAGTATGGGGTTCTTGGGATCCCACCTCATGAAAACTATCACTGACATTTTGTTACTAAATCCCGAAAGGTGATTTAGCAGTCACTGTGCTGAATTACCTTTCAAGACCAATTTATGAAATGACAGTGCAACTGTTTATGAGGTGGGGTCCCAAAAAGCCCATTTTGCAAGTTTGGTGAAAGAATTCCAAACAATGATTGTATTATGAGCGTGCATTGAGCAGTTTCTATGCACATTCCTAACGTCACCAATTTTTTAATATTTTCAATCCACATTTTTAACATTGCCATTCTGACACACCTCCTTCAAAACAGTACAGCTGTCATTTTCCACAACCTGCCCAAAATGTGTTTTCACACCTGTGGCACAGAATAGAGCATTTGCTCTGTGCAATCACCTTTTGGGACAACTGAACAAAATGACACCGGCACTGTTCATGAGGAGGGGTCCAAAAAAGGTCATGTTGAAAATTTGGAGCAACACCTCCAAAAACTGGCCAAGTTACACCTGGGTGTTGAATAATTTTTACACACATGTGTAACTTCTGTCACTTGGTAGCTCTTCACAGCCCTATCAGCACTGGCTAGAGCTTGTCTTCTGTTGTATGGGGTGCATAAACTGCAAAAATAAAAAAGGGAACAGGAGCAGCAGGGTCCTGTTTGTAGCAAACACATCACTCAGGAGGAGTCAAGGTTACTGGATCACTAGTCAATGAAGCAGAACCTCATGGGTACTCTTCAAACAAAATCTTCATGCCAAGGGATATTCAGTGGGGGTGAGGAGGCAGTAGGCTATGAAATGCAGGTTCAAACAATTCCAAGAAAAAACAGCCACACCACAACACCAGTAGTCACGCTTCCAAAAAACATTTGATAACTTGAAGGTTGGTCCCTCAGGTCCTGGCCCAATGTTTTGCCACTGTAAGCTTATTCAGGAGAATGAGACCCCATAAAATATAGTACACTTTAAGCATTTCATAAGACAAGACATTAATTTGTACTTAAAAGTTATGTAGAAGCATTTAATATTTTCTGTCTATATTTCTTATCAAAATCATTCGATTAAGTCTCATTCTGGTTCAAATTACATAGTTCTGAATGGATGCATAACTTAAATTTACACTATTAAAAATATAATCTAAAATTATAATAACCAGGCACCCAAAAGATGCATCCAAATGAAATCTTATTCATATGCATGTTGTAGATTACTGGAAACGCATGCCACCATGGAAATAGGGAAAACACCCTCATCTGCACATGAGGGGACAAAACACCACCACAACATGTTACATAGCTCCTGTCATAGTGTGAGTCAGCAGCTTTAACATTTCACTGTGATACCATGAATGTACATCTTATTGAAGTAGTCACATTATATTTCTGATGTATTCCAAGCTATTTTAGTAGTGGTCATTTTCTATCAGAATTTAGTAATACCCAGTTGCCTGAAAATTGCTTTGAACAATATGAGATACTTTTCACTGATCACTTCTGGCAATCTTTTGAATAAAATATAAGTAAATCAATAATACCTTTGTGTTGTATTTTGTGGGGAAAAAAATAAAGCACAAATCCTCACATAGTTTCTGGTTACCTGTCAAACATTTTTTATTGATTCAGTTGATATAAATAGTTATTCTCTTAATAATATATTCACATATATATTCTTAGCAAAAACTACTTTAATGCACCAGTTAAGGTTCAACTTAAAGCAACAAAAGTAGGGAAACGTGACATTTGGGTTTCCAACCCTAACTACCCATCTCCCCAAAAAAGCAGCCAAAGGGACAAGACACCACAAGCAACCACAGGCAGCCATCATCAGGTAAGACAAACAACATACAACTCTTTCCATATGACACAAGGGACATCCACCATCATGGTCCAGTGCTTCTGTAGCCATGGATACACATGCTCACTTCAACATATACACATACTTAAAAAAAGAAACAAAAGAGCACAGGCACTGTCTATAATATAGTAGTCACTAACTACTTTATTACACAGTTCATCAGGATGCCAAACACCCCAACACCATTCACTTTGGGCTGCAGTTATTTTATTTAATATGTTGTAGTGTCACTGTATTGTATATATGCAGTAATTTTCTGAATGTTTCAAATGTTTTATTTTCATTTGAATTTAATCATGATTGTACAGTATTTTCAATACTAAGAAATAGGATCATAATTGCATTCATATGGTCAGTTTTTCTTTTGTGACTTTTGCATGGAATGAGGATTGCATGGTAATGTCAATAATAAAAAATGGCAGGAAATAGTAGTGGTGCACCTGGAAATACTGCTTATTTATATTAGTGGACTGGGATCAGAATGTCATGCAGATGCCCCCAGATTTTGAGAGCTACAGATGTTACACACAATTATGATTCTATAGTAATTTTGATTGTAACAAGCTATAAGAAATGGTAATAGTGTGTTTATAAATACCAGTTATCACCATTAGTACATTAGGGTCCACATTTCATGGAAATGTCTGAACTTTGTTTGCATGAAATAATAATTGCCTCCTAATATGTACATTAACAGATACAAAGAAAGTATAATAGTGCAGACATAATCATGAACATTACAGTTTTTGGATCATGATTTCATGTAAATGTACCAAAGTGTTTGTTATTTTGTTTGTGTACAGTATTTACAGTACATATAATCGGGATCTCCTGCTAATGGCTATACTAAGAAGTAGCACAAAGTTATTCATGGATTGAGAATTACAAACTATTAGTATCACTACTCTGGGATCATAACTGCATACAATTCAAGTTTTTAGGGGGAGGTTTAGTTTTGCATGGAATGATGGTTGCATGTTAAAGTCAATGATATACAATGGTAGGAAACTGTAGCAGTGCATTGCAAAATACTGCTTATTTGCATTACTGCATTGGGAATAATATTTTCATGCAAATGCCTTACAATTTCACTTGAATACAAAATTAGCACATAGTCAGGATTGCATTGTAATTTCAATAGTAACAAATCATAGGGAATGATGAAAGTATGTTTACAAATACCTACTATTACCATTACTACAGTATATTAGGATCACAATTTCATGCAAATGTTTAAAAATGTTTGTTTTTATATTTGCATGGAATCCTGATAACATGCTAATCTCAATGCTTAGAAATGACAGAAAATGGCTATAGTGCACTGAAAATGTAAATTATTGTCATAAGTAAATTGAGATCAAAATTGCATAAGAATGTACATTTTTGTCAGTTCCTCCACTTCTGAAGCTTGAAGTTGGTGTATATGTGTTGAAGTGCGTATGTGCATCCACACCTTCAGAAGCACTAGACAATGATGATGGATGTCTCTTATGTCATTTGGGAAGAGCTGAATGTTGTCTGTCTTACTTGACAACGTCTGTCTGTGTTGCTTGTGTTGCCTTGTCCCTTTGGCTGCTTGGGGAGAGGGAATTAGGAGTTAAGGATAAAAACCCTAACACCATATTTTCCTACTTTTGTTGCTCTAAGTTGAACCATAACTGCTGCATTAATGCAGTTTTTTGCAAAGAATGCCCTTTCTTATTGAGATAGTATACAGAAGATGGAGGTTTCCTTCTGATTATTTTTACACTGCACAAGCAATATGTCTTCAGCAATGTTGTCTGTATGAGCTTTTCAGATCTTCACATTTCATCTGGCTTCATCTTCAGCATTGATTCTCCACATGAACAGTGTTGTTTTACAGATTCAAGTTTGCAACATGCGGTAATTATTTTACCCCAAGAATGCACCTATTTTTTTATTGTAAATGTAATGTTCATGTAGTGTTCATTTAATATCATTAGACACCCATGCTATTTCTTGACTTACTACTATTAAACATGTTTTTGTAATTTATAAAGAAATAGACATAACACAGTAAAGAAATAAAAAAATATATAAAGAAAAAATGGCAATTGAATTAATGCCAAATTGTTGCATTGTTCCTGGAGAGGGCAAAAAGAAAAAAGAAAAATAACAAATACTCCAAAAATGAAAAACAATAACATAAATCCAGACAGTAAGTCCGTTATCAAATGTTAAACTTAGATGATTGTCTGCTATATGTGTTATAAGAAATACATAACTATTTACAAGTATGTACAAGGTGTACTTAGGGAAATGCCTCACTCGATCAGTTAATTAAGGCAATCCTGTGAAAAAGCAGGAAGAGTGCACAGCCAGCATACTAGGTAAAATATTTAAACATTATGCAATTTTTGTTGTATGTTGTGTTGTTAAAAACTTTAACAGTTTGGAATAATAAATCAACTTCAATGAAATAGATGCTATTGAGCCACTGTTATCTTTTTCTTTGTCAACATAAATGTGTGCATGAAACTAAAAGAATAGTAATAACCATTTACAATCATGCACACAGATACAAATTTCATTACATGAAATAATTACTACTTTAACATGGGTAAGGCAACATATTTACATATGAACAAGTTTTCAGCATTAAACACATGTATACATCTGAGTCATACTCTGATAGCAGATGACAAGCCATACATGTATGGTACAGTTGCAATGTTTGTGTGTCATGTAGTGTTACATGATAAGCAGATGTACACAAGGGTATGGACTGGTGTGTGTACTTGATGGGGGGGTAAAAGTTCTACATGTGACAGGATTTATTGTAAACTCTGATCATGCCCACAGTCCTGCACCTGAGTAAGAGCCTACTCAAACTGAAACTATATTAGTATCATGATTACAACCATCCAGCCATTATAGGTAGAAATGAAATTTATGAAAATTGATTATACATGACTTAGTGACTTATCCAATCTGAAAGGGAATTACGTCAGCGACATATGTGTGCTGTCTATCTCTTTTTATCTTATTTAATTGAGAGGCATATTATGGTAGCTATTTTTCTGTAGCTCCCACAAAACTGCCTTATTTAAGGACAGATATGTATTCTTTAGCTTCCTTGAAAGCCTTTTCTTATAGGTGCATGTGGCATCATTACACTGTATCCAACCACTACTAAGTCTGAGCCATGTTACACAATGGCCAGAATGCACAGAAGCTCCATGGTGAAAAAGTATTGCTTGAGTGTCAAAATGTGTGTGTCCAAACATAACTCTACCTGCAATAATGTCAGTTATTGGTGTCATAACTTTGACTCCCTGCAAGTGAAATCATTGTAGTATCAGCATGAGGTAGTTCACAGAATGGGTCACTCTCAGTAAGTGCACTGTTCCTGGCACACCTTGTGCACTCCCAGCCAGATGTAGCATTGCTAAATAACTGTCTGAACTTGATGTATGATTCATGTGAGATATACAGAAAAATCAACAACATGTCATCAGGCACTTCTCTGTCAGTAGTTCCACATGAAAGACAAATATATCTCCTGACATTTTACTGTGAATTACCTCCTTACTGGAATTACATCATCTTCCATTGAGTTGATAATTGCCGTCATAAACTATGTTACATCTTGCTGAATATTGTCAGCAAATGTGCTATGTTGGTCATAAGATGCCACAGCTTAATGTAGCGGTGTCAGTGACTGCACAGTATTGTTTTACAATTGACTGACACTCACAACTTGCTTCAATGAATCTGTCAAAACAATTAATCTTGAAGCAGTTATTGTGGCAATGAATTCAGACAAATGTAGGAACACCTGCGTCACAGAATTTGCATAGCAATTAACTCCAAATGACATCATTGCAGACCAACAATTTTTTACTTTTTTATTTTTTCGCGGGAGGTAATCTCATAGACTTCTTCCTTTTCAATTTCTGTGACATCTCAAAAGACACATCTTGCATGACTTCATCATTCACCAGTGGAATCAAAGACATGTTAGGCTGATACAAAGTGCACAGGCAATTGTACTCCATGATGGACTTTTTCTTGGTACAAATTTTATTATGTGCAACATTGATAATGTACAATCCTGCTAGAGTTCTGAAGTGTGAAACAGCATCATATCTCATGCTATCTTTGAATATAGTTTCCCCTATATCGATCATCGCATCTAAACGCAAACCTTATGACTTATGAATCAACACTGCATATGCAACTCAAAGTGGGAATTGTTTTTGTGTTACATAAATGTCTTTTACAAGTTGGAATTTTGCCAAGCAGCTATTGATGCCCTGTGGGTGCTCAAAGTTGTCAAATTGTACCACAGTTTCAACAAATGTTCTCTGAATGTTGTACTGAAAGTCAGCTATGTGCCCCATTGTACTGTTACCAATACACAGGTCCATGTCAAGATTGTGATGCAGCATCATGTGTGCTTTTTTACAGACTGTAAGGTGACTCTAGACCAGTCATTATTGATATGTCTATATTCAACTCTCATAGATGGTCAATCATCTTCAAGATCATTGTTGGGCTTTGACAAACTCCATCAATTGAATCAACCAATGACAGTGTGATAATTGGTTGTTGCTGTCTGTCCAGCATTATCTGATGTAATTGTGCACACTGTTTAAGCTTTGGCATCATGCACACAATTTGTGTGCCATCATAGCATAATTTGCTAAACACATCAGACGCTTCAGACATGGAACTCTCGTCTTTGACGATCATGCACATATTGAGCAGTGAAGCATTGGAAAATGATAAGTTTCCAACTTGTGCCTCATGAAGCAGAGCTTTGTACTGTCAATCAGCACTCTGACACATATTCTGAAAGAGTTCAACATAGGTGAATAACTCCCATAGGTTCATTCCACTAATGCATCCAATAGTTTTTCTAGCTTCCTCAGCAGTAAGCCTAGAAAAGATATGGGGCCCAATTTTCAAAGGGCATGGAAAAGAGTTTGATTCAATAGGTGACATGTCACAACTTGCATCAAAAGCAATTTTATATCACAACCTGCATCACATCCAGATGCAGCTGTGCCAATGTCCCCTTGCACCAGTGTTGTATCAAACAACCAGGTTTGCCAGGTTGCAAGGGGGCTTGCACCACTGTGGGGCTGCAACATCCCCTTTTGGGGGATTTTATAAACCCCGACATGGACACAGAAAGGGACACCACTTAGATCAACTAAGAGCTAGACTAAGTGGCTTGTGCCAGTGGGAGGGGGTCTAGCAATGTGCTGCTTGGGGAAGAAGGGGTATGGGACATGGCATGGGGGAGTCAAGGGGACAGCTGGGCATCAGTGGGATTGATCTTTAATCTGGCAGGGTGGATTTGCATTGTAAGGTATTATTACATGTACAGTAACCTTATCTTCCCTTGTATTCTAGCAGACCCCCACAATCTCTGCTGTCCCCCATACAAATTGTTATATTTTCCCTGGTGTTCTAGAGGACCCCCAGATCCCTGATTCCCCTCAAAACCATGTATATAAAAGTACCTGGTGTCTTACAGACCCCCACCCCACTTCCCCAGTCCCTTTCATGAACCAGCAACCAGCACAGCCTTCCACTCTCCACCATGGCTAGCTGCTGATTGAGCTATCAAGGAGCATGTACTGTATACACTACACACTCATTCACTGATAATCAGTCTATGAGCACCTACTGTATACAGTACAATATGTGCTCCTTGACAGCTCAGTTGGCCAGATGTGGTGGAGAGCTGAGGGTTGTTCTGCTCACCAGCTAATGGAAGGTACAGGGGGAGTGGGGTGGTGGGGCACTGCCTGCCAGAGTAGCAGTATACACAGTACACAAATATGAAAAATTTGAATCTTTGACAATACCTAACTTATCTGAAAACTGAAAATTTACTAGTTTATTTACAAGAGAGAGCAAATAGTCACAGCACGGCCGTCTGGAGGATCTTTTCTGCTCCAAACTGCTGAGTATGTCTGTTAAGTGTGGTAACTGTAAATAAGTGAAAAAGGTAAGGATTTCCATCGTCATATAGCTTTTGTACTGAAGGAGTGCTATCATTGTTTGCTGTCTCTGGTTTGTTATATGTCACAGGCACCAGCTGCTCTGAGCAGCTCTCATGGTCTACATAGTTTGTTTACATATTCTTAAACTACTTTTGAGGATAGATAACTCCACTATTCAGTTATGGGGGGGGGTAGCGGCCATTGGACTAGAGAGATCAGAAAAAAAATGCTCTATTACACAAATAAGCTATAAATAAAACAGAGGGAATAATGAGAATTTAAAAGACATAGTAATGTAACCAGTATTATTTATAGAAATGGTTTATAATCCAACTGATCATTGAGCCTTCTGGATATAGTGCTCACAAATTACAGATCCACCAGGTTTCTCATTGTAACAATATTTTCAAATGATCTCCTCTCTTTGTAACAGTTGAAGGGGTTTCAGTGCTCTGAATTTGAACTCAAGTGTGGATGAACTGTGCATCCTACCAAAATGTTCCCTTAGGGCATTGTCATAATTATGATTTAAAATAGCCCAAATATATTCTTGAATTATTGATTTCAGTGGACTCATGGCTTGTCCAACATATAATGATCCACAGGGGCACCAGCAGACATAAGTGCAGAAATTTGTCAGACAATCAACAAAAGTGTTAGGTTTAAATTCCTCCCCTGTTGAAGGGGTTTAAAATGATCCCCTATTTCAGCAAAATGACAGACACTGCAATGTCTACATCTGTTGAAGCTGGTTCTGCAGCTTTTATGTGTTTCAGTTTGTCTAGGATAATAGTGGCTGCCAGTCACAGAATCCCATATTATCATTCCCCTTCTGAGTGAAATACAGGGAGGAGAGCCCATCAGATCTTTAAGATTTTCATCCATTGTATGCACTAACCATCTATCCTGGGTTATCTTTATAACCTCCTTTCTCAAATTATGGAAATCCATCACAAATGTTATTGGTTGTGACTCCATTTATGTTTCACCTCTATTTCTCTCTTTAAAGGAAAATGCTTGAGGATGTTTCAGAGTATTTAAGATGCATGTTTACAGCCCAGTACCATCCCCTGACAAAGTCTCATTTAAGAGATGATACGTAGGGATACTGGTCAGGTCTCTTAACTCTCTTAACTCTGCACCAATAAATTGAATTAAATTAATCATTTTCAGTGTGTGCACACTGTCTTTTTTGTCCTTAATATTGTCTGGACAGTAGTGCCTTTGGTAGTTAGATGTGCTCCCATTTTTCCTTTTCCTCTTTTTCTCTGGACATTTCAGAGTCAATTTGCAATGATCAATCAACCAAGACTTGTGTCTTTTACCAGACTTCTTTGGACACCAGCATCTTGGAAGATATCCTTTGCTGGGTTAGACTTGACTCCAGATGTCATACCATTGGGAGACTTTGAAGAGACACATGTTCTCCACGGCAATAGCTTGCTGTGGGTAGTATGTGTCAGTCAAATTGTTTTTCAGAATATTTGTTGAAAATGGCTTGTTTGCAGCAAGATCTTCAATCTGTTCATGAGACTTTAAAACACGGCATCTGCTTTCTTTGTAGTTGCTGTTCAAGTACAATATTGGTTACAATTTGCCAGTTATGTGTTCTGATCAAAGGGTCACTTGCTTCTTAGGTTCCACATTCATAGTGTGACCGAGTTTCAATCCTAGAGACTACAAATGTAAACTAATAGATATGCTGCTGTTGGAAAGATCCTCCCATAGCTCCTGTGAGCATGTTTGCTCATTTTTGGTTCTGTATGATGTGACAAAAAGTACCAAGGCAATGGAATTGTCAGCAACAAACTGAACATCTACAGTATGTCCTCCTACCCCATCAACAACAGAACAGGGCTGAGGTCATTAATGAAATATTACCTCATTTTCTTTTGGAAACAAATCATGCACTCTCTTTGTAGGTTTCACTTTTAGATGGTGTTGCATGGCAGAGAACAATTAATTTGTATTGCCATTTTCAGACATACATCAAGAAAATACAAAGCCACACCTTATGTACCAGTGGCAGGATTTTTCACCTTTCATTGATTGTGTTGCTGAAACTTCGCAACCAGTTTCCATAAGGCTGGACTGTCATAATTGTCAGGAAGTTGATATGTAATGTACTCCATGATAAGCTTGAGAATTTCACTGCTTTAACACATCACCAATGTGGGGTGTATCTTTTATCCACAGTAGCATGTCGATATGAGGTGCTCCATGTGCTTGGTATTCCACTTTCCAAAAGTAATGTTCCACAATACCAAGAAGTGGATTACGAACCTCAGGAGTGCAATAAATCAGTGATGAAAACTTCATGACACAGACACAGGGTCTACAGAGCACATCTCACCAACAGTTATTGATGATATGCCATCAACATCTTCATTTGTCCAATTTAATATTTCTGGCCATTCCTCCCAGCTGTATTCAGCACAGCTTAGAGTAACAAACCATGTGGCTACACCATACTCTTGTAGCATACACATTATTTCTGAGTGCCTTTGGCACCAGTATTTTTTGCTGACATGCATACTTGATAGGATGGAGTTGAGGTTTCCTGCTACTGTCTCATCCTTGTTTTTCAACTTTTGCAACAGTTATGCTGCTATTAGACCATGAAATGATGTGGTCATCTGCAGAATATGTGCAACAGAGGCAGACAATATACTTAACTCATTCTCCCCTAGGAGGTGAAACAAGTGCTGAATATTCCTTCTGAACTTTCCATTAGAATGCAGCACTCTAAATGCTCAGCAGTCAGCTCCAGTGAGAAAAGGTCAGGAAAGCAGCGTGCTTCCAATGTGCTCTCCCAGATTCTGACAGGATTGCCTTCAACCTGTTTCATTTGATACAAGCCAGTGCTGTCACTAACTGGATCATTGACATGAAGAGAATGAATTGTGTACAGCTCATGCATATTTTCAGCCATAGACATTGAAACCTTCTCTTTCATTGCTTTCTTGGAGTCTAGTATTCCCAACTGAGTTTTGCTATCACTTATCCTCCCCTCTCTCCCTCTTGCTCTCATTCTCCCTCTCCCTCTCTCTCTATCCCTCTCTCTCTCTCTCTCTCTCAGTCTCCCTCCCTCTCACTCCCATCTATCCTTCTCTGGCCTAGTATATATATACATGCAAATAATTCTTATTGTGATGTCTTGCTAACTGCGTGTATTATGACATCTGTATTCTTATGATATGTTTGATCTACTCATGTACTCCTGTGATTGTCTACCTGTGTCTGTATACTGTTGATGTCCAGGACCACCTTGAGAATGAGCTCGCCTGGTTAAATAAAGTTGATTGATTGATTGTGGTTGACATTTGAATCCATGTAGAATGGATTTTTACCGTTTAGATTACTTAGAGCCTGTTTAACTTTCTCTACATTAACAACATGCTGCCGAATTGCTTTTGCCTTTGTTGGAATACTATTCATCAAAATGAGAATGCTGTTGTCATAAGTTATGGCCTCAAATTTTCCTGGGGGGGAGTGGCAGTTACATGATAGATCCCTTCAATGACTTTATGAGTTCATTCTTTGACATGTTTTTAAGCTTTGTTTTCAGTCTTAGAATTGTTTGGAATGGTTTTAGAGTTTGGATCAGAATCCATTCAAGCAAGTTCAAGCAAGCAATCTCTGTGGGTGTCACATCTGTCTCTATGTTGCTCAAAACAGATCTTGGAGGCAGCACATCTGCTTTTATCTTTCTAAAATAGTACAAGCACATGTGCACTACTATCTCATCTAATGCAAGCGTGCTCTTAAGTAACAAGTATGCCATGAAAAGACCCCACATCTCATTCCACTTGGAAATTTTTGTCAGATCTACTTTCACAGTTTGTGAAATATAAAGCAGCAACTTGCATGAGATACATTCAAATTCAAATTGTTCTCTCTTTGCCAGTTCAGATGTGGCTATCTTATTTCCAAAGTTGTCAGTTACGTGTATTTCTGTCAGTTTAGTATGGCTAGACACATGCTGTGCATCCTGAATTGTGAATTCATCAGATGGTGCATCATCATGTGTTTTGGGAGCTGATGAAAAAAGCTGCTTCAATGTCCATGTCACCATCTTCCAATGACAGAGCTAGGTGTGCAGATTTGGTAACAGCACTCCTGACCTGGTGCATTTAAGAAAGAAATCTATGCATTCCTGTATTATGGTCAGCAATCATGCACATGTGGTGGAATACACTGTCATAAGTTCCTGTGTGCAAATATGTCAATATGTGACCCATCAAACCAGTGTGAGATTTAATTGGGCAATTGTCTATGTTGTTGTATGTATCATTTTGTACTTTTGGTTAGTCTTTGTGATGATGAAAAGAATGATAAAAGCCTTAACCTAACTAAAAGACTTTTGTCTAAGGTTACACATGTCATCACATGTCCATGTCAGGCAATGTATCTTGTTTTGTTCTGCTGAAGAGTAATTGGAACAGATTTTCAAAGGGTGGTACAGGGTTTAGGTCAAATCCTGTATCAAATCATTTTTTTTTATGTACAAACTGCACTGTAATTAATTAACTATGTACTATGTTCTATTAATACTATACCAGCTCTGTATTGTTTGTGTAATGTGTTAATACTACTGTCGTTCTATAAATGTGATGTGGAACCTTTGTAAATGAGCTCTGCTCAAAGGTGTTTCTGATCCATTCAATAACTAAATAAATAACTAAACACATTTGCCACAACTGTGCCAGATTTTAGTACATCGGGTGCAGTTATGACAGCTTTCCCACTTCAGGGTAGCTTGCACCAAATATTTGGGCACTCTGCATGAAAAGGGTACTCAGGATTAACACAAGGTGGCAATCGGCACATAGAATAGAAACTCCAGATCACCAATCAGGAGAATGCCACAAGCCCTGTGTAACAAATGATTGGTGTACCAGGGGCTTGCAGCATTCTTGGGGCTTTGAAGATCTGGCTCATTGTCTTCCTCTGTCTCATGCAAATCATGATGTTCAACAAACAGCAAAGTACTGTGTTTTCCCAGCATCATAAATACATACATCTACTTGCTTGCTGTGTGGATGGTATGCTTCTTCCCCAAAATATGCCTCTCTATGCTCAGTGTGCAGTCAAGTCCAATCACAAATGAAGCAGACGTTATCTCTGTTCAGATCTGGGAACTCCTGCAACTTTATCTTAATCTTAAAAAAAAAAATCTTTAATTCATCTATTTGAGCCATTGTGACCCCAAACATGATTGGAAATTTAGAGCCATATGTACAAACTTGCTTAACTTTCAGATATAATTTCATAATCTGCATTTTTCTTTTCATTTTCTTACTTTTTCATCTCTTTATTGCAGATATTATTTGCTCTATTTTTGCTTTGGCAGACAACATCTTAAAATAATTAGCGTGACTCTGATGGATGCTAGCAGCACACTAATGTTTTTCTTCTGTTTTCCTTGCTGCAGACCACTCTGAATTTTTTCTTGTGTTTTATGCTATTGTTTTTCCCACTATTTTGTGTTTTTCTGTGTGACAAACTATATACTTTGTAACTACAGCTGCCATGTTTCTTTCTCTTCATTATTGTGTTATGTGATAGGTATCAGTTGTTGCCTATGACGTAGTATGTGTTGCTGCACCCTTAGCTTTGTAAGGCATGTTATGTGTATAAAAGAACCTTTTACATCATTTCAAACTGTGGGTGTGTTGTCGTGTAGACATTTTTGGGTTGAAATTGCACTCGTGGTATTCTAAAGGAATTCAGTATCCATGAAAAGAAAGAAAAAATCAGTATACTGTTGTTGTTTTTTGGGGTTTTGTTTGTAAATTGACATAGATCCTATAAAACGATAAGCTATTTTTTATTATAGGCAAATTCATCATACATATTTAGCTATGGAAAATAAAGTAAATACACACAGATATTTCCATCTGTAATATTACTAAAATATTAACAAAATTATCTTTTTTAATTTTTTTAGCATTTCTACTAAAAACAATCTTCTTTCATGGGCAAAGTATCTTCTTTCATGAGCCACTTATGAAAGACGAATTTTTGGCTCACGCAAGAATATCATTTTTAAAACTGGAAATGGAATAATCACAAAACAGGAAGTCAGCTACCTAACCTGAAAATGGAGCTAAAACAACTATTGTCTAGTAAGTACTGCTCTCACATGTTTTACTTTTTTAAACAGTTTGTTATAATTTTGATATAATAAAGCCCAATCCTAATTCAGCATGTACTATTGATGTGGAATATGTAACTTTCATCACTGCAGTTCATATGTTTTGTCTGCAAATTGGTGTATTAAAAATGTATTAAAATGTCAAGGCTATCACTACATGTAGGTTTTTCTTCTTTCGTGACTTGGTATTCCTCTTTCATGAGTGGCTCATGAAAGAAGATCAGCTCACAAAAGAAGAAGAAGAAGACCAAGTCATGAAAAAATATATATTTTTTTAAATCTGTAAAATGTTCAGAAATGCTTACCAGACTTCAGAAATTACAGAAATAAAATTTTATACATGGGAAAATGATGTCAAAACAATCAAAGTATTCAAATAGCCTCATATTAAGTACAAAGAACTACACCTTCAATTTATGCCATATAACTATTTTTGTCACAACAGCAGTAACAGTTAAATAACATTAAGCTAGAATAGTCAAGTATGCCACCTATATTTAATGTTATTGCACAATGTTAACACATTGGATTACAGTATCACAAGAAAATGTCTAAATTTAGGTCAACATCTTATCACCTAAGATGCCAGGCAAAAAGGGGGAGAAAAATCTGAGTGGCACAATATAATATAATAATAATAATAATGATAAATTTTATTTTGAAAAGCACCTTTCAGGCCATCAAGGCACATTACAAAAAGATGAAAATAGCCATAAGAAACAATGCACATAATAATAAATAAATAGCACACAGGTATAATAAATAAATAACAGGGAGTCAAAATTAAATGGAGCAATCATGGGTGAGACTCCATAAAATGGTTTTCAATGCCAGTTTAAATCCCTCCACAGTCATACACTCCTGAAGCTGATGGGGTAGAGAGTTCCAAAGGGTTGGGGCCACGTGCATAAATGCACAGGCCCCAGAAGATTTCAAAGACACCCTTGGAATCTCTAGCAACCCCTTGTCAGCCGACTGCAGCTGTTGCACCGGATGGTAAGGAACAAGAAGCTCTTTCAATTAGTCGAGGCGCAGTCCATGTAGGGCTTTATAAGTCAGTAAACTGACTTTAAAGGTGATCCGCCACCTAACCATCAGCCAGTGCAGATCGCACAGCACAGGGGTAATATGAGATACTCGAGAAGCCCCAGGTAACAATCGTGCTGCTGTGTTCTGCACGAGCTGCAGGTGGCAGATTTCAACCCCAGAAAGCCCTAAGTACAGGGAGCTACAATAATCAAGGTGCAAAGTCACAAAGGCATGGACTAATGTAGGCAAGTCCCCGGAAGGAACCAGATGCTTAATCCTGGAGATATTCCTAAGATGATAAAAGGAAGACTTGATGATGGCCGACACCTGAGATCATAAAGTCAGCCCATCATCAAGCACTACCCCCAGGTTTTGCACCCATTCAGAGGATAGGAGCTGAGAGCCCCCAAGGAAAATTCCAGAGGGCTGATCAGCCCTAAACCCCTCTATCCGGCGACCTGGGTCCACTACCATCACCTCCATCTTTCCGACGTTCAACTTTAACCAGCTCAAGTTCATCCAGTCCTGGATTTCAGCGAGGCAGGTATTAAGTACCGAGACAGCTCTAGCCTGGTCAGGGGCAAAAGACAGGTAGAGCTGGGTATCGTCTGCACAGCAGTGAAATCTCAGCCCATACTGTCTTACAATGTCTCCTAGAGGCAGCATATACACTGCAAACAACATGGGGGACAGCACTGAACCCTGAGGGACCCCACATGGCAGGGATACAGGGTCTGAGGAAAACATCCCCGACACCACCCTCTGACTGCGGTCAGTGAGGAAAGATGTAAACCACCTAAGGACCGTACCTGACAGTCCACAGATGAACCTCAGACATCCAAGCAGCACCCCATGGTTTACAGTGTCAAAAGCTGAAGAGAGATCAAGGAGCACCAAGATAGAACAGTTCCTCTGATCCCTCACCATCAGGAGATCATTGATTACCTGATCCAGCGCCATCTCAGTACTGTGCCTCTTACAAAAACTGGACTGGAGAGGTTCATAGATGTTATGGATGGTCAAGTGGTCATCCAGCTGTACCGCTACTACTTTCTCAATCACCTTCCCTATAAAGGGAAGGTTTGAGATCGGTCTGTAGTTGGCCAGAGAGTCTGGGGCCAAAGAAGCTTTCTTCAGGAGGGGAATTACCACCGCCTCCTTCAGGGAGCTTGGAAACTCACCGAATTCCAAGGAGCACTGGACTATCTGAGCCAGGACCGGGCTGAACGTATCCCAACAACCCATAATCAAGGGAGTTGGGCCTGGATCCAAACTACAGTACATCAGGCGCATACCCTGGACAATCTGTATGACAGCCATGAGCTTGGGCAAGGCAAAGGTACTCCAGGAAGCTTGAGGAGAGGTGGCCAAGCACCGATCATCAGTAACCCCCATAGAGTGAGTTGAACAAACTTCCAACCTGATGTCAGCCACCTTAGCCACAAAAACATGAGCAAGCTCATTGCACTCTACTTGTGAAAAAGGTCTTCAGAGCTGCAGACAGGTTGGGTTGCACAACCTGTCAACAGTTCGGAAGAGCTGGGCTGGTTGGTTATGGGCAGCAGCAATCTCCCCGGACAGGAATTCTGCCTTCTTATGGGAGATTGTAGATTGGTAAATCTTATAGTGTTTAACCAATCTAAGATGGTCGGCAGCCAGGGCAGATTTCCACCAATGCCACTCCTACCTATGTCCTACTTGCCACAACTCCCTCAAAGGCTCATCAAACCAAGGGGCCCGAGGGCGAAGTGGGAGACAATGAACATGGACGGGAGCAATCCAGTCCAGAGCTGATGAGATGGCCTTATTATAGGTCACCACTAAAGTCTCTGGACTCAAGCTGGTCACAGGAAACTCTGAGAGGTCATTCACTGCTGCTAGGCCTTCAGGACTCACTACCCTTAATGAGCAGTAGCTGACCATCTCCACAGGGGTAGGCCTCCGAAGGGGGGCTCAAAAGTTGAACCTCATGGTGTAATGATCAGACCAGCTGACTGGTTCCACCTCCAAGTAGGAGGCCTCGATCCACAGGAGGAAAACCAGATCAAGAAAGTGACCAAATTTATGGGTGGCAGAGGTAACAACCTGTATAAAGCCCAGAGATGTCATAAGCTGGAGAAAGTATTGTCCAAACTGCGAGAGATCGTAGTCGACCCAGGCATTGATGTCTCTGAGTACCATCAGTCTGGGGGACTCCAATGCCATGTCAGTGATGAAATCCGCTACTTCCTGCAGGAATCGCATCTCGTCCCCAGGTGGACGGTAGATGAGGGCTAACTTGCAACCTACACCAGCCACCATGGTACACTTAAATGATTCAGCTTCCTCAACTGGTACATTTGTGAGGCCCAATTCGGTCTTGAAACAGACCTCTACCCCCCCCATGATCCAATCTTGAGTGGTGTATCACTGAGTACCTGGTCAGAATTGCAGCATCCAAAGTGGGGCCCGCATTTTCATCCAACCAGGTCTCGGTGATGCAAACCAGATCAGTTGTTTCAATAAGATCTGCAATAATTGCAGTTTTATTTTTGAAAGATCTGGCATTGCATAACACCGCTCGAGTTGGATGGGCCTCAAGGACCACCCCAGCTACTTGCCTGCCACAAGAGGCAGTGCCCTTGGGTATGGGGACTAGATAAGGTGCACCCTGTTTCAGACTTCATTTTGCCCCAGGGCGTCTTCTAGGCCTGACCAAACTGATGTGAGAGGTGCAATCATTCACCCTCCAGTGTCCACACCCTCTGCCCCCACCTACCCTCCTATGAGCAATACCCAGTGCACTACAGCGCTGGTAAGTTGACAACAACAAAGAGGGGGAAGGGGCAGAGGGTGCAGAAAGTGGAGGACGAATAGCGCATGACTGGGGGAGGACAGCCTACACATTTTACAGTAAAATTAGGACCAATATACACAATGTTCAGGCACTCAACCTCGAAGACCCCCCAAAAGAAAACAGTAAAATTAAAACCGATACCCACCCACTTAAAATATACATAAAATACCACCCTACTTCTGACTGTTTGGACGATTTCAGTCCCAGAAACTATTACAATCCCCTCTCACAGGGTGCAAAAACACATATAAACACATATAAATTCACCCCCCAAGGCCTCTCACAGCCCAGGAGAAGGGGAGTTCCAGGCACTCTCACTGCCCAGAATAAAATAAACCAAGCAAAAAAAAAATAAACATAACATTCAAAAGAAAAAAGAAAACAAATAAAATGTGGATGCCCAGGTCCTCTCACTACCAGGGAGACCACAAAAACAGATGAAGCGAAGATATAACAAAATAATCCAGGAGAGAAATCATCCAAGAATGCAGGTAAATCCAATGGGTAAATCCAATCCAAAATAAATCCAGCCGATAAGGTCAGAAACATCCAAAATGTGTAGTTAAGTCCAGCAAATGAATCAGAATCAGGATAGGGTCCAACCGAAAAGAATCAACAACAGCACAGGCCTACCAACTCTGCACCTAAAGGACCCCGACCAGAAATATTCCACAGCACCACCATGACACCCGGATCAAAGCCACAAAGTAGCCAATTCCGGGGGTCTAGGGGCACCCTATGATCACCAGCCAACTTCCTGGCTAAGGATCCTCGGAGCCCCCATGAAGCAACAGAATCTGGTCGGTGATTCCCAGCAGAGTCAGGCTAAAGTTAGGCCAGTCTCATGAAGTGCAAACTTCAGGGCCACCAGAACACAGTCTGGGGCCCACCACTCAATTCTTTAACCCAGCACACAAACTGGCAACTTCATAAAATCCACAAAGCTCTCAACTCTTAAGCGCACACCTGCTCAGGATTTTTTTGACTCCCACAGCTCCTACTCAGGACAAGTTCCTCAATAGGGCGGCAGCCCATATGTCCTTCGGCACAAAACCCCACTGTCCTTCTGCACCTAAGCAGGGATTAACAGTTCTTTCTTGCCAACCACACATGATTTTTAGGGCTACCACACTCCTCCTCAGAACAGATTCCTCGATAGGCCCCACTGTCCTTCTGCACCTAGGCAGGAATTAAGGCAGTTACGGTGCTATGGCTTCCTTGCCGACCACACATTTAAACCTTGGCCCGATTGAAGTCGGCTCCACAAAGAATCCTGCGTTTCACAATACAATGGTAGCTTCAAAAGTGCTACCGACTTCAAAGCGCTACCACAGCCAGCAGGACAATCAGAATGACTGAAACAGCAGGATAAACGGCTGCCATTACACTAAGCTTTAGCGAGCTAAAGGAGTTTGCGGCACAGAAAATAAACTAAAAGCATACCAAAAAAAAATAAAAATAGAATAAAATGAAGCAATATGCAGCTCATGGCTTGCAGCTCACAGCGCACCCAGCTTGGCGGCCATCTAGCCATTGACAAAGGGTACAACATCAACAATGCGAGAACAGTTTGGAGAGCCTCAGTATGTACGCACTATAGGTCTTGCACTGACTAATTGGGCACCACAACAATCTTTCTAGTGAAATATTGTCCAATCATTTATAAATGTATTCCCTTTCAAAAATGTCTCAGTTTTCTGCCATGTAACCAATGACAGCTCACAGCAGGTATACAGGGATGTAACCAGGAATTTCAGATGCATATACCAAAGTTGACACAGTGCTACCCTCCCGGTGTCTGTGCCCTTCTACCCCCCCCTGCTTCCATGGCATCCCACCCAACGTGAGCTTCATTTACTCTGTAGTGCATGCCCCAAATAAGAGGATGTATACCATAAATATGAAATGTTAAGATGTAACACACATGATCCCATTCCTATACAGCACAGGGATACAGGCAGCAAAGTAATCATTATTTAAAACAAAGAGATAAGTTATATATTAAAAAGAAAAACACTGATGAAAGATTATGTTACAGTAAGGGCACCAGGGAATGTCTTAGAGACACAGCTTGAACACTAATCCCAGAATAGGCTAAATCAGTACAAGGTATACTTTTAGATAGATGTGCCTAGAACACAATCATTCCGGTTTATTTCTCTTTTTAATACATGACTTGCCCTTGACAGCAAACCTACCACCTTTTTCACAGCTAATATGATAATGGTCACTACAGAATTTGTCAGAGATAAGTTCTCAGTGGTCACAACTTCTATATGGACAATGACACGATATGGCCTCTGGAGCATTCTCTGCTGACCAGGGCATTAACTGGGTAAACACAGAGTCTGAATAAGGCTGCAGTATTGCATATTCACACCAAAACTGTGGCATGAAGTTATGAAGTACTGCAAATATGGCTCAAATATGATGTAAATTTTTTTTATCAAGGTCCCCCATCCCCAGATCACTATTCCCTTAGTTCAGTCAGTTCAGCATCTCTCTTCATTTTATGTCAGCATCCCCCAGTACTGTAAATGTGGCTCAAATATGATATTATAATTTTTTTTTCAAGGTCCCACATCCCCAGTTCACTATTTCCTTAGTTCAGTCCAGCATCTCTCTTCATTTTGAATATGTCAGCATCCCCCAAGAAGCCTTGAGAGGCTCATATATGACCCACATCAGGCAGACACCATCTGCAACCATTCTAAGCCAGCTTGGCCCCTGTTCAGGAAAGCCACCTCTAAATCTAAACAGCTTGTCCTTACAAAATACTGGGTGGTGTCTAAACTCATGTCAGCTGTCTGATCTGTAAATATGCTTTTTGCTTCCAATGCAAATAAACACTTACTGTTAACTCATTGCCTCCTAGAAACGTCTGTAGGTGTCAGCAAATCTAACTACAGTGTGTCCCAGAACGCCTACAGAAGTGATCTACAGACTTCCTGTGTGCCCTAGAAACGTCTGGAGAAGTCACTCACATATTTTAATATTACTTGCCAGCCAGAATTGATTGGAATTGACTGCATAGTACCATTAGAAAGGTAATGTTGTGCTGAACAACCTTGCCACTGACACTTTGTGTGTATCATGTTCACTTTAGGAGTTATTCATATTTGTTTATGACATTTTGTCAATCTAGAACCACCTAAGCACTTTGAGAAAAACACACATTCTGGGTTTCTTAGCCAGTATAAAACAAAAACCAAATTGAGTACAGCTAATTGCATAGAACCGTTGGAAAGGCAATTTTGTGTGGAACTGTGCCACTGATACGTTGTGTGTGTCATGTATACTTTAGGAGTTATATGCATTTGTTTATGGTATGATGTATATGGCTGACATTTTTTTCATCAAGTCTCACCTAAGCAGCTTGAATAAAATGCACTTTTTTGACACTTCAGCAGGCATAAAAAAATGTATTGATTACAATTGATTGCATAGCATCGTTGGAAAGGCAATTTTGTGCTGATCATCTTTCATGCTGATACTTTGTGTGTATTATGTATACTTTTGGAGTTATATGCATTTGTTTATGATATGGTGTGTGTGGTTGAGATTCATCCCTCAAATCTCACCAAAGCACCTTGACTAAAATGGGGAAAAATTATGTTTCGTAGTAAAAAGATATATTTTTTTTAACAAACATAATAGTAAAACACCATCTAATGTCTGTATGCTTAATTTGGTGTTGATATTTGACATATTTTCCAATAAAAAAAATGGATTATGTTGCCTTTTTTTTTAGTGAAAATTTTTTTTTTCCAGTTTCGACCAGCATAGAAAAAACTGAATTACTTATTATTACATGCATACCACCATTGGAAAGGCAATTTTGTGCTGAATAACTCTGCCACTCATACTTTGTTTCTAGCATGTACGGTTATTGAGCTATTAGCATTTGTTTGCGACATGTTGACTATGGCTTGATTTGCTTAGAAAGGCCCAGGATTCACTGTTAAAAGAATACAGGAGATTCAGGAGACAAGTGGTGTAATCTCAGAGTGAGCCTGTGGAGGCAATGAATTAACGGACATGACCCCTATATAACTGGCCAAGCCTGCAGCCATTTGCTACCAAGGGAGAAAATTATGCATGGTAAAAAACAAACAGTGATGCACTTTTATTGCAATGCCACAGTGCTTTTAAGTGTATCTTTCACTCATGATCTGAAAAGAACCCATTTCAAACATGAAACAATAAGGAACTGCAAAGTCCAAACACAAATAATTCATTTCCACCCCAGCAAAAGTTCTGTCACTTTAAGCACACATAATGTGGCTCCCAAATAAATGCCCACAATTGCCCTGGTAAACACCATTCCTCACCCCAACCTCTTGTGTGGAATATGGCTCCCTGTTACACCAACAGGCACTTTCAGGCTTTCTGTTGGAAGGAAGATCTGTGCATGGTTCTAGGGGCTGTGTTACAGCTGGAGTCCTATACTTCTCCTCACATCCTAGTGACTTTTGGGAGCCAGCACTTGGCAGGGGGGTTGAGAAGGCAGACCCATACCTGGCTGAACCAGCAGTGGCTGGACTTCCCCAGGACAGATGTAGTCGCAGTCTTAGCACACACTATCTCAGCCCACAGGCCCCCCTTACTCCCACTTATTTTTTCTCTACAGTTGGGCCATATCAATCCAGTATGCCATAAACCTTCCCCAGCTGAGGAAGTACTTTGCACCTCAACCAAAAGCCCCAAACTAGGGACTATGGTTTACAAATACATCATTTGTTACAGCTCAAAATAGATTCACTCTTTCAAGCTGTTATAAATTGTGCGTGTTCCCAGGCATGGCTTCTAATGTTGTCTGCTGCTCTCAGGAATGGGGAATGATTTGTATACTCTGGCCATACAATAAAGCTACAGCAATGTATATGTTGTACATTAAGTTTAGACAGTACTTACCTGACAGCCTCAGTGCTGCTCAGTTGTAGTCTGCTGTACAAGCTGCATTCTCACCCACTCCAATGGAAACTGAACTGTCTCTGTGGTGGTCTGCGATGCAGCTGGTGGTGCACAGTATGCCCAGTATGGTAGCTGTAGCTCCTCTCCTTTTAAAGGCAGCAGAGTGAGTGGAACTGCCTGGGAACAGTCACTGGTGGTCGGATGAAAAAAAAATTCAGGCAGTTGCCACTTGCTGATTGTCCAACTCTGTGACTACCACAATGACCGAGGAGGACCCATCCTGACTCCTGAAGCTACCACCTACTCTCACAGTTTCAGACACATAGCAGCAGCAAGCTAGTACGCAGAACAGCAGGCACTAGGCACGGACCTTGGTGATGGCAGACAGTAGGCAGCAGCAGGCTGACTGGCTCCCTGGATCCACTAGGTTAGGTGGCTCGATCATCGGCTGCCCATCCATCCCAAACTCAGGTGCTGAGATTAGGGACTTTAACTGGAGTTTCTGACTGACCAGAGCTGAGCTGACTCAGCTGACCAGTGACCACCTCGCAACCTGCAGAGGACAAGTTCACTCCTCCACTCTCCTATGACTGACTTCTGGCTTCAGTGTGCTGCTGCTACTATCCTCTCTGGCTCTGCCCAAAGTTCACAGGGCATGGCAGACAGCAGGCACAGGCCGGCAGTCTGGCTGGCAGAAGTGGCAAGAGCAAGAACTAAGTGATCACAGCTCTTTTAAATGCTACAGCAGCTCTTGCTCTTTTAAAGCTCTTGCCTTTTGCACACTTGCCCTTGCCGCCAGTGCTGCACTGCCACCGGCATTAGTCCATGTCTCTCTCTGGGTGGCGGGTGCTGCTGCTCACCTTGCTCGTCCTGCTGTTCGCTCTTCTTCAATACTCTCTGATGAATCCAATCTTCCTTGTGCAGCTCACTGTCTTCTGGAGAAAAACTTTTCCAAGTAACAGGACTGAAGCTGGGCTCCTAGACCTTTAAATCTAGTGTCCTGCACTGGAAACACCCCAAGCTGACTGCTGCAGCCAATCAGGTCCTTCACTGACTTGGCAGACCTGACTGAGTACTGCATTGGTGACAATGTCAGCAAGGCAGCACCTCCCCAACAAAGATAATTTTTCCCAGCAAGTCATTTTCAAAGCCCAGAAAATCACACAAAGAAGAAAGCATCTGGATGGAAGACAGATGCTGGGAGTGGCCAGCTCTGCTACCCCCTGCACTTTGGTAAGTATGCTGCGGCTTACCTGGTGAATCGGTAGCTGTGCCCTTGCAGGTTTACATGTAGAAATAATAAATAAAGATACTACATAAGCCTAAATGTTAAAGCTGTAAGCTGAATGTTAAAAATTTATAAATACTTTCCAATGAAATGCCAAGAAAGTGGTATTTTTTTTGTTTAGTCTTCTTGGCAACCCAGAACTGTTAAACTGAAAGTAAACTGTCAGTTGGCAGAGACTGCTGTAAGAGATACACATGTTTAGGAATCATGATATTTGCTGTGTCATTAGAAAGATTCAGCATGGCAGAAAGATTCACTACAACAGTTTGGATTGTGGATAGTTCACTCATGTGAAGGGGTGCACAGTTTCTCAGAAAACAATTTGGGAATGATTTGCAACTGGAAAAATTTGATGCGCATTAGATTGGTAAGGGGTGAGGCATGAAAAGGGACCAACTCATGCCAGCCATATGTACACTTTTTAACAGTCACCCATACCCATT
Source organism: Neoceratodus forsteri (assembly GCA_016271365.2). Taxonomy (NCBI): domain Eukaryota; kingdom Metazoa; phylum Chordata; order Ceratodontiformes; family Ceratodontidae; genus Neoceratodus; species Neoceratodus forsteri. Next base: position 733,701,538 of record CM057453.1, read on the forward strand.
CCTATTGCTCATCCATGTTGCAGGTAACAGTTTGGGCTACAGAAGGGGTATACATTCAATAGAATCAATTAAATGAGATTTGTTCTTAGCTACATAGAATGTTGCCGAACTGTAAGATTCTGTATTTAGATATTACAGAACACATGGGCTGGAAAGGTCAGAAGTATGCACCAAGAATTGAAAAATCACACAGAAAGGTGAACATTCAAATATTTGGCTTTTTGAGTGATCTTAGTATGCACACTGTTACTCATGCCCAAATTAAATATTATAATGATTCTCTGTTTGCAAAAGATTATGTGCATTTCTCAGACATTGGAAATATTATTTTTCCTGGGACACCTCCAACATGGGATCCAAAGTGTATTGTGATGTGTTAACAATCAGCACATACACATTTGCAATACCCTGATACTGCCCAACAATGGCTCTTTCCAGAGCCATACCAAACTTGGTCAAAAATAGATGCAACACTTAGAAATAAACACACATAAATGAGCTGTGCACAATTTTTGTTAAATAAACGTGATTACTTCATAATATTGTTTATGGGCAGTGCCTGAATATGTATTTTTATTACATTTTTTTTCTTTTTCTTTACTTTTCACAGAACATGCCAAAACTGTGAAATAAGGAGGTACTCACCCTGGTCAAATGCCTAAAAAAGCATGGTAGGACACAAATTGTTATGAGAGGGAGTAACCTGCCATTAAAAAAATATAGCAGGCTGTAAGTAATTTCCTGCAGGAGAAGAGGCATATAAAACATCTTGGCTCCTGCCATCAAAAATGGAAACTGCTACACCAGCACTTCTATAAGGTGAAAAAAGCTGGGAATGTCCAGGAGACAGAAATGGACTGATAAAAGCATGCCCTAAAGATGTGAGAACTGTCAGGGAAAACAGATCTTGGTGACAGACACAATGGAAATAAATTACATTAGAAAACACAGTTAGAACACAGCTGTTTTCTACATATTGTAAGTACTTTATTCTCCTCAAACATTGCATTACTATCAATGTGAAGCAATTTTTGTGTACATGGGATACAAGATTATGTATGACAGCTATGCCAACATCCCTGTATCTGCACCAAGAGGTATGTATGGCAACCAAGAATTTCAACAGTAAAGCTTGAACAATTTTGTATAGTTGCTCATAGAAAATTCAAGATGATCACACTGATACACTGTATAAATAAACATATTACATCAAGAAGAAGGGATGTTCTCCTGCCCCTTTATACATCATTGGTGAGGCCGCACCTGGATTACTGTGCGCAGTTCTGGTCACCTAATGGAAAGACTGAGATAGTGGCACTTGAGAGAGTCCAAAGGAGAGCCACTCGATATATACAGGAGGTTAAAGGTCAAGAGTATCAAAGGAGGTTAAACATCCTGGGTCTATATTCCTTGGAATACAGGCATTTAAGTGGGGACATGTGCTTGATATACAAATCAACCATCGATACAGACTTATGGGAATTACTTGGCTTGAAATACAGGGAATCTATGTGTAATACCAGATCCCACCCTCTACAACTATTTGTGGAATGTCCAAAAACGAATAAAAGGAAATCCTGGCTCACATTGAGGGCTACTAACATTTGGAACAAATTACCCTTAGAAGTGGTAGCTAGTGATACTGTGAATATATTTAAAAACAGACTAGATAACTTTTTATTTAAACATAATATTCAGGGTTATTAATTAAATGGCGAGCCAAAGGACTAATGTCTATATGGCTCTGTATTTACCTATGAGACCTATGAAAAGCTTGTTTCTGTATGGATACCCATATGTTATCTTTTATGCTGACTGGGCAACCATGCCCAGTTAAGACAGCCTGTTTTATATCAATAAGCTGGGACTGGGGAGGGGTACTCTTGAAGTGGAGTGATTTCAAACAACTGACAGAATAACTTTAAACTTTTTTGTGCAAGTTCCCATGGCCAGATTAATGGATGTGGGGGCCCTACTCCAAGTCATATTTTGGGGCCCGGGGAGCCCCTAAATGCCAACATCCCACTCTTCTGTGGCACTGGGTCAGCAAGGCAGCAACAACCAGGATACTCAAACAGGATGTGGTGGCTTAACAAAAACAGGTGACATGTTCAGGTAGTTGGTGTGAGGATTTTTTTTATATTACAATAATTTTTTTTCTGTATTGGATTAAACGGTTGGGGCCCAATTTTAGATGCTGGGCCTTGCAGGCAGCATCTTTACAAGATCAATGCTCTGCTCTGGGACCATATCTTTGTCTCTTTTAGGAGCAAGAGCACCCCTCACCCCCCAAAAAAATACTGCAGTGGAATATTGGAATGGGGAACACCTGCACCCCCATTTCCCAGTTTAGTATTTTTTTAAAGTCTGCTCATTAGAATCCCAAGAGATTTTGGATTCAAGAGGGTTGTAGTAAATATGAATTTGGACAGGATTTGAATATTTAGCCCTGTGGCCTATTAAATCAAGTGGGCATTGGTGTTTGAGGTGCAATTAATACAGATTATATAAATTTGAGATTGGGTTGGATTATTTTACTTTTCTTGATTGTTGTATGGGCACTGCTATCCAAATGGCTATACTAAGGCCCAGTAGATTGTTCCCCATTCCAACAATATTCCAAGACCACTGCAGTGTTTTTTTTTTTTTAGGGGGAGGGTGCTTCTTATCCTAAAACATCTCAAATTCTCAATTTAAGCAATTATGTGGTAAATGGTCATATAACCCAACCCTCCTACAATTACTTGTACATATCAATCATTCTAATTGTTGTGAACTTTGACTGTGAGTGAATGTAAATGGGACAGCCTGGGAGGGGACACAATCCAAATGACACTAATGATGAGCAGGGCACAGGCTTCTGCTGCACTGATGATAATGCAGAGAGTTCCTCCAGTCCTGACAGGCTGATGGTGGGACCCTGAAAATTTCCACAATGCCCGTGTACTATTTCTCACCACTCAAAGTAAGAAGGGAGTAGTGAGGCACTGGCACTCTCACTCTCACCAGTCTCCAAGAGTCCAGGCACTCAGGCAGCAAGGCAGGGACATGCACCAATGACCTGAGTAATCCAACTAGTCTCTGGCTGTCTCCACAGTCCTCTCCCACCCAGCATCTGGAAGCTCACAATGGGCACCCTGTTCTGCTCAAGGCTCTGCCTCCTCCTAACCATTGATAATGGTCCACCATGGCGATCACCGGTGACAGTGATGACCCGATGATGACACAAATTCCTGGGCCTGGTCTCTCTCTCTCTCTCTCTACTGTCTGGGCTGGCCTGTTCAACTTGAGACCCAGAACTTTCATGATCAATGACAAGTCAACTGAGTCCACACTAAGCTCTCTCTATCTGCACCATCCTCACAAGTTGATGAATGACTCCACGCAGTGCCTCACAGAGACAGAGTACAGGTGGCTGCTAGGTGCTGAGTCCCACTACCCCGAGTAGCCACACCTCCTACTGGTACACTACAACACTGGCCAATAAAATGGTGTGGTATGCAGATTGTTGCAGAGAGGCTCGCTCATGCTCAGCGTGGAAAGGGCACTGCTTGGACTGGAGTGGAGGAGAAGAAGGAGAACTTTCTTCTTTGCTCTTTGGCATGCTGCACTACTGTCCCAGTGTGACAGTGGTGACAGTATACAGTAAGGCAAATTAGCAAATAAAATTAAATTTTGGGGGGGCTGGGGCCCTCCTGAACCATGGGGCCCTATGCCATGGCATAATTGGCATATAGGTTTTTGTTTTTTTCTAACTAGGAGACACACTAAGCTGAAGCTTGTTTACAGGTGCAACCTGGGAGCACAAGGACATTAAGTGACTTGCTCAGGATTACACAGTATGCAAGTGGGGGCTGAGGGATTCAAATCCAGGTCTCCAGGTTTGCAGCTCAGAGCCTTAAACCACTGCACAATACTGCCTCCTCATTTACCTATACCTATGGGTAAATCCGGCCCTGCAAGTTCCACTTAAAAACAAACAAAAAAAAGACAGGTTCTGCCTTGATTCCATAGATTCATAGGTTCTGTCAGCAGATAAGGACCACCAGGCCTATCCAGTCTGCCCATTTAAGCTAGCTCACAAAGTGACCAGTGACCCTTATTGGTCATTGGCTTAGCTTTTTCTTCATACCTCTATTATTCCTTTGTTTCTGTCCCATGCATGTTTAAAACTCACCACAGTATGGGCTGCCACCACCTCCTGGGGCAGGCTATTCCATGCATCCACCACCATTTCTGTGAAGAACTTCCTAATATTTCCCCTTGTGAGGCCACCCTTTAATTTCATGTTGTGTCCTCTTGTTCTGGCACTGCTGTTGAGCTGAAACATGTTGTCCCCTTCCACCTTGTTTATGCTTTTGAGATACTTTAATGTTTCTATCATGTCACCTCACTCCCTCCTCTGTTCCAGCGTGTACAAATGTAGGTCCTTCACTCTCTCCTCATAAGGCTTGTGATGTAATCCATTCATAGAGGAAAGTACCTGCATGGCAACATTCTCAGTTGTGGTGCTGCAGTAGTCACATCGCCACTACAGCACAACAACATATTGCCATAACAGCAGTACAACAAACATATTTCAGACATTGGATTCCATGCATAACATATCATCCTTTACAAAGAATTGTCACCTATTGCATGTGTTAGATGCTGTGTTTCTTTTCAGTAAAGTGGGGAAGGTGGGGTTATAGAGGCCAGAGAAGGGATGGAGGAAACAATTCAGAGTTGGTGGTGGTTTCAAATGACAGATTCAGTGTATTGCAGCTCTTTTTCTATATACTCAGTGTTTAAAATAAAAACATGTTCAAGTTTGATTGGATATAAAAAAGCAGCTGTGTGGCATCTGTCACATGATATTAATATATGTGACTACAGCCTATGCTAAATTGTTATAATGTTAAATTACGTTGATATGACCAAAAGTTGCATTAACTATAAGATTCATGATTTTCCATAGAAAAGTGAAAATGAGCACATAGGCTTGTCCCTGTATCGCTGTCCATATATCATCTTTTATTGTGAGTGTCAGTCCACGCTCATTTCAGAAACTCTTTTCTTTCGGTGAATGTGGGGTTTGTGTGGGGAGGAGGGCACTTGAGTAATGGTGATAGACTGAAAATACTGATTTAACGTGTTGTACATTTTTCTGTAATAAAACTTAAAAAAAAAAGATTCACTCTTGATTGCATAAAGGAAAGCACCTCTGTGTCATCTGTGTCAGTATATAGCAATACATTTGATGACAGCCTATGCTAAATTCTTATAATGTTAGTTTAATTGGATATCCCCACACCTTATAGTAATTATGGTCTTCCCCAAAACTGATTTTTATTTATTTATTTATTGAAATTTTGGATAACACCTTTGAGAACAAACTCATTTCATAGGTTCCACGTCAGACGAACAATACATATTGGGAAAGTACGAGATGGAGAACAAACAAAACAAGGAATTATACAAGACATTACAAGATCATACAACTAGAGAAGTTCCAATACATGTGGCATTGTACAATGTATGTCATGCTGCATATTTGATTAAAACCTGGAATTCACAGGGTCATATTACAGGGGTGGGGTCTTATGAAATGACCCTTTACAGGAAAATGAGAACAGACTCAGCCTAATATCTAATAATCAACAAGGTAAGGGATGTCATCAGCCCAGGGGCCTCGTCAGAGGTGAGAAGGCATGGGACAAAGCATTTTAAAGTGAGCAAGGAAGCTCAAGAGATATAGCAGGGGGGAGAGGGATGGGGGAAGCCATAGAGGGGTGAGGGGAAAGAGTGGAAGGGATCAAGAGGAAATGTGAAGGAGAATGATTAGAAACTTAGGACAGTTATTTACATGCTGAGAACAGTTACGCATAAGGTCAGGATAGCATAAGGTTAGAATAAGTGCTGGTCACAAGAAGGAAGGCTATTGGAAGCAGTCACAACTGGCATCAGCAACTAGCTGTTGCTTAAGTTTAACCTTTTAGGAGCCCAAGGTGGATGCTGAAGTGATGTCGTGGTGCAGCGACTTCATCCATAGAAGAGCACAGTAGGCAAAAGACCTTTGTCCCAGAGAAGTGCGACAGTGGGGTATATTAAAAATCTGGCTAGTAGAGCTTCTGGTACAATGACGGTTGATAGTGGGGGTAATAAGCTTTTGCACTCCTGGGGGCATTTTACCTAAGCTTACTTTTTTGGGCAGTGAAAATGTTTTGTACACGAGTCTACCTTTGAATTGGAGCCAGTTAGCCTTAGCATACATGTCGCAGGTATGGGACAGATGGGCTGAGCTGGTAAGGAGCTGGCATGCTTTGTTGAGTGCAACTATGATGCAGTGAAGAGTTGTTTCAGTAGCTGATCCATAGATCGGTAAGCCATAATCAATAAGCGAGACAAGACAGCTTTGAATAGCCAGGTTAAGAGCCTCTGGAGTCAAACATTGCTTATGCCTATAAAGTAGCCCAATGCGGGTGTTAACAGCCTTAGCAATGTTGTCAATGTGATAGGCATAGGTCATTGTACTGTCAATAGTAATCCCCAGATATTTAAAGAGCTGAACTAGCTCCAGGGGAGAGCCCTATTTGTTGGTGATAGAAAGAGGGTAAGTTCTGTGCCTATTTTGGGAGCTGGAGAACAGCATAGTTTTAGTCTTGTTGTAATTCATAACTAATTTGTGCTTATGGAACCATCTTTCTATGACAATGAAATTACTCTGCAGCCCAGATTCAAGAACCTTAGGGTCTGGATCACTGGTAAACAGGAAAGCATTATCAGCATATAAAAGGATGTGACCCTGACAGGAGTAAGGAAGGTTGTTGAGAAAAATGCTAAATAAAAGAGGATCCAAGATGGACCCTTGAGGAACTCCGGATAGGGCAGGTCTGCTAGCCAAGAGGATGTTACCAATCTTCACCTGCTGTGTACAGTTGTGCAGGTAACTTTCAAACCAGGCTACATTGTCACAAGCTAGGCCAATGGTGGTAAGCTGTTCAACCAGGAGGGCATGATTCACTGTGTTGAAAGCTTTGGTTAAATCAATGAAAGCAGCACCAACCAGGTGTCCTTGATCTAAGGAGTGGTGAATAAAGCCTGTGAACTCCAGAAGGATGGTAGTGGTACTATGACCATTTCTGAACCCGTGTTGTTGCAGGCATTGTAGTTGAAATTTTTCTAAGTATTCAACTAGTTGGTCTGCCACTATATGCTCAAGAGCTTTCGAAAGTGGCGGCAGGATAGAGATAGGCCTGTAGTTTCCAGTAATAGTGCGATCCCCAGACTTATGAACTGGTGTCACAGTGGCAGATTTCCATTTCTGAGGGAATTGAGAGTAACTAAGTGACATGTTAATAATATGTGTTAGAGATGACAGAATTTCATCCAGCGTAAGGGCTACAAACTTAAGATCCTGGGTGTCACCACTAAATCTTGATTTCCCTAGTACCTTGAGTAGGTAATTCCTGGCTTCATGGGCTGAGAGGGTTTTGAAGTAGAAAGGAAGATGAGAAGGGTGCTGAGTCTCTTTCCAGGGTAGTCACTCATGAGGGGGGTGAGAGAAGTAGCCAGGTGGCAGGGCACCACTCAGGTCCATGAAGGCATTATTAAAAGTGTTAGCAATAAGTCTGGGGTCAAGTGAGGGTACACCATCAATGTTAAGCATGGTAGGGGAAGATCTGAGGTCTCTCCCAGTGACCTCTTTAAGGTTAGTCCAAAATATTCTGCCATCATTCCAGGTCTGAGAGAGCACTTCCTTATAATATTGACTTTTAGCTGCAAGAATAGCCCTTGTGCAGATGTTTCTAGCCACTTTGTACCTCTGGATGTCAACCTGGTTACACAAGGACCTAGACCTGTGCCATAGATGGTCCCTGGCATTCAGAAGCTCAAGGAGGTCAGGAGAAAACCAAGGATTACAGCGGCCTTTGATTTTACACTTTTTATGGGGGGGGCATGCCTATCACATATAGTATTTAACTGAAGAATGAATTGGTCAAGGGCAATGTAAACATTGTTAGTTGTGTAAACCATTGACCAGTCCTGATTACACAGGTCAGCTTTTAGTGATTAAAGATGCCCATGGATGAGTACCCTGGTGATAATTGTTCTAGCGTGTGGTTTAGAGAATTTGTTCACCCCATGAAACAAGACTGATGTTTTATAGCAGTGTTGGAATTATACTTCCAGACATACCAGGGCCATAAAATCTTTGGACCAGGAACCATTTGTGGCTGTTTCAAATCGGTAAGTAACACATGCCAATGGTTAGATGGAAAGCACACTGGATTAAACACTACTCCTTAGTTTGTGCAGCCTATGTTTTCTTAATAAAAATAAGCATACAGTGTGAAGCCTTGTGTTTACATGGTTTCTAAAGCATTTTCTAAAAACTATATATTTTGTGCATGGCATAACTGGGAAAGGCACACTGAGCCAAAGCTCATTTCTAGGTGCAATCTAGGAGAGGGAAACAATGGGGTTCCAAGCCAAAAAGAAAAAGCTACAATGCACACTTAGTTTTTCATTTACGTATTTACTTATTTATTTGAGGGTAGGGAGGTGGTGGAGAACACTGCAATCTAACAAGATGCAATAAATACAAAACAATAACAACTATAGAAGAAGCAAATTCCAGGTGCAGAGAAATACACTACAATAACCTCATATCAGTCAGCACTGAATCCACAGGTGATAGGCAAAAATGAAAATAGTAACAGTTACAAAACACAAGGACTCTTGGAGCAAGTTTAGATGCTCAACACACTGTGCTGCTTCTGTAGCTTCTTCTAACAAGGTTCAGAAATAAACAGACCTGCTTCAGCAGCATGCATGCATGCACTGTACAGGAAAAAAGCCTATGCTATAGTGACAGAGCTCCTGGTGTCTATCAGTTATATGAAAGAAGCTGTGATGAATAATAACAGTGAAACAGCGCAGTAACAGAACTGTCATTTCAGTGTTTCTCTCTCTATAGCTCTCATCATACTTAAGCAATAAGGCATGACATGGCATTGGTTGCATTATGTTCACCCCACAATCAGGTGCGTTGTAGAGCACATTGCAAAGTAAAATGGGCCCAGAGGCAACTTTTAAAAAACAAAGACTCTAAAAGTTTTCAAACCCACAAAAATTATAATAAAATGTTGCTAAACAATGCAAAATAGTCCTTCTTCAGATATTTTTCACCTGTCAGTCACCTGTCTTTCTTCATAGTCAGTACACTGTGAAATTGTTCAGTATGGAATACAAGGATTCAAAGCCCTGCATTATTTCAGTAGCAAAATGCCCCTCCTCCCCACACACACACGGAATGGTGACAAGGAATACATTAATTTAAAATTATTCAGAGTTCCACTGGCATAAACACACAGACAGACACACACAAAGTCCTCAGGTGGAGCCACAACCTTAATTGTATCTGTTGCCTGGTAAGGAGCATAAATTTCTCTGTCAAACTGGTGGGGATAGGAGGGGGATTTTTCATGGTCATCAAAGAAACACTGGCATAAATGACAAGCAGCTGCAATAAATACAGTTTGTCTTATCTTGTCTGTCTGCTGTTCCCTTAAAACTTTCCCACCATATCTCTTATGATCACAGTGACACTTCTGCAAATGAGTACAACCATTCCATAATGAGAGCCAGTTTCTGAAAGGCAAGTGGTTGGGGGCGGGGGTGGGAATGTTCAACAAGCATCACACAGCAACACTTGTAGCCAATCAGCATCAGGAATTCTCCCTACACATTTTTCTAAAACAAGTGCATTACCCTGTCATCTTGGAAAAAAGATCATCCCTCAGCTTAGAGCTGTGGGGGGGGGTCTGATTTTCAAAGGGCCTAGAATGGCCCTTTTACTAAGTCTCGATGTGCAACTTGCTGGTGCAAAGAAAAACTTCACACAGCTGAAAATGTTATTTTCAACATTTTGTTTGTGTATTGGTGGGGTTGACTGTTTTTGCCCAGGTATAGTATGCAAAAAGAAAAAAAATACTCACCTTAGTAATGTTGTTTCTTCTAATGGAGTCTTGCTGTATTCTGACTATTGCAGTTAGGTCCTGCCTTTCAACTGGCCCGGAGAACAAAGAGTTAAACTTTCCATGGCCAGCATGGAATGTTCACCACGAGCTCGGTTGAAGCCCCTGTCTGCTGTCGTTTAAACTTCAACCGTCAGATCTTTATGAGCAATACTCACTAGAAGTTCTGTGTGGAAACTGTAAAACTCACATTAGCCAACTGGCAACTAAATTTATATAAAAGGGTTTTTTGGTTTCAAAGCAAAGACTCAAGTCAGGAAATCCAAAAAACAAAACACATCCCAAAATACAACACTCACCCAAAATAAAGGAGGGTGAAAAAGGGACACCCAGGGTGCCAACACTGCTCCTGCCCACCCACATCCCAAAAACAGGTTCTGAGAGGGGAGGCAGGGGAGAGGTCAGAATACAGCAAGACTCCATTAGAAGAAACAACATTACTAAGGTGAGTAATTTTTTCTTCAAACAACATGAAGTCTTGCTGTATTCTGACTACTGCAAACTACCAAGTAGTACCTCCATGGAGGAGGGACAGAACCTACTTTCGAAACAGGCTCTGAAGTACTGCTGTGCCAAACTGAGCATCACTCCTAGCCTGGATATCCAGAGAGTAATGCTTGGTGAATATATGGACTGTTTTCCAGGTGGCTGCTTGACAAATTTCTAAGATAGGAATATCCCTGGCAAAAGCCAGGGAAGCAGCTGTACCTCTAGTAGAGTGAGCCGTCAGGCCTGAGGGTGGAGTTCTACCCAGTTTTTCATAGCAGAATTGTATACAAGAAACAATCCACCTGGCAATAGATCTCTTAGTGGCAGGTTTGCCCTTACCAACCTCTCCATATGTGAGGAACAATTGGAGGGACTCAAACCTGTGACCATTGGTGTGCTCTATGTAGTAGCTGAGGGCCCTTTTAACATCCAAGCTGTGCAGCATCCTCTCTCCAGAGGAGGTATGGTCAGTGAAGAAAACAGGGAGAGACATAGACTGGTTAAGGTGGAAATCTGAAACCACCTTAGGCAAAAACTTCCTGTTAGTTCTTAGGACCACTTTATCTCTATGGAAAGAGATGAAATCAGGCTCCACTGACAGGGCTTGCAATTCACTAATACGCCTGGCAGAGGTAATGGCTACCAAAAACACAGTTTTCCAAGTCAAGTACTTAAGCTCTGCAGAGGACAAAGGCTCAAAGGGTGGTTGCATAAGCTGAGCAATGCAAACATTAAGGTCCCAAGCAGGAGCAGGGTCCCTAAAGGGGAGATTGGTGTGCAGCAATCCCTTGAAGAACTTACAAAACACAGGATGGGCTGACAGAGGAGAGGGCTTGCCTACTGACAAGAAGGCAGAAACAGCCACCAAATGCACTTTAAATGTGACTGGCCTAAGGCCTAGGCCATTATGATGGACCATATAGTCCAGAACCGTAGGCAACTCAGCAGATTCTGGAGAAATATCTTTATTAGAACACCAAATAGTGAACCTTTTCCATTTGGAATTGTAAGTCTTTCTAGTGGAAGGCTTTTGAGAAGCTTTAAGGAGATCCAGAACCCCTTGAGAAAGATGCAGATAAGCAAACTCTAACTCTTCAAGAGCTATGCCTTGAGATTGAGAGACCTGAGGTTCAGGTACCAAATCCTCCCCTGAGAGGATGTCAACAGGTTGCAATTCCTGGGAAGAGCCAGGGGAAGGTGGACTGCTAAGGACAGTAACAGGGGGTACCAGGGCTGTCTGGCCCAGTCTGGAGCAATCAGAATCACTTTGCATGGTTGTGACCTTATTTTGACTAGTACCTTGAACAGGAGAGGGAAGGGGGGAAGCATACAGAAATTTCCCTTCCCAATTCAGAATCAGAGCATCCAGGGGGACTGAGCCCAAGACTGGGGGTATGCAACAAAAGAGAGGAAGTTGGTGATTGTCTGGGGCTGCAAAAAGATCTATCTGTGGAGTGCCCCATCTCGAGAAAATCATTTTCAAAACTAGGGGATCTAGGGTCCATTTGTGATGGCCCTGGAATATCCTGCTGAGAGCATCTGCTAGGACATTGTCCTTCCCTGAGAGGTGAACTGCTATCAGAGAGGTTTGCAGTGAATAGGCCAGGGACCACAACTTCATTGCCTCTGTGCACAAGGCCGTAGACTGAGTGCCTCCTTGCTTGTTGATGTACCACATTGTGGTGGTGTTGTCTGTTCTGATTTGGACCACCTTGTTCTGTACAGATTTGGAAAAGGCTTGCAGTGCCAGAAACACTGCTCTGAGTTGCAAGAGATTGATATGAAGCAGAGATTCTTGAGGTGACCACAGCCCTTGGGTGGAAAGATCTCCCAGGTGGGCCCCCCAGCCCAGCAGGGAGGCATCTATGGTGAGTATCACTGAATGAGACTGAGTGACAAAAGGAACTCCTTGTCTCAAATTGTCCTGATCCTGCCACCATTGCAAAGCCTGGATCAGGGTTTGAGTCACTGGGACTAGTTTGATAAGGGAATCCTTTCTTTGGGACCAGAAGACTCTTAAGTGGAACTGAATGTCCCTCATCTGGAATCTTGCTCCCTGGACCACTGCTGTGGAAGCTGCCATGTGGCCCAGAAGCTGAAGGAAATGCCTTGCTGGTCGAGACACCTGTAGGGTGAAAGAGGAGGCCAGTTCCACAAGGGTCTTGCCCTGTCCAGGGGAAGGAAGGCTGTTGCCCTTACTGTATCCAGCTCCACCCCTATGAAGGTGAGGAGCTGTACTGGCTCGAGAACTGACTTTGGAAGGTTGAGGAGGAATCCTAAGGAAATGAGCACTTACTGAGTTATTTGCAAATGTGACTTGACTTGGTCTGGAGACTGATCTACTATGAGCCAGTCATCCAAGTATGGGAAGATGGAGATCTTTTTTCTCCTTAAGAAAGCAACCACTACTGCCAGGCACCTTGTGAAAACCCTTGGGGCTGATGTTAGGCCAAAGGGCATTGCTCTGAATTGATAGTGGCCTGAGGGCAACTCGAACCTGAGGTACTTTCTGTGGAAGTACCTGATGGGAATGTGAAAATAGGCATCTTTGAGGTCCAGGGAGGCTAGCCAGTCCCCTGGCCTTAGAGAGGACAGGATTATTCCCAGAGTCACCATTTTTAATTTTGGTTTTAAAAGGTGCTTGTTCAGCTACCTTAGGTCCAAGATGGGCTGCCATTCTCCTGTCTTTTTTGGGGTTAGGAAGTACCTGGAGTACAATCCTTTGCCCTTGTGTAGGGAGGGAACCCTCTCTATGGCTCTGAGAGCCAGGAGGGAAGAAACCTCTGCCTCTAGGCAAGGGTCTCTGATGGATTTGCAGGTGGAAAGGATCTGGTTCTCATCTTGGGAAATTTTTTGAAGCTGAGAACCAGTCCCTGGCTTACTACTTCCAGGATCCACCTGTCTGACGTCAGAGACTTCCAGTCCTAGACAAAGTAAGCCAGCCTGCCCCCTACAGGTATTGGATAATTGGTCTGGGCAGACCCATCAGGGTGTCTGCTTGGCAGGGGCTTTAAGCTGAGGGGTGGATGCAGGCCTACTCATACCCCATCTCCCTCTCCCTCTGAAGAACCCCCTCTGAGCATAAGAAGAAGAAGAGGCCTGGGCTTGGTAAAAAGGCCTTTGAAAAGGCCTGCCTCTGCCCCTGGACTGCTGCCTTTGAGAAGTGGCTTGCCTTTCTTTGGCCTGTGCACTTCTGTATGTGGTCCTGTACTCGTCCATCTTTTTCATGTAGTTCTCTGTCTGCTCCCCAAACAGAGAATTACCAATAACAGGGAATTCCATGGCCTTAGCCTGGGTATCCTGTGATAGGCTAGTACATCTGAGCCAAGCCATCCTCTGAAGGGCCACAGATGTAGCCATGACTCTAGATGAAACATCATTGGAGTCCACAGCAGCATGAAATTGCACCTTGGATGCCTCAATCCCATCTGCAGCCACCTGCTCCAGCTCCTTGGCAAGCTGGTCAGGGGCCTGTTTAGCCACAGCCAGCACAGTGTCCCATCTGGACTTCTGATACCTAGCTGTGTAGGCCATATAGTTAGCCTGCCTGAGTCCCAAAGATGCTGTCATGTACTGTTTCTTTGCCATGGCATCAGTCCTTCTGGAGTCCTTATCTGGGCGGTGTGATGCCAAGGGGATATTTGCCTTATCACAGGCAGCAGTCTGCACTACCCCAACATGGCTGCATTGCTGAGAAAGGAACTCCGTGTCTGAGCCTGAAAGAGTGTACCTCTTGTCCATTCGTCTGTCCACATGAGGTATGGAGTTAGGAGTCTTAAGAATTTTATTTGTCTGTTTCCCAAAAGATTTATGGAGGGGAATAGGCAGTCTCCTGGATTCTGGGATGTCCATCATTTCAACAAAATCAGGCTCCTCCTGATCCTCTACTGCTTCTTCCATTGGAAGCTGGAGGGTTTCAGCCACTTTTTTGTAAAACATAAAGTGGGAAGGGGACTCAGAAAGCCTAGGAGGAGAAACACCTGAAGATCTGTCTGGGGAGATGTCCGGGTCAATAGGCACATCCAGACTTTCATAATCACCATCATCATCCTCATACTCTACCTCCTCCTCATCCGGTTCATAAAATTCTTCTGAGGTGTAATCCAGAACCGGAGGAACTGACCGAACTGAACCCCTGCCAGATGGTGCCAGTTTGGCCGGAACTGAAGTAAGTGATTGCACTATTCTTATTGCCTTGGCTATCTCATCAGCAGTCGGAGTATGAATTTCTGGATCCAAACCAGATGATTTATCTTTTCTTTTTCTTTTAACAAGAACCAACTCCTCAGAATCGGCTCTCCTCTTGACCAAAGAAGTATTGCCCTGGTCAGAGGGCACTTCTTCTGGTTCGGTCGGAACTGAACCGGGCTGGCCATCCAGGTCAGCGGACTTCTCAGCCTCCCTTTGCCTCAATCTACCTACTGTCTTATCCAGGGCAGCTTTGGGAAAATTCTTACAAATTTGGCAGTCTGAATTGAGGTGGTCAAACCCCAGACAATAAACACAGGTGGTGTGGGGATCAGCCTTAGCAAAGACCTCCCCACACACACTGCAGTGTTGAAACCCAGTGGGCCCAGTTTTTTTCTTGGGTTTCTCAGACATGGCCAATCCTATCCAAAACTTACCCTTTTTTCGGCAATCCACCAGGCAACACTCCCCTATCAGTTCCTGACCGTGTTACGGGTCTTGGAAAAAAACGTAATAAAATCAATTTTTTTTTAGAACCGATACCGACTGGTTACCACACTCTGAGTAAATTCACAAACTTTTTTTTACCTAAACCGATTGGTTCAGCCGAACCGATCCAATATTTACAAGTTCCACACAGAAACTAAATGCAAAACCTATCTAGTAATCACGGTACCACAGACAGAGACCTAAACCGACAGATTCGGTAGCAGAAATTCGGTAGAAACCGAGCGAAAAACGACACTTTAACCGACTTTTTTTGAACTGAGCAAAGGAGAAATCTCCAGAGCGACTGTTCAGTGAGGTGGAGTAAAGAATCTGACAGTTGGAGTTTAAACAACAGCAGAGAGGGGCTTCAACCGAGCTTGCAGTGAACATTCCATGCTGGCCATGGAAAGTTTAACTCTTTGTTCTCCGGGGCAGTTGAAAGGCAGGACCTAACTGCAATAGTCAGAATACAGCAAGACTTCATGTTGTTTGAAAATGCTATTTTTAGTACTACCAGATGTAGCATATTTGCACAGCAATGTAAAATAAATATGGGCAAGCTGCTCTAAACTGTGGAAAAGGTTACAAAAAAAACAGTCTTTTTGAACACTGTGTGCATGCCAAATTGCAGCTCTGCAAGGGTACCCATCCTTATGCAACTTCATATGAGCACATGCACAGTTATTCAGTTTTTGAAAATCTGGCCCAAGGTTCATTAATGTGCAGTACTTGCATCTTTAATTTACTTGGTTTGGGTAGCTCTGATTATCCTTTCACTTTCAAATAGCACTAAGTGCATCACATAAAAGTTCTAAAAAATAGTAGCCAACCTTCACAGGTCCATCAAAAGTAAAACAACTGAACATTAGAAGAGTAGTTCTAATATTGAAATTAATTATTTTGATTTCTACTACTGACATTCCATGACCCATCTGCAAGTTTTCTCACAGAATCTCTGGTGCCCACACTGGCTGGTAGCTAGAGTACACTTACTAGATCAGCAAACTTTTGTCTCTTTTCACAGGACAAACAGGAATAGTGTCTTTCTCCAAAAAGGTGTCCTTCTGACTCAACAGCAACAGTTCAGGTTTTGTACCTTCAAAGTTGGAAAACTGTGATAGTTTTCATGGCAAACTTCTAACAGTACTGTTCTCTCTTTGAGAGCCAAGGAGCATGATGTCATATTCCAGTCTGATAGTACTGAAAATATGTCCTCTTAATTAACTGCACCTGTGACGTTCCTCCTTTAAAAAAATGAATCCCTAGTCTGTTCTCAGACAGAAGCAGTGACTGTGTTATCTCTGGTATTGGTGCCAGCTCTAGAGAAGTGAGACAAATCTTTCTTTACAGGATTCACACACATCTTATATTGCTATTGCTTAACGATCCATTTAATTGTTTTAGGACCTTAACCCATTAATGTCTTGCTTCCCACTGCAGTAATAACCTTGCATAGATTCCTTTCTCAAAAGTTGCTTTTTTTATGTCTGAGGGCTTAACCTGCAAGTTGCTATTGAAGGAAGAGGCACTGGAGTCAAAACCTCAGCCCTAGTGCACAGATCTGTTTTTCATTGCTGCCGGGGCTCCTTGATTAATTACCGGGACTCTACTCTGGCAGGCCCTGGATTAATTTCAACAGTGTTTCATAGTGATTGAAAAGGCCATGACTCTAGGAATTATAGCAATGGTAATCATAACTACATAGAATGTTACAACATAATAGTACCTAGAAAATCATTAAAGTTGTTAAATATTGCTTACTAAAACAATAAAAATGTAAGTACCAGGCTGCTTCATGGCAAAAAAAAAAAAAATGAATATGTAGGATAATATAACACTTGCTTTATTATTTTTCTTTATGTATTCTTTCTAATTACAGTCCATCGTGGCTTCACTGTCACCCCAGCAGGAAGGACAAACTTGGAGTGAGCCCCACAGGAATTGATGGAAGAGGATCCAGCCCTTGCAGAGGGTGATGTGATTATCATAGAAGAAGATTCTATAGTACAATGATGCAATCAAAGTCAATTAAAGTAATTCCAACTGTTATTGATTATTCTTTCCAGTTTACAGTTGATATAGTAATATTTATAGAAATGTGTTACTCTTTATTTGAACTTCCCTCCTCCCAAAATGCTGAAACACACCACTACTCAACCACCACCCACCCAAGGACATCACATGGAGTGCTAAACATGACACTCCATGTAAAGAATTTTACCATTCTCCATACAGAACATTCACCAACCTTTTAACCACTCCACTTGCATCACAAACAATCATCAACTACCTGGTGTTTTTGAGACAAATGTTTCTTAAGCACCCATTCCCAAGATGAGTGAAACATTAATTATTCATCCTGTCCCTTTCTCAAAACCCTCCATATAAATGTGCCACAAAACACAAGGTCATCACAGAAAGCACATTATTAACAGCAACAGCAGTATTGGTACCACCTGACCAGGTTTTTCAACTGTTTTCAGTCAAGAACTTTAGTAAAATTATCACAACATTATCTAATTAGAGTAAAGTAGACCATTGCCGTCTCCTGGACACCCTGAAGGGCTTGCACATATCTAAAAACATCATCAAATGGATCAGAATCTACCTCTCCAGCAGATCACAGAAAACTAATATCAATAGTAATTTTTCTGCCGAACGTCTGATTAAATATGGATTATCCCAGGACTCTGTCCTGGGCCCGCTCCTCTTCTTGCTCTTCATCAATAACCTCTCTTCCATCTGCCAAACCACCCAACTAATTCTTTATGCCGATGACACAGCCATCTACTGCAGTGACACAAACCTGGACACAATGTTTAATAATTTGCAGGCTGACTTCAGCAAGTTACACAATTGGTTCTCTGCCAAAGGCATGGTTCTCAACTCCAAGAAGATCAAGTTTATGATCTTCTCTGGCCCAACAAAAGCCCCAGTCATGGGCCGATCCCTTTCAGACAATCTTGGTAAATTTATACATTGAGAGTGCAGCAGTAAACTGAGGGCTTCCTAGGTGTCTTAGAGCTACACAGCTTATTTTATAACTTGCTATTTTATTCTGTTAAAGTGCTTAACTGTGCACTCTTCTGGAGTGTTTGGAGCCCTGTCATCCAACAACAGGAAGCAGAAAGAGCTGTGCTGTAGTTCTGAGATTCATCTTGGGACTACAAAGCAAGATGGAAAATAGTTTGCTGCACTATTACACTTTACTTGCATGCCAAAACCATGAATGAGTGGTTTGCCACCATAGTTTTGCATTTTAAGGGCATTGTTAAACTGTGGGGAAGCCGTGACATTTCTAGGTACTTCCAGGTCATGACATTCTATTTAACTTGCCCTGCTATGAGCAGAGCAATTGCGGCATCGTGTGCGGTGATCAGTGAGAAGGTTGAGAAGGGGGGGATATATTTGGGCCTAAACATTTCTATTTTGTGGTAAGACATTACTGTTATACCTTTTTCTAAAAGAGATCAGTTACCTATATAGTAAGAGAGTGCTTAGTCTTTTCCACTGCTGCACCTACACAAAGCAAACTGTGTCATAATTAGTCTTAGCCTGCATAGTGTGGCTCTGCCATATGCAACACTAACTGCCTAACCCAGTGTGTTGCTGAAATCCACTACTAGTTACAATATGACTGAGACAATTATGATCCTACAGGGGGAAGTGGGAGTAAGATATATGTCTTCCTTATGTATATTATAACCACCAAAACTATCACGCAGAAAGCATATAAATGTGGAATATGAAAACTGAATGCTGAAATAGCACTAGAAATCAGCATGTTTAACTAAAGATTAGTTGCACTAGAAAGTGACCAGAGGGATATATCTTTAAGATTACAAGAGAGATCAGATATGACATCAACTTATGGTGTGCCACCTAACAAAGTCTCAAGACAAATTGAAAATTAAACTAGTACCCAAACTCCTGTCATACCCAAGCTATTTTAAACATAGACCTTATATCAAGAATAGAGCCTGAGTCCATTAATCTAATTACCCCCAAATAGGTCAAACAAAAAAAGAGTAAGAGAGGATGAATAAACAACTAGCACAGAGGAAGAATGGTATAAGATCCAGAGCTCCAAAGTAGCTAAAAAAGGGTGAAAAGCAGATCATCTTTTTCTATAAAAAAAAAATGGTTTGATCCACTATTCCCTTAATAGAACTCAGTGAATGTGCTCCATCTACCTCTCAGAAGCCCTTAGTTGTTTCACAGCTCACAACTAATGGTCTAGGCACAAACATTGGAGACACTAACTTAAGTATTGCAAAGGGTAAATCTGAAAACAAGGGCAAAAACAAAAAAAGTAACATTGGTTCTACTCCTACCACTAATCTTAATGCTGAGTTTCCAATTTCTGAAACCCTACAACTAACAATTAATTTGCCAGGACCAGGAACAGAAATACCAATGGAAATATGTATTAACAGTATCCCTAGCCCAAGAGAAGTCTTGGTCCTTGAAGATTCTATTGTGAAACATCTAGACTGAGCTATTTGTTATTCTGATAAAGCAACTAGTACTTTATCTAGTTTCAGTGGTGCAAGGATTGCTGACATTACATCCATGTTAAATAGCATCCTGCCAAACACAAATGGGAAACCACTGGTAATAATTCATGCAGGAGCAAATAATATTCTCCATGACCCCTTACCCGAGGTAAAACAAGATTTTGTAATGTTAACAAACAAATTGGTAGAGCTAGGTTGTGATGTGGCTTTCTCAATGATACTACCAATACCTAGAGCTAATCCACACCAATGTGCCAAGATTACGATTCTAAACAAGCAGTTGAGAAAGTGGTGCTTAAGGCAAGAAATTACATGCATAACACATTGGGAGGAATATATAGAAAGAAACAAACTGTTCTGCTGGGATAGTCTACATCTTAGCTGAAGGGGTAGCAAGCTTCTAGGTAAACACATAGTGTCCTGTATAAATAAACATTTAAACCAATGCATGGGGAGGGCAAGAAATCCTTGTTTCTCGAGATTCAGGACAAAACATAAATAAACATACAATCCTCTGTTTGAAACCTTCAGAGCAAAAACAAAAGTGGCCCATATCTAGACATCAAGAAGGACTACAGAGCAAAACTAATACAAATAAAAATACTAAGCTACTTTTAGTTAATGCTCGTAGCTTAAGAAATAATATAACTGAACTACAGTGCATTTTGAATGAAAATAAAATTGATATATGTGGCATGACAGTAACCTGGATGAACGATGATGACTGGTGCACAGAAATACCTGGATACACAATGATAGCCAAAAATAGAAAGGCAAAAAGAGGTGTGGGTATAGCACTGTATATTACATTCTGCCTACAGGCTCATGAACTACAGGGCAGGGATGATACAGCAAATAAAAATGAGTTAATGTGGGCCAAAATACAGCTTTCAGCAAATAGTTTAACTATAGGGTTAGGTTAAAGTTCTCCCAGCCTAGACACTGAAGATGCAACTGCCTTCCTTAATGAAATCAAACTTATGGAAGTAATTGGAGACTTCATTCTCATGGGGGACTTCAATTTTCCAGCTATTAATTGGTCAACACTTGAAGGAACTAGGAGTCTAGAGAACAAATTTATAGACATAACTGTGCAAAGCAGCTTGGACAAACTAGTCAAATCTAGTACCAGGGAAAACAATATATTGGACTTAATACTCACCAGTATTGAAGACAGTTTAATAGAACCTAAAGTACTTCAACCACTTGGTGATAGTGACCATAACATGGTTCAATTAGAAATAAATATAAATACTAATCCATACATAAATAGTAAAACAAAATTAAAAGATTATAAGGCAGACTATCAAAGCATTAGAAATGTTAATCATGGGACTGGAAAAAATAACTGTGTAATCTTGGTCTTACAGTCAGCTGGGTAAAGCTAAGAGACAAAACAAACTCGTGCATTGTATGATGGGTACCAGAAAGAAAGAAATATAATAATAATCACTGAGTTCCACCATGGTGGCATAAAAACATCCAAAAGAATATACATAAAAAAGAAGTTATATATAAAAAATAAAAAAACAACCATCTGTAGAAAATTGGCAAGTATATAAAAAAGCAGCAAACAAAACTAAGAACTCTATAAGAAAATTTAAACAGAAACTTGAAATAAAGCTAGTTACTTCTGTCAAAGATAATAAGAAAATGTTTTATAATTATGTAGGTTCAATGCAAGGAAATAGAAATACAATTGGACCACTTCAAACAGATAAAGGGATGGCAAGCGAAGAATTAGATATGGCTACTGAATGAAACAAAACATTTTTAAGTGCGTATAAGTCTACGGAAAAAATCTGCACCAATTATATGAACTACGAAGAGGATTTTGTACCTTTTACACATTCAGAAGTAGTAGAAGCTATTAAAACACTAAAACCAAACAGCTCAGCAGGGCCTGATGAAATAACTCCAAAATTCTTGAAAGAACTGTCATCCCAATTATCAGGACCCACAACACTACCATTAAATGCTTCATTAAAGGAAGTACAAACACTACCAGAATGGAATGAGGCCTTAGTCACTCCTATTCCCAAAGGCGGTAGTAATCAAGATGTTAGGAATTATACACCCATAAGTTTGACATCTGTTCTAGGTCAATTAATGAAGAAGTTACTACAACATAGAATCAGTACCCACTTGAAACAAACTGGATGTATCGATATCACTCAACATGTTTTTTTCCCAGGTAGATCCTATTTGACTAATCTTCTACAGTTCTTTAAACCAGAAGTGTGGCCCTTGACAAAGGTATGCCAGTGGACCTAGTTTTTGTAGACTATTCTAAGGCTTTCAATACAGTGTCCCATAAAATCCTTGAGGAACAACTGAAAAAACTTAAGTTCCATCCGAATATAATTAGGTGGGTTATTTCCTGGCTCTCAAAT
This sequence comes from Neoceratodus forsteri, assembly GCA_016271365.2. Taxonomy (NCBI): domain Eukaryota; kingdom Metazoa; phylum Chordata; order Ceratodontiformes; family Ceratodontidae; genus Neoceratodus; species Neoceratodus forsteri. Next base: position 733,723,633 of record CM057453.1, read on the forward strand.
AGGAAACAATGTGTGTCAATTAGGGGACACATGTCCAAGTGAGGTATAGCCACAAGTGGGGTTCTGCAGGGTTCCGTACTTGGGCCCACCCTCTTTAATATACTTGTCTTAACCATGTAGTCATCAAACAAAACATGACTGTGCAAGTACGTAAATGATTGTATGGTTGAAGGTATAGTGCATGACCTACTAACAGCTCAACAATTTCAGGACAATGTAACACACCCTGAAAATTGGGCTATAGACAATTAGATGTATTTCAATGAAAACAAAAGCAAAGTTATATGAGCATACGAAAAAGCCATCAGAAGAAGGCCATTTGGTCTATCAAGTCTGCCCATATTGCAGGGTCCACAGCTTCAGCTACTGTCCCTGCCCTCCCTCCGCACTCCTTCCATTCTCCCTACCCATGATCCTTACTTTCGTCTTATGCCTATCCCAGCTTTTCTTAAAGCTGCCCACTGCCTTCCATGAGATGACTTCTTCTGGCAGTGCATTCCAAGTGTCCACCACCCTCTCTGTGAAGAAGTGCTTCCTGACCTCTCTCCTAAACCTCCCACCCTCCAGCTCAAGACTGTACCACCTCATGTTATGGTTGCCACTCAGCTTAAGGAGACTCTTCTTATCAACCTTATTTATCCCTTTCAAGTACTTGAAGGTCCCAATCATGTCCACTCTTGCTCTCTCTCTCTCTCTCCTGTCTTCCAGGGAGTACATGTTCAGTGCCCTCAACATCTCCTCGTATGCCTTACCCTGCTGACCCACTATCAACTTTGTAGCCCTCCTCTGGACCTTCTCCAGCAGGTTAATGTTCTTTTTGAGGTGTGGGCACTAGTACTGAACTCCATACTCTAGATGTGGCCTTACCAGTGACCTGTAGAAGGGCAGTATAACCTCCTCTCTCCTACTACTGATCCCCCTAGATATGCATCCCAGGATCTTGTTTACCTTTTATGTTGCTTTCTTGCACTGCGTGGAGTGCTTCAGATCACTAGTGATCATCACTCCCAGGTTCTTCTCCTCTTCTGATGCAAATACTCGGACTCCACCCAGGTAGTACTCTGCTCTGGGATTCCTGGCTCCAATGACCCCCATGCACTATTGGGGCAGGGGTACATGGAATCCACGCTTACCCCACCCATGTAGCACTGCACCCACAGACAGGTGCACACTGGTGGCATTTACGACTGCCAACCACCTGTCTGCAGCCTTGCCCCCGGCATGTAGGACTCTGCAGGGCAGCTGGGGCGGGGATGCAGACCTAGCTGGGCATCCAATCAGATGTCCAGATGGGGCAGAGAGTAAATCACTTCTATGGCGGGGCACGTGTTGGCAGCTCACACCATGGAAGACCAATGGCCTGTGGCTGAGGTGGTGAGAGGAGGGCAATGCCACCAGCCCTCCAGCAATGAGGCCCTGGAGTGGGTTGCAGGGACAGGGTGGGGTTCCATTGGTGGTGCGAGGGGCACAGTACCCCACAACATGCCTGGGTGGCCCAGGGCAGGTGTTGACCAGTTCGAGGGGGCAGCATCCATGGGCCGGTGCTCATGTGGGTATGGAGGGGGCACCAGGTAGAAGCTGCGCATTGTTGTGTGCCAGGTGGCTCTGGGTGGCCATGAGATGGTCCAGCTGGCATAGTAGGCTACCCGCCCCATGCTGGCGGTGCAAAGTGGTGTGCACGGGGCATGTAGGGGGCTTACGGCAGGGTTCTCCCTGTTGTAGCCTGTGCCCTCCTCCACTCCCCCCATGGCCAGCACTATGTGCCTTAGTGCATGGCATGTAGTGCCAGCCCACCCCTCACCCACCCCCAGTGTGTTGCTTTTCACACAGCCAGGGGATTAGGCATGCAGGTGCTGCGTACCTCCCATACTGCATCATGTGTGGGGGGCACATAGGGTGCAAACTGGCTGCATGCCCCAGATAGGCATGCATAGTCACTCCACCCCAATAGTGCATAGGGCCCAATATGCATAACTTTGCATTTCTTGGCATTAAAGCCAAGCTGCCAGATCCCAAACTACCTCCTCAGCTTTTCCAGATCTTCCTGTAGGTCATGTATCCCTTCAGCTGTGTCCACTCTCCCGCAGAGCTTGGTGTCATTCGTGAATAGGCACATTTTGCCCTTAATTCCATCCCCAATGTCATTGATGAAGACATTGTACAACACCAGTCCCAGCACCGAGCCCTGCAGGACCCTACTTGTTACCTCTCTGGTGCCAGATAACTCTCCCCCACAACCACCCACTGGGTTCTGTCCCTCAGCCAGTTTTCCACTGATCTGGCCACCAACTTCCTGATCAACCTTTTGTGGGGCACAGAGTCAAAGGCCTTGCTGAACTCAAGACAGAGGATGTCTACTGCTTGGCCCCTGTCTACTGACTTAGTGACACAGTCAAAGAAGTCAATCAGATTCATTTGACATGATCTCCTCCCCATGAACCCATGCTGCCTCGCATCCTGGAGACCATGCTGCTTTTGATATTCCACCAACCTTTTCTTTAGTATGGTCTGCATGAGCTTGCCCAAAAGGGAGGTCAGACTGACTGACTGGTCTGCAAATCCCTGGGTCATCCTTGGGACCGCTTTTGTGGAGGGGCACTACATGTGCTGTTCTCCAGTCCTGCGGTACCATGCCTGACTCTAATGAACTATTAAATAGGTCTGCCAGTGGCCCTGCCAGCCCCTCAGCCAGTTCCTTTAGTACCCTTGGATGTACTGTGTCCGGGCCTGGTGATTTGTCCACCTTCAATGCAGCCAGCCCCTTCCTCACTCTGTCCTCTGTCACTACATCTGTGTTCTCCCCTCCGCTCCTCTTTTCCCTCCTGAAGGCACTGGTCCATCCTTCTCCCTGGTAAAGATGGAGCAGAAGTATTCATTTACTATCTCTGCTTTTTCCCCATTATCCTCCACCCACTCCACCCCTTTCTTAAGCCTAACAGTCCCTTCCTTCTTGTCCTTTTTCTTACTTATATAGCGAAAGAAAGCCTTGTCCCCTTCTTAATTCCATCAGCTATCTGTAACTCCTTCTGTGCCTTTGCTCACTGGACTTCCTTACTTGCCTCACTAGCCAGCCTTAGGTAATTTTCCCTATCCCTTTCTCTCTTGGTCTTCCTGAATTTTCTGTAGGCCAGCTTCTTTTCTCTTACTGCCTGGACAACTCCAGAACTGAACCAGATGAGCACTTTGGCCCTTGTGTTCTTCCCCCTGAGCCTAAAGCACTCATCTGTGCCAACCAGTATTCCTTCCTTAATGATGGAACACCTTTGGTCCACCCCTGTATTTGCTCTGATTCCCACCAGATGGCTCCCTAGCACTTCACCCATTTTCCTGAAGTCTGCCCTACTGAAATTCAAGATTTTGGCATTAGTCGGGATGCTTTCCCTGCCCATATCCAACTGGAACCACACTGTGCAATGGTCACATCACATTGTGTTATGTATCTGGGTCATAATAATCCAGGTCATTCATACACATTAAATAAAGTAGTGCTTTGAGAAATCATTAATGAAAATGACCTAGGAGTGAACATCTCACAAAATCTGACATTTAACAATCGTACTAACAACACTGTTAAAAAATGTAAATGCATTCTAGGTTGCATTTTAAAGAGCATTAAAAGCAGACAGCCCGAGGTCCTTATTCCACTGTACTCTAGTTTGGTCAGGCCACATCTGGAATATTGCTCCCTCTTCTGTGCCCCATATACGGCAGGAGGAAAGGAAAAGATAGAGAGGGTTCAACGAAAGGTAACTAAAAAAGTAACAAATATGTTCAACCTTGACTATGGTGAAAGACTGAAAAGACTAGAAGTATTCCCTATGGACTATAGAAGACTCTGGGGGGACCTATGTCTAACCTTCAGAGCATTCCAGGATCAATCAATCAATCAAAATCTTTATTTAACCAGGTGAACACCATTGAGCACCGCTCCTTTTCAAGGTGGACCTACGTGAACACAAGTACAAGATAACAGGGTAGTACACAGAAATAACAATACACAGGCTTGATCAAAAACAAGCATATACAATACATTGTAAGGAAATGCATAAGTATCACAATAGTTTACAGATAAGAAACTGGGCTAAAAACAGTACTACAGATGAGGTCAGCAACTGTGAAAAGATGGGGTGACAGGAGCCATGGTGAAAAGACTTGGAACCCTGAAGCACCATGAAGAAATGAATGGGCCCTAAAGTACAGGTAGGGGGATGGAATAGGGGCAGCGGAGCAGGCAGGAGATGAAGGGCGAGTAGGTTGGAGGCCAATGGGGTGGGAATGTGAACTGGGAGTGCAGAAGTAAGTGAGGAACCTGATGAGGGGGACTAGACAGGGGATGCAGGGTGAAGGGGAGAGTGGGTATACTACTGGGAACAGATCAGTGGGTAAAAGATAAGGAGGAGAGAAGACAGGATGAAGGGGAAGGGAGAAGGCCGGGCAAAGGCTGGGTTCAGCGACAATAGATTGGGGTGAAGAGATAAAGAGAAGCAAAGGAAAGAGGGAATGGGAGGGAGGGAGGAGGGAGAGGACCATGCAGAAGCTGGGATCAGTATCTAGGATGAGGCCAAGAAGAGGATGATAAGGGGACACCCTGAGAGGGAAGTCATTTAAACAGGAGTAGCAAACACAGGATTCTTTATTGTGCTAAAGATAAAGTGTTTTGAAGGCTGTGATGCTGACTTTATGCTTTAATTTCAGAGTTTTTGCAGGTTATTCCATAGCTGGGGAAGGCGCATGACTAATACCTTGGGAATCCTAACATACAGTGTCCTCTTCACTGGTACCATGGAGCTTGTGGTCTTCTCTCCTCTTTCTATTCTGGTCTTTGTACAAAATCAATCAAAGTTAGTAAAATGTCAAGGCTTTTATGGTGGCTTCTTTTTCTTGGCAAAGGCAAGAGAAGTGACCCCTGAAATTAAGTCTTCTGCAGAGTTATACAAACATAAGTTCTGGAATCAAAAAGAAAATTATAGCTTCTGCCTCTTTTAGAGTAGAGGTCAGGTAAATTAGCATAGCAAAGAGTAAAGGTTAGTATATGGCTAGTTCTTGGTGGCTCTCTTCTTCTGGACCAAAGTCACATAGAGCACAATGTGGTGTCCTCCATTGATCCAGCAACGGTGTTTGTCACTTTCTCATTGGCCCAGCTCAGTATCCAGGCAAATATCATTGTCTGATTGGATAGTCTCTCAGGTTCCTCATGTTGGTCCTAACCCCATGACAGTCGTTAGCAAAGCCATGTCCTCATCAACTGTTTTGGGTGCCTTGTGACATGAAATTAGGATATCAGAACATTTGTATGGAAGGTTGGTAACTGGCAATTAGCTTGTAGGGCCTCATGGCTTCCATTGGTGGCTTGTAACGTAAGATGTGGTAAGTCATGAGTAACTGGCAATTGGTGATGAATTACCATCTGTTGGTTAGGGAAATTTGCTGAGTCCATCCAGAGGTCTTGTTGCAGTTGGTTGTAAAAACATTCTAGAATAATTTCACTGATAACAGGCTCTCAGAATAGGTCAATGACCTGTTAGACCAGCATGTATAGAACTAACATTTTGCCAGGTTTCTTCAGTATGTAGGCCTCAGAGTTGTGCCTACAGGATACTAACCCTCACTATTAACCCTCTATTTCCCTCCCTGTTACTTTTGCCCTGAGCAACCACTATAACCTTCACTCTGTCTCAACCATGCTTGAAACCATTAATGATTTTGGCACCCACTGTCTTGGCTGGTAGACTGTTCCACAGTTCCACCATCCTTTCTGTAAAATAATATTTTCTCATATCCCTCTTGAAACTCCTTCCTGTCAGTTTCCTCTCATGCCCTTGTAACCTTCAACTGTTACTCATGCTAAATAATTCTTCACAGTTCACTTTGTTTATTCCTTTCAGGAACTTCAAGGTCTCTGTAATACCTCCTTCTCCTGTCTGGTATCCAGCAAAACATGTTCAGTCCCTTAAGGTGACTTTCATAAGACCTGCCCTTTGGCCCCGAATCATCTTTGCCTCCCTTCACTGCACCATCTCCAGCCTGTCGTTATCTTCCTTGAGTTGAGAACTCCAGCACTGGGCACAGTACTTCAGGTGTGGCCTCACCAAAGACCTATAAAAAGGTAAAACTACCTTTTTTCCTTCCACGGTCAATACCCCCTCCTGATACAACCCAGCATCCTATTTGACCTTACTATAGGCCATGTTGCATTGGCTTTATTGTTTGAGGGAGTCACTAATGATAACTTCTAGTTCCCATTCCTCGTCCATACTGCTATGTCTTATTTCACCCATTCAGTATTCTGTTCTGGGGTTCTTGTTAGCTAGATGCATCACCTTGCACTTTTTGGTGTTGAATTTCAAATGTCAAACCTTAGCCCACCTCTCTTGTCTTTGCAGGTCACTCTACATTTCCATTATCTCCTCACTGCTATCCACCCCCCCCCCTCGAGCTTAGTGCCATCTGCGAAGAGACACAACCTGCCCGAAATTCATTCTCTAATGTCACTGATGAACATACTGAAGAGGACTGGACCCAGGACAAATTTCTGTGGTACCCCAATCATGACCTCCCTCTCCTCTGATTTGACCTGGTTATCCACAGCCCTCTGCTGCCTCCCTTTAGCCAGTTACCTACCCCTCTTACTATGTCTCTAGCTGCACCCAGGTCCTCCATCTTCTTCAGCAATCTTCTGTGATTCACTGAGTTGAAAGCCTTGCTGAAGTAAAGTAAATCTGTGGCATGGTCCATATCCAGTGTCCTCATCACAGGTTAGTCTGACAAGACCTCTCAGCTATGAACACATGCTATTTATTATCCTGGAGACCATTGCTCTGTAGGTGTTCCATGAGGTCCTCTTTGACCAGTGACTCCCTCAAATTCCCTACTGCAGAGGTAAGACTGACAGGTCTGTAGTTTCCCGCTTGTTCTTTGCCCCCCCCCCATGGAGCAGAATTACATCTACCACCCTCCAGTCCTTCAGAACTACCCCCATCTGTAATGAGCTATTGAATAGTCCTGCCAGGGGCTCAGCCAGTTCCACTGGCAGTTACCTGGGCACCCTATGATGCATCACATCCAGTCCCAGGGTCTTATCTATCTTAATGGTGGTTAGCCCTTTCCAGACACTTTCACATGTAAATAGTAACTGCCACATTTCTGGAACTGCCTTTGGGCTGCTTTGATGCTACTCTCTCACATGGGCATGATATCTTCCCTTGTGAAGACAGAGCAAAAGTAATCATTCAGGACGGCAGCCTATTGCAGGTCCTCCTCTATTACCCTACCCCCAGATAGCCTAATCATTCACCCTCCTTTCTTCTTTTTTCCCCTAACATACTGGAAGAATTGTTTGCTCCACTCTTGTCCTCCTCCAAAATATGCAACTCAGTGTCTGCTTTTGCCTCCCTTACTGTCCTGTTTATTTCTCAGTATGTATTCACCCCATTCTTCCTCTGCCCTGCTTTTCTTTGTACTGGGTGAAGGCCTTTTTCCGGTCCTCATTGCTCATTGTTTCCCTAACTATTACTGAAAACCATAATGATTTCTTGTACATGATACTTTTGGTTATCTTTCTCATGCATAACTTAGATGACTCAAGAATGGTCCCCTTTATTGCTCCCCATCTCTCTTCTACATCTCCTTTTCTGGCTCCTGACTAACTTGTCCTGGACCAACTCCCTCAACCTGTTGAAGTCCGCCCTTCTGAAATCAAGGACCTCAGCTCTGAATTGGGGGTTTCCAGTCCCAAGGGCCAGTTCAAGAGGAGCTGTGGCCACTGTTCCCTAGTTGCTCCCTTAACTTTCATCTCCCCTACTGTTACAGCTCCTGCCACCTCTGATCATCATTATCAACCTTTTGTTTATTTACCAAAAGCAAATAAATAAATAAACCTTTTGTTCTGAACAACCTCTGATCATCAGCATTGACCTTTTGTCTCAACCTCTAGTTTCAGTTTAAAGGTTTATATTCATATGTATGTATTGCTGAGTTTAGCCTCACTGCTAGCATGTGTGCTCCATGTTAATTTCAGTGCAGGCTGTCATGAGCATTGCATCGTTTTTGGTCAAGAAACAAATCCCAGTGTTTAACATGACCCAAATTATTCCTGCATGTATATTCATCAACCCATTTACTCATACTATATTTTTCCTATTATGATATGATGTTCTAGGTGCTGCTGTGACTTCAGAGAATATTGCTTTGCATCCTAGCTTTTTAATAGTGTTCCCCAGTGCCATGTTGTCTCTGGAAATTTCATTCTCATATTTCTTCCCTACATCATTTGTGCTCACATGGATAATTACAACTGGGTTTTCACTTGCAGTCTTTATTATATTTCCAGATTTATATGTCATGTCTTTGATTTTGGCCCCTGGTAGGCTAGTCTTTACTCTTTTTTTTTCCAACCATCCATGCCCGTTGAAGCTCCACTCCTTTGAGCTCCCAAGCTTTGGCCCCTCGATCAACCTTCTCCCCTGCTGCTGTCTCCTGCCTCCAGACTCCCCAGGCTTCACTGACACCCCTCAATGTTCCAGCTTATCCCTGTCAGGGGGGCCCCCACTGCTACCACCAGGGGAGAAGCACCTGTGTCATTGGGGTGACAGTCTGGGGCAGCAAGGATGGTGCACTGGGCAGAAGGTGGTATAGGGGACTTCATGGGGGACTGTCATATGGCACCCCAGGATGGGCCATTTTCCATTTTTTCCCTCCATCCTGTACCTCTCCCATGTGATGACTGCATGCTCGTGGCATCCTGGGAAGGATGCATGGCAGTGCATGGTCACCCACACCGCCAAGTGTACTTTCACCGGCCAACCACCAGGAGCTTCTTGAAGAGTGGTGCAGGCCAAACCATCCCTTCCAGGGAGGAGAATGTCTGCAGATGCTCTTAACCCTCGCTGCCACTCTCTGCTCCTGTGATCCAGGGCACAGAACATGAATCCAGATTGCCAGCATGCCAAGGAGTGTAGGTCCCCATTCTGTTTATTTTGCCAAACTTACAAAATTCACTATTGGTGAAAATAAATAACTTCTAGTTAGTATGCTGCTGGACTTTTCTGGATTCATTCACCCAGTTATTTATTGTGTTATTGCCATCCTGCTGGTCAGGGGGATCTGTTTTGTAGCCTAACACTGGGGGCAATGTTTTCTGCTCTCCTGCCTTATTTATTTGCTTTTCTAATCTTGACAATTGTCCAGTCATTATCCTCATCTATTGATTCACCTTCATTCACCTCCTTCCCCCTTTCTGTACTCGGGCCATGGGCCTAACAGTATTTATTTCTTGGTTAGGACTTTGTAGGTTGTGTCCATGCCTCAGATGAGATTATCCACAAAACACTTTAGATTACAGATTTCATGCAGCCATTTTAGCTCAATTTCAATTTCCATTAGTTCTTCCTTTAACTGTCAAGCAATTGTAGAAGATAATGGTGTTTTTTCTAGCTGTGGATGTTTTAGCTTTAGGCTTCAACATATGGCAGTTAGTGCATTTAGAGAAGGCTTCATCCCCCAACTCCCACTAGCAAATTGCTTTTTCCTTCCATTATGTTACAATACAGAAAAGGTAAACAGCTGCAGTTAACACCTTAGTGTATGTGTGTCAGAGACTCCTATGATTCCTGGCATCACTGGCAGACACTGACAGACAAGGTTGCCTCCACACACATTTGCTGATGTTGGCTAGGCACCAGTATTTAGTACTGGCAAACAGGAATTGCTATGCTGCAGGACTTCTGGTTTTGCAAAAAACTAAAAACATTTAAAGAGGTTTTAAAAATGATATCCCCTATCACTGTGTAGTAGGGTATGGCTAGTAGTGCTAAAATGGAGTAGGTGACGTACGTACAAAGGTTGCTCCTGTCTTGTAGCCTCCCCTTCATCATGGCCCTAATACTTCATGGATACAGGGGAGTAAACAGAGAGTGTTAGAGAGGTCATACACAAACAGACACACGGTTAGTTTTTTTGTATTTTTTATCTCAAAATCACCAGTCCACTTAAAGCTCAGCCATTAGAGTCCTTATATGCAGTGGCCCAGATATTCAAACTGCGCCCAAAAAGTGCGCAATAGCAGGAGCAAGTGCAAGTCCATTGTGCCCATGCGCGAGAGGCGCGATAGTCAAAAACTGAGCTGGCCAACCTGCGCCTACAGCTGATGACTGAATATCACACCACCTGCACCATAGCACAACTAGGGAGGGGAAGCTGAGCAGATCTGATGCGCCATAGCGCAACAAGGGATGTTCAGCTGAACAGTCCAGAGGCACCATAGTGCAACCAGGGACACCCCCCCAACAGCAGGGTGGCAATGCAACTGCACAACCAGGGAGGTAGGGGCCCACCACCCATGCCACAGATGGGCAGAGGAACACACAGCAGAGCAGACATCATCCCCCCACACCCCTTGCACTGCACAACTGGGGAGGGCTGGAATAACTACTGGCCCATGGAGACAAGCAACCAACCCACAGCCGGGCCATGGTGCCCCATCACACCCCCTGGCAAGCTGTGACTGGCACACAAGGAGGGCTGACCACCCCGTGCCACACCATCCCCCAATGCAGACCATACCCTGCACCGTGACCCCCAGGCACCCTTCCCAGGAGCAGCGTCCACCACTGCTGGAAACCCCATGCATGCCACCACCCCCACTGTGACAATGCAACCCTGTGCACCACAGAACCATGCAAGGCAGCTCCACCATGAGCACCCATCAGTGGGTGGTAGCACACAGCGATGCAACAATGGCATACACAGTGCCACCACGCACAGCCCCCAAGGTACAGCTGAGAGACTGACCATGCGTTGGCACATGAGGTACCCCACATGGGACAGGGCATGCCCCAGACACCACCACCAGTGGTACAGCACCCTGCACACTCTCCCAAGGACACACCCTGACCCAGCACTGGCCACAACAGCCAGTGCAGACACCCACAGTGGTGCGTGAAAGCATGCACCACACCGGATGCCACACAGTATATGGACAGACACCCACCCATACCCAAGGGCACAACACAGGGATGCAGTAGCGGGGCAACCAAGCCCCCAGCGTGGGCCCATGTAAACTGTGTACACACAACCTGCAGTCCTACATGGCACAGGAGTGGCAGCCACCCTGCGCAGGCACTGTGGACCTTTACACCACCATCATTTGCCTGAAGCACAAGTCATAGACAGTGGTGCACATCCCCTGCAACACACACAAGCCACAGCATGGAGATGGGCCAACAACTGTGGAGGCCACAGTGCCACCCGATGCAGACATGCACCACACCAGTGACAGGAGGCAACCCAGCATTGTGACGGGTATAGTGGCTGCTCTGCATGAACAGCCACCACTGACATGCCAGCAGACCGTGCAGGTCACAGACATGCATGAGTGTCAGCGGCACAGGCCATGGACGGGCTGACAGGGATGCCATGGACACAGAGCTTGCACCATAGACCACTGCACACAATCATCCAGTGCACAGGGCACAACACACATGCCATAGACACTGACCGATAGCTACCCCCACACCATAGTCACCTCCCCATGGACACACACATACCCATGGCTGCACCACCCCTGATGCCATGCACACCACAGCAGATGAGCACCTATAGCCTGCTGCAAATCAGAAACCACCACAGTAGTCATATCTAAAGATCTGTATTCCAAAACAACATAAAAACAAATTATATACAATACTACATACAAAGTTGGGGGGGAGGGCCACAAACAAGGTGGGGGTGGGTAAGAGGCAGGGGTGAACAAATGGGACAGGAAAGGAGAGGTGTGAGGGTGGGTCCAGGGGGGTAAGCGCTATCAGGGGCAGAGGGATTGTTAACGGGAGCCCCACTCCCCGCTCTGGCTGCTCTGCCTCCGGTGCCTCCTGCGAACCCCAAACTGGTCGATCCATTGTAGGATCTCCAACAATGCCCTTGCCACATTCAGGATCTCCCTCAAGGCCTCCCAAATCTCCATCAGCTGGCAGACACCTAGGACAAGGGAGCACAGTCAATAGTCAATAGGTGTGAATGCACAGCCCCATACAGCCCACCCACTGTGCATGGCATACGGCTATAGGACATGCCTCAGTGATGGTGTGTGACCACCCACAGTGATCACATCCACAAGACCTGCCCACCCAGGCGCATACAGCCATGCAGAATGCTGCACACACCCACCGGCCAAGTCATGCACAGCACCACTGTGGCCGTTTAGTGACATGGCTATGTGGTGTGAAGGCAGTGGCACAGCCATGTACCCAGTGCACGCATGGACCACCATTGATGCACTCCCAGACATGCAATGCCACTGGACACTGCTGACTGTAACAAGTTGCGTGCATGGCAGTGGTGTCAATAGATGGTGGCCATGCCCTGCTGCCCACACTGTTACACAACATGCAATAGTAATCATGGAGGTATGGCACTCACCATCATTGGGCCGGTCCCTCGGGTACTGTGGACCGTCGCGCCTCCTTGAGTCCCTGTCCTCCTGGTGGCACCGCATCTCATGGGCTAGACGCCGCTCCTCCAGCCCTGTGGTACAAACATGGAGAGAGGAACATCAGTACAATCCTGTAGCAAGTCCCACTGCTCCAGGTGTGTGCCTCCCACCCAGCTAGACCCACCCACCCCATACCCTGATAACACCACCACAGCCAACACTGGACGGTCCTCCCCATGTGCCAGACACATACAACCGTGATACCCATATGGAAGATAAAAGTGTGTGACGTAACACCTACCTGGCCGTGGCACCGTGCCCCTCCTGGCACGTGCCTGCAGGTGGGCAAGCAGGTCTGGTGCCCTCCTCCGCAGGTCGCCATACCTATGGCGGCACTGGTCCACTGTCCGCCCCCTTCCTGTGGCCTCCTCCAGTGCAGTGGCCACCTCCTCCCACACCTGGCTCCTGGACCTGTCCAGGGGTGCCTCCCCAAACAGTGGTCCATGGAGTGGCTCTACTATGGCCACTAGGTTGGCCAGTTCTACTTGGCTCCACTGTGCAGCCCTCCTCTGCGCCATTATCCTAGCTCAGTCAGCCAAAATGGTGCTCTGCAGCGTGGTTCCACCATGTGCAGATGCTGCGCAGTACAGCGCTGCCATTCCCTATCACGCTGTCACCGAACAGCGCGATAGTGGTGCACCCATGCCTGACGCATGGTGCCTAGGGGGCAAAGGTTGGGCACAGGGTCAAGGGGCTCTGGCGCACGGACAGGCACAGCACCATTGGAACCCAATGCATGTAGTGCAATTGGATGCCTGTGTGCTACCTCCAGTAGTGGCCTACTGCGCTGTTCCCCAGTGCGCCTATGATGGCCCAGTGCCACAGCGCCATATAGGTGAACATCGCCGTAGCGCCACTGGCACAATGGTGGCCATGTCCTGCATTGCTTCCTGTGCACAGCTCATCAGCAGTGTGGCAGACGCCTGCGTCAGCAACCCGGGCATGCACAGTGAGGTGTGTACAGCGCATGTCACAAAACTGCGCCCTTGGCTCAGCACGTTTAACACAATTGCACAAAGCGCAACAACGCGATATTCAGTCGTCATATGCAAAACAGCTAATCAGCCATTCAATGGCATAGCACTGCAATTTGCATCCACTTAAAGTTGCGCCTCACCTCACATGAGTTGAGCTATAAAAGTGCGACATTGGGCTGCACTGGCCATAGTCGGTTACTGCAGTCTATTGGTGAGTTGCATGCTGTTTGGGAGTGTGGACTGTGGATTTTAGGACATGCATGGGACTGCACAGTCACAGGTAACAACTGTCATTCTTACAGGCTAAATAATGACCAGGCGAGTTGTGAAAGAGGAGGAACACAGTGGTGGGAGGAGGAGGAGGAGGAGGAGGCCTAATTTCAACAAGGCCGAGTCCGATGCCCTGTTTGAGGCCTACCTGGATCAGGAACTGCTTCTCAGCGGATGGCAGGGAACACCACAGGCTCATGCTGCTGCATGGGAGAAGGTGGCATGTGCAGTGTACCTGCATGGCAGCCACCAGCACTCCGTGCAGAAGTGCAAGAAGAAGATGGGCACAGACAGGAGGAGGATAAAGGAGAAGGTGGCTGCCATCAGGGCAGCATGAGCTGCGACAGGTGGGGGACAGCCGGAGGTGGTACACCTGACCCCAAAGGAGGAGAGGGTTGCTGGAAGCATGCAGTGTTGTGCCATTGAGGGTGTTCTGGGTGGTGGCTTCCAGACGGGTGGTAGCCCATCACTGCATGGTAGGTCATGGTCTGTCTATGGGGGGGGCAGGGTAGGACACATGCAGTAACGCGACTTTGTTTTCCCTTACAGATCCTGAGCATCTGCATGGGTCAGCGGTGGTGGGCCTGTCCATTGAGGACAGTCAGATAGAGATGGAGGAGGGCCCATCCACCTCCACAGGTATACGTGGCTCAGTGTGACAGTGGGCCCACCTGGCTGTCCACACTGATGTTGTTGGAACAGGTGAAGAGGAGGCCCTGCCCGTGTCCCAGCATGCCAGCATCCACGGATGCCGGCATGCTATGACTCAGCCTGGTGCCGGGTCTGTCACCGATGATGATGTCACTAGTGCCATGGGCAGTGACACGTGTGTGCCACGGGATGGCCACACAGCAGGTAACATCATGGCCATGGCTGTGGGTTGTGCTGCCGTGGAGGCCCGCATGTCATCACAGTCCCAGCCCATGCCTGTCAGCACCAGTGGGGCAGCACTGGTGTGTGTACAGGACAATGGGACTGTTGTGGCCACTGCGGTGGCACCAGTGAGCCCTGGGGAGCGGCAGCCAGAGGGGAAGCATCAGCAGTCGGCCAATGGGCTTGGGGGTACAGGGTCAAGGGGCGGTGTCTGTGCACTGTCTGTGGACATGCCCAGACCTGGTCCTGGTGTGCAGCTCCCACCCTCAAGGGGTGCTGAGCATCAGGGGTGCTGAGCAACACCCTGAGGGACAGGATGCTGAGGAGGCAGATGACCTCTTGGACAAGCACACCCACCTTCTGCAAGCATCAGTCCACCAGCAGATGCGGCTTGTGACATTGGGGGATCCACTGTGTGCAGCTCTGGAGTAGGCAGAGGAGCGTCACAGCAGAGACAGTGCTCTGATCCTGGCAGGGATGGACCAGTTGCAGGAGGATGTGACCACTGCCATTGACAGGCAAACACAGGCATTCACTGCTGTCATGGCTACAATGGGCACACAGTCATGTTCCCATGCATCGCAGACACCACGCAGTGCACTGTCCACCCCCCCATTCCCGGCGTCATGCGACAGCCTCCCTGTCGACACTGGGTTCAGCTGTGGGCATCCCGAGCACACCTGGTGCAGGCATGTTTGGTGTGCTGCAGACCCCTGCATGAGCACGGTCACGTTCACGCAGTGGAACCCTTGGGGGACCATCGGTGCCACCCCATGAGGCCAGTGGTCAGCCTGTCAGTGCTGGCGGGTCTCGGCGGGGCTGCCCACGCATCCATGGTGGCTGAGGCACTGTGTCACGTGACTGACCAGTCTCCCAATGCGGCTACTCTCTGGTGCTGCCCTGTGTGCATTGTGTCTTTCAGCGGGCATTACACAGGTGGGTACCCGGCCCTGCACGTGGACACACAGTCCATCTGCACACCCTCCTGGCTGCTGTCCGCAGTTGCAAGTGCATGATGATGCCTGCATTGCGCTGTACACCAGTGTGCAATGGTGCTCAGCATCTGACACACGCACATGGACAGGCAGTGGGCGTGGTGGTCTGTGGACATGTGTGTGGCTAGGGGTGGCATTCTGGGTCAGTGTGCCTCCTACCCTTTGTGCATGTCTGGTGTGTTTTGTGTGTGTGCGTGTGTGTGTGTGTCCATCCGCATGGCATGTTAGACCTCACCCATCCCTGGTTGTGTGTGTGGTTCCATGCCCGGCCACTTCCCTTGATGGAATGCACCCCTGGTGTGTGTCCATGCATGTTTGTGGGTTGTACCTTAGCCACTGTTGGTTGCACATGGCCCCATGACTTACCCGGGTTGGCTGAAGTGCTCCTCCGTGATGGTGTCCCGGTACAGCTGTGCCAGCTGGAGCAGTCTGGGGTCCCATCACCCATGGGGGGGCTGCCCATCACCACTGTCACCGGCAACCTCATTGTCCCCATCGCTGTCCCCCTCTTTGACCTGTATGGCTATCCCACATTCATTGGCCATGTTGTGTAGGATGCAGCAGGCCAGGAATTGCCCACAGGCCTTTGAGGGGCTGTACTGTAGGGCACTGCCAGAGGTGTCCAGGCAATGGAAACATTCCTTCAGCATCCCGAACACCCGCTCGATGACATTACATGTGGTGGCATGTGCCTCATTGTAGCGTTGTTGTGATGGGGTTGTGGGCCACCGGTAGGGTGTGAGCAGACAGGGACGGAATGGGTATCCACTGTCACCTGTGTGTAGAGGGTGGAGGTTAGTTTGGTGATCAGCATCGCCCTGCCCTGGGCCATGTAGGCCACTACCCATGTCACCTCTGACCATGCCCCCCAGGCCCTAAGATTGTCCATGTGGTTTGCATACTCACCCACTAGGTGGCCAGTGGGGATATCCCCACTCTCAAATCTGTGGCACAGTGCTGACTGGTAAAAATCACATCAGAAGCGGCTCCAATTCTTAAAGTTGTGCCAGTGTAAAGAAACAATGAAGACAGTCAAAAAACACAGCACCAACACTTCTTGCAAAATAAAACTGTATTGAACTCACATACCGATGAAATCAAATGTTAAATACAGTAGCACCATACAAGGCTACAACAGCTCCAAGAAACACAAAGAAGCCCGACCGGTTTCGCGCCAAAAAAGCGCCTCCTCAGGGACATTTGATTTCATCAGTACAGTGCTGACTGGTGCCAGATGAAAGCATCATGTGCTCCCTCAGGGTGCATGGCACAGACATTGATTATGTGCCCCCTGGCATCGCACACCACCTGGCAGTTGATGCTGGCATAGCCCTTACGATTTATGTATGTGGCCCCCTCGGGGCTAGGTGGTGTGCAGATGGCCACATGGGTGCAGTCTATTACCCCTAGCATGCCAGGCATACGTGCTACCCTGTGGAACTCCAGTATGTTTGTTGTGCACTCCTGCGGTGTGCTGGGGAAATGGATGTACTCCGCAGCATGTGGCAGCAGTGCGCTGAGGAATTGGGTGAGGTGGCGTGACGTGGCCGACTGGGTTATGCCTGTGGTGTCCCCAGTTGGTCTCTGGAAGGTACCCATGGTGAGCAAGCACATGCAAGCTGTCACTTTCATCTCCACTGAAAGGGCATGGCTCTGTCATGTGGGTTCCTGCATCACATCATTGCACAGCTCACAGAGCCACCTCAGAATTGCCCGATTCAGGCAGTACCAGCCCACAATCTCAGCATCACTGTACAGCTCGATGCTGGTGCAGGCACGGTACTGTCTGTTGGGGGTATACCACCGAAGGGCCCTTCCACGGCCACGCCCCCCCTGCTGCCCACCTTCTCACCCCCTCATTACAGCCTCCATCTGGAAGGTGGCACTGGCCATGTCCCTGGCTTGTGTTCACCCCCCTGGCAGCTGTTTCTGTATTCCCCCTGCTGTCCTGGCTGCTACTTCCCCTGCACCGGGAACACCTGCCTGTGCTGGCCTCACTGCTGTGTGGTATACTTCCCCCTTCTGCACTGTCTTCCCACACCTTCCCTGTGCCTGTTGCTTCCAGGTGCCCTTTCCTGCCTGGCCCTGTGTGTCCCTGCTGCCCAGTTTTCCCTGCTATCTTTGGCTCTCATGTGGCTTCCCTGTAGCGTTCTTGTGCCTCTCCCTTGCTCCCTTTTATTTTGGCTCATTTCCACTATGGTGCAACTTCCGCTTGCTCCCCTATTGTGCATGGCGCATGTTGTTGACTATCGCACTGCACCATTTATGCAAGGTTCCTCCCCCTTCACTTGTGCTTGCATTCATTATCATTGCGCTGTTGCTCAGTGTGATTTGGGGGGGCGCAACTGCCTCCTGCTGAATATCGCAGAATGGTGCATTTTCAGACTTGCACAGGCGCAACCCTGTTGGGCATGGCTCAACTCTTTTGAATATCTGGGCCAGTATGTCCACAATGAGTTGTTTTTATTTTTGCACACATAAGGTATATGATACCATATAAACCCCAAGAACAAGTCTTGAGTGGTTTTCAAGGTATCATACACTGAGATTGTCTAAAAAACGGAGTTTTGTACAGCTCTCCCATATTGTATTTGATATAATTACTGGTGTCATAAAAATGATGACTCAGTTTCTTATTACTGAATAACATAAAGCCCAATTCCAGTTTTCATGGTAATAGGAAAAGAAATCAAACTTAATGTTTTGGTAGTAGGTTATGTAAGCTAATTTTATGAACAATCATACAGCTTCTTATTTTGAGAACACTGGTTTCAGTGTGGTGAGTGACTCAGGGTATTTCAACAGGCTCTGAGAACAATCACGGGATTTTAGAATGCATGGGATAGACATAAAGGAATTCTGGAGGTCAGGAATAAGGGGCAACAGACTTCTAGAAAAACGAAAAGGGAACTTGGGTGGGCCATAGGCCCTTATCTGCCAACAGTGTCAATGTGTCTATGTATCTATGAAATGTGCAGAAAAGGAAAAACAATCGTCTGTTTACTCGATGAGAATGGTTGGGCACTGAATGTGGGTTTGCCACAATGCACACCAATATATTGCAGCAAAAGCCATGTATTATTGCATTTGAAACTTGCAGTAGACTATGTATAATATGCCCTTGCCAGAAATTATTATATGTAACTAAAGAGAAGACAATGATGAAGGGTGAGGGTTGGAGTGACTGAAGCTAGTCATGCTGGAGTAGGCCTCTGAGGTGGTGGAAGAAGATGAGGAAGTGTGTAGTGACTAAAACATTATAAAAAAAATACTATCCTGCCAAATTATGATCAACAAATTTTTTATTGTATGTTATACATACTGCAAATTAAATTATTACGTCATAATTTTTTTCATTCTTGATTTTCTTAAAAATCTTTATGATGACAATAATGAAGAAGGCTCTATGGAAGAGAGAAAGAGAGAGCGAGAGAGAGGGAGTGAGAGAGAGACTGAGTTAACTGATTTGTGTGACCCAAGTTTCGCTGTTTCAGCTAGGAATAATGGAATGCTACAGTAGCTGCCTCTTGTACTATTTTGCTGGGTTTTGATATTGGGGCAATGTTTAAAGCACATGTAATGGAACCTTGTCTGGAGTTGTTATTTATTTATTTATGTTTAGTCCAGAAGAGTACATGTGTTGTGGACAAGGAAAATTGGTATTTAATACTATGCCAGTTCTATTGTGCAGCAAGAGATGAAAATCTTGGACTGGTCCATGAAACACAAACATGAACACATGTTATACTATCGGGGTGTGTTCATGAAAATGTGGTACCAAACTGTGATATGAAGGTTCAATTCTCAGATCCTAAGCATATCAGTTTTGGCAAGCATTTCAAGATGCTGTGATCCTACAGTGAAAAGTAGACTCTGTTGTGAGATGACTTACTTTGAAATGCTTGAGGAAAAGAATTTTCAAAGTTGTTAATGTAATGATGTACACCAAACATGCATTCAGAATGTCACAACAGACATCAAACTTGTATTTTTACTATAACAAAGTTATTAAACAACTGCTTCACTTGAGTAAGGTTTACACATTGTCATCTATGTTGTAAACAGTTACTAGATACTATGCCAATTGGAGAAAATGTAGGAAATGTTTGAAAATTGTGTTTTTAGCCATGTCTGATAATGTTCAACAGTAAAAAGTCTTCAATTCTAGCACTTCTGGAGATTCTTATGTCTTCTTGTGATAACTTGCAGTACATTGGGTGCAATTCCAAAAATACTTTGTCCCAGAATATGTACTGGACTGGGAAAAAGTCTCTGTTGCCTGATCACATCAGTATCCTGGTGTCGTGGCCATGTGAAATACCCATTCTCATGCTGGTGTAGGAATTTTATGGTAAAAGCACGTTTTACTTCATTCTCCGAGTGCACAGGCAAAAACTGCGGACCTGATTGGAGAAGGGGATCAATAACTTGTGTTTACTCTTTCAGTACAACACCAGCCAAAAGGTACCACATGGTGTTATAACCAGGGCAACAGTGGCAAAAAGTGTATCATAAGAAAAAAATCACAATTAAATAAAAAACTATAATGCGGGACCATGTTCTGAATGTACAAGAACCAGACACCAGCTGTTACATTCAGAACATGTTATTGAGGTACATTGCATACAGAAAGAAATGGGGAAAACACAACAGCAACTGAGAGATTCAGATAAACCTCTATTGAAACATACAGCATCTCAGATTGTTTTTTACACAAATCACCAAAACCTATGGCATGCCATATCACAGTTTTAGCTAAAGAAAATTGCTACAAATTGGGTTGGGTAAAAAAAAAAATAAAGCTACCAGAAGCTGAGGACAACAGTTGTATTATATGTATAGATATACACATATGAAAGCTTACAACAACATTTTAAAAATCATATATTTCAGTTTGGCTTACTTTACATTTTATTGAACATAATTCCATGCCATTGGTAAAAGGTTTTCATGGATACACCCATTAATAAATTAATGTTTGTTAATATTTATATTTTATTAGTATGTTTATTTTGCATTAAGTTAAAATGATTAATGAGTTATAATATTGATTTATACAATAGTGACACAGTGTATTACCAGTGATTTTATAATATGCTGCCAGACAGGCCCGCTAGATGTGAAATTCTTGCAAAAGACACTTAAAATGAGTGTGTGTCCACCTTAGGCTGACAGGTCTGGGTAATATGTTGAACCACTTCCTTAAAGGGACATTGTATAGCAATTATTCCCAAAGAAGGAAGGTACTCAATTAATGTGAGAGTAAAGGTGAGTAAACAAGTCAGAGAAATTTACACAAACTGTAGCTTACCATGCCTTTATAAATTATTTAAAAATATATTAAAAATACTTGATTCTGGGCCAGTCCACCAGTGCAGTGGTAGCGCTACCACTTGCAGCACTGATGACACAGGTTTGGAAGCAAACTCGGGGCATTAGAGGATCAGCTGGGGGGGAGGCAGAGGATCTAATGTCTGAGGGTCTGCTCTCCTCCTCCATGGGGGGGACGTGGAGCCTGACATGTGCCTGACCCCTGGTAGAGGCTAGTTGGAAGGTAGTCTGGGGCCACCATAAGGGCAGGGGGGTGTGGTGGCCATTGAGGCACGTCATGTGAGAGCATGTGATGTGCACCATGATGGTACTGCACATCCTCACTGCCCTTGGGAGATCACAGGAAAACTCCCAGCCAGCTGGATGGCACTATTCCCCTGTGGGCCCCACATCCGGCTATCCAAGCTCTGCCTAGCAAAACTGGATCCTGTTCAATGGTGGGGGTTGGGCAACCCTGTCAATCCCACTAGGGAGATAAGCCCTGGGGGAAGACGCAGGCAGGTAAACCCTGGATGATGCCAGGGTGTTGGGGCTGGGTTGATTGTTGGAAGGGGGATGGTCAGAAGGGGGGGAAGGAGAGTAACAAAACAAACTTGATTCCAGTATAATCCCTGATGCTGTGAAGATAAATGGAGTGGGTGGAGCTTATGCCCGCAAAAGGCCTGTGAGTCATGCAAAATGGTTAGAAAAAGACTCACCAAATAGTTGCTACATAGTAACCACCAATGTTCATGAAGAATCACCACACTAGGGTGGACAAGAATTAGGTTATACACCTGGAAAATGTTAGTACTTCCTGCTTTTTCTGGCCTCCATTGAAGGCATGAGCCATGAAAGCCACAAATGTTTCAACCCTAAACAAAGGACATAAAGTCTGGGCACAGGCAACACTGAAATCCTTGTATGAGCAAAAGAGCATTAAGCATAACAGTAATAATTTACCAGAAAAATTACATTATTTTATGATATATCATATCTTATATGATAGTGTATCAAATTATATTATCTTGTAATCTTTTTTATAAGATATTAGATTATATTTTCATATATCAGGTTCATATTATTATATCAGATTATATCACCGGCTCAGTATCATTATCTACTCACATATCATATCTGCTAGTGTTGTAAGACATGCCATTCCACTGGGGCTGAAAAAAAGAAATAATCTTGCAGTTGTCAACCTGGGACCTAATTCCTCTCCAGATGTACCCCAGTTACCACCAGTCTACTGTACCTAAAAAATGAAAGATTCTCTACAAAGTGAGAGTATCTTAGTGGTGATACCACAAATCCACCGAAATCGCATTTACTTAATATATAAATAAAACTAAACTTCAGAATAATAACTAATAATAATTACATTAAAATAAAAAATATAAAAGGCCTCTGGCTAAAACAACATATCCTCCTTGTTCTTCCATCATTAACCACATTTTCCTTATTATGCATCCCTGCAAAGTGTGGTGACTCCATCTTCTTCGCTGCCTGCACACTGCACAGAGCTGGCATAATAGGATTGGTACCTGTCATCTTCTAAGATTCTAAGAAAATGCTACACCATTCTTTAGATAAAAAGAATGCAATATCTGCAAATGTTGTAGGTAACTGATCATGTTCATGACTCATCACATGTTTGTTAGGAACAACATGACACTAGCTGCCAGTGGCACCACAGCCACCTGCACACCTTGTGGCGCTATATAGTGCTATTTATTGCGATCTCCATGATTCTTCCCGTGTTCATTTAGAAATCATGTTTTCTGGTCATAGAAATAAAAAAATACATTTCAATTACTACAAACATAGGAACATAAGAATGTATCAGCAGAAGGGGAACATGTGATCCATCTAGTCTGCCCAGATTGCCTACCCCCCATTCTGTTCTTCTTCCAAGATTACTGCAGTACTTGTCCCACACTAGCTTAAAAGCAGTGACTGTTTTGGTCTCCACAACCTCTGGTGGTATGCTATTCCAAGGGTCCACCACCCTCTCTGTCAAGTAGAATTTATGAATGTTGGTTTTAAACTTATCCTGTTAATCTTAAACTGTGCCCCCTCATTCGTGTAGTCTCGTTTCTGTGAAAGAGGTTTCCTGCTTGTACCTTATTTATGCCCTTTACATCTGAGGATGCTACTAACTTTCCATGTTGCCTTTTCACATTGTCTACTCACCTTTAAATCATCAGAAATCTTTGGTAAAGACTGAGCAGAAAAAACTGATTAGAATCTCTGTTTTTTATCATTTTCTGCCTGTTTGCCGTCCTTCGTTGCTATTCTTATAATGCCTCCTTTTGTTTTCCCTTTTTGTCTGATGTATCTATAAAATCTTTTGTCACCCTTCTTCACTCCTTGTGTGATTCTCTCATCTGTTTGAGCTTTTACTGCCCTTACTGTATTCCCGGCTTTGTTTAGCTTTAATTTGTAGACTTCCATATCTGCCTCATGGTTAGTATCCTTGAATCTCTTGAATGCTTTCCTTTTATCCTTTACTTTTGTTGCTACATCCTTGGTATACCATAGTGGTTTCCTCTTTTTACTTGAGTTGGAGATCTGCTTCGTGCACTGGTCTGTTACTGTGACTAAGGCTTCCTTCAGTGCTTTCCACCTCTGTTCCAATGTGCCCCCTGTTTCCTTGATAAGTATTTGTTTTATGGAAGCCCTCATTTGAGTAAAGTCAGCCTTCTTGAAATCTAGGATCCTGAGTTTGTTGTGGCTGACTCCCTCTTTACTGGTGATGGTGATCTAAATGGTCCTATGGTCACTGGTACCCAGATTGCTGCCCACCATTGTGTCAGAGATACTGTCACTATTTGAGAGCATGAGGTCCAGGATGGCTTCCTGTCATGTTGGTGTGGTCACCAACGGTTTTAGTCCTGCTCCTTTCCATAAAGGCTGTGCGTGAGAGCCAATCCACATCCGGTAGACTGAAATCACCAACCAACAGCAGTTCTACTTTGTCTGCCATCTGTAGGATGGCCTCCAGGAGTTCCTTGTCCAAGTCTTTATCCTGGGCTTGAGGTCTGTATATAACCTCAACTTGGCTAGGATACTTACTTCCTGCTCCAAGGGTGACCCACAGGACCACAGTATTGCTGTTGTGTCCCTGGGTTTCCATAGCATTGATGCTGTTTTTTACATACATTGCTACCCCTCCACCTTTTTTACCTTTGTGGTCTTTTTGAAATAGTGTGTATCCTGGGATAGCTACATCCCAGGTGTGGTTCTCAGTGAACCATGTCTCTGTGACCCCGACCCAGTCCAGGTCTGCCTCCTCCATTATGGCAGTGAGAGTCAGGATTTTTTTCACCAGGCTACAAGCATTGACTCACAATGCTTGCCTTCCATGGTTAGAATTGATCACTGAGGAGCTTCCCTTTCTCTGTATATTTGCAGGATATGTTGTCTTTATACTAAATAGCCTTGTAGGGTCCTTAAGTGTGCCGATAAGGTGTGTGTTAATGTTGTTTTGATCTGGTTGTGTGTTCATAGGAGATTGTTGGGGAGTGGCAACAGTTGTCCCCTGTGGTTCCTTGGGTGCTGCTGCCCACTCCCCATTAACTAATTTAAATTAGAAATGGAAATATCAAATTTATGGCTTAGCGCCCAGGTGTGCTCCTTGGTGAGGTGCAGGCCATCATATGGAAAGAACTGCCTTTCCCAGAACATAATCCGGTCTCCTATGCATTTGTAGCCCTCTCTGCACACCAGTCTCTGATCCAATTATTGATCTCGGAGCTGTCTTTAGCTCTGATCTTCTTCCTGCTAGCTCCTTTTTCCCATACTGGAAGAATCTCAGAGAATGAGACAGTGGATGAAATAGGACAAAGTCTGTCACCTAGAGAGATCAAATGCCTCTTGATCTCCTCCAATGAACAATTGGGAAGTCATTGGTGCCTAGGTGGACTAAGACAGACTAAAAATCTTTGTTTCTGCTACCAATAAAAACAATCAGTGATATTCTGCCTTTTAGATGTACTAAGCCCTTGATACATCAACTTCACATAAAACCAAAGTACCCACAGAACTGATAGGATGGAAAGGAAACTTGTTGTTTTTATGTTAAGGGAGCATGGAATAAGTGTTTCAACAACTCCTTATGCTGAGAGAGCAGCCGTTGGCTGGGTCTGAGCAGAGCAAGTGAGGTGAGAAGCTGCTTCAGTGGAGAAAGGAGTCTGGACTGTGCACTCCAAGTGGGACTCTGGCAGAAACACTGTCAAGGAATCCCTGCTTCTGCACCTGTCAGTGTCTGCCTTCTCTCCACGATTGGCCTCTCTCCCAGTTGGTGAAGATCAGAGAAGCTCAGCAGACAGCAAGAATAGAGGCTGGACCACACTTGGCATGATGACTCCTAGGGTTGTCCTTGCATCTGAGCTGTTGCTCCTGGCAGAGAGCTTTCATTAGCTGACTACTATTTCAGTAGTGGGTACAGCAGACAGTAAGGCTAGGTGCTGACTGCACTTGGCATATGCACCCAAGGGTTGCTCTTTGCATCTGAGCTGTTGCTTCTAGTTGATAATTTCTATTAGCAAGCCACTATTTCAGTAGTAGGTACAGCAGCTGGTGAAGATCAGTGAAGCTTAGCAGACAGTAAGGATGGGGCTGGACTGCTCTTGGTGTATGCCTCCTGGGGGGCCCTTTGTGTCTGAGCAGTTGCTTCTGGATGAGAGCTTTCTATTATCCAACCACTATTTCAGTAATGGGTATGGCAGTACAAATGCTGATTAACATGTAGCAGCCAGGAATTCTGGGTAACTGTTCCAACAGCTCCTTATGCTGAGAGAACAGCCACTGGCTGAAACAAAGCTCAATATAGCCTTAAACTCCAAAACTTAATCCCCTAAATAGTTTCAAGAAACTGGTCATCAGCAACTTTAATGATTCCTGTAGTTGCCAGTAAGAGACAATCACTCTACATCCCTTAAATAAATCATGAACCACCCACTTCCCCAGTATTTCTCACCCATTACACTCACCCCTATCCTTTACTCATCACCTCCACACCTATCCGCCTACCCTTATCATCATCACCTGTCTATCCCCACCTACCCACGTACACACACCCCACCTCACCTTCCCTTCCTACAATGTCTTCCCACCAGACTGTACTCTATCTGCATTCCAAGCACTTCTGGCAACTCTCCTTCCCAAACTTCAGTTGTCTCCTTCCCAATTATAGTCAAATGCTTCCCAAATTATAATCAAACTACATGCCAAGCACTTTTATATAATTCTCCATCACTCAGATCTGTGTCTTATTTCTGTATTATCCAAATTGTGATATCTGACTGCATTGTCTACCACCATTGTATTGCATTCATTTTTGAACTATGTATGTACTAATTGAAAATTCTGTGTATATTCTGTTACATATGTATGCTCTTGCATATGATGTATGTATGATAGTTTCTGGACCTACTTGTAAATGAGCTTGCTCAATGGAGTTTTTTTTCCTGTCAATAAACTTGAAACTTGAACTTTAGCTGGGTCTGAGCACAGCGAGCGAGGAGAGAAGCTCCCTCAGTGGAGAAAGGAGCCTGGACTGTGCACTCCAAGGGGGAATTCAGGTAGAACCACTGTCAAGGAATCCCTACTGCTGCACCTGTCAGAGTCTTCCTTCCCACTGTGATTGGTCTCTCTCTCAGTTGGTGAAGATCAATGAAGCTCAGCAGACAGTAAGGCTAGTAGCTGACTCACACTTGGCCTATGCCTCCTAGGGTTGCCCTTTGTGTCTGAGCTGTTGCTTCTGGCTGAGAGCTTTCTATTGGCTGACCACTATTTCAGTAGTGGTACAGCAGTTGATGAAGATTAGTGAAGCTCAGCAGACAGTAAGACTAGGGACTGGACCGCTCTTGGTGTATGCCTTCTAGAGGCACCCTTTGTGTCTGAGCTGTTGTTTCTGGCTGAGAGCTTTCTATTAGCCAACCACTATTTCATTAATGGGTACAGCAGTACAAATGCTGATTTACATACAGCAGCCAGGAATTCTGGTTAAGTGTTCCAACAGTTCCTTATGCTGAGAGAGCAACCACTGGCTGGGTCTGAGCAGAGTGAGTGAGGACAGAAGCTGCCTTAGTGGAGAAAGGAGCCTGGACTGTGCTCACCAAGGGGGATTCAGATAGAACTGCTGTCAAGGAATCCCTGCTGCTGCACCTGTCAGAGTCTGCCTTCCCTCCATGATTGGTACCTCTCCCAGTTGGTGAAGATCAGTGAAGCTCAGAAGACAGAAAAACTAGGAGCTGGACCACACTTGATGAATACCTCCTATGGTTGCCCTTTGTGTCTTATATTACAGTCATTTACCCCAATAAATTTGTTGACATAATCACTCTTGTTATGGGGCCATGTTCCACTGCACTCTCTGCCAGTACCAGCAGATGCACTTTTGCACTCATTTCACAACTTTTGGGAAGTAATGATGCTCTTGATCTTCACCCCCGCCATTGCAGAAAGCACTGATTTCAAAGCCTAAAGAACTGAAACACAAATACAACATTTCATCATGCTTCACATTGTCTCACATTCCAGGCCCAGACAGCATACAATAATGTGTGTTGCAAAGCTTATTCAACTCAGCAACCATAGAAACATGCTTCCAAAGTGAGCTCTAAGCAACAGTTGCCATAGTCCTTCCCAGGATGAGTCCACTTGCATGGCACACATGCTGTTAGTTTTGATCTTCTGCAGCAACACAATGAATCATACTACAAAACTGTCATATAACTATTTTCCTTTGTTATAGCAATAAACAATTAATAATAAAATTACATTCAAATAAAACCACAGAAGTCAACTAGGTCTACAAAACAGAAAACATTCACTACTATAAATCATGTTTTCTTACAATAAAAAATACAGAAACATGAATAAAAACAGAGTTTATATTACTATCATAAACATATTATTTTTTGTTACCTAAAATAGAAAACACATAACAAAAATAAAAACAATAGCAAAGATAATACATAATTATAATGTAAAATGTCATAGTAAAATCTTTAAAGCTATAAGGGAGACTATGATAACTGGCATGAGGTAAAACATTGAATCAGAGACCACCAAGAGATGTATGCTTTGAGGTCAGCAATGAATAGAAAATATAGTTGTAGCTCACACTGTTGTGGACATCTAAGTGGGCTTTACAGATTCGGTCACAACATCACAAACTGTATAACACAACAGATAGGTGCCAACACCACCTGCCAAAAGTAAACTACAATAATTGATATTCATTGCTGACCTCAAGAACCCCCCCCCCAATTGAGTTTGTTTTGCTCTATGTAATTTACTGCATTAGGAACTAATGCATTTTGACTGAACTGACAAAGGTGTTCCAACTTTTTAGGCACATACTCAAAGCCAAATTGAGGTTGTCTCTGGCCCACTTCTTTCACCTTCACTTGCGGCATCAAAAATTATAATGTGAATGCAATATGCTTCTGTTTTGGAAGATGAGATTTTGCAAAAGTGAAAACACTATTCAACTGTGGAATATGTGAAGGGAAAATTGTAATACTACTTGCCATAATCATAAAATTTGTTTATGATGTTAATCTGCAGTACCAGCATACAGTAACAAAATTGTGTTGCAGTGATTTATAACGTATATCTGGGAATTATTAAAATGCATGAGACACATTGCAGAATGTGACTGGGTGATAAGTCAATGTTCTAAACCATACTTTTATACTAGTTTCATGATTTATCAGGTTCAGCTGGGAAATATGTATATTGTTGTTGTACTAATTATGTCTAAAACAGATGTCCAAATGATTTGTGTCTCTCACAAACAAGGAGAACGTCAAAGAGGGTTATTTTGACAGCATAAAGTTTAGACACAGATAATAATTCAGGTCCCTCAGCATGTGGTTGATATCCTAGTGTGACATCCTCAGATGCTAGTACCTTCAATAGTGATAAAGATGACCAAAGAAATTCTTAACAGTTGGGTATAGAGTTTGGTTCTTTCATCAAGACTAAACAGGATGCTAAATCTAGTCAACCAGCTTAAAAAGCATTTACCATACAGAAATAAATCCTAAAGAGCTCGTGTCACTAGTGTCCTGTATGGCAGAATTATGACCTCCTAAAGGGAGGTCATAATTCCGCTATACAGGACACTAGTGAGGCCCCACCTGGAGTACAGTGTACAGTTCTGGAGACCATACCTACGTAAGGACATAGACAGGGTAGAGAAGGTTCAGAGGAGGGCAACAAAGATGGTGCATGGATTGCATCACAAGTCCTATGAAGACAGGTTGAAGGAACTGAACATGTACTCCCTGGAGGAGAGGAGGGAGAGAGGGGATATGATAGAGACATACAAGTATCTTACAGGTAGGAACAGGGTGCAGGAAAACACTATTTTTAAGAGAAAAAGATGTTCCAGGACTAGAGGGCATGGGATGAAGTTGGAGGGAGGACGATTCAGAGGAAACATGAGAAAGAATTTCTTCACAGAACGGGTGGTGGACAAGTGGAACACCCTGCCAGAGGAAGTGGTGGGGGCTGAAACAATCACGGGATTTAAGAATGCATGGGATAGACATAAAGGAATTCTAGAGGTCAGGGGTAAGGGGAAATAGACTTCTAGGAAAACAAACTGAACTTACAAGCTCCAATGGGCAGACTGGGTGGGCCATAGGCCCTTATCTGCCGACACTGTCTATGTATCTATGAGCTCTCAAAAAATATCAAATCCCCTCCTGTCCCCCCCCCCAAAGAACATTCTTTGGCTATATGAAATCTAGATTTAGTAGTCACCATTAAGGATGGAACCTTACATACATGTATTTATAGGAAGCCAACAGACAGACAGGGATACCTGCACAAGAAAAGTAATCACCCAAACCATATAAGAAAAAATCAGTCATGTACAGTCAAGCACTCCGATGTCACTGTATTTGTTCAAATGAGGATGACAGAGATACACATTTGGCTATGTTGAAAAACACCTTTATTGAGCAGGGACACTCTTCCAGGAAATGTGGGATAACAGAATGGGCAATGCAAGTACCAAGACAACTACTTCAATATAAGGAAAAGACAGCTACAGACAGAATACCCTTAGTAGTCACATATCATCCAGACCTTGAATGTCTGCATAAGATTATTAAAGACCTCCACCCAATATTTAGTGAGGATGAAACCCTTAATTGTATTTTTAAGGAACTCCCACTACTATGTTTTAAACAACCACCAAATTTAGCCAGCCTAATTATTAGGAACAAACTTTCACCAGAACAGAATACCATGTCACACAATGGCACACGACCCTGCAATCAATGCCCCTGTAAGACTTGTGAGCTCATTTCCACCTCGGACAGTGTGGTTACATCACAAAACAGAGAATTCCAGGTGCATGGGAGTTATACATGCACATCACAACATGTTGTTTATTTCATTCAGTGCAAGAGATGTCCACAAACAGGTTATGTTGGAGAGACAAACCAACAGCTCCACACTAGGATGAACTCGCACAGACATACTATTACAGCAAAAAAGACTGAAAAACCAGTGGGGCACCACTTCTCCAAGCCTGACCATTTAATTTCAGATATGTCAGTAATGGTCTTAAAAGGAAATCTCGAAAACACACAACAGAGACGAGATTTAGAGATTAAACTTATTTTACATCTCAATATGGTAGCAGATGGGATGAATGTTGATCTGGGTTTCATGGGACACTACAGAAACTGACATCAACAGACCTCTTCTTATTCAGACTGGCATATTTTAGGACTTCAGCATGTGTGGGGTGTGGGTGCATGTGTGTATGTATGTATGTGTGTGGGTATGTGTTATGAGGTAAGTGATATAATAGGTGTGGGGCTTGCTGTCACATTGAGGTAGGCCTCTATTTAGATACATAGAGTTACAGTGTGTTACTAGTCTTACTTCACACACATAATGAATATTAATTCCTCCTTACTTTTTATCTTTGCCTGAGAGTGGAGTTGATTCCATTGCACCATCTTCAGATTACCTAGCCTGTTACTGTACATACAGGAGTGTTATCATAGACTGTCACATATTTTTTTTAACTTTGTACATATTGGGGTGTGAGATCTCATTTTCATGGGGTCCTGGACAGATCTTTTACATTAGGCTAATCTTGTAGTAATTGGTGGAAATGTAGGTATATTAGACCTCTGGTCTTACACACATACTTTATATTTACTTCTAGTTACCTTATCCTGGGGAGGGTGGCAGTTTTATTTCATTGTAGTTCTATCCAGAATCCTTGGAAATGTTACTATGCAGATAGTAGCACGGTTAAATAGCGTCACATTTTTGCTCTGTAGGTATTAGGATACATGAGCCCTTTTACTTAGGATTTCATGACAAGTTGTACTCCTTTGGGGAACAATTGCAGTGACTGATGTGAATAAAGGTTCACTAGGAGAGTGTGTTGTGTGTGTGTGTGTGTCTGTGAGAGAGAGAGAGAGCATCTCCTTAAAGCTAGGTATCCCCTCCCAACATTATGGTGATGTGGGGTGGGGTAGGGTGTATTGTTTGTGTGAAGAGGAGGATAAAAATTTAATTTTTATCTCTTTTTCAGATTCCTTAGACACTTCTGGTACATCAAGTTGTTACATTCTCAGTGTATATTGACATCAGTACATATCAGGTTACATGGTCTTAATTCCTTGATGGTCCTCGACTAGAGTTTTTTGTTTGACACTAATACTGTCAATTTATATTTCAATTATCATTTATAAAGTCCTGTCACTACACTAGAGGTTTCTGACATTTATGGGGCATGATATCTAACTGAAGAGTACAGCTGGGTGACAGGTCCAGCTAGGTTTTACACATCATACAGTGTACACTGATGTTTTTAAGACAACTTTACTGGTAATTTCTTGTCTATAATGCATGCATTGAAACTTCTTGGAGTCCTAAGACAATCTTAGTATGTCTTTAATCTGGGTGGGGGTTGCTTTTCAGTAATCACATCCTTATACAAACTGTGACACTCATAGCTTGATTTAATAGTCATCTGCTCCAGCAGTGTTATCTTATGACAATTAAATTTATATGCAGTAGGATTCTTTGTATGTGTGTTCCACCAAGCACCTTTGACCCGGGGACCCTCCTGGCTGAAGGTAGTATGGTACTGTTAAACTTCTCTGACATCATCTTCTGTAGTATTTTAAATGAGCATTTTAAACCAATGGGGATTTTTTTCTGTTTTTTCTGCATGATCTAGCTGTTAAAAGTATTGTATTTTCTAAACAACTGCCATGAGCTTCTGAAGAAGGACTGGTTGGTACAAAAGCTAGAGCACCTTTTTCTTGTTGCTACACCTATGTTGGTCCATTTAAATGTGTCAAATCATTTGCTTTTGGATCTATTTTGGCTATATGGACATTCTAGTATGTGCCAACAGGAAAATTATTAAATCTGAAGCTGTGCTCCCAGCCGTCAGCTTGCTACCAATAGGCAGCTTATAGGGAGAAAGTGGATTTAATCAGACTAACATTGGTACACTAGCACAACAATATTAGCATGCAGTTTGGCACACATGTTTAGGGTACATTTCAATGGTTTGCAATCTCTGAGTTGCACAACACAACCAATACTCACCTAAGCCATGACTTTGTCAGAACAGATGTTCTGTTCATAAAAAAAGTATATGTGCCATAAAAATTCAAGATCATGCTGCAAAATGAAAACAATGATTTAATGTAGCAACAGTACCTCACTGGGCAAGGGGAAACCCTAAAGATACTGATGTGGTACTGCTTGTCAACAATAAATAGACTAGACTAGGCTATACTAGATTAGACTAGAATAGAGCAGAGCAGAGCAGAGCAGAGAAGAGTAGAGCAGAATAGAGTAAAACAGAACAATAGAATAGAATAGAATAGAATAGAACAGAACAGAACAGAACAGAACAGAATAGATTTTATATAATATGGCACATTTCCAACTTAAAGTATGTCAAGGGGCTTTACAAAGCTGGGACATAGGTATTGTTAGTGCAGAAACTTTGTAGGCAAATGTGACATTTATTTGTGTTCTACCATTATTTGCACAGAAAACCCACACATGCAGGCATAGACAATTGTGTGTTTTAACCCATTTTATTAAGAGCTATGGAATGTTGACCAGATCACTTGGGTATTCTCTTTTTAAATATTACCAGGGGACCTTGACAATTCATTCTGGAATACTCAAGGAAATTGGCTGAAGGAACCCCAGTTTTATATTTCAGCTAATGATCACCACCATGAATGGTGTGGCATACTCCCAAGTATTGAACTAAATTACCATTGGGCATGAGTTCAAGTTCTGTTTATGAACCTATGATTAAGGATGAGCCAATACTGAATTTCCATTCAGTGCACATGCTGAAATCCATTAGTTTGGGCACCAGTGAAGCAGGCCCAAAGAAACTCAGTTTCCCTTTGGCACTTCAGCACTTTGACATCATGATTTAGCACTTTTTACATAGATGCCACACATTTATGTTCAAGTTGCTGGGAAGCTACAAGCAATGCCACAGCCAATATTCAATGCTAGAGAGTGAGAACTCCTTGCAGTGCACATATCTCATTGCCATTTCCATCTCTCTCCCTCACTGTCTCTCTCACACACAGGGAAAGGATCTCTAGTGGCTACTGAACGAGATGCTTGGATGTGAAAAAGAGTGACTGCTTATTTGAAAACTTTCAAAATTGTCAGAAAATTGCACATTAATATTCTGGTTACCTAATTCCCATTACATTTAACTGTAGTTTCAGGCAGGAAGACTAGCGATATTGTGCTGCAGAAAAGATAGTGAACTGTGTGAGCCTGCACTGGCAGCAGGAGCAGGGCAGAGTGAATTTAATAGACTGGGAAAGGTGCAGGGTCAATTTTTGAAAGAATTATGAATTATAGCAAATACTGTTTTACTGAGTGCTAGTGGAGTAGAGGGCACATAAATCCATACTTTTTAAATTATTAGTATCCCCCCCTAAACATTAACAGGGCAGAGAGAATTTAATAGACTGGAAAAGGTGCAAGGGGGCTATTAAGGGATTTAAAGTCAATTCCTTATGTATTCACATGAATGATATATTCCATTTTTATACATCTGTAATTGCGCACAACCAAAATAAATCAATGGAGCTACTTAATAAAACACACTTTCTCACTTACTATTCTCTTTTGCTTTTGTTGAATGTATCAGACACTTGTAAAACATGCAAATGAAAATTCATCAAGTGCTGGATACCCCATGCTGTTCCAGCTAATTGTTTCTCCATGGCTGATGGCTCTGACAAAAATGGACAGGTTGAAACTGGCATAAATGTGCATGAAATTAACTACTTGCAGCACAGGTAGCACCTGTTTAACAGGTGTGATTGACTACTAATGTCTGTGGAGCATCTGTTTGGGGAAAAGTGTGTATACAACTGAAATTTTGTGTACATACAAGTACATTTTTTATCATTAACTACATAGGATTGTGATTTGGGCATGCTGTTTTTGTGCATATAACCATAATGTGCATATATCCGATGTTCACACATGTGGAATGCACTGTATTTAACAAATATGTTTTACTGACTTCTGTGGTGCAGTAAAGCACAGAAATCCATCTTTAATTTTATTCCTATGTGTGTGAATTTGCCAGCCAGTCAGTGAATGAAAAGTAAAGTAGATCATTATCACGAGACACAAGGGGCAGGATTTTTAAGGCATAGCAGCACAATTTACTGCAATTATGCAGAGTGCAACAAGACTGTTTGACCACTTATTTATTTAACATTTCTTTTTGGGGGTAGCCAAGAAAGGCACACTGAGCCGAGGCTTGTTTCCTGGTGAGACCGGGGGCAAATACAAGAAAAGTAGAAAGCTCATAGGTTACAGACATTGGGTCTGATTCTAGAAGAGTTGTGCCTGGCATAACCACACTTGTGCCAAAAGAATGGCGCAAGTAGCAAAGTTACACAACAGTGTGAAATGCAGTATTCTACAAAGTGCCTGCGACATGCCGCAGGGACACTTGCACCAAAGTGGAGTTACTTCCAGCACTTACATCCTAAAACTCCTCTGCGACATGGCTTAGCAGGTTTATGGCAGCACTTGCACCCCATTCTGAAAGGGCAGCAACTAAGTCTCAACGTTGGATTCTACAAGAACCCCAGAGAAGAACCATCAACATAAGTTAAATCAGCATTTAGCTGGCATAACTGCATGTGCCCTCTGGGGGTTCTGTAGACCCACCAACATCCCTGCATGCAATCCATGTGCCTCCCATACCCAGAATACCCTGTAGGTGCCCCACTGGGCATCTCACACCCCACCCTGATCCTCTGTAGTCACATGCTCCTGCAGGCATCTCGCACCATGGCCCCCCCAATCCCCTGAATAGTAAAAGCCCAGCAGGGCTGCCCACACACCTCATGCCCCCAAACACCCCACAGCTAAAGACCCCACAGGGCAGCACTGTACATTCCCAACCCATGCCCAGACCCTGAGACACAGTGTCACAAACAGTAATTAATTACCACACAGCTAACCCTGGTAGTCTAGTGGCCCCCCACCCAGAAGTGCCAATCCACCCAGCACCCCCCACCTGTCCCCAGCTAGTGACTGGCACAGCCCACCTATCATCTCCACTGTCAGCTGCTGACTGAGTTTTGTAGGAGCACTTATTGTATAGATGTGCTCAGAAATAAGTTCATTCATTTTTTAGACATATACATTATTCTAGCATAAATAATGGGTAGAATTGGCTTTAGTAGTTTAATATATATATTGATTTCTACAATATGTGGAAGCAGTTATAAGATGTTGCAAGAATATTTATTTGCACAGATTATTATAGTCTTCTCCTATTTCTACGTCTTCTATTAATTTGAAATTTTCTTTGATTTTCTTGGGGTTTTTTTTTATTTGTTTTTCTTGATTGTATAATATACAGTAAAATAAAAATATTTTATGATAAGAAAGAAGGAGAAATCAGGGAGTAGAAATAGAGGGAGAGCAAGGGACATGTTGGGAATATCATGGGGAGACGAGGAAGGCCTGCAAAAACAAGAGGGCTGGGTAGACAATTTGAGCAGGCATTTAGGGGAGAAGGAGGAAGAATACCATATCATCAAAAATGTGATCTATCTTCTTTGCACAGTAATTGCAAGTTGCACATTAAACATGACACATGCTTTAGAATTCTAATACATGTGTCATTTTGGTGATGTAAAATAAGAAGGGCTGTGTGAAATTAGCAATTGCCAGTTTTGCAGAATTTCTGCCAAATTCTGTGTATTTTGCAAAATTTTGTGGAATTTTCTGAAATTCTTTAGTCATAACATGGTCAATTGCACAGCTAGAATTATGCAATTTGGCATGTGTACCTTTTTGAGGAGGTCCTTATTATATGTTAAGTTTCATGACATTTGGATGAGGGATGTGGAAATTTTATAGGCTTAGACTGAAAACATTTCTATTCTTACAGCTTAGCACCTTTGCAACTAGAGAATTAAAACCTTAAATGCATATTTTATTGGAAGAGTATTAGAAACTGCTAAATAGAGAGATAGCTAATTTTGTAAATTGTATGTTACAGGAGTTCAACATTTTAGTTAAATTAGTAGTTAAACTGTGTGAAAATGTTCAAAATATATGGATGTTTATAGCTCCTCTGCTATTGCAGGTATAAACTCAAACTGTGTCATGCATACCCAACATAAACATGTCCTGGAATCTAATTAAGCTGGATAAACGTGGTTTAGTATGTTAAAATTTATTGTGGACATTTTATACATTTCTAATTTGCAAAATTTGCTCACAAAGTTATGAACATATAATACAGTAGGTAGTGCCACTGGAGCTCCACTTGTGGAATTTATCTTTCACAAAGCACATATCACCACTGAATCACATTAACTGCACTAGCATCATGGCCCTGCAATGCTCCTCCAACACCCCTGTGACAGTGATGCCCAGCATCATGTTCCATCATAACTAAAGATATCCAGATACTATTGTCACTGTGACCTACTGTAAGTCACAACTAGTTGTAATGCTTCACATCACTTGGTGCCACTTTTTCATATGGTAAGAATATAGTTAGTTATTGTTCAATCATTTAAAAGAAAATTACAATTTAAAATATAATTCAGCATATACATATGGCAATTATAGCATGCACTACAACAGTAAAATACAAAAAGTCCCACTTTTAAAATACCATACTAGTCTGAGTCATACATATTATAGCACCACTATGGTTTGGGTTGAGTACAATTTTGCACTTTAATAACTTTGGCCCTGTTTGACAAAATGAGCTGAACTTTTCTGTGTGTGGTTTTGTAGGCAAGGTCTTGCTTTGTGGTAATTTGTGTGATGTCAGCTTGTGTGATTTTTGAGATACAGCTGTGTCATTTCTAGTAAAAAATGAATTTTTCCCCTATACTTAGCATTGTTTTCTCTCTGTCATCTACAGCCTACATGGAAAGGAATTTTTGCCCTAAACTTGCAGGGATCATGTATCATGTCCCAAGGTAGTGCCTTTGACAGGTCCAGTGAAAAAATATGCAGGGGTTCTAGAATTATAAGGATTACAATTTTAGTATTTTCTAACTTGCTCATGCACAGTAGGCTTTTTCGGATAGTGTTTGACAGCAAAAGTAAATATTTGATGCCACAAATACTCCTTTTTGTTATCACACCACTGAATTGGCAAGGCACCACATATTTGTTAGTACCATGCCAACCGCCATCTTGTTGATTATTTCCACAAACTAATACGCATGGAAAATACATATAAATTGTGGGATTTCAAAAAACAAACATCATAACCTAGCTAAGCGGTCTTCGTTTAGCTAGATTCTGATGTTTGTTTTTCAAAACATATTGAGAAACACCCTTTCTGGACACCCAAAATCCACTGTGCCCAGCTTAGTGAGAGGATCGCTTCCCACCGTTATCTGTATGAGAGCGGTGGGATTTTCTTGACTTCTGCAGCTGCAGCTGGAATTCATGCTGCCAGCTGCAGAGTCAATTGTGATCTGCCCTTTTCACAGGTGTCTAGTGGCACCCCCACCTGCCAATCGATGTCCCCCTTCTTTATCTTGATATAATAATCCAACACCGGGATGCCCACCACTGGTGTCAGATGCCCTTCCCCACCCCCACCTGTTGTTCAAATAATAATTGCTGACATCAGGGGAGCCAAATCCTTGCATTGGCATTCACAATCCACCCCCAGCAGTGTGGGACACTGGGGAGCCCACTCCCAGTGTCCCCAATGCTTTTAATATTTTGTTACCCACCCCCATCAGTGTGGGACACTGGGGAGCCCACTTCCAGTGTCCCCAAATACTTTTAGTATTATTTGTTACCTAAAAGAAAAGAAAATAGTCCCTGATGTCTTTTTTTAACCTGAAAAAAAGAAAACTGTCCCTTGTGGTCCTAGCCATCCCCATCCCAACCCTCCCACTGAGCAGCCACCACCCCACAGCCCTTCCTTTCCGTATACTTCCCATAAGAGGTTGAATGCTGCCATCTCCTGTGGACCTGGATATGTCTGCACTCTTCAAAACTGAACTGCAAACTGAGAAATCAAAGTGAGTGCTGTATAATGCATTTCAATGGTGTTTTGAACTTATGTTGATATCTTTGCCATGTTTTGGAATTTTTGTACCAAAGTTTCAACATGGCCTTTTTGGGACCCCATCTCATGAACATTGCAATTGTCATTTTGTTAATCAGCACTGGAAGGTGATTTTTCTGTTGCATGTGAAATCATCTTTCAGGACCAAATAACAAAGTTTCACCACAAGTGTTCATGAGGTGGGGTCCCAAAAAGGCCATGTTGAAAATTTGGTGAAAAAATTCCTAAAAATGGCCAAATTAGGTGCACTCCTTGAAAATTACCTAGGCACACACATAACTTTGGTAATTGTCAATATTTTGACTCCAAATTTTCAACATAGCCAATTTTTCCCATCACCTCATGAACTGTACATCTGTCATTTTTCACATCCTGTCTAAAATGTGTTTTCACACCTGTGGTAGGAAATTGCATTTTGGCATGGATTTGAACATTTTCAGCTATGGGGTTTATGAGGTGAGGTCATAAGATGACTATGTTGAAAATCTGGGGTCAAAATTTGAAAAAATGCCAAAGTTATGACCATTTGTTGCAATTTTGCTACACCCACTCATAACTTTGGAAATTTTAAATGTTTTAATCCTGCATTTTAAACATACCCTTCTTATTCCCCACCTCCTGTATGTCACAGCTGTCATTTCTGAAATCCTGCCCAACATGTGTTTTCGCACATATGGTGCGGAATGGCATTGCAGTTGCGCAGAATTATGTTTTGGTGGGGATGTTTGTTAACAGTTGGTATACCATTCCATGGTAAAAATATACATTGTTATATCTACAGGATTGTTAAAGTGTAAGCAGGTGATATTGTACAGTAACAATGCTGTACAGGCATGTGCTTCTAAAAGTCATTAAGTCAGTGAGCTCTAGTGGTTAGCTATCATATTGCAAGAAGAAATGAGAGTGCAGATTGATATCCATGACTATTCTTTATGGTTTGTCACTTAAAATAGTGACCTGATGCTTGACACCACTACTATGGAACCTCTTATAACTGCTACCTTATTGCCACTTTACCCAGCTTTTGCCATCCTCTACAACAGCAGCTCTAGTGTATGGCTGGGCAAAATGTATGGATGTGGCTTTTGACAAAAGTATCACAAAATTCCACAATTTCACCAAAGCTTATGAAATTCAACTTTAATTTCTGATGTTAGTTTGACATCTTTGCTTATAACTGGGCCAGCCTTTGAACAAGAGATTAGACAGCTGACACACACACACACTCTCTCTCTTTATTTTCATATCGTTTTCCTCCTGGCCTGCAGCTCATCACAGGGATATACCCTGTACACAGGCATTTACCCACCCTGTTCACAGGGATTTTCCCTGATCAGGCTGAACTCCAGGTTTTTCTCCTACATTTTCCTCCATTCGAATCCCTTGGTGGGGGGGGGGCAGTGCCTCTGTCAGCCTCACACAGCAACAGCTTCCCCTGCAGCAGGAGCAAGTTCACTGACTGAGATGCACTGCCGAGTAGCATCTGTCTCAGCTATGGCCTGCCTCCCAACATTTCTCAAGCTTGCTTCTGAACCTGGGTCTATAGCAAAGCCTCATTTAGGGTCAATGAACCTAACAAAGTTGATGATATTCCGTTCTCTAGTTTTTATGGTATAGGGGCTTAAAATTTTACAGTTTACATAATTGTGAAATGTAATTTTAACATTTCTTAAAGTTTGGAGGCTTATGTCTCAATAGCCTTTAGAGATTGAGATTTTAAACTTAGTATACAGTATGTCTGTACA
Organism: Neoceratodus forsteri; assembly: GCA_016271365.2. NCBI lineage: Eukaryota > Metazoa > Chordata > Ceratodontiformes > Ceratodontidae > Neoceratodus > Neoceratodus forsteri. The sequence continues at coordinate 733,763,925 of CM057453.1, forward strand.
GACATTGGTAAAGCCATCATACTAGATTTGATGCATTGTGAACAAATACTTTTTATATTAGACAGAAATACAAAAATCACAGTTTTGGCAACATTTCACAAAATGTTTGCAGAAATTTCAGAAAATTGTCATTTTGACAGAATTCTCACTGGCGAATGCTAAATTTTCTCCAGCCACTGAAAGTGGGTAAACATTTTTTTTTAACAATACTATGGGTCAAGGCCTCTCAGTGAATGGTATATGGTCTGTCAGAGGGGATGCATGGCCTAGTGGCCTCACTCTGTATTGTACTGGAGTTTGTGTATGCACTGGCCACATGTGGGCATCTACAAATCATGGATAATTATTGCAAGTCATCATTGTTAGCATCTGGTGTTAGCTGTGTAACATCATAGAAACACAGACTTTGATGGTAGATAAGGACTGCTTGGCCCATCTAGTCTGCCCATTTCCCTACCTACTGGATAAGCTGCATATCCTAGTCAACCAACAGCCTATTTCTTCCTACCCTGCCACAAGAATTGCCCTATGTCTCTCCCTTGCATTCTTGAATTCTCTCACAGTTTTAGACCCCACAACCTTCTCAGGAAGGCGGTTCCATGCATCAACCACCCTCTATGAAAAAACACTTCCTTACATTGCCCTGAGCCGTACCCCTCTATCTTCAAATTGTGTCCCCTTGTTCTTGCACATCTTTTTCTGAAAGATGCTACCCTCTTAGACTTTGGTGATTCCACTGAGGTACTTAAAAGTTTTTATCATGCCCCCCTCCCTCCTTTCCTCAAGGGTATACATATTAAGCACCTTTAGTCTCTCCTCATATGGCTTCTCTTGCAGACCCTGCACAATTTTAGTTGTCCTCCTCTGGAGTGCCTCCATTCCATCTATGTCCTTGCAGAAATGGTATCTCCAGAACTGGATGCAGTACTCCTGATGAGGTCTCACCAACTGTCTGTACAGAGGGATAACAACTTCTTGTTTTCTCTGGTGATGGCTCTCCACATACATCCCAGTACCCCAGCCTCCTACTGCCTTCTCACATTGCTTATCAACCTTAAGGTCATCTGATATGATTACCCCCGTGTCCCTTTCCATTTTTGTTGTTGTTAATACCCCCCCCATTGTGTACTCTTCCCCTGGGTTTTTGTTTCCCAGGTGCATTATTTTGCACTTCTTTGCATTGAATCCAAGCTGCCGTACTTCTGACCATTCCTCCAACCTTGCTAAGTCCCTCCTCATCCTTTCCACATTCCCTTGTGTATCAACCCTGTTGCAGATCTTTGTGTCATCTGCAAAGAAGCATACTTTTCCTTCCAGTCCATCTGTAAAGTCACTTATAAATACATTAAAAAGGACTGGACCCAGTACTAAATAATTTTCATGGTGGAATCACCACAGGCGGGGGGGCGAACAGCTGACCTTGGACTATGCTAGCACTGAAAATGCTGCAGCCTAACATCTTTCCTCAGTGCTGTCAGTCATTCTCAAAATATTTCTTTACAGAGACTTTTTATTTATTTCAGTGGTTCCTCCGGATTTGAACCTAGGACCTTTTACACCCAAAGAGAGAATCATACCCCTGGAGCATCCTCACTTCTTGTGTATAGATTGTTGATGCATGTAGAAAACATGAAGAGAAGAACAGGAGAAGAATGGGATGCGAGGGGGGGAGAAAGGATCAGATACATGCTTGAATACAATTGAATACCCACATTCCTGGGCTGTATTCAATGAATATTCAATTAAATCATCGCTAATACAAGTACACATCCCCATCAGATGATATTATCTTCCCATTATTTATATCATATTACTGTATATCAGATAATATTATCTTTTGATAAGTCATATCATATATCAAATTATCTTCTTGTACATCATATAATAGTATATCTAATTATATTATTTGCTTATACATCATATCTGCTGCCTGCCCAACCTGCCTAATACCATCCACTGCCCCATTATTCCACAGTGGCTGAGAAAACAGAAATTACCTTGCAATCATCACCCAGTTCCTCCAGTACCTCCTGGTGATCCCTGCTCCCCTCCACCACCACCAACAATCTGTTGTACCTAAAAAAAACAGAGATCCCCTCAGGTGTGGGAGTATTTTACAGATGGCACCACAAATCCACTGAAAGCACATTGCAATCAGTGTTGTAAATAAATCACTTTGGTCAGTGAAGTCTACATACATTTTGGGAGCCAGTGCTCTGGCCAATGATTTAAAACATGAGCATGATGTCTTCCTAAAAGCCACATCTACACCCAGTCCAACTCAAGTCAGATGGACCAGCAGCAGTTGCCGGAGAGGCAATTGGGTCTGGTTAGATATTGGAAGTTGTGGAATACGATGGTTCATTCAATTAATCCAACCAACATGGTAGAAACTTGAGACAACTGATATATCCCTTGGTAACAGGCCAGCACTAGGTCCAACAGCCACCAGTCAGAGCCAGGCACAGTCTACACCCCCACAAAAGGTGTTGATTTTGTTGTTAAAAATGAAGTTTGCTGCCTGAGACATTACATTTTGCGCTAAACTGCCACACTTTCCTCCTGTTCCTGTTAGGTGCTGAGAGTTCCAGAGACATCTCGTCTTGAGTCTCTCCAACAGCAGTAACACATCCTCTTTCTTATCATCTCCCTCCATCCATCTAGAATCATGTCTTTTCAGTCTATAAATAAAGCCATATTTGTTAATAATAATAACTAATAGTAATAATTATATTAAAATAAACATCATATACTATAAGTTAACTGGTTCTTATAACACCACATCCTCGTCATCATCAGCCTTCTCTCCTCATCATGAAACCTGTTGTTTTGAATTTATTAATAAAGTCACATTTTGTAATAATACTAATAACAAATAATGGGTTTAGTTTAATTCCCCCAGCGAAGATGGTCCAGTACTGTCCTAAAAATAATCTGCAGCCTTGCAAACTCTTAGTGGTATTTGACCTATTAAACACACTGTCAGCTTGTGCTAGCAGGGTTAAGGAGGTCATGGCAGATTATAACATGACTCTTCTGATTTCTCTCATCTCCCTTGCACTTTTCTGTGTTTAGTCCTTGACATCCCACAGCAGCTCTCCATGGCAGTCAGAGTAACTGTGGTGGTTGAATAAAAAAGGATGAAAGCCTTAAGGTCTTGGAAGAGGTCCTGCTTTTTTGGAGAATAATTAGTGATGAAAACTCAATACAGTGAGTATCAGCAAGCAATCACCTTAAAAAAGTTAGAGTCCCTGTCAAGAATGATTGCTAAGGAGAAGAACCAACTGACTCAACAATTCTGCACCTTAGACAGGCTGCTTAGTCCTCATGTCTGCAGTCCAAAAAAGTTTTTCAGCTGAGAAATGCAAGAATTTAATTGGTTCTTCCTTAAGGTTTTACCACAATATGGCTAAAACAAATGTCATGCGGTTGATCACAGCGCAGGCAAAATGGTGACATCACAACCCACATGTCATAAATACCGTGCACTGGACTGACAGTGCCACAACTTAGGCAACTGGAGGGGAGAAAGTTGGGGCAGATTTACTGTTTTAACTCTGGGGGTTGCAACTTGGAGAGGAGAAAGTCAGGTGCCAGATTTACTACTGTAACTCTAGGGGGGGAAGTCAAGGGGGCAGATTTACTATTGTAATGCTGGGAGGAGAAAGTCAGGGGTGGCTTTACTATTGTAACTCTGGGGGGAACACAATTTGGGGAGGGGTGAAAGTCCAGGGGGTCAGATTTATGTGATGGCTAGTGCGCCAAGCACAAATAAAAAAGTACCTCTCTGAATCAAACCCAGGTCTGCTGCATGTAGCAAGTCCATTTATAGGTTGTGACTCTAACCTCAATGCTACACTTGCAGCAAGAGCAGGTAGCACATACTCACAGACTTAAACTAGTCAGCATAAGATACATGTACAGCACTATAATTTTCACACTATTATATCTGTGTAGCTGTTTTAACTCATGCACACTTTGTCAGCATGCATTTCACTGCACTGACATTACAAAGAGATTTTGACGGTATACCCATCCTTAATAAGGTGTCCTCTGGGCCAGCACTTTGGCACAGTGGTAGTGCTGCAGCTTGCAATGCCACTGACCCAGGTTCAGAAGTGACTCTGAGTTATTGGGGGCTGGATGGGGGGAGGATGATTGAGCATCCCAGAAGACACTCTTCTCCTCTGTTGAGGAGGTCTGTATGTTCAGCTACAACACTACCCTTTGGGAGACCACAGGTGGCAGTGCAGAGGAGCCACAATGGGTCTTGTAATTTTTTAATAATCTTTGTTATGATTGAACAAATAAAAAGAACAAAAAAAATACTATGGGTGGGGAGAGTGCCTCCTGACTAGGACATCTGCATGCTTGAGTGCAGGCAGCCACTTTGTGCTTGCCCAAAAGGCACTAAGAATAGAAATAAGGGGTCAAAAGCCTCCCTGGTCCATGGCAGAGTGACACCACCTCTCTCCACAGGTCCTGAGCTGATTGCTAGGCTACTGATCACAATTGGTCTAAACCCTTCCTGGACCTGAGGAACATGGGAGGATCCACTATAAGGAGAAACCATATGGCACTGTACAGGTCAGAGGTAAGTCCTTGGGACAGCAGGTTGTGGGTCTGGGACAGAGAAGACTGCTGATGTGGGTAGGTCTGTGGAAAAAGCATGCAACCTTTTAAAAAAGTCCACTATCTGGGAAGGGATCTTCTCAAGTTGCCTATCATGGACTAACAGTGTAATTTCTTTGATGAGTCCAGCTCAGGATTCTGTACCACAGTGCCCAGCTCCAGTCAGTGTAAGTTCTGTCTTTTAGAAAAAAACATAAAACTCCCTTCTGGGTTAAATTAGTTAATCCAATGGCACTGTAATGTACAAAAACAATATGCCTCAGAAAAGACTAACTGATGATTAACTCCTGATAGCTGGATGTTTAAAAAATATATATAATTCAATAGCAACTGCAGCACTTATAGATCAGCAGACTAACTCAGGCAGTGTGAAAACAAATAAATAAATAAATGTTTAAAAAAAATATATACATCAACAGTAACTACAGCATTTATGGATCAAACTAACTCAGGCAGTGTGAAAACAAATAAATAAATAAATGTTTAAAAAAATATATGCATCGACAGCAACTGCAGCATTTATAGATCAGCAAACTAACTCAGGCAGTGTGAAAACAAACAAATAAATGAATGTTTAAAAAAATATATACATAGACAGCAACTGCAGCATTTATGGATCAAACTAACTCTGGCAGTGCACTACACAGTCAAATGTCTCTGCTCCGGTTCCTGGTCTGACCCCTGCCCCCTCCTCTGGCACAGATACCACTGCGCATCTTTCTTGTGCAGTGATGCTAATACAGTTTATATCAACCTAGAAGGTGACTTTGTTTTTTTAATGCAAAACACAGGTTTATTTTTCTTCAGCTCAACTGCATAAATGAGATATTTATACAAGAATAAACAGTACATATGAGATACTGATAACTGGTCCATGCAGAAACAAAGTCCACAATTCTACAGGAATCAAAGAATTCATGAAGTCATGCAGAAACAGAGTTGGTAATTCAGATGCATTAAAATAGTTTGCTCTAAAAAATGACAATGACAACATGGTATTAAAAATAAGTTGACACAAAACCATTTGACAGCACTCTAAGAATACCGCGTGCCTGGCGCAAGTACAGTAGGTGATGCCAAAACTCAAACAGGCACGTCATGAACAAACTGACACTCTCACCTATCCTCTATAAATACTGGAAAGGTTAGTGAAGTGGCCCCAGTAATGGCCATATTGTGAAAATCAATTAAATTATTAATAATAAAATAAAAATAACAAGTAACATTTCTCTTCACAATAATATAAAAACCCAGCAGTCCAAGAATAAATGAGAGGACACATTTTGTAGGACAAGTATAATTTTTTATTTCCTGTCCTCTTTAAAGGAGCCCTGCAGTTCAATCTTTTTAAAGTGGCATACTGTCAAAATAAAATTTATCTAACTTATAGAACTTCTGGTAGCTGGAATGTTTTTGTTCTTTGGAACTATCTATTTATTGATTGATTCATTTTGATTTTTTGTTTGATTATTATATTTTTTAATCATTTGTAATGTGTTTACTTTTGGAATTTGTGTTTCATTTTCTTTGTATGGTGCCCTGAGCCCTAGCGAGAGGGCACCTAAAAATAAAATTGGCTTGCCTTGCCTAATAGTTACAGTATGTTAAAATAGAAACCATAGATGCAACTGATTCCGAAAGCAACACATCATCTTCATCTTCTTCATTCTCCCTTCATTACAAATAGCATTTTTTTTTACATAAAAATAATGTGCGATTTATTAATAATAATAATCATAATAAATAATAATAATTATGCACGGCTTAGCTGGAAATTGTAATTGACATGCCAGCATAGAGCTCTGTGGGTAGCCACTGTGAATCTACACCATTTAACTTTTAAGATACCTATTTCAGCACAAATCTGCACCAACTAGCTCCATTGATGTCAAACCAGTTAAAATCAACATCTAGACAAATGCAGATCATGTTTAAATCAGCTAAGTAGACAACCCAAGGAGATGGGCATGAAAAGTATCAATGCCATGCCAGTACCAAAGTGGGAACAATTGAGCAAGCTGGCTTGGAGACTTGTAGCATTGTGAACTCATCGTAACTCAAGCTGTTACTAGAAACACTGCTATACAGATTGAAAAATAAGATAATGGCTAGCCTCAAGAACCTAACAGCACAGTACTCCCACATTCAAAAGACAGTGAACAAAGAACCTAACAGCACAGTACTCCCACATTCAAAAGACAGTGAACAAAGAACCTAACAGCACAGTACTCCCACATTCAAAAGACAGTGAACAAAGAACCTAACAGCACAGTACTCCCACATTCAAAAGACAGTGAACATGCTAGAGGAAACCACAAAGATCTATGGCAATCATCTTGATGAACTGGAGGTATGCCTCAGTGAACAAGAGGGTCAGACCTGCACTGCTACAGTGGAGTTGATCTAAGTAAAGAAATTAACTAATAAGCTTACCGGCACACTGGACAACATTAAAAATCATGAACACAACTTCTGGTGATATCACTGACTGGCATGACAGCTTAAAGTGCAGGATCCTACACTGCACCAGAGGATCACCTTGATTTAACTTTGAAATTGCAAAAACTGAACAAAAATTTCACATTAGAAGGTGAACTACTGCCTAAGGATGAAGCCTTCACAAAAAGTGAACACCATACCTGTAGAGGATGATGAGGAATGGCTAGTTGAAGAATCCAACTCAGAACACTTGCAGGCCTCTGACACCATGTGGATTCTGCAGGGGGCATCCGCTAAGAAAACAGCAACCCCTGGGAAGAATAAAACCAAAAAAATCTAACTTGACACAATCTGCAATGAGCTACTGGCCTATCAAGCAGAAATGAAAAGAATTGTAAACACAGGCATTTAACAGGGCTTGAGGAGTAGACAGACACTCTTGAAAGGCAAACAATCTTAGTTGAAAACTACACGATGACCTCGGGTACAAATAGAAATGATTACAGAGACCCAAACATTGATGTTAGCTCACCAGGTGGACTCAGAAAATAAAGCCAGACATAATAATTTAAGGCTCTACGGTCTCCAGAAAACTCTGAGGGACCAGATATGCTAGAATTCCTGAATCCTTCTTTCACACAGCTTTGAACCTACAGCTGGAATTTCCTATACACATAGAAAGGACCCACGAGTGCTAGTACCCCAGCCAACAACAAAGATGGACATCTGTACTCAATAATAATAAAACTGCTGAATTTCACAACAAAGGAAATAATACTTCAAACAGTCTGGAAAAGGGAAGGTCTTCTATGTCCCAACAAGGGTGCTGTTCAGTAATGACTATGAACCCAAAACAACCCAATTGAGATGTTCTTATTTGCCACTGTTTCCCACTCTGAGTTAAAATGGTCTCAAATCAAATTTAAAACCCCCTACCCTGCAAGACTCATAGTACATTTTCAAGAGAGCCCAAAACATAACCAGTCGGCAGAGGAGGTGGCAGACAATCTTCAAGGCAAGGATCTACTTAAAGAATTACATCCTGCTCAGAACGCCAAACCAACTTACCAGCCCCTGAGATGGCAGCACGCAAATGTCAAGGCACAGAGACTACAGCAAGGTAAAGAACCAATGGCAACAATCATCTCCCACCTTCAGTCCTTTCAGTAGGCCAGACGAACCACTTGTACTTGTTACCTGCCATAAATACAATTGCTTCGGAGGGTGTGACTAGTTTCTGGGAGGCACCCGAGCAGTAAGTGGGGAGTACAGGGAGGGGGAGGATTAAATAGGGGGCCTCCTGTCCGACATTCTCAGACAGAGTTTGGTTTGGGAGGGATCTTTCGAGGCAGCAGCAAAAAAAAAACAGTACTTGCTCATGCACAGTGCCTGTAAACTACTCACCAAGTTGTGGCGATTTAGGGGCACAGGCAAGGTCCAGCTGGATGTGTTTAGCTTCTGCCTGGCAAAGGAGGTCATCTTTGAGAATTCCCAGCTGGGAATACTCCTCATGATGTGTCTTAGGGGGGGTTTGCCCTGCACCGTCTCTCACGTCCCCACTTCTGGTCCCTCAAAATCAGAACTTCACAACCAGCTACAGACACTGTGATAAATGAAACATTATCTTACTTGACTTAAATCATTGAACAAGGTTCAGCACAACCAACTCATAAAGACTGTATAGAACCCTCCACACTTTCCTAACTCTACATTTTAAAGGGTTCCGTTATATGTTGGAAATCTGGAGAGTGTGCTGTGGGGATAAAATGCAAAATTACAGAGCAGAAATAAAACTTAAACTGCAGGAGAAAATAAATTGTAAGGTAAAAATGTAGAAAATGCAACAATGAGGGTGGGGGATGTGGGGGGGGAGGTAATGAAAGCGATAAGAAAATGACACCTTGGAAGTTAAAAATGCTAAAGCCTCTTGGTGAGTACCACATTATAAGTATAACAGTTGTTGCAGCTATCTCTCATAGACCTTGGAGATGTGCCATGAGGTTTTGCCACGCTGGCTGTGACAAACTGCCTTTAGATTTCCCTGTCAAATTAATCCCTGAATAGTCCTCTCCATGAGACATAACAGAAACCCAATACCTAAAAAACATGTCTTTCTAAGGGGATATTTGTTATAGGTTCTTTCCCCCCTACTCGTGTTTCCCCCATGTGCTTTCTTCTGTGAGGTACCCAGTAATGGGATTGCTCTGCTGATGATGATTTGTGACCTGGAACTGGTTGAACTGCAATCCTGAAATAACAAATCCCTAAATAAAGGGATTTTGATCTCACTTGGAGACTGCCAAGTGTATTTAGGCACTACAAAGTAGATGCCTTGAGAGTCTACAGACTCCCAGCCTGACACTGGACACAGTTATCTCACCCTGGGGAGTGGTTAGATGGAGTCGGAGAGACCAACTTAGGAAATCACATAGACTGGCAGATTATGCATCTTTAACCCTGGCATAGTAAAGAAATGAAGCGATGAAAAGGAAACCCCCAAGCAATGAAAAGATAGGACTGGGAAAACAGAACAAGAGGAAAAATGAAGGGGCGCTGAAGGGAAGAGAGGGTGTGGGAGGGATGGAAGGGGAGGAAGAGGGAGGAAGATGGGAAAGAAGATCTCGTAGCTCTCAGGATAAATAGTTGCCTTTGAGCTGGAGCACAGGCTCAGAGAGATGCTGTCAACCTTTTTTTACATCATGCCACTGCCAAGTGGGAATGGGAACTCACGTTTTGGGACTGCTTGCCTTCTCTGGAATACATTGGTGTTTCTGGTCACTTTATTTGCTTCCTTGCTGGGTAGAACTGAAACAGAGGATGGTGTGTGGTTGTACCCAGCTTTGTTTTGCTTCAAATCATTGGGCTGCTCTTGTTGCAGGGTTTTTGAATACTGAGGGTGCCCTTGAGCAGTGCAGCCACTAATGAGGCAATAGTTTCATCTAATCTCTATGCATGGAGAGAGGCCGGGCTGTGTTGGGGGTATCCATGGGTCTGGGGGGAGAGCGGTGGAGGTTGGTTGGGAAATGTAAACAAACAGGTTTGTGTTTGGTGACACCAATGTGGAGGGCAGTCAGTTTTTTCACTTTTTTGGGGAAAAAAGAGATCAGAATCAGGCTGTCGGCTGCATCTGTAGTCTTTACAAAAGGTAAACGGACAGGAAGTGTTTGTTTCATTAAAGATGCTCAGAGGCCTGGGGGTTGGCAGTGTCCATTTAGGTATACTTTTTGAATCTTAATTCATGTTCCTAATTAGAAATACGTTAGGTTTTCTCTTCAGGTAAAGGTTTAAGTATAATAATCCCGACGACAGGGCTTCTATAATAATAAAGCATGGAAAGGGAAAAGGCAGAAAACAGTAAATTAACAATGAAAATGACTTACCCATTCCATAGTATAGAATCACGCTTAGGAGGGTGGGGCACTTCTTATACTGAAAAATAGTCTCAATCGGTGACACACTGCTTGGCTCCTTTTGTTTACTCTCCTCTCATTGTTCACTACTTGGTAGAGACAAGATGGTTTCCCCCTCTTTTGACTTGTAGTTTTATTTGGGACAATTTAGTTCCCCAGGAGGATAGGGTGATTTTACACCTTAGCAAAACCTCCCACCCAGAAACCCCTAACCTGTTTAGAATAGAGTCAACTGGGTACCCTTTGCTGATTGTGTATCCAGCCTCAATATAGATGTCACACAGTTAATGTTTGTAATACAGTTTAATGTTGTTTGTAAGGAGCGCTGCCCGACAGGGTTCTTAAAGGGACCCAGGCAGTGTTTTCCCCAGTTTAACTGCCCTGGTTGGGTGGCTTTTTGAATGTGCATAGTTTTCATAAAAGTTGTATTACAAAGATTGCTTTTTCTACTGTTAAATAACTGCTTGTATGAATATATAGAGCTAGAGACAAGGTTCTCCTTTTATAAAAAAAAGAGACATAGACAGATAGTCAGATTGCTGAAGTTAATTGTATTTGACTGCAAACATAGTAAGGATGATACTGCATATTCATTTGTATTGAATAATTTAACTAGGCCACTTCGAAGTGACCTTCCAAAGTCCAGAACTCTTCTAGAAACACCAGTCAGGAGGGATATTCCTCAGGACTCTACACTTCTGCAGGAGTCCTTAACCAAAGCAGAGTTGCAGTCCAACATTCCTCTGTCAACCTCCAATCTCTGGAAAAAACAAAAACAAAATAATAATGTCACTTAACCCAGTGAAACATTTTCCAAAAATGTCAATGGTCTGCACAACCACATCAAAAGAACTAGATTAATGCAGTATCTTAGACAACACCAGGCAGATGCCTATTATCTGCAGGAGACACATCTTTCTCCCTTCTTCAGAGCATGTGAAACTATCTTGAGGTGTGAGATATAGAGTATATGCAGCATCCCATTCAAGTGGTAGGAAAGGACAGGTGGCCATACTGATCCCTTCAAATACACTGTTTGAACTGAAACACACTTACACAGATAATCAGGGACACTGTTATTGTTCAAGGGCACCTTTATCAACAAGAAGTAACACTAGTAATTATATATTTACCCTCTAACACAGAAACTAAGGCTTCCATGTCAAAATGGTGACTGTGAAATGGCGATGTGTGAAAAGGGTGCTAAAACCCACAGCGTAAGAACACTTCATAGGCAAGTTTTTAATAGAAGCTTTGCCCCCCACATACCCTTTTACTATATATACTAACTTGGGGCCTTAACTCAGGGATGGAGGGAACTGACGGTCACCCAGATGTGTCGGCTCTGTGATTTTGTCACTGTTTTCACACATCACCGCTTTTACAGTTGCTGTCTTCATGGGCAACTGAAACTAAGGTGGTGAAGATGTTTCTAAATAAACTTTGGATATATTGCAGGGACAGCTTATATTGGGAGGACATCTAACTATTGTTTTCCCAGAACTGGATACTACTAACCCCAAGGCACACAGAACAACATCAACCCAGCAATATATCAAAGAAAATGTTAACCACCTGGGCTTGACAGATATCTGGCGGTGTCTCTTTCCAACTCAGAAAGCGTATACATATCTATCACCAAGGTATAAACCTACTCTAGGATGGACTATTTTTCACCACAATTGAACACTTCACAAATATCCAAGATCTTAGCTACAGATAGAGATGTGTGAAGTCATAAAATTTACTCCATGAGGTAATTCACAGATTTTGCAGAGCAATTTCATGAAATTTGTGGCTTCAAATTCCATAAATTCTACAGCAAAACATGACATTTTGCACTTCATGGAAAAACCAGCAAATTTCACAGAAGACTTCATGCAAATCACATGAATAGAAGTTTTGATGGCCAGCCAAAACTTCACAAATTCCGAGAAGTGTGAATTTATGGCACTTCACGCGAGATTCGCAGATGAAGTTTAACTTCGCAATATCTCTAGTTACAGATCACAAATCCTTTCTCACCACCTCTCACTTCTCTTAAAAATAAATTTAGGAAAGTGACAAAAAATTCCTTTTGTTGTCTAAATCTCTCCTTACTAAAAGATAGACAGTTTTGTGACCTAATAATGGTATGTATTCATAGAAACAGAAACATAGAAGTTGACGGCAGATAAGGACTGCAAGGCCCATCCAGTCTGCCCATTTCATTTTCTACCTTATAAATGTGCCATCGACCTTTGCTCTGTCAGTAGCCTATCTATTCATACTCATCTGTATTGCTCCCTTATGCCTATCCCATGCCTGTTTGAAGCCCTGCACTGTATTCATAGCCACCACTTCTGAGGTAGGCCGTTTCCATACATCCACCACCCTTTCTTATGAAAAAAGAATTTCCTCACATTCCCCTTAATCGCATCCTCTAATCTCATGCTGTGTCCTCTTGTCCTGCTATTTTTCTCATATTTAAACATGTTGGACTTTTCACCTTGTTAATGCCCTTAAGGTGTTTGAATGTCTCAATCATATCACCTCTCTCCCTCCTTTGCTCAAGGGTATACATATTGAGCTCTGTTAATCTGTCCTCATATGTTTTCTGATGCAGTCCCTGCACCATTTTAGTTCCCTTCTCTGGACTGCCTCAATTTTGTTAATGTCCTTGTGAGTGTGGCCTCAGTACTGCACACAAGTACTCTAGATGGGGCCTAACTAGTGTCTTGTAAAGAGGGATTATTACCTCTCTTACGACTTGTGATACCCCTACCAATACACCCTAACATCCCACTAGCCTTACCTACTGCTTTAGAGGTCTGCTTGGATGATTTCAGGTCATCAGTGATGATGATGCCCAAGTATCTTTCTTCCTTTGTGACTGCCAGCAACTCCCCTCCCAGCCTATAGGTGGCTTCAGGGTTTCTCTTCCCTATGTGCATGATCTTGCACTTCTTTGTATTAAATCCCAGTTGCCGCTCTTCTCACCATTTTGCTAGTTTATTCAGATCTCTTCTCATTCTGCCCACCCCATCTGGATCATCTACTCTGTTGCAGATCTTGGTGTCATCTGCAAACAGACAAGCCTTACCCTCTAGTCCATTTGCAAGGTCACTAATGAAGATATTGAAGAGGACTGGCCCCAGGACTGATCCCTGAGGCACCCTACTTGTGACTTGCATCTCTTCTGACTGTATACCATTTATAACCACTCTTGTTTTCTGCCCGTCAACCAGTTTGCACCCAGTTGACCAACTTCTGACCCACCCTGAGCCTATCCAGCTTATTTATCAATCTTCTATGTGAACAGTGTCAAAAGCTTTGCTGAAGTCAAGGTAGGCGACATCAACTGCCCCCTTGGTCCACCACCTGGTTACCCAGTCAAAGAAATGTATGAGATTAGTTTGACAGGACCTTCCTTTTGTAAACCCATGCTGTCTTGGATCCTGTGCCCCTATGGATTCCAGGTGTTGCACTATCCTTTCTTAAGGAGTGCCTCCATAATCTTGCCCACTACTGAGGTAAAACTGACTGGTCTGTAGTTTCTGCTCCTCCCTGTCACCACTCTTGTGAAGCGGGACCACATGAGCCCTTCTCCAGTCTTCTGGGACCTGTCCTGTGCTCAGAGACTCACTAAACAGTTCTGCTAATGGCTCTGCTAGTTCCACCCTTAGCTCCTTAAGTACCCTGGGATGTATGCCATCAGGTCCCACTGCCTTATCCACCCTGAGCTTAGCAAGCTCTTGTAGGACTCTTTCTTTTGTGAAGGGAGTAGTGCTCACCTCCCTCCCCACTGTGTCCATGGTGCTGAGCTGTGGGCCCTGCCCTACCTTCTCTTCAGTAAATACTGAGCAAAAGTATCTATTTAGGATAGATGCTTTTACAGGGTCCTCCTCCTCACATGCCCCCTTTTCTCCATTGAGCTTAGCAATACCCTCTCTGGACTTTCTCCTTTCACTGATGTATCTATAGAAAGTATTGTCACCTTCTTTTGCTGTTCATGCTAGTGTTTCCTCAGTTTGGGACTTTGCCTGCCTTACTGTCTTCCCTACTTCCTTTAGGCAGTTTGGTATGCCTCTCTATCTTGATCCCGCTGTGTTCCCTTATATGTCCTGAAGACCAGCCTTTTGACTCTGACCTTTTCTGCTACTGTATTTGAGAACCAAAGTGGTTTCCTTCTTCTTTTGCACTTCTTTTTCTGTCTAACACAATGGGATGTTGCTTCAAGTATTGAATCCTTAATGCTTGTCCACTTTGCCTGTACCCTCTCACCTGTGTTTCTTTTTGCCAGGGCTAGTTTAACTCTGTTGGCCATCTTATCAAAGTCAGCTCCTCTGAAGTCCCATATTTTTGCCTTGGAATGGGATGACTTAGATGTAGTGGCCAAATTGAACCATACCATATGATGGTCACTGGCCCCCAGGTGACCTTCTACCTGGAGATCTGTGATCCCTTCCCTGTTAGTCAGTACTAAATCTAGAATAGCCCTGTCTCTTGTGGGTTGTTGTACCAGTTGTTTGAGGCCCTCCCCCTACAGGGAATCCACCATGTGTCTAGTTCTGGCAGATGTTCCTGCTGGTATTGACCAATCTGTATCCGGCATGTTGAAGTCTCCCATTATCAGAACCTCTTTAGCTGTCATGTTTTGTGTATCTTCTAACAGTAATGTGTCTATGTTCTCCCCCTGGTCTGGGGGCCTGTAGACAACCCCAGTTCTTATGGCTGTCCCATTTCCTGTTTCCAGGGTGACCCACAGTTTTTCTGGCTCCTTATGTGTATTCTGAATTTCTGTAGCTTTGATATTTTCATTGACATACAGGGCCACTCCACTCCCCCTTTTTGCACCTCCGTCTCTTCTGAACAATACATAGCCAGGTACTGAAGTCTCCCAAGTGTGGTTACTGGTAAACCACATCTCACTAATTGCTACTATGTCCAGTTTAGCCTCTGACATTATTGCCTGAAGGTCTGGGATCTTATTTTCCAGGCTGTGAGCATTTGTGTACATGATTTTCCATTGGCCAGATTTCAGTGTGTTAGTTGTTGGATGAGGTTTGGCATTTCCCCTGTGCATCGTATGGGGAGACGGACCTTTTTTCTTACCTGGTGATGCAAATGAACTGCAAACATGCTGAATCCCTGGTTGACCAATATTCGTGAAATAATGACTGATAATTAAAAAAAAAACTGTTTTCCATCAATATTATGGGACACAATAAAAAATGTTTTAAGGGGGGGATAATAGCCTATTCTTTGAAAAAGAAAAAAGGAGCTAGGTAATCAATATACCAGTCCAATGGAACATCTGACTACATATCAATTAGTTTAAAAAAAATGATCAGGTGGTCAATTACAAAATAAAAGAAACTAAAACAAAACTACAGAAACTGATGGACATAGAAGTCCAACAGGAAATTGCATTCCTAAGATATTCATCTTATGAGGGAGGCTCAAAGGGAACCCTGAATTTAGCCCACAAACTTAGAAGCCATCTAAAAGATGCCAGTATCTGTAAACTGAGAGATCCTACTACAAAACAAATTACACAAGAAGACAAACAGAAACAAAACATTTTCCATCATTTTTATCAACAGCTGTATTCTGTTCCTTAACCCCCATAACCAACACATACCACTCCTTTTTATCCAACTTAGAATTTTCTCAACTTAAGGAACAACAGAAATCCCACTTAATAACACCAATAAATCAGGTGGAAATAGAACATCAAATCAAAAATTTCAAAACTCAAAAATGTCCTGGGCCACATGGCTTCCCAACCGAGTGGTACAATAACTTCTCAGAACCAGTACTTCCATTGCTGCAGGAGCCTTCTCCAATGTAAAAGAAGGGCACCTCCTTCTCCTTCATGGGGTTATGCCATGATTTCACCATACTAAATCTGAATACAATCCTACATGTCCATATTGTACCTCCATATATCCATATCGAATGTGGATTACAAATACTTATGGCCATTATGGCCAAAAGATGGAAAATATCCTACCCTAACTAATAAACCCAGATCAGTCAGGATTCATCCACCAATGCCACATGATGGACAACATCAGGAGAGCTTGCTTCTTTTAGAAAGAGTTAAAACCAGACAAATACCCACAAGGTTTGTAAGTTTTGATGCTGAAAAGGCCTTTGAAAGGGTCTCTTGGGACTTCCTACGGGACTTTCTGTCAACGTTTAGCTTCCCATTACAGTTTTCAATGTGACTACAATCCATATACAATAATTCCAAAGCATATGTATGAATTAATGGTGCTCTGTCCCATCCCATCACCCTTCAATGGGGTACCCATCAAGGATGATCACTTTCACCACTATTATTTGCATTATATATCGAACTGCTTACCCAAACACTATGTCTAGATTCAAACATAGAGAGAATTCCAGTTGGACAACACACCCACAAAATCATGCTATATGCAGATGATATCCTACTGACCCTAATGAACCCAGAGAGTTCTGTCCAGCTGCTTGGCAACTAATTGACTTATATGGACATTTTGCAGGATTTAAGCTAAATATAAATAAGACAGAAGTTCTTCTTAACTACTACTCTCCCTCATTCATGTTAAAAGACTGCTCCCAATCAAATGTCACTCCAACAAATTGAAATACTTAGGAATAACTATACCCAAAGATCTTATTAACTTGGAGGTAGTAAATTATGAACCACTGATTAATTTGTTACAACAAGATCTGGACAGGTGAAATCTCCTAACACTCTCCTTTTTCAATGGGATAGAAATTATTAGAATGAATCTACATCCACATCTTCTGTATTTATTCCAAACCATTCCCATCTTTCCATCACCCTTCTATTTTAAATCCTGGAGCAAAATAATATCTAAATTTATATGGACAGGGCAGACACTGCAAATTTGTTTACCCCTACCACAACTTCCAACTAGCCAAGGAGGAGTTAATCTACCAAATTTAATGGAATATGCCAGAGCAGCTCATCTCTGCATTATTTTATGGTTGGCCCCTCATATTAGCACACTTTGGAAAAGAACTGAATTACATCTAAATGACCTTTAAAATACAGGCCATATTTTGTTGTCCACTCCCCTCTCTACACCTCCATTGAAGCATTTTACCTCTTTAACCCACAACACACTTTGAGTATGGAACACAATTAAGAAACACACAACATATTGAAATATATTTTATTATTGCAGGGTTTTATAGACAGATGAAGAATGTATGCCCTTAGAAATGGATTTGGTATTTCGTAGAAGGTGACAGCTCAGACTGTTACTTATCTATCTATCTATCTATCTATCTATCTATCTATCTATCTATCTATCTATCTATCTATCTATCTATATGGCACCAGTGCCAGTATAGTTAGGATGAAACCTAACTTCTATTTTAAACCTGAATTTTTGAACCTTAAAGCAGCAGTGCTCATTGTCATTTAATTTGATTGTGGTTCCCCAGTGGTAGACTGTCATTTGATAGCTCTACTAGATGGTTTTCTGACTGGGACAATGTTTATTTGTTTATTAACAGTTGCCTGTTAGTGGCTCAGTCACATGAAAATTTACCCACTTCACCATCTATGTTGCCAACTTGTAATGTCCGCGTGACCCTACAACAAAGTTACCGGAAGCTAATTTTAATATTACGCTCCACCTTTTCCATTCTACAGGTGTCACTCTAACCCTGCATGCATGTTAACATCTTTTGGTGGTAGTTAGCTGCAACTTGAAATGGAGATGGCAGTGATGTACTCATTTATCTGATGGTTTAGAGTAGGTAGAACACCAATTTGTCTGCCCATTTCTATATAAAAATGATTATACAAATGACTTGATGCCAGTAGTCTATCTCACTACAATATTGCTAGCTGGCATTAACATTATTCTGAGTCCAACATGATTTTGCTGTCTAATTAATTGTTTACTGTCATTCAGGGATGATGACTTTATGATTAGTAATACTCTTTGAAAGAGACCATAACCAGTTGTAAATTATACATCTTAACAGTGAAAGAATCAACTGTAAGCCTTTACCTTCAAATAGTGGCCAGTGTAATTAGATCCTCAGTGTGATGGTGCCAAATCGGTTGACTCTGAGATGTGTGTTTGATAGATGTTTCAGTTTTTTTCCATTCAGTTCTGTTCTGTAAATTTTTGGCTAATGTTTGTTTTCCTTTCTTGGGTTGTGGTAGTTTTGTGTTAGAATTATTTTAATATTTTAGCAGATAAGCCTATTTTTTTTTTTCTTGGTGTTAGGGGTGACGTTGTTGGTGGAGGGGTATGCCAGTTGTGCATTTGGTGGAGTATCATGCATGGATGAAGTGTTTTTATATGCAATGCCCTGTGTACAATTGTTTTCACAGCTCATTTGGGTATAGGTGTCTAAATGATATTTGGAAAATGTATTTAAATGCTTACTTATGTAGCAAGCATTCCCAGACACCAACAGCTGCCACAACATTGACCCCATTGCTGCCATCACTAGAAACAGGATCAGAAGTCCTGGTGGTGTGGGGTTGCTTGTGTCTGTGGGGGGTGCTACTATCATAGTGCATTGATGTGTGAATCAATGGACTGATGACAGTTATTGTGACTCAGCTTTGTTTACCCACCCCCACATCTCTCCGGGTTCATTTTAATAAGCGCAGTTTAGAATAAAATAAAAGATCCAATATTTCCTTTCACCTTCTCAATTAAACCTGTACTCCAAATGTGGTTTACATGCATTGCAAAAGGAAAATATTGTCTCAAAAACATGGCTAGATCATTTGGAGATCGATACCATGTAAATCATGTTTGGAGTACAGGTTTGAAGTGAAGTAGGAGGGCAAGAGCAAATGTTGGATCAAGTTATTTAAACGCTATAGTTACCTGAATTTTTGGGGGTGGGAGGTGAAGTTAAACAACACTGAGTAACCAATAACAGTTATCAAATCACAGCTTTCCACACCTCAGTGCAATGTATTAGTGGCTATTTGCTTTATATTCAAATGAAGTTCATAGACCCAGATCTCTCCATATCTTTCAACCACCAAACAGAGTTATTGGGAAGTTCGGGTGGAACAGCGCTTCTTCACTTCTCCCTATTACTTGATTCTCAAATCTTGACTATTCATTTTTTTTTGATAAGTCAAAGGAAGTATCAAGAATGTACTGTATTGTAGAACATTCATATACATATTCTGACCTCAGTTACTTGTCAAAATTATACCTCTGTGCACATAGACATATAATTTGATGACAGGAATGGACATTGGCACATGTAGTCTTCCTTAAAATAACCAAAGTACTGTGTCACTGCAAACCTTAATTGTTCTGTGTTTCTCTGATCTTTTATCAAGTAACCCTTATGACTATATCATGCACACTTTTACACTGCAACCATTCCTGTTCCTACCACATCTTCTTGATATATGCTGCCTGTGTTCGCAGCAATTTCTGTAAATAATTATTTTCTCTCATTCCCACTGGCCTGCCCCGCTTCCAGCTTCATATAATGTCCCCTTGACCTTGAGCATCTCTTTACATGTATAATGCTACTCTCCTTTTCCTTATTGATACCCATGAGGTATTTGAATGTTTCTATCATGTCTTTGCTTTTTAATTGGTGACTTTCAGAGAGTACATATTTAAATATTTAGGACATTCCTAGTAATGCGACTGGTACTGGTCATCAGCCTGTTTTTGTTTGACCTCCTTTGTACTGTCTAAACCTGATCTATGTTCTTCTAGCGATTGTGCATCAAGAATTGGACACAGAACTCCATGCGATGCCCCGCCAGTGTTACATTTAGTGGAAAACTTGCAATACCACTTCCTGTCCATACCAAAATCATACTAGTCATTCCGTCTGCCTCATCAAATTGCATTGCTACCTTTCTGTTCATCAGTTGTGATGACCCTGCTGTCACTTTTCTAGTTATTTTGTTGTCACCTTCTCTCCCCTAGTTGGTATGTTGACACACGAACATATGAATATATGAATCAGCTAGCAGATACAGGCTTCATGGTCTATCAAGTCTACTCAAGTATGTAGCTAGCACCCCTAGATTGCAGTTGCCCCATCCCCCCTTCTCACCTTCAGGATATTCTCAGCACTACTTATCCAGATTCCCCCTACCCATGTTCTGTCCCATGCCATTTTGAAACTACCTACTGTCTTGCACAATACCACCTCCTTTGGTGGGGCATTCCATTCTGACACCACCCTGTCAATTAAACAATGTCTCCTCATCTCCCTGCTAAACCTGTCCCCTTCTAATCTTAGCCCATGCCCTCTTGTGACCCTACCATTCCTTAGCCTAAATAACCCTTCATTGCCAGATTTATTGATCTCCTTCAGGTACTTAAAAGTTTCAGCCAAATGCCCCCTATCCTTCCATTCCTTCAGGGAGTACAATCTCTGATACCTCAGTCTGTCCTCATATGATTTGCCTTCCTTCCCTCGTATCATTTTTGTCCCCTTATGCTGCAAACTCTCTAGCAGTCTAATATCCTTATTCAGGTATGGATGCCAACACTGCACACGGTACTCCAAGTGCGGCCTGACCAGAGATCTGTCTATGGGCAGGATCAGTTCATTATGTCTGGGTGAGAATCCCCTTGTAATACACCACAGCATCCCGTTAGCCTTAGCAGCAGCTTTCCTGCACTGAGCAGAGTTGTTCATGCTTTCCATTACCATGAACCCTAAGTCCATCTTCTCCTCTGTCACCCCCAGTCACATCCCACTCAATATTCCCTCCTCGTGTTCTCAAGAAATGACACCAGTACTCCTTCAGTGTCGCCTCCATAAGTTTACCCATCATGGAAGTTGGACTGACAGATCTGTGGTTACCTGGCTTATCTCTTTGGCCACTCTTGTGTATAGGCACTACATGGGCCATCTTCCAGTCTTGTGACATGTATCCCGTGTCCTGGGAGATGTTGAGCAGGTCCACCCAGTGGCCTGGCCAACACCTCCTCTGTGTTCATTAGCACCCTGGGGTGAATGCCATCATGACCTAGGACCTTGTCCACCCTTAGTGTTTTCAGACCTCTATAATCCTACTCTCTGCAATCATCCCATCAGTCATCCCTTCTTCCACTGATCCCACCTTCCCAGTCCATTGAGATAGTGGATCATCCTTATCCTGGGTGAACACAGAGCAGAAGTACTCATTCAGATAATTTGCTTGCTCTGCTCCCTTTTACAACCATTTTCCATCCCACCTGATCCATACTATTTGTCCTGAACTTACTTTTTATCTTCACATATCTAAAAGTATTTCTCCTCTTTCCCAATGCCCTGATCCAGCCTTAGCTCCCTGGAGGCCATTGCTTCCCTTAAGAGCTTGGTTACTAACTTGGACCAGCTCACATACACTTCACTGTCCTTCCCTCCCAGTCATCTTTAACTCTCTGATAGACTCTTTTCCTCACCCCTCCAATACCTTCCTGTTTAGTCAATATTGCATTTTATGAATATTATCTCAAAGTATGTTAAAACCAAGTATCTTTATTTTTTCTTTTAGTTGTTTTGGTTGTTTACTGTGCATTCTTTTACTACCTCTGTATGTATGTTGACCCTCATCCGTTGACGTGGAACCTTTGTAAATGAGCAGTTTCTGCTCAAAGGTATTTGTAATCTGAGAATTTAATAAATAAATAAATAAAATAAATATTGCTTCTTAGTTCTACTCATCTTGCTTAGAGACCTGGTGCAGGCCTCAGTATCCTCTTTCAGGCCAAGGATAATGATTTCATAATTTTGTTGTGCATTCATCTCTGACCTAATCTCCTCCAGTTGCCCTTTCAGTTTTTCCTGCATCCTGCCAAAGTCCACCTGCCTGAGGTCCACCACCATTGTTTCTGATCCTTCAGACTCCCTACCCAAACTGAGCGTGAACCACACTGATTTGTGGTCACTCTAAGCTAGTGGGTCCTCCACCCTTAGTTCCCTCACTGCCTCACCACTCAATAGTATCAGATCCGGTGTATTACCTAGCCAAGTTTGCATGTTGACTATAAAATGCCACCCCCTCTCCATCTCTCTCCTTTCTGTAAATTCTATGACCTGGGATTGCCACATTCCACTCCTGGTGTTGGGTGACCTAAATCTCTGTGATGACTGTTACATCCACCCCATCCCTTCAGCTAAGAGAACCTGGAGCTCATATGTTTTGTTACCCAGGGCCTTCACATTCAGGGAGACCACCCTCCACCCACATCCATCCTTCCCTCCACACCATTCCCGCTTGACCTCCTCCCCCCCATGGCCCACTCTCATTTCAGTCGCTGTAGTCCATGGGGGTTGGTGCATGTGTCTTTCTGGTGACTGAGCATACTAGTTACACACTTGCCTCCCCTTCCCTGTGCAATGTGTGTATAGTTGTGCACTGTTTAACATTGAAGCCTAGATGGCATACTTTTCACTATTTTGCCAGTTTTCTCAGTTAGTTCATCATTCTGTGTATATCCCCTCCAGTTTGTCCACTGTGTTGCAGTTTTTTAGTTTCCTCTGCAAACAAGCATACTTTCCGTTACAACCCTTCACTGATGTCCTCCTCCCCCCTCAACCTGAAAAAGCCCATCTGATCATATCTTGTTTATTCAATCAAATCTCCTCTATCTTTCCTCTCCTTCAGGGAGTACATGTTCAGCTCCCATGGTCTGCTTTCTTATTGTAAGTCCCCCAGGCACTTGATCATCATTGTTGCCCAGCACTGCACCCCTTCCTGTAAGTTCATCCCTTGGTAAGCAGCTCTGCTCACAACAGTGCGGCAACAAGGGCACCTGCAAAAATAGCATCTGACAAAAAGGTACAGCATTCATATGGTAGCAGTCCTCATGCACACCTAGGACAGCTACCAGGAATTCAACACAAAACTGCTGTAATTCTGTTTTTACATGATGCTCTGCCCCTTCCTCCACAATGCAGGGGGTGGAGAGACTGCACTCCACTCTCCCCACCCCCGTTACTAAAATAATTTTGAAACTTGAGATGGTTGGGGAATTTTGAGATTCGACTTACTAAAATCATGAACACACATCTCACAGACAAAAATCTCGGAGACCAGGAACAGGGCCCTGATCTCTGGATCAATGCTAGCCAAGCTGCTGTATGCCCTAACTCTATCCGTCATGGCATCAATTTGGACAGGTAATACTTTTTTTACTCTAATATCATGCTGACCTTCTATCATATTTGTAGCCATCCTCTGGCACTTCACCAGCATGTCAATCCCCTTTTTGTGATGTGTTCACCAGTTCAGAACTCCATGCTCTTTCTAATGAATTCCACATTGGTAGTATTACCATATCAGTCCTACTGCTGACCCCGCATACTATGCATTACTTCATCTTTCTGGTACTTGCTTATATTCCTTGAATTCTGTTGTTACTTAATCTCATCTGAGACTCATGATTTTATGATTTCTTTTTTTTCCAGAACCTCATTAGCAGGATGAATCATGAGAGGCTGGTTCAAATCACAATTCACCTTGTTCAAAGCCATCCTGGTGGAATTTTTGATCTTCTTAATGGTTCTGCATCTCTCCCACCAAGTGTGTTTGGATCACTATCATGGTGAGTTTGCGGACATTGTCAAGAGATGCCTAGGCTGATTGAGCATGTCTGTTGGGGCAAAACAGCTGAGGATTGTGTGAGTCTCACACAAATCATGGAACTTCTATGTCTCAATGTTCCTATTTTGACTCTAGCAGCCAGGTACCGAAATGATGCGTTTGGTCTCATAATGTACATGCCAGATAATTTTAATAACAAAATGAGGTATACTGCCTATAAGCAGTTCATATTATGGCAATATGGGAGACCTGGATCTGGGAACAGGAGGGTAATACCCTCTTGTTGTATGTGGAGAGTCAGGGATACATTCCCTGATCCTTTTGGTTTATAATATGTCAGTTTCTTACCTTATAATCTTGGTTGAATGCTTATTATTATGGACATATGAGATCAAACACATCAATGTATTTAGGTGAGACACTGATTTAATACTGAATTCTGATATTCAATGACTTCTTTCATGTATTTAATTGAATTGATATGTAGACGCTAAGCTTACATATGTTTTTGGATATTTTTAATACATTAAAATGACATCAGTATGTTAGACAAATATGTTACTGTCAAGATGTGTTCTTACTACTACTGCACTCTACATCTATATGCATATTTGTGAATATACACTCAGTTATCTCAAGTGACATAACGTCTCCTCAGTGTTTATGATGGCAATATTAGACAGATTGTTTCTAAGTTTCACTTTGGTACGTTTATTAAAGTGTTACATATTTGTGGTCATAGGTATTTATTTGTTGTAGGAATACATTATTTACTGAAATACATATTCAAAAAAAGTGTTATGTGCTGTAGTGTGACTATCACTATTGCTATTACAGTTGTTTGCATATTTTGAAATGCATGTGTCATTAATTTCTAGTAACAGAATGTTTTCAAACCATACTAATTTATCTAGAATCATTTTTTGAATTGTCATTAATCAACTCATAAAGAAAACATCAATGCATGTTGTATAATTATTCAATTCATAATGTATTGAAATATTCTTATATCAGAAACATGAGCAGTTCAAGAAAGTATGTGGTGCCTATGAAAACATACTGAATTGTAATGTGTTGAACACTAACTGAATAAAACAGTTAAACCATTAAAAATTCTACCTATAATATCTAATCTGAATAACTTTGCATTCATTTAAACCTGCATTTAAGATAAAGACTAAATACCAACTGTAATTAATGAAGATACAGTGTGTCATTTATTTAATTGATTTTGCAAATAACAATCAGCATTGTCTAGCAGATTAAATCACTAAATGTTCTATTTCTATAGCTATACTCTATTTTATGGACTGGTAATAAATGATGACAACAGAACAAGCAAGATCTGGCAATTAACTCTGGCCTCATTATCATAAGTACTTGAAAATGTTATCCATGTACGTCATGGTAGGATTTAGGATACAAAGTTATTGGGTATTTAGGGAGATGCAGATACAACGAGTGACCCAATATATCCCTGCTATGTCACAGCAGTCCGCGCTGGGGTGATCTTTACACCTACAACATAGCGGGATGAGATGGATAGCTGTGGTGGGAAACAAATTCAAGAGATGACAACAAAAAATGTCTAATAAAGTTAGCGACTGATCATACCAGATTCAGTATGTTTGCAGGCCCTAGTTCTGATCATTGAGAAGACTAACTGAAATCCTGATGGCATTTCAGCTGTGATCTAGCCACCACAAAACAGTGAGGTTTATGGCAGGCTGCTTATCAATATTGGTAGTTTGGGCATGAGTAACAATGTGTTAAACAGTGTTAAGAACTTACCAATGGACAGTAAGAAAAGGGAGGTGGTACATGGGATCAAATGCCAGCAAGATAACATCATGTGGTAAGATAACATTTTCCACATCTACTGAACTCTCCACATGGTAGATGAACAGATGAAGAGGCAATGCGATGGTCCACAATTGGAAATGATAACCAACATTATCTGTATTGGTCTGTGAGATAGTGATGGCATACGTCCTTCCTGGGGCATGCATGCTGACCATGGTGACTGGGTAAGAACATGGAGGCATTGCAGAAAGAAAGAATACTGGCACACTTGTAATCCAATGGTGCTCTGGATACCAGGTTAAATTGTATTCAGGAAATGGTGGTTGTGTAAGACAAATCTTATACAATGATAGCCTGTGCATGGGGCAAAATGTAGTAAACTGGGTAAAGGGAAGGGTGCCTGCAGCTAAGACAATCCCATTGTACCAATTACATTCAGAATTGATGATGTAACAAAAATGATCAATAACATATCTCGAATTACAAATGCAAAATATTCAGTAACTCTATGGTATAAATGGAATAATAATTAATACACAATAATCATGATATTATGGACAACATGTTAATGAAGAAAAATACTACAAAGACTTAAAAAATTATACCAGAAGTAGTGACAGCCAATCAGATTGGCGAATGCAAAAGATAAAAATTATAAAATAAATTTGGTGACAATCAGACGGAGTTAACATGTTACACTAAAAGTTGATCATCTTTTAGTGTAACATGTTAAGCAGATCCAATTGTCTGATTGTCATCAGAATTATTTTATTAATGTCACTTTTTTGCATTCGAGCAATCTGATTAGCTGTCACAACTTCTGGATCATTATTTATGTCTTTTGTAGTATTTTTATTCATTAACATGTTGTCCATAATATCATGTTGTGTATTAATTATTATTCATTTCATACAATTGAGTTACTGAATATTTTTATATTTCTAATTCAAGCTCTGTGATTGGTCATTTTTTTACATCATAACATTTTAATTTAATTAGTATAAAAGGATTGTTGTAGCTGCAGGTATCACCCGAATGAATCTTTAATGGCAAAGTGCCGGGGAACCTGCAAGCAGATATTTTTGTTGATCCTTCCATTGTTTTGTTTATACATGTATGGGTTGCAGCTTGCAGAATGCCATGTCCAGTTATGGTCACATTCTGCAACAAAATAAGTCAATTCTGTAGATAGAAAGGTTAAAATTGTTTGTCTCAAAGGGTATGCAATACAATATAAAGTAGTCCTGAACAAATAGTACGACATTTGTATTCCATAAATGTGACTTATGCTTGGTACTTGTATAGGCTCTTATTTATCAATCACACTGTTATACTCATAAGTCCCCTTTTTTCTTCTGAGATACCAGTTCCTTCACATCTGGTGGTGCTACTTGTGCAACAGACTTCTTAATTGTCTTTGGGTTAAATATTTCAACTGGACATGACTTAAGCAGTGAGATGGTGTCCTCCATACGTCTCAGAACTACATCTTGAATTATTTCAGTTATGTAGCTGTAATTCTTGCCTTCCTTCACTGGCACTGCTGACCACTGTTTGGACCGCTTTGAAAAGTGTTGCATATACCTGAAACAGATAGTGAAATAAATGCTTGGAAACAGTAATATCTTTCAAGCATAAGTTATGATGTATGGCACTATGCCGTATGCAACAACTCCTTGTGTAATGACACTTGGGTCACATGCATGTGTCTTGTGCAAGAACAGCAAAACAAATCAGCACTGTTCCATCACAATACAAAGACTATTGGTGACAGCATTACACCAAAATGAGTGTCAGAGTTGGACATCTGTATAATGCGTGATGGTGTATTATATACAATGAGCTTTTGCTGTACAGAATAGCATATTTCTATATAAAATTATTTGTAGTTCAGAGAAATGTTGTACTAGTCACAAGGAAATACCTGAGTCTCAATATATTCATTTGAAATTAGTAGCTATTACTAGGATGATTGTGCCAAAGGGTATGTTACTTATTAACCCATGTCCAAATATAGTTGCTGAGAGGTTTGACTCTGTGATAGGAATTTACCATTTGCGGGAATGCAATCAAGAAGTGTATAAAGTCCAAGTTGAGGCATTCCTGGAATAGAATGGAATTGGGTGTGTGTTGGGGGGATGGCTGGTGTTCTACACTCTCAACAGTATGATTGAGACTTCTCAGTAGCCAGGACTGATGAGTAGTGTCTGAACTGCAGATGTGGTGTATGTAGGCACATCAGATTATGCAGGAACCCATGGTGGGTTTCAGGTTGACGTCCCTTACTGTTGGAACAATAGTGGGGGAAACAGAATCACATAGTAAATAATGTTATGACAGGAGATGGGCTAACAATGTACACCTTTTTGTCAAGGGCATAATACTGTTTTTTAAAAAGGTGATGAACAATGAAAGACCAGACATTTACTGAATAGCTCATGGTTGTTTTGATTCGCTTGCTCCACGCTGGTTTCCTGTAACTATGAGGTAAAGAATCATGTACTATAAATAAAAATCATACATGTGAAACCCCACCCTCTCTACAGAATTTTTCTCATTTACAACTACCCTCATTCTACTGTCTGTTAGTAAGTTCATCACATTTTACCACCTCTTGCCTCATGAGCAGACAACCCATAGTGTTAACCAGATTAGTATGTGATAAGGTATCAGAGTTCTTGCAGAACTAATTGTAGCATATTTCTACCCTTCCCCCTTCATTTTACTAGCGTCATCACCCAGTCAAATAAATATATCAGATTCGTCATTGGTGGGGGATGATTATACAATGACTTTAAAAATACCGCATGCTGATTGGCTTGCTGGCATGATTTACAATGTGCAAATCATAGTATGACCCTCACGGGAAGATGTGCCAGCCAGCTATTTCAAAAACTGTTTTTCTTTGTTTTAATCACAAAAAACAAGGAGACATTGTATAATCACAATATCCACTTAATTGTGTGGGTGATGCCAGGATTTACTCACTTCTGGTTTGTTTTTCACTCAGCCAGTGCCTCATGAAAAAACATACTGGGTGGGTAAAATCCTGCATTACCTACACCTCTCGTTGTATATCACTATATATACCTGCATTACAGGTCAACTCAACTTGCATCCTATTGACCTTCTACCTCAACCTTGAAAGGTGCCAAAAGAAAGTGCAGATGCACAACCACTAGTACTGTATGTCTGTTTTGAGTCTGCAACTCTATTATACGATAGCAATATCAGCAAATGTATGAACTCACACTATTTCTCCTGCTTTGTTCCTCTTGTAGTCTCTGAACAGGTGCTTGTTGTAGTTGATTGCCACAAGTTTATTTCTTGCTTCATAGGCTTCATAACTGAATGGAAATACAGATCTGATTAATATACAGTTCATAAAACAATATGGAATTGATCCAGATTTTAGGACACAATGTTGCTTGTCATCTCACTACAACACAACCAATACACAATCATAAACAGAGTTACCAAATACTAAAGTAAAACTTATTTCTATCACTAACCAATATAGCAACAACATAATCGTGCACTGGGTAGAATGGGAAGTATAGGGTGGTAATTTGACCAAAGACTCTCCTTCATTGAACATATCGAAGACTTGCTAAAATGACTTCAGCAAAGGCTTGGCATGTTTTTTAGAATGAACCAATTTCTCACCAGAGATGCCAAGAAATAACTGGTCTAATCCATTTTCCTATCATTGGTTGATTACGCTGATATCCTCTACAGCCAATGCCCCAACCCTTACATGGCTAAACTGGACACACTCTACCATCTAGCACTGAGGTTTATAATGGGACTTCCCTTTGACATGCATCACTGCACCCTATATGCGGCAGTGGGGTGGACATCACTAAAGTTCAGGCGCCACAGAAATGCCGCTCTCTGGACTATAGAGCCATCTCTAATAAGCTACCTTACTATATCTCCTGCTGTCTTCCCCTGAGTATAATTGGGAAATACGCATTAAGAAGTTACTTAGCTATTACACTTAAAGTACCCAAAGCAAAATCCCGCTTCGGCAGGGTAGCCATAAGCTTCGTGCTACCTACCTTATGGAACGATCTACAAAAAACCCTCAAATTAAGCACTCTAGTCAGTATAAATGCCTTCAAGATGCTTTATTTCCATACAATCAGAGAAGTATGTAACTGCTTCACCCACTCAGACCCAGTACCGGTGTCTGCACTGGTATATAGCCACGCCTATACCCAATTTTAAGTACTGACCCCCCAGCTTGCTCCTCACAAGCCTAATTGTTCTCTCTCTTATCCCCCTGTCTTATCAACACTAGGCCCATCCATCCCCTTATCCTTCCTTTCCCAACCTCAGATAGGAGCTCACTACCCTGGGTTGTGACATCCTACCATGCCCCGTACTTTATAGCATTCAATCCTGGGGCTCACACATACTCCTTTTCTCCATCCACCTTCTCTACATCCCATTTTACCAACTCCTCTGTGCACCATGCCCTCCTAGCCTTTCTCCCCTACCTCCCTTCCTTCCCCCACCTTTGCCTCTACCTGGTGTATATTTTATTTTATTTTTTCTTCCATTACTTCTCCTGCAACCTTAGATAACCTGCTTTATCTTCCTATACACACTTCTATGTATGTAAATACCCTGTAATCTGTACAATATCTGTATAATTCTATGTACATATGAACTTCTTTTTCTTCCTCTCTGTAAACAGTATTATCTGCATTGCCTTGTAAATACCTGTGTTGACCTGTATATACAATTGTTCATGCTCCACCCAGATCCATCTTGCAAATGAGCTTCTGCTCAATGATGAATGCCTGGTTAAATAAAGACTTGATTGACTTGATAATTCATCCTGGGTGCATTGTGCAATGAAATGAAGCTGATGGATGGTGGAATAGGGAGAGTTTAGCAATGTGTGAAATTGACCAGGACCATAGTGAGCACTGTTATGGCACCTGATTAAGAGATGCCATGATTCAATGTCATGCATAGGGAGGCAACATATTACATATGGGTAGAATGACTAGTAGAAGGTGGGATGTGCTGATGCCACTCTACAAATGCATGGTGAGGCTCCACCAGGAGTACGGGGTTCAGTTCTGGAGGGTCTCACCTACGAACAGATATAGATATAGATGTCATGGAAATAGAAAAGAGAAGGGCCACCAAGATGGTGCATGGGCTAAGTGGGAAGCCACTGGACAAACACAAGGGGTTGATCAGGGAGTGGATAGTAGAGTCTATGGGAGAGGGTGTCAGGTAAAGAAGGGGGAATGGGTTGACTTGATGGTCCAAGAAGGAAATTTTTAGCAGACACATTCCTGTGAATTAATGAATCTCAAAAATCAAGTCGCCATTGATTTCAGTATATGATTGTTTTTTGCTCATAATCTTTCAATTTTGTTACTTACGAGTAAGAGAAACATTTAGATGTATACATTAGTATGTGATTATTGAAATTCTCCAGTTCACTTGTTGTTGATCTGGAATTGCATATTACAAAAAGAAGTAAATACATAACCAACTAGTTACTATATTACCAGTGTTATGTTGCAGAGAAACATAACAACTGTTGACATGGAATGAATTCCTGCCACCTATCAAATGCAATAAATTTGAACTGAAATATATTTCATTATACCGTATGTGACAGGCTACATGTTATATGGTATCTTTAAATCACTGATCAACATGTCACAGTACTTTTCAATATATAATCCCATTATTCATTAATCCCTGATTATACACTTTGCCAAAATTGTTTGTACATGTCTTTGTAAATACTTCTTTGTATATAAATGCCTTTCAGTTCTTAGTTACTCCACTATTGTGAATAGCATTATCTGTAATTCTGTTGTACAATCTCTGTATCTTGTGTCAATGCTGATATTTCAATGTTGTGTTTTTTGTATTTGTACTCATTCCCCCGGGTCTCACATGAAAATTAGCTCCTGCTTATGGTGTCTTTCCTGGTCATCAACTTTTAAATAAACATAAATAACAAAAGAAACTTATTCAAGAACACATTTTCAGTCCCACAGGCCCCTTTACCTGTTGGTATATCATAGGACTTTTCAAGTGTGAGAATATTGAATTTATGTGTTTCTGTATTGATGGTAATAGTGATCAATCAAAATTGTGCACTGCTCCTTTAAGACTGTGCTTTAAATTGATTGCCACTACACCTGTGAGACACTTCCTGAAGAGGCTACTGCAAAACCAGTAGAAGTCAGTGGGGCCCTGCCTTGCTCTCCCAGTCTATGCTATCAGCATTTATGAGGTTTGGACCATTTGTTTACTGCTGTATTATTAAACTGCTTACTTTCTTTGCATCTATTTTGTTTAGTGGCCTTGTTTGATGGTGGGAAGTGCTTGATTTTGATATATAAATATTGTAGGGCTTACCAAGGGTAAAAGGTGCCAGTCAGCCAATGAGAAGTCATGCATTTCCATAACCATTGTATAATCTAAATAAAACCATAAAGATAAAAAGTAAGACACAGATATGCCACGTGCAACATTTAAGCAATATACCATGATATGGTGTTGGTATATCAGGGATTTAGCACACCTGGTGTGGTTCAGTCATGGGGCCACAGACAGGGTGACTTAACCACACCAGAAGTAATAAATCCCTCCATATACTAACACCCTGGAGTGGTATATTGTTACTATGCAATGTTTAACTTCATTTGTTTCATGACATATAAAGAGAAACTTAAATTTATATATTGTTTATTGATTTTTAATAAAATATTCTTCCTTGCTAGGTTAAACAGTTCAACTGGAGCCAGAGTACTATTAAGATTGTGTCAGCTAAGAGTCGTTAGGAAAGTAAGACAATCCGGATGTGAGAAATAAAACTGTATTTTGACAAGAAAGTGTTGCAAACCACATCACTGAAACATTAACCAATACCTGGCATGTAAGTACGATAGTTTCCTTTTGATTCATGGCTCATAAACCACATCTTGTAATGCCCAATGAGGTGATGAATCAAGTTCTAACCATGACTTGTCTTCAGGTGATTCCATAGGTTCATGGCTACAGCCACGAAAGTCACCTGGGTACAAAATGTCCCAGATATGTTGGTCAACTATGTGATGTATCACTCCTCTCCATGTTGACTTGGTAATGAAACAGACAGTGTTATTAAAAGAAAATACAAATTAAGCACTTACATTTATAGCTCAATTAAACTTGCAACATCTATGGTATATTAAAAATAAAAGATTTATTGGGTTCAAATTACATATAATATCACCAGTTAATAGTGTGGCAGAATGATGTCATCAAGAGTCTAAAACCACATCACGTGGTACAGTATGTTTTAGCCATGTGGTCAACAAATTTTAATGTGATGCTTTATCTCATTTAAGCAATAAGACTTGACAGTGTACGCATTATGGAGTGTTAGCAGTTCACCTTGGGTGGGTTGAAGCATGAGGCATAGCTGTGTGCTTCCAACATCCAAAGTAGGGCCATTATCACATTATAACACTACCACTGTAGTGCCTTATAGTGTATAGTAGAACATTGTTCTGTATAGAAATCCATCCATTTCAAAATGCTGTTCTAACACAGTTCAAAGATCATGGAATGTGATTGAACCTATATGTGGTAGAACAGCATTCCAGAACCTCTAGAGACAGCACAGGTCAGTTTCATTGTGAAAGAGAAAAAAAAACACAATACACACATTTCACAAAATAACATAAGTATAAAATATTCAGGATGAGCAACTTTATGCACAACCAGTGTGTTCTGCAGCCTCGGGGTTCTGATTCCCATGGACCTCTTGAGCTTTGCTCAAGGTCTGAAGGAATCAGAACCCCTCGTGAAAACAAACTGGTTGTGTACAGACAACCAGTATTCTCTATATTGTGATTATGAAATGTGTTATTTACAGTAAATTTATACATTTATTTTAGATGTATTAGTTGTTACTGAGCCATTATGCTTTGGTAACAGCACAGTTGAAAGCAGCACTCGTAGAACCTGAAATCAAGATTATTTAGGCCCATTTTATAACTAAATTAGTCAATGTCAGATGATTATTTTTTATTTTAGATTTACCAATGTTTGAGAAAACAAGTGTAGATTAATAACAATTCTCAAAGGTGTTGGAATGTAAATGACCAATAGCTTTGAGCTGCAAATCTGGAGACCTGGGTTTGAATCCCACAGCCCCCACTTGCATACTGTGTGACCCTGAGCAAGTCACTTAACTTCCCTGCACTCCCAGGTTGCACCTGTAAACAAGCTTTCAGCTTAGTGTGTCTCTCCTGGTTAAACAATTGAAAAAAAAAATTAAAAAAAAAGTAGCAATGCACAGGCGCAAGCGGATTTATGCTTTTCAAGTATTGCCTCAAATGGAAAAATAACCATAAGAAGTGCATTAACTCCACATGATCACTGTACTTTATTTGAAGGTCATATAAAAAAAATATTGTTGAAATTACCCATAATCTCTCAATTTTGTCATCGCAGTTAACACAGCAAAGCCAGAAATGGTTCACAGTGTCACGTATCCAAGCCCTCAGAGGTTGATTTGTACTGTAGGCTGCTGCCTGTACAAAGTGAACACACACATGTAAGTAAGCTCATGTTCCACATTGATGAAACATAGAAACATAGACTTTGACGGCAGATAAGGACTGCTTGACCCACCTAGTCTGCCCATTTCCCTACCAAGAGGATAAGCTGCAGATCCTATTTAACCAACAGCCTATTTCTTCCTACCCCCCACAAAAATTGCCTTATGTCTGTCCCATGCATTCTTGAATTCTCCCACGGTTTTAGACCCCACAACCTCCTCAGGAAGGCTGTTCCATGCATCCACCACCCTCTCTATGAAAAAATACTTCCTGACATTGCCCCTAAGCCGTCTCCCCTCTATCTTCAAATTGTGTCCCCTTGTTTTTGCACATCTCTTTTTCTGAAAAATGCTACCCTCTTGGACTTTGTTGACTCCACTGAGGTACTTAATCATTTCTATCATGTCCTCCCCTCTCCTTTCTTTCCTCAAGGGTATACATATTAAGCTTCTTTAGTCTCTCCTCATATGGCTTCTCTTGCAGACCCTGCACCATTTTAGTTGTCCTCCTCTGAACTGCCTCATCCTGTCTATGTCCTTGTGGAGATGGGGTCTCCAGAACAGGACGCAGTACTCCAGATGGGGTCTCACCAACTGTCTGTACAGGGGGATAACAACTTCCTGTTTTCTGCTGGTGATGCCTCTCCCTATACATCCCAGTATCCCCCCAGCCCTCCCTACCACCTTCTAACATTGCTTGCCAACCTTAAGGTCATCTGATA
Source organism: Neoceratodus forsteri (assembly GCA_016271365.2). Taxonomy (NCBI): domain Eukaryota; kingdom Metazoa; phylum Chordata; order Ceratodontiformes; family Ceratodontidae; genus Neoceratodus; species Neoceratodus forsteri. The sequence continues at coordinate 733,799,073 of CM057453.1, forward strand.
TGATTATCCCGAGGTCCCTTTCCATTTTTGTTGTTGTTACTATCTCCCCCCATTGTGTAATCTTCCCCTGGGTTTTTATTTCCCAGGTGCATTATTTTGCACTTCTTTGCATTGAATCCAAACTGCCATACTTCTGACCATTCCTCCAACCTTGCCAAGTCCCTTCTCGTCCTTTCCACGCCTCCTTGTGTATCAACCCTGTTGCAGATCTTTGTGTCATCTGCAAAGAGGCATACTTTTCCTTCCAGTGCCTCTGCAATGTCACTTATAAAGACATTAAAAATGACTGAACCCAGTACTGAACCCTGCAGTACCCCACTAGTAACCCCTCTTTCTTCAGAGTGGACTTCATTTACAATTACCTTCTGTCTCATGTTGTCCAGCCAATGTTTTACCCAGGCTACCACCCTGGGACCCACTCCCAGGTTGGTTAATTTGACTATTAATCTTTTGTGTGGGACTGTGTCAAATGCCTTGCTAAAGTCTAGGTAGGCCATGTCCACAGCCCCTCCCTGGTCTACTACTTTGGACACCCAGTCAAAGAAATCAATTAGATTTGTCTGACATGACCTTCCCACTGTGAACCTATGCTGCCTTGGGTCCTGTGTCCCACTTCCCTCTAGGTACTCAACAATTCTTTCCTTTAGAAATGATTCCATCACTTTCCCTACCACAGAGGTCAAACTGACAGGTCTGTAGTTTCCTGCCTCTCTCTTGCTCCCACTTTTGTGAAGGGGAATCACATCTGCCTTCCTCCAGTCCTCAGGTACCACACCATGATTTGTTAAAAAGGTTAGTCAGCGGTGTCACTAGTTATCCCCTTAATTCTTTTAGAATTCTGGGGTGAATTCCATCTGGCTCCATTGCTTTGTCCACCTTCAGTTTTAGGACTTCTTTCAGAACCGTTTCTTCAGTGAAAGGACTGGGATCTACCCCCTATCCAGAGTGCTTCTGTTAATTGGATTACCTCCCCTCCTCCTCTTTTGTGAATACTGAACAGAAGTATTCATTCAGTATCCCTACTTTTCACTGTCCCTCTCTGCCCACCCACCGTCCATTCTTTTCAGCCTTACTATCCCTCCCTTTGTCTTTCTATGCTCCCTGATATACCTATAAAAGGTTTTATCCCCCTTCTTAACCAAGTTGGCTATCTTTTCCTCAGTTTGGGCCTTTGCTATTCTGACTACCCTCGCTGCTTCCTTCTGCCTTAACTGGTACAGTTCTCTGTCCTGCTCCTTCTGTGTTTCCTTATACTTCCTAAATGCTATCTTTTTCTCCCTAACCTTCACCACCACCTCTTTTGAGAACCATAGTGGCTTTTTCTTTCATTTTGATTTGTTTGTTTGCTTCACACAAAGGTTTGCTGCCTCTGTGATGGCAGTTTTGATATTTCCCCATTGTTGCACCACTCCTCCTTCTAGCCTGTTTGCTAGTGCTTTTCTAAGGCACTCTCCCATCTTGCCAAAGTCATCCCTCCTGAAGTCCAGAACCCTCACTTTTGTATGGCTTGACTCTGTAGCTGAGTTTATCATGAACCACACTGTTTGGTGGTCACTTGTTCCCAAATGGCTACCCACTTCTAGATCTGAGATCCTCTCATTGTCCCCATTTGAGAGTACGAGGTCTAAGATTGCTCCCTTATGAGTAGGTTCCAAAACTAACTGTCTGAGGCATGCCACCTGAAGGGCATTGAGAATGGTCTTGATTTTAAATGTCGCTGCAGCAAAGGTGCTCCAGTTAACATCTGGCATATTAAGGTCCCCCATCAACAGTATCTCCCCTTTCTCTGTCATCCTAAGTATGCCTTCTATCATATCCTTGTCCATTCCTTCCCCCTGACATGAGGGTCTGTATATAACCCCTGTGTGGATTGTGGTGCCATTTCCAGTCTCTAAGGTGACCCAGAGTGCCTCCTCTCCTCCCTATTTACTCTTTTATTCAGTTGCTTTATCCCTTCCCTTACACAGAGAGCTACTCTGCCCCCTCTTCTCCCCTCCCTGTCTCTTCTGTAGGTTGTGTACTCTGGTATGTTAACATCCCAGTTATGGTTCTCTTTGTATCATGTTTCTGTGACTGCTATGATATCCAGGCATCCCTCTTCCATCAAGGCCACCGGTTCAGGGAGCTTGTTGCCCAGACTATGGGTGTTGGTACTCATTACTTTCCATTTCTTGATGGCCTTACCCTTTTGTCCCATCCCTGTCCTTATTGTGTTTGTCACTTTCTCCATTTATCCTGTGCTTCTCCTATAAACATCTCTATGTTGGTGTCTACCTCACTAAGTACCCTGATATTTTGGGGTGGAGCTAGGATTCCCTGCTCCTCTCCAGTGCCTCCCCCCTTGGCTAGTTTAAATGCTTGCCAGTAAAACATTTAAATCTATCACCTAGGATCCTGGTTCACCTCTTGGAGAGATGTAGACCATCACACCAGTATAGGCCTGTGTCCCCCCAGGTGGATCCCCAGTCCCCAATGATGCCAAATCCCTAAGCTCTGTATCAGTTTTTCAACCACTGATTGAATCCCATGGTGTGGAGCATGCTAGCCTCACCCTTGCCATAGACATGCAGCACCTCTGAGAAGGTTACCATGCATGCTATTTGTCTAAGGCCCCTCCCCATCTCCACAAATGCTTTTTGCACTGCTCTGATCCTTTTCTTAGCCAGGTCATTTGTTCCTAGGTGGACAATGACATCCAGCTCCCTCACCTGTGCAGCTGCTCCTGTGATCCTGAGGATTCACTCCCTTTCCCTCCAAGCCATGGTGCCAGGCAGGCACCTTACCTCCCTCTCCCCTTCCTCCCCCAGTTCTACCTTCCTTAAAATGAAGTCCTCCACCAGGAGTTGTTTCCTTTCCCTGTGAGGTCCCATGCCACAATGCTGTGGACCTCCTTTGTGGAGGTTCCCAGCATCCTCCTTGGTCTCCACTATGTGTGCCTCCATAGAGGAATCACACTTTTCTAGAGCAGCATAGAAATTGTGGAGAGGCACAACTGGAGGGATGCATCTCTGTTCCACCACCCTCTCCCTCCCTGAGCCCACTGTGGTCCAACCGCTCCTCTTTCTTGGCAACCTCTGAGGCAATGGCAGTGACCCTGGTGGTCCCTGGTTGGGAGAGGAGGTCCCACAAATCCTGGCCAACTCAGCCTGGAGATGAACATCCTCCTCCCTTAGCCCAGAGAGGTGCCTGCAGATGGGACAACACCTCATCCTCCAGAACATCTCCTGGAAGACTGCTGCTCCACAGCCACTGCACCACTCCCATCATGTCTTATTTCTGGCCCCCTAACTCTTGTTTGGAATACTTACTCTTTCCTGTGCTTGTTTATTTTTTTCTCTCTCTATTTACTTACTGCCTGTCTGCCCTTGTAGCTCCTGATCTTCCTGTTCTGAGACAAGAAGTTCCTATATTTCTCAGTATTCTCCTTACTTGCTCAGAGTCAGACCTCCAGCAGCTGGGGGGCAGAGCTACTCTTGCCCTTCTAGTATGGTGAGTCTTGGTGGCTCTGTGATCATTCACTTCCTGGTCCCAAACAGGAAGTTCCTGTTGTCAGTCAAATCATGTGCCTATAAAGTAGAACTGCCTTTGGGTGGGGGTGGAGGGAGGAAGGAGGGCAATATAGTCCCAGTAGAAGTTTAGTTATACCAGCAGCTTCTTCCTCCTGGTGCTCTGCCAGAAGCTATCTAGGGCAGTGTTTAAATCTGGTTTTAACCTGGCTCCTTCTAGCTAAGCCACTCCCCCTACTTTGCAAATCTTTGTACACTTAGTTAATTTCACAGATAACAATTCCCTTCAGCCACCTGTGACAAGCACCTAGATAGCTCACCTACTTTGAAAATCTTTCTACATTTAGTTAATTTCACAGATAACAATTCCCTTCAGCCACCTGTAACAAGCACCTAGATAACTACACAGATAACAGATACACAGATAACAATTCACTTCAACTACCTCTGACAAACACACTAACTTTTTTTACCCTAAATTGAAGGTCCCCATACAAGAGTTCTACTTCTTAGTCCCAGTAGAGAAGTTTAGTTATACCAGCAGCTCCTTCCTTCTAGTGCTCTGCCAGAAGCTATCAAGGGTAGTGTTTAAATCTGGTTTTAACCTGGCTCCTTCTAGCTAAGCCACTCCCCCTACTTTGCAAATCTTTCTACACTTAGTTAATTTCAAAGATAGCAATTCCCTTCAGCCACCTGTGACAAGCACCTAGATAACTCCCCCACTTTGCAAATCTTTATACACTTAGTTAATTTCACAGATAATTCCTTTCAGCCACCTGTGACAAACACCTAAATAACTGCACAGATAACACAGATAACAGATACACAGATAACAATTCACTTCAACTAACTCTGACAAACACACTTTTTTTACCCTAAATTGAAGGTCACAGTACAAGAGTTCTAGTTCTTAGTCCCAGTAGAGAAGTTTAGTTCTACCAGCAGCTCCTTTCTCCTGGTTACGTAACTACTAACTGCCTGTGATCTGTTTAATACCCCAAGCTACAGCATAACATTAATGACAATTTTTCCCCATACATCAATCATTAAATGGTTTGAATTACCAATTAACTAAATAGTTGCATGTAGAGACAGCACTAACATGCAACAAATTTGCAAAGGTTGCATCCTTTCCCAAATCTTCTCCTCTTTCCTTTACACATTGTGTCCTAATCTGCACATTTGTGAACCACACAGCATTTTGAGTAGTGACAAGTCCAGCTATTTGATCTGAATCTGCACGTTTGTAAACCACACAGCATTTTGAGTGGTGACAAGTCTAGCTTCTTGATCTGCACTGTTCACACTCAAATAAATAGAACTTTTTATATGCCTGCCATATGTAATTAAATAGTCATGTACCTTACAGAAACATTTATTCACAGCTTTGCTGCCATGCCACACATCTAACTGATGAAAATTTCGGGAATGTCTTCTCTAAGATGACACATATAAGACTGATTGAATTATACTGAAACAGAACTACTGTACACTTATTACAACACATATTTGAGTATTCTGACAAGGTCAGATTAAGTCAAGAAAAGTAATATACATACTTATAAGAGATATGATCTGGGTATGAGCATCAGTAGTAACTTCTGACACTTTGATTCAACTTTTGCATGTTGTGTTGACTCCTCTCAAGTCTGATAGCCTCCATGTTTAGTGATTTTCCTTTAGCTTCTTACAAGGTGACTATCTGAACATCCAGTATTTGTTTGGATTGTTCTCCATGAATGTATAAGTTTGCCAGGACTATTATTTCTCCCATCACCGAGTAAGACTACAGGTTCATGTATATTAGATATGATGTCTTGCTGCATTTTGAACCAGTAATCAAAAACTGATGGGCACACATAGTTGCGCTGAATTGCACAAAATGCTGACTTTGATACAGGTAGCATGCTGATAAATTTCAGCATCAATTATATATGTTTGCATGATTATTTCAGGATAAAATAATTGCTGTTGAGAGCATAAAGTTACCAGTTGGTATTCTATGTAGAAGTTGCTGTGACCACCACTTCCTGAGTGTCCATCAGTACATGAAGCTGTCACATGCAGCGTGGTGCCAACCATCCAGGTATCAAGTGACATTTCATTGTCACAACACTTTTGTATGTATTTTAAAATGCCAATCTGCATAATTTCAATATGCATTCAATATATTGTGCACTCTGCATGTGCCACCGTTTGTGATTTTAGCATCATCTGATTCTGTGGCATCATCTGAGTCGTCACACCATCATCCTTATATTCATATAAGCTTCTCATTTGGTCATTGGTATCTTCATTTTCAATTGTAGTTTCCTGAAATCACTTTTCAAGAAGCTAGCCACATAAAAGAGCAAGCATTAACACAGATCTACATAGTTACATGACAAACTGATTGTAGAAAGCCACAGAGAGAAAATCAGAAAGTAAGTCAGTCAAATGAAAGCAAATACATCTCTAGATGAAACTAAATAGTTAAAACAGGCTGGCCAACTGTCTACAACAAGTGTAATCTGTGTCAGAAGGAACTGATTTCTAGTGACCATATTATTCCTTTCTTTATTTCCTCTTGAACAGGAATAGCATTAAGGCTGTTATCGGTTCTCAGAGCACCGACTAACTCAGCATGAGATATTTTTCAATGCTCTTTTCACAACATTTGTGCTACTGTTGTAAAGTATTATCACACAGTCAAAAGGTAATGATCTCTCTCTCTGCAGTAGGAATTTTACAGAGAACAACTAGCTATATGTTACCCAAAATTCATTGTACTGTGGAGGCAGTCCGATACTGGTTTCTATGTTGCGAAAAAAATTAAAAAGATAAAAAAATGTGGACTACAGTACCTTTCACTGCAAGGATAATATGAATCATCAGATTCATCAGGGTACTGCGTGATGTCACCCTCACTCAATGAATCATCATCATTACTTAATTTATGAAACAAAAGCATGATTATGAAAATCAAAACTAGGATACAAAGTACATTGTATCTGTAGTAAATTGATATATGCATGTAATCTAGTATAGGGTATATTACATGTCAATTTCTCCATCCATGGGCATAAGTTGCATGGACATTGGGATGGATACCATGTGCTTTTGCAGTGTGTGAAATTGTGGTTCAGGACTGTTTGCACTGCTTGCTGTTGTAGTGGTCTCTGTTTCATAGGTTTCATATATAAAGCCAAGCTAACAGACACAAGGTCCTTAAAAGCTTGCCAAATCCCAGAATTAGAAATGGAATTCCTTATTCTCGTAATACCTATCTAGACTATTCTTGAATTTGTTCATGTTAGAACTGCTTACAACATTTATTGGAAGATCATTCCATGATGCTACTATCTTCTGACTGTACCAAAATCTATGTTGGTTCTGGTTCCATTTCTTTCATAAAAGCTGTTTATTATGTCTCCTAGAACTGGTCCAACCCATATTATTCTGAATGCCAGTCTCTGTCATAAGTATGCCATCATCCAATAATCTGTAGGGCAGACATAGATCTCCCCTACGTCCCTTGAAATAGAGGGAGTATAAGTTGAGGGATGCCATTCTTTCTTTATAAGATCTATTTTTTAAACCATTCACCAATTTAGTTAATCTATGCTGTACACCTTCCAACAGGTTTATGTCCTCTCTATTTTGTGGTGACCAGACCTGTGCACAGTACTCCAGGTGGGGCCTAACCAAAGCATTATACAATGTAAGGAGTACATTTCATCCCTACTGGCTATATGTCTAAAAATATAGTTGAGGTTATGATTAGCTTTCTTTATCTGAGCTCTAATAGGATTTAAACTTGAGGTCATTTATAATAGTTATTCCCAAATCTCTTTCCTCATTAGTAACCTCAAGTGGTGTGTTAGCTAGTTTAGGACGTCTTTCCATTATTATTGCCAAAGTGCATGACCTTACATTTAGCAGTATTCAACACTAGTTTACTAACTGTCCATTCCAAGATCTCATCAAGGGCCTCTTGTAATGCTTTTGTGTATCCGTGTGAATTTACTACAGTCCCTATTCTACAATCATCAGCAAACTTGTATGGCCAGCTGTTTAGATTATTCACTTTCAATGAGGAAAACATATGGCTCTATGAAAATCAGAATATTCACATTTCAGACAACAGGATATAATCAGGTGTGATAACATGTCTCATCCAGTACAAAAAAAATAAAAATAAAACATGTACCATGTTGACTGACCTTTGGAGTTGTATCTGAATTGCAGTCTGAGGAATTACAGTTTGCACTGAAAGGAATTACAATAATGTATGCAGAATTATCAAAAAACATGTTAACGATTTTGATTTACTGCACACCAATCAAAAAATAACATTCTGAGAGCTGGTCACTAACCTGTAGTCAGCTATTAGGAAAAATGAAGTCTTCATCTTTTTTGTATTTTAGTTGCTCCCTGAGTTGATGCCATTTTTGATGTGTTTTTCCCAAATGGACCTGTGTTTGCCTGAACTGTCTTGCCCATTCAATTTTGTATTTTTTGGCCTCAGCAGGGTTCAGAACAGATGGTTGTCCTCTCCTTCTTTTAACTGTTATCTCCATGTCAGTACTAACATAAACCTGCTGTAACTTTACTACATATTGAACACTCAGTTATGTAAGTACATACATTTTGTGATGTTATGTAGTACTGCTGACATAACAAGATATTTTCTACAATTGGTGACATATACAAAGAATTACAAAAGCAGTATGCTTTACTGTTTTAGAGGCCGGACAATCAAGCATATGTAATAGTTGCTATGGCCACTAGTTCATTCATAACAAAATCATGCCTCCCCACCCTATCTCCTACATCGCCTTTAGAAAAACAGCATTACATAGAGGATAACAGATAGGGATTTATCAGTAACCACGCTGTAATCACTTCGAGATATTACTGTGACAATGTAAATCTCGAGAGTGATGCTCAAGATGTTTACAGTTGTCATGGTAACATCGAGAAGCTGTTTCAGTGAGGTTGCAGATAAATCCCCATCCATTATATTTTATAGTGTAAGGGCAAAAGCTGAAGATAACCCTTACATTGTAATGTTTCCTGTAGTGCCTCCCCAAATTAGGGCCAGTTCTCACTGCCGTGGCAGTTCCCTGTGTGCCAGCTTGTGTAAAGGACCTACGCATGCATAGATCCAATCTAGTTGTTATGGTATCGATATGACGTACTCAAGAGGGGTTAACAACCTCTTGATGTCACAGTGATATCATAACAACTACATAAGCTTGCCGAATGTGGACAATAATAAGGGCTACCCATACATTATGACTAAATAATGTATGGGAGATGCTTATTATTAACTTAAAGGACAAGTAAACAAGCTTTTCACAAATTTTTTTAATGAATCCACAGGCTTATAAAGGAGAGGCAGTTGTTTACATTCATACTGAAGCTGCATTTATTAAAGTAGGAGAAATACAGTGGCCGGCAGGGCAGCCAGGCCAGGGAAAACCCAAATAGTGTACAAGTCAGACTGTGTACCCAAAGCTGCATGCAAGCCTGGGTTGTGTGCCTGGTGGGTTCAGAGCCTGAGGGCTGAAATGTTGAAGAAGTGTTCTGTTACTCTTATCTGCATTACCAGGAATGTAGCCCTGTGGGGGTCCATCTATGCTTTGTTTGTTCAGTTTGGATGTGAATAAAAGCCACACTTTAGAATCCCATTCCAGGTATTGGACATTACAGTTATTGCTTCCTGTGTTCGGATTTACTTGGGTGCCCCTGTGCAAAGTAGTCAAACCTAGGCCCCTTGTGTCGAGTAACTTAGTCCTCCCCAAACCCAGTCCCCACCAGGTACTGCTGTCAGCTTCAATAGCATACCACCTGTTATTTGCAAAAATGCAGGGTGGGGCCTGCAAAATGGAGCACTGCTTTGGATTTTAATTTAGGAGGAAGGGTGCTCGGGCAAGGGTAGCATTTGGGCTATCCGGCAGTGTGTAACCCAGAAAGCTGAGCGATTTAACTAGTGTGTCGCTGTGTGCTGTGATACTTATGCTGCTGTTAAAATGTCAACTGTTTACCAAGGAGCAGTAAAGCTGAAAGAGTATACCCTTGTCATGCATCAAATGTTTACAGCGTTTTGTCAGCTTTTTAAAGAACTGTTGTGATAAAAGAAGTGTGGAAGACTAGAGATTGTCAACAGGAAAATTGTGCCCTGGATGTTGGAAATGCTTTTAAAGAACTGTTGTGATAAAGAAAGTGTGGAAGACTAGGGGTAGCAACAGGAAAATTGTGCCCTGGACATTGGAAATGCTTTTAAAGAAGTGTAGTGATAAAGAATGTGTGAAACTCTAGGGTAGCAACAGGAAAATTGTGCCCTGGACGTTGGAAATGCTTTTAAAGAACTGTGTGATAAAGAAAAGTGTGGAAGACTAGGAGTAGCAACAGGAAAATTGTCCCTGGACGTTGATGCTTTTGAGTAAACGAGACTCGCTGTGTGACTGGCCATGCTAAATGGCTGAAATGGGCTCCCTCCGTGTAGTCAGTTCGAAAAAAAAAATGGTTTCTGCAGTCTAAATTTGCCTGCTCAACAATTCATGAAGAGAAGAGCACTCGCAAGGGAAAAGAGGCTCATTTGCATGGCGTCGTGTGATTGGTGAGGCTGCAATCAGTCCCGCCCCCCCAGCCAGCTCTACAGTGACTGCCCAGCATTCGAGAGGGAGTGTGAGAGGAGTGCGTTTACTGGCTTAGTGGAGGAGCGTCACGGTGATTAAAAAGCACTGTAAAAGTAATAAAAATAGACTTTGCTGTTTAAAATCGGGCTCAACCCACATCTCGATCGACTGGATTGTGAGTGTGGTGATCGGAGAGATGATCGGCAGGACTGCCCACTTGCTTCCTTTTTGAGGCCTCCAAGACTAGCTGCAGGCCGTTTTTCCATAGCAGCAAACAGCTACTGATAACAGCATGTACCAAGAGTAAAAGTTGCTCAAACAGTGATTGTTTGCCAAAAGCCAGCTGAATATGTGTGCAGTAGTGTAGTCGCTTTGCAAATAAAGACTGTGTCAAGTTTTACCAGCTAGAGCAAGCCTGTTAAGCCATTGACTGTGAGCATAGTTATGGATTCAGCATCAGTTTAAAGTTTCAAAGCCAGAGAGAGAGACTGTGAGTTGTAGCAAAATGTGCAGCACTAGTTACAGGCAATCCTGTGCTTGAAATCCTGAGGCTTGAAGGACTGTGAGCTAAAGAAATGTATTCAGCAAGTGAAAAGTCCGTGGCAAATCATGTAAATGTGTTAGAAAAGAACAGTGCAAGTTTGTGCAGTTTTGTGCAAAGTTATCAGTAGTGTGTGTGTAAATGGGATGTGATGGCTTGACCCAGTTTCTGAATGCTGATGCACAGTAGTGCTGCCGCCGCCATTACAGGGTGGGGTAGTAAAGTAAACACAGCAGCACAGGAGCCATTTTAAAAGTAAAGAAAGTGTTCAGTGAAGTGGGACTTTCAGTAACAGTGAGCATTTGTTTGTTTTCCCTGCACTTATGGCCTAAGGACCAGCTCGCTATCCGAATGATGCCTGGGCTGCAGTAACAGCAGAAGTAAATAGGTTAAGGGACATTCAAAGGTGTTATTATGGAGGACAACTGCCTTCTCATGTGGCGATTCCTGGCTATCCAGTGCAAGTGTGTCAAATATGCTTAAATGCTAGAAGGGACATCTTCATGATACCTCACTGTTCTGGGTGCCTAGAGAAATATGGCTTGTATAAAGCACCCCAGATTCATTTGGCTCCCACATGGACAAGGTTCAGGAATCTGTGAGTGGCAACACGCAGCACCAGGCAGAGCCTGTTGAAGAAGGCCCTCGGGGTGTGGCACAAAGCTAGAGGTGCAGATTTGCAAACAGAACCATATGCTGATGTTTTGGATGCTGGATTGCAGAAGGATAATTCAGATAGACCATCAGTAGACCCCTGGAAGGCCAGCCCAAGTCTCATAGGAGAAGATGAGATGAGGGAGGCTTTTGAATGGGAGGTGTCGACCTCTGCGCTTAGTGATGAGTGGATAGTCTCAGGAGTGAGGACGACTGCTCACTTCTGGGCACAGATTCTCAGTGAGGAAGAAGATGAGGGGGAACCTATGTGGCCTTGTGAAAAAGGAACAGGTACACAGCCTCAAGCTCTTGCCTCGGAAGAATGCATGGAAGAGAGTGGTGATGCCACTGCCCTGGCTGTGCAAGAAGAAGAAGCCAGGGATCCGTTTTTCATCTTGTTGAGAATGTGTAGCTGGCAGAACCAAGATTGGCCACCCCCAAGCCAGGCCAGCGGTCTTAGGTTGACCAAAGCTAGTAAAGAGGAGAGAGACTGGTTCGTAGGAAGGTGAATGAAATCTATGGAATGTCCTTTCCTACCTTTCCTCGCAGAGTCTGGGAGGAGACTGAGAACAGCAGGAAATCCTGGATCTGGGTCGAAGCAATGAAATGTGTGCATCCTGGTGCAAACAAGCATGTCAGAAACAGACTGTTTCATGAAAAATACGCCCAGTGGAAAAGAGGCAGGACACTGTTTATGGACACTGTTCAAATAGTGGATGGAGAGGGACATGAAACCTTCTACAGTGTGAATTAAGTGCACCCAGATGGGGTAATAATTCAAGCTCCTGATCTCCGGTACTATTGGCCTCAATGCAAGGACCTCCCTGTAAATGTGCCCGTGCCTACCAGATGGAAAGCAGAACAGTGGTAGTCAATACTACCACACCAGCCATTGCAGTGCCTTTGTTGATCCACCAGTATGGACATCCAGGACTCAGATGCCCCACATCCATCAGTTCTACAGTGTACTGGCCTTTCCAGAATCCATCGACTGGCCCATCAGATGACTTCAGATCCAGAGAGGACACCAGCCCAGCTGTATCCTGATCCATCGTCTGGTAATCGGATGACGTCAGACCAGCTGTTTTCCTTTTGTTCCTGTTCTAAGGTTCCATCTCCAGAGATGACATCAACCCAGCAGTTCCCAGATGTGCCCTCCTGTAGTTCCCGGAAGATGTCCACCCAGCTGTATCAGAAGAATGCTGCCAGGGCGGTCTTGACAGAGAAGCAGGTGGGTGCTGATTTTCATTCTACAAGGGGCTGGTAAGTCCAAATTTTTCTATCCTTATGACATTGCAGTACACACCTACACTAGCAGACTCCAGAATGTGAACTGCCTCAAAGACTCTCCCTTTGGGATTTTGGCCTGCTAGAACTGTGCTTCACCAGGCTCCAGCCCAGGAGAGACTCTTTAATGGACTAGCCTTCGGGCACTGTGGTCACTAGATGGGACTTTTAGGGCACTCCATCCCCCCAAATGTGTATTGTAAATAATGTTATTGTTTTTCGTATATACTGTTTTTCTACCTTTTCTAAAAAATTCTTTTAGGGATTCTCCAGTGTTTTGATGGTAGGGGTTTAGGTAGACTGTGTATGCAGATTAGGAGTGTGTGTTGTCTTTCTTTTTCTTGCAGGTGTTCCTGAAGAAGATAGAAGAGAAGACAAGAAGAGGAGGAGGGGCTCATCGGGGTTCCTCATTAGTACTTTAGTGTGTAGTATTTAAAGTACTGTTGTTATTATTGTTGTTGTTACTGTAGTAACCCTTTCCTTCCACAGGTGTGGTTGCGGGGGGTAGGAGTCAGTAATGTAAAGTAATAAATGGTATTAGTTCTTAGTGTGTGGTTGCAGGGTGCCCAAGGTCGGGGAGGTCCCTGGGTTGTTTTTGTTTTGGGGTGCTAAGTTAGAGGCAGACAGATTTTCCCTAGAGGGCTGGGGGGATAGACAGGCTATGGCCCTGACCTGCAGTAGGGGTTGCAGTGCTGATCTATTAGGGCTATGCTCTGGACAGTTCTACCAGACCCACTAGGCACCCATAGTTAGTGGGTAGAGTAGAGGCTGATATGTCAGCCAAAGGCCTCTAGGCCTCTAGTGTTGCCTGCCTGTGCTCGCACGTGGTAGGAGGGAGCCTGATCACCCCTCTCCACAGGTAGCACATAGGGTGGGATGGCCTAAGCCAGGTAAATAATGACTGCAGACAGTCATTTTCCTGGCCCAGGGCGAGTGTAACCCCTCTGTTACCCGGGGTTACTAGAATCCCAGTAAGACCTAGTAGTAGGCAGGGAAGGCAGCTTGTGAAACTCCAGTTAAATGGATTTCACACTGTCTCACTCTGTTCTCAGTCTCAGCTGAGACTGAGGGATGACATCACCATAGAACTATCACAGCTGCATGAGCCACATTGGATTCTGCAGATGGGAGTTAGGTTAGAATGTTGGGAGTTTTTGAACAGTGGGGGAGAGTTGTGTGAGCAGTGAAGAAGAGAGGAGCACAACAGTCTGTGCACAGGCTCTTGGAGCCTAAGCTCTGATATAGAGCTACTTTTAGGGAAAGGTGTGTGTTTCCGCCTAAAGAGGAACACAGTAAGCAGTTCTTGAAGTGGTGGAGACCGCTGTTACTAGTCTCTGTGCACCATTCCACAGGGGATGGGGGTGGAAGGTTTGCCTGCTATTCCAGGGGCAACCCCCTGGTTCCTGCTAGAGAAGAAACTGCTTATTTTTTCTGAAATGTGTTGTGGCACAAGAAGATGTCAAGATTCGCCTGTGGGGCTCTTGCAACCAAAGAGTGAGTTCTGCTCTTGTCAAAGGGCCTATGTTTCACCTGAACTGTGTTAAAGTGGGGATTGGAATGCTGAATTAGTGGGAGGCCTAGAGGAATAGGCTTAGCCAAAGTAAAAGTATGTTCAAGTCCAGCACAAGGGGAAAGTCAAGACATGTAGAGGAGATGTGCTATACGTCTACCCTTTAATCTACATTGCCAAGCTTTCAAAAGAGTTGTTTAATGTCCAGAGAAATGGCCAGATGTGGATTGTGGGAGATGGAGGTGGGAGACCTCCCACCTTTAGTGACCAGGTCCACCTCTACGGATTTGCTCTGTGGATTCTACTTTGCCTCATGCACTTGGTCAGTGATGAGGGAAGTACCCAGATGTGGGAATTGGAAGGAAATTACCATGATCTCATCTAATACTGAGGTCTGGCCAACTGTTCTGTAGTTTGCCACTTCTTCTTTATTCCCACTTTGTATAGGGGTCTACATCAGCTGTCTTCCAGTCCTTAGGAACCACCCTGTTTCTAGTGACTGGCTAAACATAGTTGCCAGAGGTTCTGCCACCATCTCTCATTTCCTCAGCACCCAGAGGTGTACCCCATCTGGCACCATAGTCTTATTAATCTTTTCTTTTCTAGTTCCTTTGGACAATTTGAAATGCAGAAGGACTTGCATCTATTTCTGTGCCCATCCACCCTTTGTACTCATTTGTGATCAATTTCCTGCTCCTTCGTCTGTGAAGACTGAGCAGAAGTATTTAAGAATGACCACTTTTGGTTGTCATCCTGCACACTACCCCTGTTATCCCCTTTCAGAGTCACTATCCCCCACTTTGCCTTCCTCTTTTCTCTGATGTATCTGTAAAAGGTTTTTTAACCCTTCACCACAGATTTTACAATGCATTCCTCTGTTTGCACTTAGGCCTCCCCTACAATACTCCATGCCTTCCTTTGCTTCTTCTGGTTACTCTCCCTGTCCCCTGTTGCCTGGTCTTTTTGTATTGTTAATTGTGAATTTTGATTCTTTTATTTTCACTACTAATTTTTGGGAGTACCATAGTGGTCTCATCCTCCTTTCCCCTTAATAGCTTGGTTAACACATTGTTGTGTCACCTTGCTATCCCGGATTCGAACACTGCCCACTGCCTCCGCTGCTGCTTACTCTAAACCCATTAATGCCTCATCCAGGCCTTTTCCCATTATTCCAAAATCTGACCTCCTGAAGTCCAGGATGTGTGCAATTGTTTAAAGGCTGGTTTCTGCCCCTTCTGTTAGCCATTGTACCAAATGTTAGTAAGGATTCAGCTAGCATACTGAGTGCAAATCTATAGGTTGCACTTTCGTAAAGTGAATGACATGGTGGAGGCAGTCCAGAGGATGGCAACAAGATAATACATGGGCTTGCTAAAGAAAACATATGAAGATAGATTGAAGGTCCACAATATGTACTCACTGGAGAAGAGGAGGGATGAGGAGGGGCATGATAGAAAATTTCAAGTAACAGATAAAATTGATGTTCAGGCTCCACTTGAGTCATGTGTATGTGTCTGTGTGAATGCCAGTGGAACTCTGAGGATTTTGGATTAATGTATTACATGTTTCCATTCTGTGTGTATGTGTCTGTGTGTGTGTATGTGGGGGGGGGCATTCCACCACTGGAATAATGCAGAGCTTTTAATTCTTCTGTTACATGGTAAACTATCAGTGTACTAAATATGAAGAAAGATAGATGACAGAAATGTGAAAACATCAACTGAGGGACAATTTTATATTATTTAGCAAAATTTTTATTATATTTTTCTGTGGGTTTGATAACTCGAGTGTTATTTTAAAGTTGCCTCTGGGCCCATTTATGTAAAGTGATAAGCTGTACAGGACTTCACCTCATGCTGTACAACACACCAGACCATGCGGTAAACCAATAACAACCAATGCCCTGTCATGCCTTATTGCTTAATTTATGTACAGTAGTACATCCACAAATGTTTTACAATGTTAGGTTACCTGTCTTGTACTCACAGTCAATACATTGTGTGAATGTCTACCATGGAATAGTAAAATTCAATGCACAGCAGTACTCCAGTAGTGGAAGACTCCCCCCCCCCCCAAAGCACATACACACGTAATGGCGACATAGAATACATTAACTCAAAATTTGTCAGATTATCCCTGGCATACACAGAGATGCATACAACCAGGCCTCTGGTGAAACCAAAGCCACAAATTTATCTGTTGCATTGTAAAGAGAAGATAATTTGCTGGTAAACAGTGGGGGATATTTTTTTCCCAACTCTTTTAATCACCTCCAACCCAGAACTCTCTCAGGTTACCCTATCTCGCTGAGCCACTCTACCACCCACTGTGATCTCTCTCCTCATATATGTTACTGCCCCCTCACTGAACCCATGCCAGACAAGCCCCCAGCTCTGAGCCCCCGAGGCAGGGCCACTAACCCTCACCTGGTGCTCTATCTATAATCCAGTTTGTCCAGCTGGGTCAGTGAGGAGACCAAAGGGCAGAGGAGATCCAGTCCTGGGCATGTGGCAGCCAGCCCTGTAGGAGCCATCACCTATCAGGATTGGAGGAATTTTTCTTGTTTACAACCTCATCTCCTCCTCCCTACATTGCCCAAGTGTGCAATGACACCAGATATGTCCATCACAGCTCTGTGTCCTATATTGACCCTGTGTGTTGCAGTGCTTCCACTCTCCACCAGTGGCTGCTGCAGTGCCAGGTAATCCTTGATCCCCAAGAGGAGTAAGTCCTCTGGATGCTCGATTCTCTCTCCCCTGCCAACCCCAGTGGCCTGGGCTTGTTCCTGAACCCAGGTCACCGGCATGGCACCAGTGTGTGCATCGAGCAGCTCAACCTCAGCGCCATCGGGCCAGCAACAGTGGGGGATATTAAAGGGATTTCTCACGGTCCTCAAATAAACACCAGCAATTGAAAATCTGAATGGAACTTCAATTTTTAAATAGTTGTGTATGTGTATAAAAAATAGAATAATGTAGAGTTCAGTGGGTATCACCGGTCAGTAATACCATTGAGAGGTTCTTGACATGTATGAACCTTGAGAGCAAAGCTCGAGAGGTTCCTACATGTCCAGAACCATGAGATGGTATTGCTGACCAGTAATACCCACTGAACCATACATTGTTTTTTAATATATATGGATCTGACTGTGTTTTGGGGTCTTCTGAGATGGGCAGTTCACCAGTTCACTTAAAGACTGTCTGGGTGATGGTGAACCACCGCACTGTCTCGCGCTGTCATTCCCCGTCTCGCTCATTCTGTCACTCGACTCCTCCCCCCACCTTCCGTTAAGCACAAGCACGGCATAATGTTATTAGTAAGCATTCCTACCTTTTCCTGCTGTTGGGAAATGGGGAACACAGGATTACATAAATAAATCCATTTGGGGCACAGTCTAAAAAAAAAATGGCAAAATATGGAGGACTCCCTAGTGTCTCGCTAAGTGAGGGATGGCCGCCATGTTTTGAGATTTCTTCTGACCACTCACTAAGGAAAAGTGGCCAATCGAAAGGCACGCTTCCAAAGATGTGGGTAGGGCATTCTAGCACATGCGCTGAAATCTTTTGGTGATAATACCATCGTTCATGAAGGAACGATAGTATTATCACTTTGGAACAATGCTATTATCGGTGAGCAACTGTACTATTACCACTTTCTGTGCAATGTTATTACAGGAATTTTTTTGTATGCTTCTGTATGCTATTAAACCACATATCCATATATTAAGGAGTGATACTGAATGTAATTAACTGTACATTTTTTAAGTACTTGATCATCAGAACATAAGTTGTTTAATAATTCTGCATGTGCCTTGTGAGTTACCATGGTTAGATAGGACTTTTTCTTGGTCATTGGTAATGATATCAGAAGGCAATGACTTGAACCAAGTCTTGAGCAATCAGCAGACAGGGATACCGTTGCGCATTTTATATATTAAGACCAATACACTGTCTGAAAGAGATCAGAAATGTAATGCCAACAAATAATACTGAGACATGGAACAAGTCTCGTACACAAGGGTTACTTACAAGACACATGCAGAAAACAAAAAGAATGTTACCTTAAATTGTTTATAATATGCTCTAGAAGTAATTATTAATACTACTAAAAATCATTGTTTTGTTGACCTATTTTGAGAAACTCTGGCCAACAATTTTGCAGCCAGGTTACATGTATGACTAGGGTTCCATTTAGCAACGCTGGATAAATGAATCCTGAGTTTGCTGCAATATTCAAATGTTCATTGTCAGTTATGAGTTACAAGCATATTAATTTATTTAGTTTTTGTTGACGGAAAGAGACTAGACAATGTTTTGTCTATTTTCAGCCTCATCCCGGGGAGAGATACTGCATATCCATATATTAAAATAGAATAATGTATAGTTCAGTGGGTATTACCGGGTCAGTAATACCATCGAGAGGTTCTGGACTTGTATGAACCTCGAGGCCAGCTCGAGAGGTCCCTACATGTCCAGAACCATGAGATGGTATTGCTGACCAGTAATACCCACTGAACCATACATTTTTTTTAATATATGAATCTGACTGTGTTTTGTGCAATGCTATTACAGGAATTTTTATGTATGCTATTAAATCGCATATCCATATATTAAAGTTTCTTAATTAATACTACCAAAAAGGAAATGATGGAGCATCAATATAATAGGGCCAGATCTATAAATCAGGAGCCTAAGTTTGGGACACAAGTTATCAAACAGTTGATAGACCCATACAAAGAGTGTAAAAAGTGAGTGGAGAATAGAATTATAACCAAACTTATATTAGCCACAGGGCGAAGAGTTAGCACACCAAAAGAATTATTACACATACAGTAGTTGGACATCATATTGGCAAGCTTTTTGCCTCCTCCCCATCTGGACCCTCAAGAACTTTTAAATGAATTAAGACTTCAACAGGTACTTGCAGCAGACGTGGCAGAGCTAACTGCAGAAGTAACTTTAGAAGAAGTTTCACTGGCTATAACACAGTTGCCTTCTGACTCAACTCCTGGTACAGATGGCTTAAGCTCAGGGTTTTATAAAAATACCAAGAGGACTTAGCCCTGTGCTAGTGATTCTTTTAATCACATTCTTGAGTCTGGAGTGTATGGCTCATCTATGCAAGAGGCCATATTAGTTTTGATTCATAAAAATGTGATAGGGCTGATATTAATAACTGGTGCCCACTGAGCATATTAAATACAGATGCAAAAATGTTAAGCAAAGTTCTGTAAGATTGTTAAAGGTAGCTTGTAACATGGCATAAAAAAGAAAAATGAAACGAAGCACTCAGATAGGTGCAAACACACCATGTGGTACAGTAGAAACCGTGGTCTAATACCATAGTAGACTATGGTTTGTGATGTAATACCTTGGCAATCCACTGCAGGCAAGAAGCAGTACACAAGTGAAAGCAATATGCAAATAGTTTGTAGTTGTCACAGCTTGTATTTGCTAAGGTTTTTCCTGGCACATGGATTTTGACATTTTCAAGATTGTTCTATGTTGTAACTGTGACAGACATTCATGAGTTACTAAAGATTGTACATTTAAACTCACATATACTGTTAATTATGCTGCAACAATATTTCTTAGAAGTGAACATTTACATACTGTTACCATCCCTTCTGATCTACTGCTAAGCAACTGTGGGTGCAATGCATTGTGGATGACTGAATAACATTATCGGTCCTAGCCTTTTCTTGGTGAATACACAGTGGTAAAGATGAGCATGCAGCTTCTATAACCGAAAGCAAAAATAACAGACACTGAGATAAACAAAGCAAAATCAAAGAGAGAGGATACTTCTATGGGTGCAAAGAAAAATAAATTGAGAGAAACAAAATGAAATCAAAGAAACAGATTAACAATACTAGTCAAAATAAGTATTTGAAAGGTGAAAGCAGTAAACGTTATGTTGTTCTATGTCCTGCTGAGTTAGATAGTTTAGAGGGAAAAAGTGAAAATAATATTCCGCAAAATAGTAGTTGTTCAATAAAGTGTTTTTCAGATTGGCTTAATTCAGTACATTTGGAGAAATGTTGTTTGTGTTACTAGGATTGTTTGACAGCCACCTATTGGTCTGCAAAGGAACTGCAGGAAGAAAACTAAAATGTACCATAGCACACTCCCATCATGCTGTGCAGCCCATATCGTCTAATACACAGAGAGGAAAATCAAAGCACCTAGAATAGAAAGTGAATTGCAAGTTTTTGAAAAGTTGTAAAATATGTTTTGATGTTAGAAAGTTTAAAGCTTGTAATGAAAGTTATTTTAACGAAAGTGAAATAGCATCCACGATATTTCCAAAAGGTGTGTTTCAATTGTTTTGAAGTGTATGTACATTATGTTTAACAGCTCAATGTACAGTATTCTGAAAGTAAATTAGTGTGATTGTACTCATTTATTCAAAGACTATTAGTCATACACTCATTGCCATGTTACAAGCGGAGTAAGCCACTCGAAAGGATGGGTCTACAGTGGAATTAATCCATGGTTGGTTGGTTGGACTCACTCGGCCTTCGGCCTCGTGGGCCAACCCCCTCAACCATGGATTAATTCCACAATAGACCCATCCTTTCTCGTAGCTTAATCCTTACTAATACCCTGATTAGTACCCCACAGCAGTCCTGTGCAATTCCTAGGCGACGCCAGCAAGATAACTTAATTTTATTAAGAGAAATATTCAGTAGAGGGGAAACTGCACAGCTGCAAGGGTATGTAATGGGGTTAGACCAGGAAAAAGCCTTTAAAAGGCTCTCCCATACTTTTTTGTTTACTACTGTAAAAGCATATGGGATCCCTGCAGTGTTTGTGGAATGGTTAAAAAACCTGTATCTATGGGCCACCATAGTGGCAAATGTGAACGCATGGATTGGTAAATGTATTAAGGTCTTCAGAGGAGTCAGACGGGGTGCCAGTTGAGCCCCCTGCTGTACACTTTTGGCATCGATATCTTAATACATATGTTGCTTTTATCTCCTGAAATAAAAGGATTGTAGTGACTCCAGGCTTACCACCTGTAAAAGTGTTGGCCTATGCAGATGACCTGGTATTGACATTGGCACCTGAAGTAAAGGTGAGTAATCTTACTGTGCTCTTAAATCAGTATTCAGATGTGTCTGGCTCCAGAATTAACCTTGGGAAAAGCAGGGAGTTAAGATTGGGAGCATCCTCCCCACACACAAATGGGCAACTGGCAGGTATACAGGTACGTTTTGACCCTATCACAATTCTAGTAATTGATTATGGACCAGGAAATACCTCCATTTATAACTAGAAAAAATGCCTGACTAGGGCCAATAGATTAGTGGGCCAATGGAAGAGGCAACAGCTGTCAAAAAACAGAAGGGTGGTACTAATTAAAACCCTGTTAGTGCCAATTTTTTATATCTTAGTTAAGTTTTCCTTCCCCCACAAGAAGTAGTAACAGCACTTTTTAGTGTATTTCTTCAGGCCTTTTGGGGATCTCGACTGAATTCAGTAAAAAGGGAATTCACATACCTCCCTATCTCTGAGGGAGGAGTGGAAATGGTACACCCCTTAGCTTTTTTTAAGCATCTTCCTTGATTATAATTATGGTTGCATACTTAAGCCTGGGCAATACATATGGAGAGACTCTGTGGAGACATGGCTTTGGCCTAGCCTTGAGGCCTGGGAAAGTAAGAAACCCAGAAGTCTAAATAATATAACCCACAATCCAAAATATGGGTTAGAAAGTTTAAAATTACTAATAAAATGGGGTATTACAGTGAGTCATTTACAGGCAAAAGACAGGAAAAGTATCTATAAAGCAACATTGATCTCAGAATGCCAAGCAGAAATAAACCTCCATAAAGGCCCCATCTCACTAAAGCAAGGTGTGATGACATAGTTCCCTAATCCCAGGATCCTCCTTTCACGTGGGACTGTATTTGGTTGAGTAATTTTGGGTGACTAGGTACTAAAGAAACAACAAACATAAGCAAATGAATGAAAAGGTACCGTCGAGAGATGGTTGTGGAGTCCTAGTTGAAACTCAACAGCATTTGTTTATAGAGTGTGATTATATAGTACCATTTTGGGCATTATTGGCTGAAGTTTGGAAGGAACCCCTATTTTCATGAGTGAACTATCAAACTGTCATATATGATCCATCAGGTTCTGCATTTAGTAATTACCATACAGATACTGTATATGTGGTATATGATATTATTTATGGTCCTGCTTGGGAGGGGAACCATCTGCCCGATAAGGGAGCGCGTGGTGTTCCAAAAATAAATGGCTGGGAGGCCCGCTTGGAAGGGGTCCGCCAGCGCGTGGGAGCCATGTAGGAGCTGGAATGCCCCGCTTGAAAAGGGAGGCCCAACGCAAGGAGCAGCTTGTTAGCACATTGGAAAAAGGCCTTGCTGGGAAGAGAGGCCACCAGTTGCAGAATAAGCGCGGATTTTAAAAATGCCAATGGAGGCGTGCCATCAGCATTGCAATAAGCCCTCATTGAGTTAAACACTAAAACCCTGGCTAAACCATGCTAGCACATCAACGTCTAACCATATAACTATACATGTTTTCGACATTTCTTCTCAATAACATTTTAAACACATTTTTTTTCACTGAGTTGCTTAAGGCTTCCAACACAACCAAAAACAAAGATATATCTTTCTGAGCCTAAGCTCCAGCTCCTTCACAAAAGAAGAATCTCAGTAGGCTAGAACTTTAGCTAGGCTGTAAACCAGAAACAATCTTGATAATTCATTTTAATCATCTCAGGGCTGCTGTGGCCACTGGAAGCCAAGCAGCAGAACAGGTTTGTTAAGCAATTGCTGATAACAAGTTGGCCTACCTTGAGTAATTAGATAACAGGGACTCCTGGAGTGCTTGTCGCCTCTTCAGATGCAAAGTTGAAACTGCAGAATGGGGACTCCTGGGACCTGGCTATGCTCTGAAATTTGATCTGGGTCACATGTGCATCACTAGCCTATCAGGTGGGTTGAGAACCCATGAGGTAATGTCTGGAGTGTCATGGATACAACATAACACAATTAGTAATTACCATACAGATACTGTATATGTGGTATATGATATTATTAAGTTCCATATATGACAAGCTCGATGTTTGTGGGTGGTACAGCAAAAAGCAATAAATCATATAGAACTTTTGAATAATATACAGCAAACCATAAGCACAACAAAAGGGTTGGATGATTTAAGATATTCTGCAGAAAGAGTTAAACACTTATGGTTAAATTGTGACTTGTGGCTAGTACAAAGGAAATATTTAGGAAAGGTTAGTACAAAAATGGATGAAAATAATGTTTTTTTATTTTCTTATTTAGATAGTATACCTGTGTGATGTATTAGGAAGACATGATAGCTATTTTTTTCTTCCTTTTCTATGTAGATTTGTTGCAATTACTGAAAATGTAAGATTTACATTAATGTAATCTTCTTTTCCTTTCTGTATTTTTTGTATGAATTTGTATTTGTATGTAATGAAGTTCTTTTCAGTAAAATTCCCCTACTCTGCCAGTAGGGGACCCTTGTTGCTACAGAGTGCTCTCACTCTATGGCTGGACTTGGAAGTGAATGGTCGATGGTTCAGCCCTACAGCAAGTGTTGTGATTCAGGATCACACAGACCCAGGACCCACTGTGGAGATGGCGCAGAGGCACCCTCTGAGTGGTCAGCATATCACCCAAGACAGCAGTCCCTTTATGGATACAGAGGGCCAATTAAGTCTAGAGGAGAGAAAATCTGCCTGCAGACAGAATTATCACGTATTAGTGCCATGCTTTCTTCAGAGAGCACTATCCAGGAGGATGAGAGAAATGTAAATGATCTATTACTTCCCCAGTAGTGGAGGCTCTTCGGTACCCACCAAGCTTCTAGCTGCTGAGGATAGGCGGACACGACTACACAGATCATACAAAGTCTGCCACAGCAACTGTGGAGTGAGTGTGAAGACACCTCATGGTCTCTAGAAAGGCCCTGCATATGGCAGGATGGATTACTAGTCAAGACAGGGACTGAGACCAGAACTGGTGATCCATTTGCTTGTTGGCACACCTGCCATCCCATTCATTGATGCTGACAATTTGCCTATGAAGCATGGATCCCAGGAGGGCCCAGAAGGCCTGTCAGGTAACGGGAACCCTCCTGGGGTACTGGCAGTTTCTATGTTACTTAATCATGGGGGTTCTTATTCTGTTGGGGAGGGTATTCCAACTGCAGGGGGTACTGACCATTCTGCTCACCAGTCTGGCCCAGACAAACCAACATATGCCAGCCACTTCCACAAGCCAATGGAACTGGCAAAACATCATAGTGCCATTCAGCTACAATATATAGGCCCTCGAGACACTCTCCCCGATTGTTTTTTCTTGGGAAAAGTCCTTCTAAACCAATCTGTGGGTTTCTCCCCTTTGGAGGTCTATGTGCTTATCCATGCACAAGGTGAGACCACTTACGATATTAGTTTTCATATGCCTGCCTTGCTGAAATGCTTCTGATGCAGGTATACTAACCTAAAAACGAATCCATTATGGGTGGATTTTGTGGTTATCCCCCCTGACTAAACAACCTTTCCGTGTTATTATGATCCTGTTCCGTAACGAAGGGGTCAATATCACGAATATCGTATACTGGCTGGAAAAGAGATGTTCCATCCAAGGTAACCCAACCCCGATCCTAGATGAGGAGGGTTTTTGGAACGGGGGTTGGAATGTCAAGATAAAGTTGCAACAGTCTGAGCAGGATATTATTTACCTTCCTAACTGCTTTTTCATAGGCCGGGGACAAGAGTTTCTTATTCTATCTGGGCTGGCCCAGGATATATTTCAAGAGTGGTTCTACCAAGCATATCAGCACCCACTGTGATGTCATGAAGTGCACACATTGTGGGGAAACAGGCCACCCCAGCACCCACTGTTTTCAGAATCGTAAGTGTAACCTCTGTGATGATCTGGGTCACACCTTTACAGATTGTCCCTGGGCTGCAGAAAATACAGAAGACTCTGATTTGGGGGGTCCAAGACTACTATATAAGGGTGGCCACTACACAGCCTTTCATCCCTGGTCCCAGGAAGACGAGTGGCAGTACTGAGCCTGCCATTGTTATACCCCCTCCTGGTGACAAGGCTCCTGTGGGACCCATCGTACTTTCTGAACAGATCCCACAGGTCTTGGAGAAACAGCATGTGGATATGCCCCCCCAATACCGGCACCTCAGGAGTCAGTGTTCATGGTGGTACGGCCTAAACAGGGTAAGGGACCGAAACCCAGGCAATCGAAAAAGTCTATGACCGAACCTTTGGAAGACACTAACTTATATACTGTCTTACAGGATGCACCCTGTGAGAAAGATACGGATTTGGTGGACTTTTCGGCTCCATCCTCACAGAAAGGTTCTCAATTGGACTCTGAAATGACTAATGATACCAGCATGGTTGTTATAAAAAGTGGAAGGGTGACCAGGGCTTCCAGTAAAGTTAAATGACACTTTGTGTTATGAATGCCTGGTTTGCTTTATAATTTTAGAATTGCTTCCCTGAACGCAAACAGTATGCAGTCTGAGGGTAAACATGTGGGTACTTATGCCAATTTCACCCGTCCTGATTTAGATTGCCTTTTTTTACAGGATGTCCATTTACATTCCCCACCAGATCTGGAAGCGGCTCCACTTGCTGGGGGGATACCTTCTGGTCCCAAGGTACGGATGTTTGTTCAGGGGTTGGAATTTGTTTTTTTTCCCGGGTTCAGGTGCTTCAGCAGTTAGAGTTGCTTGAGAGTCGTGCTTTGCTTCTTGATTTTAAATGGGAGGAATGATTCTCCGACTTATAAATGTTTATGCCCCTCAATTGACACACGACAGGGTTCTGCTTTTCAGACCCTGAAACCTTTTTATTTTCAAATAAACATATTATTCTAGGGGAGATTTTATTTGTGCCTTCCTGATTCGACCTCTAGTCAGTCCTCCAAGAAAATCTATTGTGGCGCCCATTGCCTTAGTGATTTAATTTCAGATGTGGTCTCATTGATGCTTTCTCTGCTTTATGCACAACAGCACTGAACACATATTTTGTGGACCTAGACCATCCAGGATAGACTATTTTTTGTATCAGCTACCCTCGCTTCCAATCTGTGAAGGTGATAGACCTGGCCACATCTGATCACAGGCTTGGAGCTTGGTAGGAGTCACCCAGAGCAGAGGCGAGATCCGGTGTTTGGAAATTGAATCTATCTTTGTTAGATATTGCCCCAATCATGGAAGGTTTGGTTATGTTTTACAGGCCAGAAAATCTGTTGTGTTTTTGTATGAATACATGAATTTTGGTAGGAAGATACGAAAGGAGATATGGCTTTACTTCAAAAAATGGGCTGGCTAAATGGGAAGTTGACACAGGATAGACAAAAAATTTTATAAACCCGGCTGAAGGTTCTGATTGACCTACAGGACAGACAGGGACAGAACTTTAGTCAATAGATTACTTTACTAAAATCAGAATTGGCTGCGATGCAGTTGGAGGTCATGAAACAGCAAGAAAAGTGACAGCGATATGGGGTGACTGGAAAATGGAAGAATACTCTACCTTTTGACTCCTGTTCTGATTACAGGGCTCAAAGAAGTATGACCCCCGACAACTGAGGCTGGAAACATGATTATGGGGACTACAGCCATGTTATCAGAAATGCACAAATTCTTTAGTGCCACTTTCACAAGCCAATTTTTGCCAGAAGGGACCATGTATTAGTGGTTTCATACCTGTGATCTTCCCCAGGACAGGACCTGCTTACTCACACCATAACTGTTTAAAACTGAAATCTATCATTTGGTCCCTTTCACCCAATGTGATCCCTGGTTTGGATGGGCATCAGCATGAATTATACAAGCCCATATGGGACGTTTTGGGGAGGAGATGGCTCTGATGACGTTATGGCATTATTAAAGGGCAAATTACCTGCCACGATGCTGGAAGGGCTTTTGGCTCTCCTGTTTAAATCAGGAGATCATAGGGATTTAAAGATTGGGGACCCATTACCCTTCTTAATACAGATAGTAAAATGTTAATGAAGATTCTGGGAACCTGTATCGTGCAGATTTTGGACTACATTTTTCACTCATTGCAATACAGTGGTGTACCTACATGAAAGTTACAAGATGCACTGATACTGTTAAGGGAAATCTTGAATAAAGGCCGGAATATGGAGATTTTGGGACATTTTGTTAGTCTGGACCAATCTAAGGTCTTTGATCATGTAGACTATAATTTTCTTTGGGAAACCCTCCATTCTTATCATTTCCCCTCACTCTTGATTTCCTGGCTACAGACCTGTTATAGGGGTATAAGTATTGTTCCCAGTGTTAACAGTTGAGTGGGATCACATGTGCAGATGGGCCAGGGGGTATGCCAAGGCTGCCCACTCTGCTCTCTCTCTTGTACTTACTTACGTTGGATTCACTTCTTCTTCTTAGATTGAACCATGTAGATGATATTATTGGTTTTTCTGTGGGAAGTACTGACCACCCTGTAGTCACAATCGCTTATGCAGATTACCTAGGACTACTTTCAGCTGATTGTGCATTGGCTATGGCAGCCCAGAGAGAATTACATGTTTTCTTAGCTGTTTCCAGGTCTGAAATCAATCATTATAAAAGATGTATTCTCCCTATAGGGTATGATGCTGCAGATGTGGTGGCTGTTTGGGGGATCCCAGTAGAACATGGTTATAAGTGAATTTTGGGGGGTTATTTTGGTGGTCCACACCCACATATCTATAATTGGGAATTATCTGAGGGTCAGGCACAGGTAGTTAAATGGAATAGATGACGTATGTCTAAATCCAAAAGGATTTATTTGATAAAAACTCATCTATTGTTGTTTTTTTTTTTGTTTCTGGCAGCAATTCTGCCTCCCCCACAAGTCTTTGGAAACTTCCATTTACAGTGTTTTTTTCACTACCTTTGGAGCAGTAGATTAAACCCAGTGAAATTGGGGATAACGTACCTCCTTAAGGCTCAGGGGGTTTGGGTATAATTAGCCCAGTGGGTTTCTTTTTTGTTTCCTTTTTTTATTACAACTTCATACCTATCCTACTTAATGTGGGCCAATCTTGGACACCATGGATTGTAGACAATTTAGGGCTGATTTTGGTGACCTGGGAAACCTCTAGTGCCCTTTGAAAACAGATATGGGTTTCCACGCTTTCTCCTTATATGCTGGATGTAGTGGGTAAACTAAAAGTTTGGAAGGTCTCTCAGTGTCACTTGACTGGTAGGTCTCAGAAAGAATTGTATGCCTGGGTAATGGAGTCCTGTTATATTGACTATCCTTGGTTTTAGGAACTGCCTACCAGCTCTCCCTCTCCCAAGTTTTGACAAGTAAATGGGTCCCACTTACATGTGGGATTTTTGTGGTTATGTACTCATCAAAAGTTGGGAGTAAAGGGGAACATGAAGAATAAGGACCTTACTGAACGTGTTTACCCTAGGGCCCCCCGTTTGAGGAACTGACTGAATCCATGCACATTTGTTCTGTGATTGCCTTTTGCTAATTCATTTTGGGAAATTTTTCTTAAAATGTGGCCCAGTAATCCTTTCAGGAATCTACCAGCAGAAGTTTGGACTACTGGACTTTTCCAGGATCCTGGGTTAAGTATTTTAACTGTACCATGAGAATCCTTATGGGTTTTATTAAATTCCAACTTTGGTAGCAAGGTGGCCTAGCTCTATGACAACAACTTAAATCCAGTATTCACGTGGGTGTACCACATGAAATGAGATATTGCTAATTGGCAGGCTTTGGAAATAAGGTCCATTTCCCCAGATCTCTATAAACTATGGTGGTGGCATATGACATGGCTGGATACTGTCTGATTAGGTTGATCTTAGTTATACAGTCCCTCAGGCTTGGATTTACAGAGGCCCTATTATGTTGGGATGCAGGGATGGGGCAGAGCTGCTGGGATTCAATCTGTTCCTCTCGGAAGCCATCTCTGTTTTTTTGGGGGGGCTGTCTGATTCCTGTTTTGATTTTGTTGGGGGATGACTGTGCATCCTACTTAGTGCATATATATCTCCCTAAATCTGATGTCTTGATTGGGATAATAATCAGTGTGAAGTACCACTTAGCCCGATTCCGATATATCCATATGTTTTGAATTTGTATGCTGTAATACACTCCTTTGTTTAATTTTGAGTTTAGAATAAAACATTCCCATATGCTTCTATCAGGGAAGGGGTTCTTTTTGGGGTATTTTCATAAATCTTCTTGCATATTAAATATCCCATTGGTAGTAAATGAACAAAAGCATGCTTAAATTACTTAATTTTTTTTCCATTCAAAATTATTCCAGGGGACGAGTATGTATTAATACTCTTTTTGTCTTTTTGTTTCCTTTTCAATTTTACATGTGTGTATGCTGTTTCAGTTTGACCAGTCTGATTGTAATACCTTTTAATTTTCTTTTTTCTTTATTTCTGTAATTTTGATGTGAATTAACATTGCTTGTTTTCATTTGTTTTGAAGTAGTAAATGAAAAATTCCCCTACTCTTTGGCATTGTACGCTGCAGTTTTCCTGTTGCTCACTTCAAGTGAGAATGTCATCCGGGGTAGAGGAGACTGCTTCCTTCCCCACCAGTCTGAGAAGGAAGCTTGCACTAGTACAGAAAAAATGGCTCTTTCATTGGCAGGAGTGAGTGGTTCAGGAACCCAAACTAGTATGCTGCCAGCTGATGTAGGCCCTATAGCCTTGAGCCACGGAGACCATACAGCATACCTCAGAGAGCTACTTGAGGAGGAAGAATGCTAAATGGCTGCCATCTCGTGGGCAGCCTGGAGAAAACACAGGCACAGTCGCCCCTAGTTCTCAGAATGTTGAGTCAAAATATTACCAAAGATTGGCACGACATTACAAGTGATGGAGATTGTAGCGAGTACCGTTTCTGGAGCAGAAGGAGATATCAGAGAGAGATATGTGAAGGATGCAGCATGTATTGGGATAACTTACATTGACCAGATATCAGTAGATGGGCATGAGGAAAATGCCATGCATAAGGAAAGTATACCTAATTTTCTAGAAATGCTTGATTTACACAAAACTGTTATTGAGGCAGAGACTGTTAATTTAAGCAAAGAAATGGGGCAAACAGACAAAGCTACTCCTATAGGCCTGAATGAAGACAGTATGGAGATTAAAATAAATGGGGTGAGTAGGGCTAAACAAGTGGGGGAAGACCATGTGGAACAGAACACAATAAATATGCCCGAGGGTCACTCAGGATTACAACATACTATACCCAACTATGACAAAAATATTCTGATATCGAGGCTTACAGTGGAATGCAGGATGGGTAAGTCATTCCCACTCCCAGCCCTAGGTTTCCCCTGATAGACATACAGCTGGAAACGAGGATCCATTAGCCCTACCTTCTTCACTAGAATTATCACATTCCCCACAGTTTCACATTCCCATGCAAAATAGCAGGCCAGGAGACAAGTCACAGACAGCTTCTTTAAATTCAGAAAGAGAATTGGTTCATCAAAAGATGCTGGCCAATTCTGAGGAAAGCCCTTTCATCCTGGGTGCAGCAACAGGACAGACCCATAGGTCTGGCAACTCCAATTCTGCAAACATGCACCCAGTGGAGGCATCTTCACACCAAAGAACATATGCAGGCTTATTACATACTCCCCAGGAACCAGCAAAAAGGTGGAATGCCATACACATAAAATACAGAGGGGGACTGGATTCTTTCCCTGACAGAATTTATGTTGGTAAACATCTCCTGAAGGAAAGCATGGGATTCTCAGCACATGAGATTTATGCACTTATTCATACGTCTGGGGACTCTATTTTTGATGCCAGTTTTAAAACTCCAGCTGGACTAGAGCTTTTTTGGCAAAGGTATCAGAGAGTAAAGCATATGCCAGAATGGTCTGCCTTCATTGCGATCCCACTCATGAAGCCAGCATTTCACACAATCACCATCTTATTTAAAAATGAAGGGGTGGCAATTGCTAATATTTTATATTGGTTAAGATCAAGATGTACAGTACTGGGACTTCTGGAGCCAGTTATGGATACAGAAGATATATGGACTGGGGGATGATGCATCAGAGTGCAATTACCACAGGAAAATAATCTTGTTCAGCATCTACCTAGTTGTTTTTATTTTGGATGAGATTGTGGCTTTATTTTTACTCTGGACAGCCCAAATCCTGTTTCAGATGTGGCACATATATGCATCTAAGCAATGTGTGCAATAAAATGAAGTGCTCCCTCTGTGGGGGAATAGAACACAATTCATTAAGCTGCTCTACTTCCAATAACTTGTAATCTGTGTGAGGATACCTCACACACTTTGGCACATTGCCCATGGGCATCCCATAAGAACCCAGAGAATGATACAGTGGAAGATGAACAAGAGGTAGCGTTTGCCAGAAGCGGACAAATAGCAGCAAATGCAACTAATAGACCAAAACGGGACAGACATGATACATCCACACAGAAGGGGGACTCAGGACAAGCAACATCAATGGCATTCAAAGCTAATCTCTGCCATCTCAATCAGAACCAATACTGGACTGCCTAGTTACCTCTGAGGGAGATACCTTGGTGGAGAATGAAGATTTGCAGACTGAATCTGAACACCAGATGGGACAGAGTGCTCCAGAATAAAGTAGCTTAAATTCTCAAGAAGCTCTGTCAACATCTACTTTGGGGCTCACAAGCATGCCCCCCCCCACTCACAGATAAATGGGAGCACCAGAAATCAAGACGATGGATCTGTAGCTGCTCACAGAAAGAGGGAGCAATAATACAAATGTCAAAACCATCAGAAGTTCACACTAAGAACAGGTTTGCTCCCCATCTAAAAGGAAACAGTGGGAAGAGGAAGAAGAGGCCTCAGTTGTGTCTTCTATAGCTTCATACCAGCCTGACAAATTAATTGATACTGAATTTACATCAACAGATTCCAGGTCAAAAAGAAGAAGAAAAATGCAAAAAAAAAACCACCTATGGAAACAGGTCTTGATGAGAGAGCAGAAAATTAGGAGAACTCCATTACCTAATTCATGACTTCCACTTTGTCATTTGGATTCATAAACATGAACGGGTGTAAAGAATATAAAGCACAGACACACAACTTTTTCTGTCCTATGGGACTTAAATTTGAGGGTCTACTTTCTTCAAGATACAAGACTGCATACAGTCCATGAGAAACATAAGGCAAAGAAAGAATGGATTGGAGTCCCTTCGTTGTGGTCCTTAGGTGAAGAATCCTGCTCGGACTAGATATTTTGTTCAACACTCCCAGACTCACAGTCTCTTGGCTAATAGATCTAATTCCCAGAAGGGCATTGATTTTGGACATTAAATATTATACACATGATTTAAGACTGATAAATATCTATCATTTTCAAAGCAAATACCAAAGACTAGAATTCATGAAGAAAGTGCAACTGTTTTTATATACCACAAAATCGATCATTATGGGTGGAGATTTCAGTTGCATATTGTCCTTAATGGACAAAACTGGAATCACACAGATATTGTACACAGATATTAACTTTTTAAATAGGATGTATAAAAATTCTCGACTAAAAGATTGTGCAGCTGTGCATAGCCCTTATACAGAACATATTTTTGTGAAGGGTAGATTGTCTACACATATTGATTTTTTCTTTGTCACTTATTGTCTGCCAGTAGCTGATTTTAGGCAATATCAATTGAAACTTCGGACCACAAATTAAATCAGCAAGGTTTGGGGCTCCCATTAATAAGCCACCATCTGGTTCAGTTTGGAGGCTCAATGCTTCTCTTTTGGAAAACCAGGAAGTCTTGGGGGAAATACAGGCAGAACTTGAGGTGACAGTGTCAGTATTTGATCTATATGATAACTCTACGTTTTGGTGGCAAAACACAAAAAATGATATTAGAAAGGTTTGTACTCATAAGACAAAGATTGGGACCAATAAAAAATATTTGAATTATGTAAAGCTCAGAGGCAAACTCCAGAGGCTATTATCTGTAACTATAGAAACAGGAACAGATCTGTCAGTACAGATTCAAGAGATCAAAGCTGAGATGTACAGTTTTCAATATGATAGAGCTCAAACTTTGTTTATGGAACAAAAATGTGGAACACAAGGGAGGGCTCAGAATACAAATCCCTATGATTGCTGCACCCAGAGAACTGATTCTAAATATATATTGTATATTAGATCAGAGACTGGGGAGCTGGTCAAAGAAACTTTAGAGATTGACCAGGCAGTGGCAAAGCATGTTAAGGGTATGTTTGGTCAGACAGCACAAATACCAGATACTCTAGAAAGTTTTTTACAACATTTACAGATTCCAGGGCTCCCTGAGGATGAAAAGTCTCAATTGGTATTTCCCATTACCAAAATGGAGCTACAGACTGCAGTTGTGTCGCTGAAAAATGGAGTTTCCCCTGGCCCCAAGGGGCTATCAGGAGAATTCTGTAAAAAGGCAATAGACAAGCTCTTGGATAGTCTAGTATGTGTTTTTAATTATATTTTGGATGGGGTAGTTACAGTTCCATCATCACTGGCAGATAGTCTCATGGTATTTCTTTACAAAAGGGTGATAGGTCTATGTTAGAAAACTAGAGACCTATTAGCTTAATAAATGTAGATTGGAAACTGCTATGTAAAGTTTATACTGTAGATTGGCTAGGATTGTTAGCATGTCATATCTCCAGTTCAGGCATACACCATCCCACAGAGATCAATGACTGAAAATCTTAAATGTATAAGGGAAGTTTTGAGTGCCCAGATACAGCAGGATATTTAATATCACAAAATCAATCAAAGCATTTGATGTGGTCCCACATGGATATCTTTTCGAAGTTCTGGAAAAATATGAACTGCCAGAAACATTTATTAGATGGATTTAAATATTGTACACTATTGAATTTACTAGGCCAGTGGTAAATGGAAGAGTAGGGAAGCATATACAAATCCGACGAAGGGTAAGAGAGGGATGTCCCCTGAGACTTATCCTTTATGTGTTCACTATCAACCCCTTACTGCAAAGATTAAATACTGCAGCCAACATCGTGCACATCATGGGGCCAAGACAGTTGGAATTTCCCATAGCATTAGCTTATGCAGATGACATCACCATAATGATGGCAGATGTACTTTTGGGTGAGAAAGCTTTAGAAATTGTGAAAGGATTTTCAGAATATCTGGGTCAACAATGAATAAACAAAAAAGTGGAGGCATAATTATACATGGGGCAGACACTTCCAGGGTTGACATCTCTGGTATTTCAGTTGCTGGACCAACAATTAGAGTCCTAGGTATACAGTTTGGAGTACAAGACCCTGCAACTCTGAACTGGGATGAAAATATAGATAAAGCAGAAGAAATAATCAAGCAGTGGAAATCTTTTCCCATGACAAAAAAGAAGAGGGTATATATGTTTAAAACATTTATCTTGCCATTATTTCTATTAGTAAGTTATATTTTTCCTCTGCTAGTGAAACTGAAAGTTAAAATGTATAATATTGCATTTCACTTATTATGGGGAGGCAGATTAAATCCAGTAAGAAGAGTGGTTACTTATTGGCCTGTTAATCAGGGGGGCCTAAATATGCTTAACCCTGTACTATTCGTGTTTATGAATTGTATGTATTCAAATTTTTTACCTATTGTACTGGGGAAACAATTGCCCTGGGTTTCCATATTTAGAGAAAGGAATTTATGGTTTTGGCATAAATGGGACACTTTGCAACAGGGATTTTAAGGGTATCCCTCAATGCTCGCATCATATCTCTTAGAACTATTCTGGAAAATAAAGGGGTGGAAAGTGACTCAAAATGAAATGAGACAAACAGGTAGGAAAAAATGTATAAAAAATATCATATACCGAAATACTAGATATACCATGTTTTAGTTACCAGATGGGATACAGGTTGATGAGGTAACAGCACAGTTAATGGAGGTAAGAGTTCTCCTAAAATGTGGGATACCCTATGATTAAGTTGCCATAGCTGTTCAAATGGGAAGGGTAATCAGCACCATAAAGGAATATACAAAAGAATGTGTATAAGACAAGGGTGTGAGGAATAGTGGAGACTATGTCTCATATGTATTTCAAATGTCCTTATATGGATGGATTTTGGGTAAGTCTGACAACTCTATGGATATACCTTCATTTAAAAGTTTAGCATATGAAGAGTTGTGTTCAGTCAATATAGCAGAAAATGATCAGATTTCCATAAAGGCACCATTAGAGTAAACTTTGAAATCATTAAATGTGTTATATGGCAGAACAGATGCCAACATGTGTTGCAGCAGAAAAGATGACACAACAATGGGTTATTGATTAGATTATAAAAGAAATAAGAGCTGTATGGCAGAAGGAGAAATCTCTTCCACTACAAATTATAAAGGTGTGGTGGAGGGTTGGAATAAAATGGTAACCTAGGCTGAAATTTTTCCTATTAAGGATAATAATGTGCATATAGGCGGAAGTAGTGGATAACTACTTCTATGATATAGATAAGGAATTGGGGTAAGAAATTAGTTAGGGTACAGACCTATAATAGTTTCCTAATTACAATATAAATATTGAGAAAGTGTCAAAAGTATGTATATAATTTTTATACCTACATATGGACTGCATAGACAATTTACAATAGCAAGATAGTAGGGTGCAGAGGGTGTGTGTGTGTTCCTGTCTTAGTCTATAACATAGCTGACAGTATTGGCTGGAGCATATGGAGAAGAAAAAAGGTTTTGCAGAGGAGCAAAATGGGACTATGTGGTGCGTGTATTATTGATTTAATCATGGAAACAGATGTTACACATGTACCCATGTTTAAGAGCAAAGGGATAACATGATTGTTTTCTGCTGTGTATAGAGTATTTAGAATTTATATTACGGTATAATACTATGTATGAATTTGTGTAGCTCTGTTAAATAAATGCCCTACTTTTTGAGAAGTGTCATGGGATCTTTAACATTCACCAGAGCCAGCACCAGAACAGGCAGATGGGACCTCAGTTTAATGTCTCATCCAAAAGACAGCACTTCAGGAATGCAGCACTCCCCTCATGCTGCACTACAGTGTCAGTATTGGGATTTAACCTAAGTGTCTGGTATGGGGATAGAACCCATACCCTTCTGATCTGCCAGTCTCAGAGGTGAGAGTGCAACCTGCTGACCCACTGACACTGCATTTAATTAGGCAATGGTACAGCTCCTTTTTTAAAAAAATATTTACTCCAATACATAATGACAAATAACCAACCTGTTAGTAAGCAACACATTTTCTTTGTGGGCAAGGTTACTGTGAAGGTTGTTGTAATGCAGCTCCCTGGCAAGCCACAGTTACTTTGTCATGTATTGAACTGTAAAATATGGCTGTGAGTTAAGGTACTTCAAATAGATCATGCTGAACCAGGTGCACAGTGACCTTGATAGGTCAAACAGGAAGGAAAAACTCTCACTTTTCCAATGCCTTGCTATTTCACAAACTTTTCAAATTGTAGGCCATTGGGCTGTTACTGGATCAACTAAGTGGTAACATAGGACACACCAGCTAAGTAATTTGCTGGCTAGAGTACTAACACACTAGTCTCACAGCAAATACAAAGCATGTATTAGACTTTCATCCATTTCACTTGCTGACTCCCAGTTAATAATTCTAAGAATGTTATTTTAAAATTCCCTAATCTTATTTTGACAGTGCTATCCAGTCTAGCTTCGAAAGTTTCCATAGTGGGACTTTCCACCACAGCAATTGAGAGGGTGTTCCAAGAACGGACCACCCTCTGACTAAACTAGAATTTCCATTTTTGTAGATTCCATTTATTTTGATTTAGCTGCAACTTATGCATCCTAGTATTATACTTTTGTTGTTTAAATTCCAGACCTAGATTTATTTTCAGATTGTAATCCTTAAAGTCTCTGTATACTAGGATAATTTCTCCCCTCCATCGCCTATAGGCAAGTAAGAACAGGTTTAAAACTTTCATCCTTTCCTTGTAGGGCATTCCCCCCAGCCCCTGGACTGATCTAGTCACCCTCCTCTGGACTCTCTCCAATCTTGCCACGTCACCTTTTTTATATGGTGCCCAAACCTACGAACAGTACTCCAGTTGAGTTCTCACCATTGACCCATACAAAGGCATCAGGACCTCCCCACTTCTGCTGGCAATATGCCTGAGAATACAGTTAAGTTTTGGATTTGCTTTCTTTACAGTCTGGACATAATGTGAACCAAAAGTTAGATCATTTTTAACTACTACTCCCAGGTCTCATTCCTCTAATGATGTTTTGAATATTTCTTTGTTGCATTGTAGTTCCAAATTTGTACTTCCCATGTGCAAAACTATGCAATTGTCTCCATTTAATTTTAGTTGATGCTTATTTGTCCAGTCCTCAATATAGTTAAGGGTGTCTTGAAGCATTATTTGGTCCTGTGCTGAATTTACAACTGCCCCAACTTGACAGTTGTTAGCAGACTTAGTTATCATATGTTCTCAGCATTGTATTGTAATGTAGATATATATATATATATATATATATATATAGAAAATAAACATTGTTCCAACACAGACCCTGAGGGACCCCACTTGTCACTGATAGTCAATCAGATAACACCCCATTTATTGTCACCCTCTGTCTTCTGTTTTCCAACCAGGCTGATATCCAGTTAATAATGTTAGTTTTGATCTGTAGTGCATATACTGAGTCTATCAGTTCTTGATGTGGAAGTTTATCAAATGCCTTGGAGAAGTCCAACTGGACCACATCAACTGAGTTCCCCAATTCTAGAGCCTTACTCACCTTCTCATAGAAGTGGAGAAGGTTTGTTTGGCATGATCATGCCCTTGTAAACCCATGTTGATATGGCTCCAACTGGTTATTTTCGGTTAACTGGGAGAGAATTTAGTCCTTTATTATTCCTTCCAGCCCTTTGCCCAAGACCGATGTCAAGCTCACTGGTCTATAATTCTCGGGGGAGTCCTTTTTACCTTTTTTAAAGATAGGGACCACATGAACTTATCTTCAGTTTATGACCTCCTCCCCCTATCTAAGGATCTCTGGAAAATAAATGTTACTGGTGGGGCTAACTCCACTGCCACTTCTGTGATAACTCTTGGATGTATGTTGTCTGGTCCTGGGTATTTATTTTTATTTACCTTTATTAATCTAGTTGTCGCATCTTTGACGTCTATTGTTATTCAATCATTTATTGAAGTATTGTGTCTTCTGGCATTTGGGGGGTTACCCTTAGGGTTAAATACAGTTCCAAAATAGTTATTTTGGACATTAGCCATGTCCCTATTATCTAGTATTTCCACTTTAGCATCCTTAAAGGAGTCTATGCTCTGTTTATTTCCTCTTTTATTGTTTATGTAAGAATAAAACTTCTTGTAATTACCCATACTATTTTTGGCCAAATTTTTCTCAAAGACTGCTTTTGCTTTTTAATTAATTTCTTTACTTTCCTTAACTATTCCCTACATTCAGGTCAGAAACAAACACAGGTGATGGGAAATTTTTCCTATAAACCATACCAAAGACCCTTCCATGCATGGTACCCACAGGTCATGTTACTGTCGACCATGTTGTTCATGATTTCCATGCTATCCCTGTGATCGATCACGTGACTGTATGGGGTTGGCTTTCACTGCAAAGCAAATAATAGACAGATCTGTATTTTACACATGGGAAAATAAGCGCAGTAGATGTGTTGCATAAATGCATGATCGAGATAAGAGACTGTGGGTGTGTGAGCTGGTTGTGAATAAACGATAACAAAACTACAGTAGTGATAGTTGAGCAAGGTCGTAGATGAGGGGGGTCTAAGGGCAGAAAAGATACCTGGCTTATGCCCAGCTCTTATGTGCTTGGGCCTACAGCTTAAGGTTAGACATCATGGAGTCACTGGAAAAGTGGATGATTGCTGAGATTTAGATGTCAGAGGTCTAACAGAATGTTATCTGATGCATAATGAATATCTTGCAGAGTAAGACACTTAACCAAACATCCCCACACCCACATTGACTTGGCCACACTGGTGCATACATTAATAACTGCAATGTTCCATTACTATAATGATCAGTACAAAATGGGCAATGCAAGTATGATGTGACACCTGCATCTATTGCAGAACGCTTCTATGAGGACCGGGAAAAAATAAGGCAACATGAAAACTCATGGCTCAAATCCCACAACTCCAGATTAACACTACGGAATGATTAGTAACTATGCAGATAGGAAAATGTACTACATACGGAGATTAGATGACACTCAATTTCCAAATTAATTATCTGCATGTTCACAGTGAGATTACTTTCTTTATCCTCATAATTTCTTTTTCCTATGCTTTTATATTTGGCCAGAGACTCTAGAGACCAATTAATCATGTCATATTCATAGTAAAAACTAAAAAAGCAAATGACATTAATGAAACAAACAGCAATGCTCACAATCACCGAAAAACATAATAAAAAGGGCAGTGAAGAAATAAAAAAATAAGTATCATTTACATTGAATTCATAGGAAGATTCAAATGCAGTGAAAAAATTTTTCATATGTAAAACCTTCAGGAAAAGACATCTAGTTTTCATCATAAACTCCCATCACAGCCCCCCACCACCACACATCGAACAAGATGGCACTTTCTGCCTAAATATATATTACCTGTAATGATAAATGTCATTTGTGAGAGGATAAGTAGCCAAACTAAATGCAGTTACAGGCAAATGACAACTGAGGATTTCAGTCTCGAGCACTAGATGAGAAACACTAGTGGCTTGCGGACACTGGATGAAAAGAAGTAAGTGGCATACTGTTGACAAAAAAATATGCAGTTTTCTGAATGACCTTTTATTTAATGCTGTACATGACATCAGATGATACAAAATACAGCATGTTTAAAGGCACATAGTAGTAAAATAAAATAACATAAACTTGGTACACTTCTGCACAAACAGAAGGGCTGTAAATCATCTCACAAACACAAACACACACACACACACACACACACCCAATGTCACTCATACAAACCAAGAGATCAGCAGAATTTAACATCTTAGTTTATTTTAGATACTAGAGAAAAAGTAAGAAATGAACAGATGGTTGCATTGGAGTGACAGCACAGAACTGTGCGTCCTACATTCCAATGACGTTCATGTGGAGCGAAAGCATCTTGCTAACCATGGCTATGTGATATCACAAGTCTTCCTAAAAAAAGAATATTTATATGACACTGAAGCAGTAGTTTGCATCTGAACTTTAAATAATTGGGGAAGTATGTGAGATGCACTGACTGACAAACTGTCAATCACATACAGTACGTGGGAGTGAGTGAATCGACTTGGATGGCAGGACACACATCTATAGTGCTGTGTGCAAAGCTGACGTCTGCAAGCAATTTGTGACTCAAGTCATTAATTACAAAATATATAAAAATACAAATAAAGACAACTGAACATGTTGGGACATCAAAGCAATGAAATGGAATGCCAGGTGACAGTCACAATACTCAATCACCAAGGTCAGTATAATTAAACTACAACAAGCACTGCTGCTTTAACAACCTTGGAACAGTTCAATGGATTTTCATGAAGATGTAACTGCATACTGCCTAGGGTAAGTCTCTGGACTTGCCAAAGTTTGTGATTCCATGGTGTGGTTTCTGAGAAAACAGAGCAATCTGTGTTTTTTGCCATTTCTTTATCAACCTGGATCTCAGAAATAGCTTTAGGCAGTGGTCTAAAATGTTCAGGGTAAAAGCCTTTGTCTCACAAATGTGCCTTTTGAAGGTTTCGTGAAAAATAGAATAATGTATAGTTCAGTGGGTATTACCAGTTAGTAATACCATCGGGAGGTTCTGGACATGTATGAACCTCAAGAACAAAGCTCGAGCGGTCCCTACGTGTCCAGAACCGTGAAATGGTATTGCTGACTGGTAATACCCACTGAACCATACATTGTTTTTTTTAATATATGGATCTGACTGTGTTTTGGGGTCTTCTGAGACGGGCGAGGGATGGCCGCCATGTTTTGAGATTTCTTCTGACCGCTCACTAAGGAAAAGCGGCCAATCAAAAGGCACACTTCAGAAGATGTGGGTAGGGCATACTAGCACATGCGCTGATGTCTTTTGGTGATAATACTATCATTCGTGAGGAAACAATAGTATTGTCACTTTGGAACGATGCTATTATCGGTAAGCAACTGTACTATTACCACATTCTGTGCAACGATTTTACCAGGATTTTTTTGTATGATATTAAATCACATATCCATATAATAAAACATATTAATCCATTTAAAAGTTATTCAATTTTTAATTTCCCATTATGTCCCATGGGAAAATGTATATGTCAGGTACAAAAGAAAGTATTTTTCACAAAAGTACTTACTTTGCACACAAAACAGTGTTTTGTGTGCAAAGTAAGTCAATCTTTTCGCAAAGTATATAGCTTTGCGATCTGTTGTCTCCACCATCTTGTTTTGCTGTTAGCGAGCATGAGACAGTGAAGAAAACATGTGTAAATGAAGGGGGAAAAAACATTAGAACTTAACTAAAGGGGATCCATTTAGCTGTATTCTGATTTTTTTTTAAACTGTCCCGAAACAAGTTTACAGAGCACTTGTAATCTCGGGTGCCAGCTTAGCAAGAAGACTGTTTCTACCCCCATTCTCTGCATGAGAAGAGCGGCATTTTCTTGACTTCTGCAGCCGCAGCTGGCACTCATGCTGCCAGCTGTGGAGTCAAGTTTCAGCTGCTCCTTCTGCCTGTTCTGTACTGGCAGCCCCATTCATGTTGCCCTGGTGTCTAGTGGCCCCCCACCCCACCCTAAATCCCTGTATCTTTTTTTTGTTATGCATTTTAGATGTTGTTTTTTTATATTATTATTTTAACAGTGGCATTTTGCCACTTTCAGTCCATCTTTCCTGGTGTCTAGTGCCCCCATCATTCAAATGTTTTTGCAAAAATCATTGGTGGTCTGTGGCATCCCCTACCCTCTCAGGGTGGGTTACCATGTAAATATGGAAACTGACCCTTGGTCTTTTTTTTCATTATGAGTTTTGTAAAAAAGGTCCATCACCAATCATTCTGCATCCCACACATGCAGCCACTGGGCATGTCTACTGGTCCCCCACCATCCTTCAAATTTTATGGAAAAAAAATCTTTGGTGGTCCATGGCATCCTCCCACCCTCTCAGGATGGGTTACTGCTGTAAGAATAGGAAACCGTCCCTCATTGTCTTTTTTCTTTATGTGTTCCCTGGAAAAAAGGTCCATTGCCTATCAGTCCCACATCCTCCACCTGATCACCCACTGTGCACACACACCTCCCCTCACCCCCTGATGCCCCCACAGACCACTACTTACGTATGGATGTTACAGGTTTGAGACTCGCTCCACCGATCGAAGACATGTCTTGTTGCTTGAACCAGCGACTGCAATATGAACTAAGGTAAATGTGATTTACTGTATTTCAATGGAGGGGGGTGTTCAACTTTTGCCCATAACTCTGCTGTTTTTCATGCTTTTGACCCCAACTTTTCAACATGGCTGTTCTAGGACCTTACTTCATGAACAATATGACTGTAGTTAGGCAACTGCCACCAGAAAGGTGATTTTACATTCAGTTGGCAAAATTACCTTTCCAGTAGGATTTGCATAATGGCAGTCATATTGTTCATGAAGTGCAGTCATGAGAAGGCTATGTTGAAATTCTGGGGTCAAAATGTAAAATATTGTCTGCGTTATGGGCATTCATTGCTATCTCACTACACATGCTATTAACTTTAGAAATTTTCTATATTTGGACCCCATATTTTCAGCATAGCTTTGTTATTACCCCACCTCATGTATGTGACACATATCATTTTTCAAATCCTGGTCAAAATGTATTTTAGCACTTGTGGTGCAGAACAGCATGGTGCTTGTGCAGAATTATGGTTTGGTGGGGATTTGAAAATGTTCTGTGCTGGGTACATGCGGTGAGGTCATAAGATGACTATGTTGAAAATTTGGGGTAAAAATGAGTACAAATGGCAGAGTTATGACTACTTTTCAATGGAAGGATGGGAGCACAGGGTCTGAAGGACCCTGTGCTCCCACCATTACATAAGAATTTTATTATACTATCTCAAAAAGTAAGGAAATTCATTGCAAAAAAACTTCATTAATGCATCAGTTAGGGTTTTCACTAAAGCAACAAAAGTAAGGAAATGAGGTGTTAGGGTTTCCAACCCTAACACCCCACCTTGTGCCTTGGGGTCATTGGTCCTCATGTTCAGCCCATTCCACCCTTACCACCACCCTGAAGATACTGACAAGCATTGGGGATGTGCTTTGGGGTCATCAGCCCTAATGATCACCCCATTCCATAAGTAGATAAGCTGAGATGGGTACAGTATAGGAGAATGGGGTGAGCATTGGGGCTGATGAACCAAGGCACACCTCCCAATGCTTGTCAGTGTCTGCAGGGTGGGAGTGGGAGTGGAATGGGATGAGCATTAGGAATGATGACCCCAAGGCACATCCCAAACACCTGTCAGTGTCTGCAGGGTGGGGGTGGGGTTAGGGTGATAGAGTTGGAAACTGTATCACATAATTTCCCTGCTTTTGTTCACTTGAGTAAAAAACCCTAACTGATGCATTAATGAAGTTTTTTTGCAATTATATATATGTGTGTGTGTGTGTGTTGTGTATATATATATATATATATATATATATATATATAACAATTTTAGACATCCATGGTATTGTCCTCTTTGAAAAGTTGCAAACAACTTTCTCTTAACAGGTAGGGACCACTACTGATATATAGGTATATACATATATATTACACAAATGCAAACCCCTAACCAAAAGACCACTGCAAATTCCCCTTTTCATGATCATAGTAATGGATGCCTAGAAAAGTTCTTATGAGGACACCTCACAGGAAATCTCTATAAGGCATTACAACAGTTACTGGGAGACTCCACAAGGACAATACTAGAAATTTGCAATAAAGATTTAAACATTAATATAGACTACAAATGATGGCTAAAATATGCCACCCCAGCAATTAAAATAACATCCTCTACACAATGGAGGGAATTTGCATGTAAAATTATATAAGGTACTTCCATACACTGGCAGTCCTAGCTACATATATGCCCAGCAGCTCTAGATGGTGCTGGAGAGAATGTGGGATGAAACCAGCTGATCAGGGACATATATTCTGGACCTACCCAATCCTTGAAACATATTGGAAACAAATCCTTCTTCAAATAGAAACATTAGAAGGGGGCCCTCCAAATTTAACCTCAGAACTAGCCCTGATCTCAGTTCCCCCAAGAGACCTGCAACTAACAACCTGATTCCTTGTTTGGATTTACCTCTTGGCTGCTAAAAGGGATAACTAAAAACTGGATGAAATTGCCCCCCAATTAAAAGTGGACACATGGTGAAAAATTATAAATGAGATTTTTGTGGAAAAATGGTCACCAGAAACCAAGATAAGGAAGACCATTTTTGTAACAAATAGCAGATGAGTATTTCATGTCTCTGAGTTCTATCTAGAGTTTATTC
Source organism: Neoceratodus forsteri (assembly GCA_016271365.2). Classification (NCBI taxonomy): domain Eukaryota; kingdom Metazoa; phylum Chordata; order Ceratodontiformes; family Ceratodontidae; genus Neoceratodus; species Neoceratodus forsteri. Next base: position 733,843,759 of record CM057453.1, read on the forward strand.
CATAAAAATGAAATCAGGACAGGGTATAATCTCTGTTGATACATCATACTAAAGGTGAATGATGGTGGGGGGGGGTGCAGACCATTGGCAGGTTTGGTACATAAGCTAAAGGGAATTAAAACATTAGGTTGACAGGGAATCAAGAGGACCTTTATTATCAGAACTTATATTCAACCAATGGTCAAGGAATTTTTCTACAATTGTGCAGTGTGATTCTGTAGATAAGAAATGCATATTAGTAACCTTGATCTAAAAAGATGTACCTGTATGTATTCTCCCTTTGATTTTCTCATAAAAAGATAAAATAAAAAATAGAAAATCGTGAATGCAGGAATAATGTCTGGGTGATTGGTCTGCCTGAGGGGCTTGAGGGCTCTGCCCCGATAACCTTTTTCTCCTCATAGCTCCTTGCAACTCTGGAACTAGCAGAATGGACAATCCTGGAAATACAATGAGCCTATCACTAGCAAAAAGATTGAACTTTCTGAATTGCCTGCCATTTCTTAATTGCATTTTTATGCTGCCAGGCAGAGTTTTGTAGGCCACCAATGAAGAAAGGTCAAATTTATAATGACAACCTACTTGTATGCTTCTATCCAGACTACAGCCAGTGCCTGTAAGCAGCTAGAGATAAGTTCATACTGGTCAAAAAATGGCTGCAATTTACCATGTGTACTCCTCCCACTTGATTATCCAATGGCAACAGTCACTTCCCAAAATATTCATAAAACCTGATTTGGCAGCTGTGCACCTAGATGCAGAGATTGCAGCTAAAGAGGGACACTTGGGACCAGGAGAATGGGGCCTAATGTTTAAAGAATCTGATATCTCAGCTGAATGATTCCAGGATGTGCAGTAAGTGGGAATTTGAAGGGTCCTGGTTTCTTTCCTCAGGCACCATGGGGCTGAGCATTGGTATAACCTTGCATGCAGATAAAAAGTTTCATGAAAATTCCCATGAAAAAATAAAATGACAAATTTTGAGCACCTATAATTTTGAGAAAATGTGTCCTAATGTCCAGATATCTGGCATACTTTTATAACACCTATCAATAGGTAATCATGCCACATTTCAGTTCACTAGCTGAATTGACAGCTAAGTTATGACTAAATTATTACATTTAAAAAAATTCCAGAAAATTCTGTCAAAATTCCATTACTTCAGAGTTCTCTCATGCTGCACAGTTCTACAATTAAGCAATTTATGTAATTCAGCATGATGCATATGATAACAGGAGGAAGGGAGGGAGGGATGTGGGTAGCTTGCCGGTAGACACTAGGAGCAAGATTCATGACGCCTTATTTTCTAAGTTCCACTCTGCAACTGCTGTTGCGGACTGGAATTGCCTGCAGCTGCAGCGGTAGTGATTCACAGCCGCAGCAGTTGCGGAGAGTGTTATGGCTGCCTCCACCAGCCGTAGCCCATTTCAGTTGCTGCAGCCATCACCCTGGCAATACCACCCACATGCGTCCTTAACCCATGGAGCTGGTGGTAATCCGGCTCCACCTTCATGAATACCCGCCGCTGTGGGTAACCTGCACCTCTGAAAGTGGCAACCCACTTGCACAGCAATTTACCTGCAGCTGCGGGTCTTTTGACAGCTTTGTGAATCCTGTTCTAGATGTCTGAGGCCTACAGTGGCTTTCTGCCTCACCCTGAATGTATTTTAGCACACTGTGCTTATTCGTACCAGTGGGACTGCAGCATATGTTGACTGCAATTATTGGACTGCTACTGCCTTTTTGCTGAAGGTATGAGCAGGTGCAAATACTGTGCAAGGTGACCTCTGTTTCAGCCTCATAGTTCCTAGTATGGTTCTCTACTACATTCATTAAGCATATGCTTTGGTGAGTTGTGGAATTACTCCAGCTCCCACCATGAAGTTAGTGTGGAAGTGTGAATCCCTTTAGAATCGGGAGTGAGGGGTTGGGGGGATGTTTCATCACCTTTGGAAGCTGTTGCTACATTTTAGAAGACAGAGCTAGTCGCTCTAGGGGACAATAGAGAGAATGGGATTCTGATGAGAGGGGGCAGTTTGTGTCAAATGTCTGTCTTTAATATGCTTATTATATCTTATTACATTTACCAGGAGAAGGAGGGTCGGGAGGTTGTTTGTTGATGTTGCTGATGCTACATGCTGTTCTTCACTGTTCTGTTGCTTTCAATCTTTCAAAAAATAAATGGTGCAGGGTTGAAAATGTTGTGCTGTGGGGGACATGTGTGGGCACACCTATGCCGTTGGATACATGCTTACTTTCAATGCATTCTATGATGCCAGCTAAACTACATGTGGTAAGCTGAAACATCAATGGTATAAAAACTGTTATTAAGAGAAAAAAATATGTTCTTATATTAAGAAGGTGAGAGGAGATGTGGTTATACTGCAAGAGACCCATATAGTTGGGGAGGAGGTACAGAAATTGGAATAATTGTGGGTGGAAACACTGGTACATGCCTGCTTTCTGGCATCTGACTTCTACCAGGCATTCTAGTTACAGTTGTCTGTCACTGACAGATCCAGAGGAAAGACTCATTATAGTGGTGGTAAAGATGGGGCAAACTGCTCACCCTGGTGGCAGTTTATGGCCATGACTTCAATCATCCTGATTGTTTCTGCCAATTCTCCATGACACTTGCTGATTATCCTGTCTCAGTGATTTTGAAGGACATGGATAATCCCTGGGACCTTGTCCTGGACCGATCTGCTCCTCCTACCTGAAGCCCTCCAAAAGCTCAGAGGTGTGCCAATAATTAGCTGCTGAAAGATTCTTCTTGTGGGATACCTGCTGCATCCTCCAGCAAGCAGATAGGGAATTTTCTTTTTTCTTTAATACCCACTCCCCGGTTACCCCCCCGACAGCAACATTTCACCAACGAGTTCCCCCATCGCGACTACAGTGCCAAGCCATGGTGGGAGACCCGCTGGAACCCAGCGTTGTCTGTCGTGGTTCTGTAACTCCCCAATCAGCTCTGACTGGAGTTGAGAATCCTTAAGTGGGGAGGTGTATGTGGCACAGCCCCCTGCACAGGGGGTTCAGGGGCAAAGCTCCCCGTAGAAAACAAGAGAACAAAGTGCGAACCGGCAGCCAACTGCATAATGCAGTCAACCTGCCGGTGTCACTGACGGGGCATTCAACAACATTTTTGTCGGACTCCCATCATGGATCCCCCACTCCCTATACATTATATACCTGTATCAACCTTTGGTCAAGTCCTCTAATTTGCTGCAGCATTTGGAGTCCACAGCATTTCTTAATTGTCCTAAAGGAGATGGGGGAGTCTCCCATTGTGTCAGCGGAAGCTAGACCCAGGATTACTCATAGATCCCAATTTTAAGGTCAAGATGACAGATACTCTCCAAGACTTCTTACAACAGAATGTGAGGGGAGACATCTCTGCCTATACCAGGTGGGAGGCCATGAATTCTTTTACTTGAGGAGTGGCCATTTCTTGGGTGGCACACAAAAACAAGGTGGAGGCCCAGCATGAACAGGGTCTGGAGCAGATTCTGTCACTAGAAAATGTACACATGCAGAGCCCTTCCCCAGTGTTGTCGGGATAGTGAAGACTACTGAAGGGCCAGTTAAACCAACTAGTATTAGCCAGATTGGAGCACACTATTTTATTAGGCTGTGCAGGTTTTTACTTTGAAGGGGACAAAGGGAGTTGGTGGCTAACATGGCAACTGAAAAAGAAAGAGTCTGACAAAGCCATCCCTTGAATTCAGTCCACTACTGGGGTTTTGGCTGTCAATCAGGGGGACATACAGTAGATTGCATCTTCTAAGAATTTTACTTGGTACTCTATACCACAAAAATGGAAAAGGTCACTCCACCCCTGAGTCCTTTCTTTACTCCCTGCCTATTCCAGCCCTTTCTGAGGTCAAGTGTGAGGACATGGACAGTGTTCCCACTAGGAAAGAACTTCATAGAGTGGATCAGTAACTAACCTCAGGTAAATCCCCTGGCCTGGACAGCCTACTGGCCAAGATTTATAACATTTTTGGAGGGTTCTCCAAGATCCATGGAAGACACTATATTTGAGGCTCTAGTCTTAGTGAGACTGCCTCCATCCCAGTGCCTGACTAATGTAATAGTACTCCCTAAGCCTAGTAAGGACTCCACTGATTGTGGCTCCTACCACCTATATTTCTGCTTAATGTAGACTACAAGATCCTGGCCAAACTCTTGTTGAGTCAGCTGGAGGGGGTCCTTCTGGCCTTAGCCATCTACTGTAGATCAAAGGTAGATTCATAAAGGGTAGACTAGCAAAAATAACAATCAGGTGATCCATAGATGTCATGTGGCATTGGTCTAGGGGGTGTTGCTTGCCCCAGTTTCTTGGCCCTGGATATGGAGAAGGTCTTTGTCATGGTCAAGTGGCCTTTCATGTTTGGCACTCTGGAGCAATTTAGTTTGTGCCCTAAGTTATGATCCTGGATAGCTACAGGTACATTGCACCAAACCTCCAAAGCCCAGATGCTAAGTAATTCCCCAACCATTTTCACTCTCCAAGGGTACCAGACAGGGTTGCCCCCCCACCCCCTCTTACATGTTCTCAGTATCAAATCTTTGGCCATTGCAGTCTGGCAGCACTCCAATATACAGTGGTGCCAGCCAGGATTCAATGTAGTATCTCAAGTTACTGAAGAAAAAAAGCAATTAAATGACATTGACATTGTCTTGTTTATTAGAGTAACTTTACTGCAGAATGCTGCAGTTTTGCCTTGCATCCTGGATGGCATCACTTTACAAGGCCTATGCTTCAAAGATGTAAACCACAAAATCTCTCTATTTGCTGATGACGTTTTCTTATTTCTAGCAGACCATCAGACAGCTATTCAAGTCATAATGGATATTTTAAGGGTCTATGGACAACTGTCAGGCCACAAAATTAATTTGTTGAAATGAGAGTGGCTGACAATGGGGAGAAGATGCATGTCTCCCCTCCTGGTAGAAGCCTCAATGCTAGCCCTAGCTTATAAACTGAAATACTCGGGGTGTTTCTCTCCAGGAAACTATCAACATTGGGTCCTCAAAATTTCCACTCAGTTTTTATGAAGGTTAGGTAAGACTGTGATTGGTGGGGATCCCTTCCTCTTACTCTCATTGGAAGAGTGAATACAGACAAAATGTGTATCCTCCCTCATTTCCAGTACATGTTCGAAGTCCTGCCCATCCATCTTCCCTTGAAATTGTTGCTTCCATCAGAGGTTGCCACACCTTCTTTTTATGACAAAATAAACAGGTTAAGGTGAAACTATCTACCCTGTGGCACCCTACCCTGAAGTGGGAATTTGGGCCTTCCTCATTTCTGTTTTTGTTACTTGGTTGCCCAGCTGGCCTTTGTCAAGGATGCTCAGTCTGGTGGTGCTGAACGCACTGCCTGAGTAGACATGGAGGAGGACCCTCTGGGGGGCACAGTGCTGTTGATGCTTCTTGCACTGGTTCCAGAGGTAGGAATAAGAAAGTGCCCAACACATTTCTCAGGGTCATAGCGGGAGCCTGGTTAGCAGCCCATGGCCTGATACTCCAACAAAAGATTCTATCCCCAGAGCTGAATCCTAAAATGATCCTTTGGGAAAATTCACCCCCCTTCTAGTTGAAGTGGTATTACATAGATGGAAAAACAAGGGACTGGGAGGTGGATGATCTGCTTGAGGGGAGTGTGTTATTCTTTGTTCAACAATTATCTACCCAATATGCACTGACCCCAGGAAAATTCTTTGTTTACCTGCAAATTAGGCATAAGTCAGAAAAGTTGTGCCATACTCTGACCCAGGCTCTCTTGAGATCTCCTAGAGAAGAAATATGTTATACCTGGAGGGGTCAAACCCCTATCTGCCAATTTTACAATGTGCTAGTGGGAGGACTACCAAATCCTATGCAAGGTGTGAGAGCCAAGTGAGAGAAGGACCTAGGTAATCAGGGTTGGACAGATGGGGACTGAGATGAAATCACCAAATGTATACATTCCTGCTTTGTAAACAATGGGCTCTGTCAAATTCATTTTATCTTCCTTTTATCTTCCTCCAAATTAGTTTTATCCCTGTCCTGGCACAACTGGTGGACAGAGCCAAAACAGTCCATTGCCCAAAATACCATGTTACTGCAGGATCATTATTCCATATTATTTGGCAATGCCCCCCTAATTCAGCAGTACTAGGAGGAGGAGGTGACCTCCCTATTGTCCAAGATGCTGCACTTCACCTATGATTGTGCAATTAAATCCTACTAGGGCTCTGCCTCAGTGGCCCAAATAGGAAACCTTTTAATCACCCTCTGTGGAAACTTGGCCTCCTTTTTGACAAAGGCACATTGGCTCAAAACTGGATCTCAACCCCCCCCCCCAGTACTGCACAATGGGCAGTTGAACTTTTAGAGTGTATGAAGTAAGAGCAGACCCAGCACACAGTCCTCACTAAATTGTCTACATATGAGTCAATATGGGATTCCTGGAGGCATCATTGTCAGCCTATTGGTTGCTGGGATAACAGTTAGGGTGCCATATAAATCTACATAAATTTGTATAAAGTTTTATTAAGAGGACTGAGGTCCTAACAATTCCAATATACTGTATCATTGTACTTGTCTGTAACTAATGTTATTTTTCTGATAGAACACTGGGCTGGGGTGAGTCCAATCTCTGCCTGACCTCTCTGTTTCATAGAAACATAGAATTTGACGACAGATAAGGACGCTTGGCCCACCGAGTCTGCCCATTTTCCTACCTAACAGATAAGCTGCAGATCCTAATTAACTAACAGCTTACTTCCTCCTACCCCCCACTAGGACTGCCTTACGTCTGTCCCATGCATTCTTGACTCCACGACCTCCTCAGAGGCTGTTCCATCATCCACAACCCTCTCTGTGAAAAATACTTCCTCACATTACCTCTGGGCCGTCCCCTCTATCTTCAATTGTGCCCTTGTTCTTGCACATCTCTTTTTCTGAAAGATGTCACCCTCTTGGACTTTGTTGATTCCCTTGAGGTACTTGAAAGTTTCTATCATGTCCCCTCTCTCCCTCCCTCCTTACCTCCAGGATATACATATTAAGCTCCTTTAGTCTTTCTTCGTATGTCTTCTGGTTCAGACCCTGCACCATTTTTCTTGCCCTCCTCTGGACAGCCTCCACTCTGTCTATGTCTTTGCAGAGATGGGGTCTCCAGAACTGCACACAGTACTCCAGATGGGGTCTCACCAACTGTCTGTACAGAGGGATAACAACTTCCTGTTTTCTACTATTGATGCCTCTCCCTATGCATCCCAGCATCACCCCAGCCTTCCTTATTGCCTTCTCACATTGCTTTCCCACCTTTAGGTCATTTGATATAATTACCCCCAGATCCCTTTCCATTTTTACTGTTGTGAGTATCTCACCCCCCATTGTGCACTCTTGCCCTGGGTTTTTGTTTCCCAGGTGCATTACCTTGCACTTCTTTGCATTGAATCTGAGCTGCCATACATTTGACCATTCCTCCAACTTTGCCAAGTCTCTTCTCATCCTTTCCACTCCATCTGGTGTATCAACCGTGTTGCAGATCTTTGTGTCATCTGCAAAGAGACATACTTTTCCTTCCAGTTCCTCTGCAATGTTACTTATAAAGACATTAAAAAGGACCTGTCCCAGTACTGAACCCTGCGGTACCCCGCTAGTAACCCTCCTTTCTTCACTGTGGACTCCATTTACTACTACCCTTTGCGTCCTGTTGTCTAGCCAATTTTTTATCCAGGCTACCACCTTGGGACCCACTCCAAGGCTGGCTAACTTGTGTATAAATCTTTTGTGTGGGACTGTATCAAATGCCTTGCTAAAATCTAGGTAAGCCATGTCCACAGCCCCTCCCTGGTCTACTACTTTGGTCACCCAGTCAAAGAAATCTATTAGATTCATCTGACATGACCTTCCCATCGTGAATCCATGCTGCCTTGGGTCCTGTGCCCCATTGGCCTCTAGGAACTCAACAATTCTTTCCTTCAGAAGTGATTCCATCATTTTACCTACCACTGAGGTCAAACTAACTGGTCTGTAGTTTCCTGCATCTGTCCTGCTCCCACTTTTGTGAAGCGGAATCACATCCGCCCTCCTCCAGTCCTCAGGTACCACCCCATCCTCCCATGATTTGTTAAAGAGAGTAGTCAGCGGTGTCATTGGTTCTACCCTTAGTTCTTTTAGAATTCTTGGGTGAATCCCATCAGGCCCCATTGCTTTGTCCACCTTCAATTTTATTAGTTCTTTCAGAACCCTTTCTTCTGTAAATGGACTGGTATCGACCCTCATCTTCAGAGTGTTTCTCTTGTTTGGTTTAGGTACCTCCCCCTCCTCTTCCTTTGTGAATACTGAGCAGAAATATTTGTTCAGTATCCCTGCTTTTTCATTGTCATTCTCTACCCACATTCCCTCCCCTTTATTAAGCCTCAGTATCCCTCCTTTGGTCTTTCTTGGCTCCATGATGTACCTATAAAAGGTCTTATCCCCCTTCTTAACAGAGTTGGCTATCCTTTCCTTGGTTTGGGCCTTTGCTAGTCTGACTGCCTTCCCAGTCTCTTTCTGCTTTAACTGATAAAGTTCTCTGTCCTTCTCCTTCTGTGTTTCCTTATATTTCCTGAATGCTATCCTTTTCTCCTTAACCTTCCCTGCCACCTCTTTTGAGAACCATAGCCTTTTTTTCCTTCATTGTGTTTTGTTGATTTGCTTTACACAAAGGCTTGTTGCCTCTGTGATGGCTGTTTTGATTACTCCCCATTGTTCCTCCAAACATCCTTCTTGCCTGTTTGCTAGTGCTTTTCTGAGGCACTCTCTCATTTTCCCAAAGTCAGCCCTCCTAAAGTCCAATACTCTTGCTTTTGTATGGCTTGATTGTATGGCTGTGTTTATCGTGAACCACACTGTTTGGTGGTCGCTTGTTCCCAGATAGCTACCCACTTCTAAATCTGAGATTCTTTCTCCGTCCCCATTTGAGAGTACCTGGTCTAAGATTGCTCCCTCCCAAGTGGGTTCCAATACTAGCTGTCTGAGGCATGCCCCCCTGTAGGGCATCAAGAATGACCCGGCTCTTGGATGTGCCTGCAGCAAAGGTGCTCCAGTTAACATCTGGCATATTCAGGTCCCCCATCAACAATATCTCCCCTTTTTCTGCCATTCTGAGGAAGCCTTCTATCATTTCCTTGTCCATTCCCTCCCCCTGAGATGGGGGTCTGTATACAACCCCCATTTGGACTGTGGTGCCATTTCCTGTCTCCAGGGTGACCCAGAGTGTCTCATCTGCTCCATGTTTACTTTTTAGTTCTGTTGCTTTGATCCCTTCCTTTACATAAAAAGAGCTACTCCTCCTCCTCTTTTACCCTCCCTGTCCCTCCTGTAGATTGTGTATCCTGGTATGTTGACATCCCAGTCATGGTTCTCTGTGTACCATGTTTCTGTGACTACCACAATATCCAGGCAACCCTTTTCCATCAAGGCCACTAGTTCAGAGAGCTTGTTACACAGACTACAGGCATTGGTACTCATCACCCTCCACTTTTTGATGGCCTTACCCCTTTTAGCCCCATTCCTGTCCTTACTGCCTTTGCCTTTTTTTACATTTACTTCTGTCCTGCTCCTAATGACTTCTCTACCTTGGTGTTTACCTCACTAATTACTGTTATTTGTGGGGGGAGGCTGGGATTTCCCTGCTCCTTTTCAGTGCCTCCCCTTGGCTAGTTTAAATGCTTGCCAATGAAGCATTTAAACCTCTCACCTAGGATCCTGGTTCCCCCTGGACAGATGCAGACCATCGCACCAGTATAAGTCTGCATCCCTCCAGGTGGCTCCCTAGTCCCCAATGAAACCCAAACCCTGAGCTCCACACCAGTTTTTCAACCATTCATTGAATTCCCTGGTGAGGAGTACCCTAGCATCACCCCTGCCATAGACAGGCAGCACCTTTCAGCACAATTAGTACTGTAAAATTTTTATTTGTTGTACATGTCTCAACTTTAATGCCAGTAAAAAAAATTTACAAAGAAAAATTATAACTACAGTAAAATAGAAACCATAGAAGTCAGATGATTCTGAAAACAACACATGCTCTTCATCTTTATCTTCTTCTAATCACAAATCATATTTTCTCAGACTCAATGCATTAGGGAGAGCAGAGGGGTATAACCAGCTAAAGTGCACCCTCCCCTTTCCATTTTGCACCTGAGGCAGCTACAGGGGAGGAATCTTTGATCCTAGACAGGAATTTCTTACTCACAATTCCAGGTAGGTAGTCTGCAGCTCTGCAGGGGACTCTGAATGTAATGTCCATGGATTTCTGCAAGTGTATCTCTAGTATGTCTAACCACAGTTCATACACTTGCATCTAAACTGAAGTACAGTCACAGAAGAGCCTATTGTTAAATATGTGTGTTAGTATGCCTCCGTCATAATCTCAATCCAAGATGCAGTCACAGGGGCGACTAGGATTTAATTTGTGAGCTAGCAGATTTCTGTATTGAATACCTATCTAGTGTATGGTCACTAGAGGGCCTGGTGTTAAATATATGTGGTGACAGACCTCCGTCATAATCCCTATATGGGGTAAGGTCACAGAAGGGCCTATTGTTGAAATTGTATTGCTTGCAGGCATCCATCACAAAATTTCTATCAGAGGCACAGCAATGGATAGAGATTTAACAAGGCAATATCCAAATAGTAGTTAAATCATTTAGAAAAGCCACTGCAGGGAGCATGGAGCACAAATTTAGGTTTGAGATAGCTAGCTGCTTGTATTGTGGTATAGTACACTTTTATTTGTCCAATCTTACAAGATCATTATAAATAACATATAAAAACAGATTATCCAATTATAAAAACAAACATTTGTTCATAAATACACATCTCTAATACACAGATACAATAATAACTTAAGCAATTATTTATACAGCTATTGATTTAGTCTTTATTTTCCTTATTTTCTGTACAAATACTAAAAAGTTTGCAACCATTTTAATAATTTCATCCTCTGTTATTAACAATATATTAATCAATAAGTTATCATCAGATATTTTAATGAAGACAAATGTCCTAATCATTTCTTCTCCATCATATCACAGGCATTTTAATATAACATGTTGAAGGTTCTCTATAGCCTGCCCCCCACAAAAACAGGTTAAATACACTGGATCTTCTGTATTATTAAATTTAGTAGTAAGAACATTTGACTCTTGGAATTCTATCCTGAACCTAGGATAGGTTTTCCTACACTCTGGATTTTCTGGGATATCCATAGAATATTTGTACTTATGCGTCAATATGTTGCTATAACATATCGAGAATCTAGAATTTCTTATTTTTTCCATATCCTCCTTCTTATATTTTTTATCAATAATTTCTTTATAATGTATGGTACAGTAAGTGCCTATTAACCACCATAATCAGCAGTCACACAGCTTTGTTATGCACTGTTTAGAATTTTAAAAGTTGTTAACCACACTTCAGAACTTCCAAACAGTGGCATGACAAAAAGGAATGCACCAGAGTTCCATAATTCTCACACATAGAATGCAAACAGTGTTTTTTTGACCATACACGTATAAAGGATGATGGCTGGGGATCTGGTGACAACCATGCTGAAATCATCTCTCGTGGTTGCTAGGGCTGCAGTAAACCTCTTGAGCTGCGCTCTTGAGGTTTACCATGTTGCCTTAGCAACTACTCGAGGTGATTACAGTGTGGTTATCACCCGATTCCCAGCCAATATCCTCTCTCTATATTTTTATATTGTACTGAAATTATGATATTTCTATATGTTAAGTCCACAAGTGATTCCAAGTTGACTGACCTTAAAATCACTTTAACTTTAAGTAACCACGGAGACTGCCAATATTTATTAATTTGCCAAAACTTTTTCTTCTAGGCATTTTTAGCCATTCTATCATCTTGAAAACCATTTAATCTAATCCAGAAGTTTATGATCCTTGTTTCTGTAAGTGCTAAGAGATTAATCTGCCCAGTCTCTACACATACATGGGCAGCTGGGATGGAAGGTGGGAAACCAAGGGTATACCTCAATAATCTGATTAAAGGTCTTTCTAGAATTGTTATATATTTGTGGTCCCATAATTCAGCTCCATATAATATTTGTGAATTGTATTTTGCTTCAATTACAGCTAAAATCCCCCAAATCTTACGTTGAACCTTCTTAGTGCCAAAGCAATATTCATGACCTTCTTTTGCAATGAGGTGCAGCGAGCTTTCCACCAAAGGTTTTCCAAAAAAACTAGTCCCAAATAAACATATTCATTAATGGTCTGTAAAGGCTGTGATTTTACAACCCATTTTCCACCATATTTTTTATTACCAAAAATCATGACATTTGACTTTGTCATATTTATATTTAGGCTCATTTTGTCAGCAAATGCCTCCAATATATCTAACTTTCCCTGTAGACCCTTAGCTGCCAGGAAAGTAATATATATTTTCTTTATATACAATTCATGAACAATAATCTGAGCCAATGTTTGGTGAGTCAGTTTATGAGGATTGCAATTTTCCTAACAGGGGGTCAATTTAAATTGAGAAGAATGTAGGGGCTAAAATACAACACTGCCTTACTCCCAAGTTTGTTGGAAATTAAGTAGATAAGTTCCCTGCTACAGTAAATCCAATCTTATTTATTTTTTGCCCAGATATTAGAGTATAGTAGTCTGACTGCATTTGTGATCATGGGAATTATTCCAAAATTAGTCATCAGGTCCCAAAGTTTACTTCTATCAATACTGTCAAATGTTGTCGAAAAATCTATATATGCTGCAAAGTTTTTGATGCCTTAGTGTCACATATTTTTCACATAAGTGATGCAAAATAAAACAGTTGTCCACTGCTGAAAATGTTTGATGGAAACCAGCCTGCAGTGGAGATACCCCCCCCCCATACTATTGATATCAGTGAGGATCTGAACTAGGAGGACCTGTGCAAAAACTTTACCTACTGTATTATGTCCAATAAACTAATTGCTCTATAGTTTTTTCAGATCATATCTATCTCCCTTTTTGTAAATTGGCACAATAATGGCTCCTTTCCAGGATTCAGGTATATAATTGTCATAAATACACTTATTGAAGAAAGAAGACAACATCTCTGCCCACTGCTGTTCTTTGCACTTAAATAGTTCTCCAGGGACCACATCCGGCCCTGGCGCTTTACTTAATTTTAATCTCCCTATTGCTTCCTTAACTTCCTTTATCAAGATTGGTTGAAAATTCATTTTAACCATACATTTTGTAAGTTTAACCACAATCTTTACCATGCTCATTAAACATCACATTAGCAAAGTAGTTAACCCAATCTTCATGGAGACATAATTTTCTATTTCCTCCTTCAGTTCTTTACATCCAGATGCAACTAGGGGAGCAGAATTTTTGTTATCCTTTGTTTCTATTACCTCAATCATTCATTCCCATTGTATTATGTAAACTTCTATACTCTTTCTTTAGCTCTTTTAATAGTATCTTAATTTCATGTGTGTATTTTTGTCTATATTTTCTAATCAGTTTCTGAAATTGTCTTTTCATGCTTTTACACTAATTATCATACAAACTCAACTTCTTATTTTTAATAGTAAGACTCCCTTCCTTACATAATCTCAGTTGTATTAGATTGAAAAAGCTACTCAAGGCATGATAAAATGAGAAGAAATCCAGATTTCCCATTAATGCTATTATATTTTCCAAAAATTCTTCTAGCTTATCCCTAATATAAGGCTCTATCCTTTCTGACCAGACTAGTCTTTTTTGTAGCTTATCTCAATCTGTTCTGTTTTAACGGCAGTTTCTATTACTTCATACTGCCTTGTTGTTTCTGCAGTATAAATCATCACCAGCAGGTGGTCACTATCAGTTCTTATTGGGATAATTATATTTTTCCAAAAATGCAAAGGACCTCTCCAGCACACTAAGTCCAGAACTGTTGCACACTTCTTAGACACAAAAGTGGTTGCTCCCTCTGGATCTCCTTCTAGTCTCCCATTAAGTATATAAATACCATTATTTTTAAGAATCGTACATAACTTTTTTCCCTTTATATTAACTTTTCCATCCCATGTATTACATTATTCTCATCAGCATCTAGATATATCCATGCCATAATTGTATTATCTAATATTCCATCAAAATTTCAAACTCTAGCATTGAAATTGCCCAGTAATAGCATACAACAAAAATGACCTGTTCTAACCAGTTCCAAATATGTTCCTTGTAAAAATGACACTGGGGAAAATAACATGAAATCATTGTTATACATACTTTTGGCATGCCAAGTCTAATTACCATGAAAAAGTCATTTTTCATTAGTTCCTTAGTTTTTTGGAAAAACTCCTATCTTAACATGTGCGACTAGGCCACCAGCTCTTCTACCCTGTACTGATAGTTTGTTACTCGGGCAGTGTAATATTAGATATCTATTAATATTTAGGTTATGCGACGTATCATGCCATGTTTCTTGCAAACATACAACTGTACATTTTTTAATAAATTTCAAACAATCTGGATTTTGCATTTTGGTTTTGTACCCTGCAATGTTCCGTGTTAAGAAAATCAGGTATCCATCTCCATTTCTATATTTGTAGAACTATCTTTACTTGATGATAAGACAAATTAATTCACAGTGTCCTCTGCCTCTTCTATTCTTTACATCAGGCAATTTAGACCTTCAAGGGCTCGAAATCTAATAGTTATAGAGGTGGATTCATTGATTATGTATGTACCTGCATCTTTCCATTGACATTCTGTTCCAATTTTCATCACCTTCTTATTTGCTATTATCCTTATGTCTTCTTTCATTAACATATTAAGTCAACCATATGTATTTATTTATTTAGAAATCTGAATCACAGCCCTTTGATTCATAGACTCATTTCCAAAGGCTCCACATCAGAATAAAACATAGACATACAGTACATACATAGACTAAATGTGGGTGAGCAATCATACAGAGTATAAGTAAAATGAGCACTGGTTAATGCTTATACATTTGGTAGCTCAAACAGGGCAGAGCTATTGACGTATTTACCTAATGAGCGGTTAAGATCTATACAATTGGTAGCTAAAGCAATGCATGATATGAGTTGGTAGTAAGCCACCTCAGGTAGGCCTTGTCTTATACATAATACAATGCAATCATAGTCCAGTGCAACTATATGATAACAGGAGGTGAGGAGCCTGTAGGCTAGAAATAGTGAGGGCTCTCCACTGCCAGGCCAAGGGCAGGTGCATGGCTTAGTGGTGTATGTATGGCAATTCGATCAAGCTTTTCATAACATTCTAGAATTCTTTTAGCCACTAATGCATTTCTGCACAATATATCAATCTATCTTCCCTTTGGCTTTCATGTTCATACGCCTCCATAAGTCCCCATCCTCCCAATCTGATCTTCAATATATTAGAAAAAAGATTACATATAGACCATAACAAATTTCTTGGTGTTTCATTATACAGTCTAGGATACCCTAAGATTGGTAGGGTTACTGGTTCTTTACCAAACTGTTCATCATCCCTTAGTACATTTTGGTTTGACTTATCCTTCATATCTATGTTTAATTTTAGCTGCTCCATCAAAAGATCATTTCTCCCTATATAATTTGTTACACATTGCTGTGCAACTTTTATCAGTATAAAGTCAGCATAGCCAGAATTTAAGGGTCTAGTAACTTCCACAATATCACTTTCTTCTATATGTATTTCCAAAACATCATTAAAGGGTTTTATTATTGTCTCCTTCAAGAGATCCTTGGTTTCATTTTCAAATCTCTTTAGAATATATACTTTCAACCTGCCCTCTTTTACTCAGTTGGCCTTTGTTGTTTTATTCGACTGCTCCTGATCTCATATTATGTCATTTTTTAAACTTTGTGTTCTGGAGCATTTTCAATGTTTCCCTTCTTTTTGTTACTATCATCATCCATTTTCTGGCTTTGCTTTCCCTGATCCTCCTTAAGTTCTCTCAGGAGTTCCGTATGTGTCAGTAGTTCTTTTTTGTTTTTTGTTTTATCTATTCCGCCTACACTGTTATCCTTTTCAGCTGTTTATTTTTTTAATTTTCCTTTTAACATTGGGTTTCTTTATATTTTTTTTGCTTCTTATCCTTTGTATTTGGATTTTTTTCCTTTCTTTTGTCAGTTTTTCTTTCCTGCCCTTGTTTATTGTCATGTTCCTTTCTTGATTATTATCTGGGATTATTGCTGTCAAAAATCAAGTCTCACTATTTCCCATCTGCTTTCTAGACTCTATTTCTACTACAGGTATGGACAGTGACCTTTGGGGATATATCTTATCAAGAGTATGCAGTACATCATCCAACCTGAATTGATTTATTGCAATATTTTCTTTTAGTGTATCTATTTCTCCTCTTAGTGCGATAAGTTGCTCCATCAATATTAAATTTGCAGCATGTTGGTTCTTCATAATACACATAATTTCCTCACTAATAGCAGCAGGGTAATACATCATAGATTCCTCTATCTCTCTCTTCTACTATTATAGTTTATTTCCGTGCATTTTCTGCTAAGTTTTCAATTTTAACTTTGATATTTAACCAGAATATTGTGTTTTATGACTTTCATTCAGATCTTTCAGTCCTTTAATAGTATTTTGAAATTCTGACAGTATGTTATCCATTTCCTTTTGCTAAACATCTGTATGCTTGGTCTGTTCTAATATCTTATTTCTAGTAACAATTGGAGTATATACTGTAGCTTCCATTAAATCTTGTTCAGGCAAAGTCCAATCAATTATATCTAAGCTAATTTTTTGATTTTCCCATCTCTAGAAGTCACACAGGTGTTTTAATGGATGATTCTTTAACATCTATAATTGGGGTGGAAGTGGAAAATCCACTTACTCCAGCAATCAATTTATTATTTTGAGCTTTAGTTTGTTGACTACACTTAGTCTGTTCCATTCTGTTTGACTGGTCTCTTACCAGTAATTGTTTAATCAATAATGGTGAAATCCTTGGTTGTCTTGCATTATGGCTTCATATGGTGGAACCTTTTTTCTTGATCTGCTTTTTCTTGCCACTTTTACCCTTACTTAACTCTATTTCATTTTCACTTTTTCCTTGTTTCCTTTTTTGTTCTTATCTGTCTTTCCAGGTTTTTTCCCCTCATCTATTCCTGTTTTATTCCCCTTTTCCTCTAATTATGCTTGCATGCAAAACTTCCATACTCATTATTTTTCAGTCTTTTCTTAATTCCTCCATATCAGACACTAATACTGACATATCCAAGTTGACTGCCAAAGATGTATTTAGATTCATTGACTGAACACTTGTTACCACCCTATTTCTGATGCCAAATTCATTCAATTACTTCTTAAGGCACCTTAATTCTGTCTTATTAACCAGTAACCAATCCATGACCAATCAACTTTGAACTATCGAATTGATTAATAACTTAATTAGTCTATTAGTCACATTCACAGAATTCACAGAATATTTATCAGTGCCACCAATAATTAGCTCAATATATTGATTAATCCTAGTATATTTAACAGACTCTTAATTCCACAGACAAATTAAGAAGCACAGATTATTTTCTGTGATTGTATAATAACTGCAAAATGTAATAGGATGCTAAGGTATAACAAATTGTTAGAGTGAATAATATAAATCAATAAATTATGCAACTTATGCAAATCATACAAGTAGTTATGGATCCAGGGACAAATGTGCAAAATATGCAGTAAAATAAGCAGTGCTTGAGAAGGAATATATAAAAAGGATTTTCAAGATTTTTTCAATCTCCAGATCTAAGTCAATAATTGCACAATCAAATAGTAAATGTGCAAACTATGCAAGATATTCAATGTCTTTTGCTGGAAGATAACATGTGCAAAGTGCAATATTCCAGGTCTTCAGGTTTCCAGGATGAGTCAGTAACTAAAGTTGAGGATTAATTATGTAACAGATTTTAAGTTTAGTCCCTGAGTAAAGTGCAAATTTGGTCTCCAAATAACAATTTTGGCAAAAGTAAAATATCTGTGTTTGCTGTTATATATAAACTGTTCAGAACCAAATCAGGTGCCACAGTCAAAGGATAATCTTGCCAGAACCCTTCCTGTATTTCTGTGTCCCACAGACAAAGTTATTTCCTATTTCTTCCACTTTTCGACTTTCCACTCTTCTACACCCTTTTTGTCTTGTCTTCATCTGCGTCTTATCTTGTATTATTTTACCCTTGGTCTTAAATGAATTTCCCTTTTTTTTTCCTTTTCTCCTCAGCATCTTCACCTAATTCTGGGTGCAATAGCACTAAACATGTATTATCCCATGCAAGGAGTTTGTAAACCTTAAAACAAAAGAAACAGGTGTCTTCTATCAGTTTTATAGGGGAAAATACCAAAATCTCAAAAAATACTGGCTAGTACTGGCAAGAACAAAAATACATTTAAATTAAAATAATTTAGTTAGCTTAGTTTAAAGGCACTACAGTAGCAAAACATATATAATGGCAGATGCAGCTTGATTAAATGTAAGCAAGAGCCCTTATGCCCAAAAAGACCCTTTGCTTTTTTAAATAAAATGGAGTAAAAAAATAATGTTTCCTCTTGCCTTTCAAATTAGGGGTTACACTAGCTAATCACTCAAATTTGATCACTTAGATCTAGAAATCTTACAAGCAATGACAATATGTATAACAGTATCAATAGCAGTAACAACAACAGCAATGATTGCAAAAAAATAATGACCTCTAATTAAATAAAATAAGATTTTGAAGAAAATTAGATCGCTTACATTTTACGCTCCATTCCAGTGAAACAGCAGCATTGACTAGCACCAGCAGTTGCTGCAGGATAAATGGCCAACTTTAAAAAAAACAATACAACGTCTTGCGACCATTTGGCAAAATATACCAATAAGTTTTACATGCAGAAATAATATGCTGTGTGCTGTGTGAGAATATTTTAGCTAACAGGATTCAAAGTGATCGAGTTGGTGAAGGCCAATAATTTAACATACGGAAGACCTTAAAAAGAAGACCGTCCTCTCAGCTCTCAATCTATTACACTGTTTCACTGTTACACTGTTATGAGGGAAAGCCAATTACAAAAAAATTTGCCTTTAAAAATCTTTACAAAGAGGAACGATACAACAGTGTTCTACCACAACTGGCATAAGGTTTCTAGCAGACTATTCAGAAAACACAGAGTCTGCATAGTTTTACCTGCTCACTGGGCATCATGTGACAAACTCAGTCCTGATTTGCTGGCTAGGCTGCTCAGGCCATTTTCAAACGTGTAATGCTTCCTACCTAAACTCTTACATTTCTAGATGAACTACATGAGCAACTAAAACCAGCAGAGTTTCAAGGTAAAAGAAACAGTACCAATAGTACCAATAGTAATGATACAAAAGAAGATAAAATGACTTACAGGCTTCTTTATAAGGCATACTGTATATGATAAAACACTTTAATAAAACACTCTGAAAAAAGAAATGCTCATACACAACTCAGAAAGCACTTAAATGGGACTTGCATAAAACACAAAAATATTTTCTACAGTTTTATTCAGAGTAAATTAACCTCTTATTACTCTTACGACTCTTTACTTAACTTTATGTTCCATCCGCAGATGGAATTACTGTGGTAAAAGCAAGCCTATGGAGATCCCAGAAAGAAAAACTTCTGCTTTATATGGGAACACAGGTTTTATCAACCACTGAGACTCTCTCAATAGACATTTTTTCCATATCTTCTCCAGCACCTTTCCTGGCATTCACCCCCTGTGAAGCTTCTTCTATTCCTCCTGCAGGGAGGGCTCCTGTTGCCATTACAGGACTTCTGACTCTGCATGAAGGAAAGCAGATGGTAGGAAAAGGGGAGACAATACCAGGTCACAAGACAGACTGGAAAGGCAGCAAGACCTTTGCAGTAATAGTAGCAAAAAACTTCAAAACTCAAACAAGTAAGGCAATGGTAGCATACTTTACATAAAGCAGAGTAAAGCCTTCCTGCTGCCCTGCTGCAACACACACCTCCTCTGTGGTTTAGCATGAATAGTCTTCTGGGAGCTCTCCCACCAACCTGCTGACTGACTTGTTGGGGGATCACACAGACATTATGCAAGAAGTCAGACTGTGGTTCAGTATTCTCCTGGGCTATGCTCAGGGAACCATGTCACTTCCCATTTTGTAGCAGGGTGGCAAAGCTTCAGGCACAGCTGGTAGATTCACAGGATGAGATAGCTCTGCTGTAGCTTCAGTTGAGCTGCCATCCACCACAACTACCACTAAGTCCTCTTCTCAAAAGACACACAGGTCCTAGGAGCTGCAACCTGGTGGGTAGTGGTAGGGTGGCAAGGCTTGCAGTGGTGGAACAAAACCAGGCCCTTTAACTCCAACTATGAATTGGTTTGCACCCCTCTTGGAGGCAAGGTACCAGACTTACCTGGGGGGACCCATAGCCTGTCAGGTTAGAGAGACCATGAAGCAGTGCAAGACACCCCCAACCCCCAACCCCTGCGGCACCGACATAGTTCCCCCATACCTGTCTGTCAGTGCTTCAGCTCCAGACAGCCAGCAGCACAGCCCTATGTGCACCTCAATGGCCGCCTGTCATCTGACCTAATCAGAGAGCACGTCACCAATATTGAGAGATGCACCCCTGTAAGTCAGACATCCGGTGGCTGTGGAGGTGTGTGAGGGCTGTGCCACCAGCCATCCAGATCCATGGCACTGGCAGACAGGTATGGGGATGGGGTGATGTCAGTGCCAGGAGGTGGGGGTTGGGGGTCTCTTGCACTATGCTGAGGAGGGGGCTGCCAGGTGTGTCTGGGGTATGCCACGAAATGTTGCCATACACCAGGACCAGGCATTCGCATGTTGGGGAGTATGTCTGCAAATTCTGAGGATGGGCACACCAGTGTCGAGGGTGTGTTATGTGTACAGGGGGATGGGACAGACATGTGAGGAGGGAGTTTGTTTTGTACAACTGGGCATGGGTGGTGGTGCTTCTGGAGGGGGATATTGGTGTGGTGGGTGCCACCTCAGGGGTGGTTCTTGGGCAGGGTGGGTGACTGGACAGAGGGGCATGGCAGTGCAGGTCCAGGTGCCTACAGGGACTATTCACACACCCAGACCCATGCCTGCATGCACAAGAGATCCACTCCTGGACCAGGGACAGATCCAATTGGATGCCCACCTGTATCCTCTACTCTGCCCCAGCCCCCTGTAGAGTCCTGTGCACTGGGGGCAGGGCCAATGACAGAGCCCCATGGGTGCATGTGGTGGTAATACCATGCACCCTGCACCTGTCCGGGGCCACGGAGCTACGCGGGAAGCGATATGCACCTCCCTGCATGTAATTCCAATTTGTTCATGCTTAGGGCCCATTATGAGGACTCAGAAACTGTGCATTGTGTGAGGTCAGTTAGGTTACTTCATTCCATCACCATCCTACTGATGGTGGGTGAGGTGAAAGGTTTTATTTAACTGTTACAGGCTCTTTGTGCTTAGTGGCACACATGGCAATCTTGAATTTGCAGGTGATGACAATGTGAAAATGGCTGTAATATCCTCAGGAGGAAGTATTTTGCCATTACTGCTAGGAGTGCTTAGCTGGGATTGTGGTGCCAATGAGTGCCACAGTGAGTCCAGAAAGGTTTGCCACCAGGATTTGTACAGTGGGAACTGGTAATACAGTGGTGGCCAGTGTCAGTTTCCTGTCCTGTACAATCAGACTTTTCAGTAAAGAACTGGCAAGAATAGACAGAGTCATCCCTTGCTAGTTGTGTAATAGCCTGGGAGGGGTGGCAAGTGGCAAGTGGACAGCAGGTAGGTGGGTATCTGATAGAGTGGAGTCACAGCCTACTCCCCCCAGGCTAGCAGGGAAGGACTCGGGGCAGCCAAAAAAGGAGGGAATAGAAGGCAGGAAATGGAGGCTAGTGAAGGGAAAGGGGCATTATGGAGGGTGGTCTCATTGGATGCAAGAAGCCTAGGAAATAAATCCACTGAGCTACAGGCACTCTTAGCAGTGTGGAGGGTGGATATTGCAGCTGTCACAGAAACATGGGCAACTGAGCACCAGAACTGGGATCTGGCAATCCCAGGATACAAATTATACAGAAAGTACCATAAGGAGGGGGGGGGATGGGGTGGCAGTCTATGTGAGGGATGGGATCAAATGCACAAGGGAAGAGGGAGAAGAAAGGAGAACAGAGGCAATCTGGCTGTGGCTCCTAGACTCAAAGGGAAGAGTGAGGTTTGGGTGGTAGAAAGGCAGCCGTCCCAGTCTGAGGAGTTTGACAGGGAGTTGGCAGGACAAATCAAAAAAGTATGTAGAAAAGGGAAGGTGGTCATTGTGGGGGGATTTCAACTTGCCAGGGGTTGACTGGAGCATTCTGGTCACCTCCAGTGCTAGGGAGCAAGTGCTCCTGGATGCGATCCAGGAGGGTCTCCTGGCACAGTTGGTTAATGTACCTACTAGGCTAAAGAACACTTTAGATCTGGTATTGTCGAATGGGGAGGCAGTGAGGGAAATAAAGGTAGAGGACCCATTAGCCTACAGAATCACCAGTGGCTTAATATCACGGCGTGCGGGAGCCACAGAAATCAGTTACTCGGTGGTAAACTTCAGTGAGGTGGACTTTGAGAGGATGCAGGAAGTACTGAAAGGGGAAAAAAAACAGAGAAGTTCAAACTGCACTCGGGAGGGAGGGGGTCGCAACAAAAGGGATGGCAAACCCACAGTTCTCTTAGAAGAGACCAAATTGCACTCCAAGGCTTCCAATGTTGTAAGAACCACAAAACTTAGAGATTCAAACTTGAAATAAGTTTAATCCACCGTGTGAGAGCCCCTAGAGTCTCGGCAAAGTGCCTCCCGGGGGGCATGTTGCATGCTGGTTCTCAATTGTTCTTACATATATATTAGAAAAAGGAGAGTGACATCACAAAAAAGGGACCAATCACCAATTAACAATTAATGACATTATAAAAAACAGAATTTGTAAGTATTTGATATCACATCCTTATTAAATACTTGAACAACCTTACATTACTAATGCATCTCAGGAAGCAAAGGCTCAACACCCATTCCTTAATTATAACATTAACTAAAAATGCTATGTAAAGAGAGTAGCTACAAAACAACATATGTAAAAGCATTTTACATTTCTCATAACCTTGCAACATAAGCAGTCTTAAAGATCTCCTTAAAATAATAGACTATAACTATTAGTTGCTATAAATTGAAGAGATTTTTGCATTACATATATTTGAATTTCACTGCTCTCACTCACAACTTGTTTATATAGAGATAGAGGAGTCGGATAGAATCCAAATTGCAACAGGCCATGTAAACCGGAAATAACTGTCATTCGGCTCCATCGATTCCGGAAAAGAGGAACAGAATTCCAGCCACCTAAATAAATAATAAACAAAACATAGAAGAGATAAATAATTCATTCAATTATTTTTACACATTTCACAGGCAGCTCATTTTACACTTTAACTTTATCACTCTAGAGTCATTGATGGAACACACTTAGCTTTACAAGAACTATTTATAGAAAAATACCATATATGTCTACCACATCATTTAAATATTTTGTTTTCTATTATTTGTTCTTATCTCCTACATTTCAAGAATAGTTTAAGGTCCCATCTTTCATTAAGGCCTAAAGGCCTTCAAGTGTCTCCTTTGAAGATCCAAACACTCTCCATTGGAGTAGTAAATTTGATCTATCTCCTCCTCTTGGAGGGCATTCCACATGTTCTAGCCCCATGAATTTAAAGCTGTTTACATTAGAGTTGTGCATCTGAAAAAATGTCTTCCTGCTACTGTATCGGTCCTGTTCGTATAACCCCAGAAATAACTTTGCATACGAGGGTGCCATAGAGGCACCCATCGCAGTACCACATATCTGGATGTAAAAATCATTATTAAACTCAAAGTAACTATGATGTAGTAAAAAATTCAGAGCTTTCTCCAAAAATGTTATGGGTGCACCTGTATTCTCCCTGTCTCTCTCCAAAAAGTATTTGGCCAATCTAACACCATCAGAATGAAATATGGAGGTGTATAGTGCTTCAACATCTATACAAATCCACATGTATTCAGGTTGCAATTTAATGTGTCTAAATTTCTGGATTAAATCACTAGTATCTCTAATATATGAGGGTAATGTCTTCATACTAAATTGAAGAAACAGATCAATAAATTTAGATAGATGTTCTGTTAAAGAACCTACTCCAGAGACTATTGGTCTCCCTGGTAGTTCTATCATGTTTTGTGAACCTTTGGTGGGCAGTAAAATGTAGGGACAACAGGAACTCACAATACAGATATTTGAATTAATTGTTGTCAATATCCCCACACTGCACAGCCTAATCCAAAATTTACACAGCTCCTTCCTAAATTGTGAGTTGGATTACTTTTGAGTTTCTTATAATTATTTACATCAAGCAACAATTTTTCAACCATACTTTGATAGTCATTACGTTCATTAAAACAATGTTTCCATACTTATCTACTTTCTTGATTACTAGATCTGTTTCACTAAAGCTATTTCATAGCTGCCCTTTCACCATATGTTAAATTTTAAACACATGTTTATTCTTTGCTTTGGCGAACAATTGTTTTACCTTAAATAAGACTGTGTTTCAAACACATTAATGTTAGCATTAATTGTGAAAGGCAGAAATTCTGAATTGTTTTAAACAGCAGATTTCTTGTGATCCTAAAATCTTCAGGTCCCATTTTAGTTGTCCCTAAATCAGAGTTCTCTGCAACATTCATTAAATATGTGGCTTCCTCTAGATTTGCATCCACAATTTCACCTGAAACCCCTACAGTCATTATCTCAGGCATACACGCACTGCCTTCTGTGTTTAATTCTGCCAGAAGCAAGTCTATGTCCTCCTCATACTGTGTCTCATACATCGTTGCACATTCCAAAAAAAAAAGTCTCCTATTTCCCTCGTTGCACTCTGTTCAGCAAAAAATAGTTTCAATTTAATTTTCCTGAATAATTTAAATAAATCTACAAAAATCTGGAAGTGATCAATGGTAGGTGAAGGTACAAAATGTAAGCCTCGTTTCAATAAAGAAAGCTGCGAGTCAGTTAGAGCACACTTACTTAAATTAATTATTTGTAACTCGGATTCTTCGAAACTCTTAAGGCATAAATCCTGTTACCTAGATTTGTTTCCCCCTCTGCTGCCTCTTCGATTTCTTCTCCTTCTATTTCTGTTACTATTTCTGTTGCTGCTAACACAGTCTCTATGTTCAAAAAAGGTTGCACTGCAGTATTACCTGTTGAGTCGATCGTAACAGACCTGTTGCCCTTTTCCCGAAGCAGTTTGTTTCTTCTGACTTTCAGCTGTCTGATTGGTGTCTGGCTCTGACTTAGTGTCTTTATTCTTATTTCTACTACTCGATCTTCCTCTGCTTCTGGAGCGATTTTCTTTCTGAGGTATAAATGGAGTACCTAGTTCATAATCCCTGGCATCTTGTAATAGTTTTGTTTGTTTCCTTTCAGTCACTTCTCTTTTGTGTTTTAGGATTTTATTCTTCAGGCTCTTGTTGAGGTCTTTAAATTCCCTATGTGTTTTGAATTTGGCTATTTCTGTTTTAGCCATTTAAGTTCTTCTTGAGTTCTAAATAATTTTCTGTATCCTCTTATACAATAAGTGCTGTATAAGCTGCAGATGCTGTCTCTGAAATTTTAGCCATGCATCTTTACATTTAAAGTTCTCTATGCCACAAGAAGGTGTTTTGGTTACTCTTAACCCCCATGGCACTTGTTTCTTGTCATTATATGTTTCTAATGAAATAATGTTATATCCCACATTGATTTCTTTAATGAGAAGTTGCTCTAATTTCAGGAAGAAAGCTTTTATATTATCTTCTGACTCAGTCGCTCTGGCAGGGATTCCTTCACCAACTCCTCCTTCCAAATTACAGCGTAGCTTCTGCTTCCTGATCTGCAATGACGTAATGTTCTCCAGACTAAAACTCTCACTCTCTTTCACTGGCTCCTTATTTTCTGGTCTTACTTCAGACATATTAGGAGACTAAACAAGGTCCCAACCTACAATACTTGAAGATTTTCTCTTGTGCTTTACTCCTTATTCTGATTTTACTCTGACCAGGTAATTCTGAATTTTATTTGCTAATAGTTTTTCAAAAGAGTTATATTAGAGTTATGCAACAGTTCAAAAAGCTCTCACACTATTGGTGGTAAAGCAGTTCTCTATGGAAGCAACCCTCTCTGAAGTACTATGCTTCATTCGTTTGCTATTGGAACGCAGACGCCAAATTAACAAAAGAAACAGAGAAGTTTAAACTGTGCTCGAGAGGGAGGGGGTCACAACAAAAGGGATGGCAAACCTACAGTTTTCTTAGAAGAGACCAAGTTGTGCTCCAAAGCTTCCAATGTTGTAAGAACCACAAAACTTTAAGATTCAAACTTGAAATAAGTTTAATCCACCGTGTGAGAGTCCCTAGTGCCTCGGCAAAGTGTCTTCCAGAGGGCGTGTTACATCCTGGTTCTCAATTGTTCTTACATACATATTAGAAAAAGAAGAGAGACATCACAAAAAAGGGACCAATCACCAATTAACAATTAATGACATTATAAAAAACAGAATATGTAAGTATTTGATATCACATCCTTGTTAAATACTTAAACAACCTTACATTACTAATGCATCTCAGGAAGCAAAGGCTCAACACCCATTCCTAATTATAACATTAACTAAAAATGCTATGTAAAGAGAGTAAGTACAAAACAACATACTGTATATGAAAGCAATTTACATTTCTCATAACCTTGCAACATAAGCAGTCTTAAGGATCTCCATAAAATAATAGACTATAACTATTAGTTGCTATAAATTGAAGACATTTTTGCATTTTTTTTAATATATATGTAAGAGCAATTGAGAACCAGGATGTAACACGCCCCCTGGAAGGCACTTTGCCAAGGTGCGGAGGGCTCTTACACAGTGGATTAAACTTATTTCAAGTTTGAATTTCGAAGTTTTGTGGTTCTTACAACATTGGAAGGTTTGGAGCACAACTTGGTCTCTTCTAAGAGTACTGAAAGGGAAACTGGAGAACATAAGGCAGGAGATGGATGTGGAGCAGAAATGGGATATTATTAAATGGGGGGTTACAGAGGCAGCAGGAGCCTGCACCAAGGCATAGAGTAAGAGGAGCAAAGCAAGAAAACCATGCTGTTCGAACAGCGAGGTTGTGGAGGTGGTGAGGGCAAAATGTGTGGCGAACCAGAGGTTTAGGAGGACAGGGAAGAAATTGGGCAGGAAGGAATATTCAAGATGGTCCAGGGAGGTGACTAGAAAAGTGAGAGAAGCCAAGGCCCAGAGGGAACTGAGATTAGCACAGGGAATGAATGGGAAGGGGAGGCTTTTTTGGATAAATCAGGGAGAAAAGGAAGTGCAAGGAGACAAAAGTGAGGATAAAAAGGGGTGGGGAGTGGACAGAAAAGGGGGAGGAGCAGGCAGAAGCACTAAATGAATACTTTTCCTCAGTGTCCATGGAAGAAAGGGGACCACTAACAGCATGGGTTGGGAGGTGGGAACAGGGGAGAGGAGGTGACAGATGAAAGAATTGAGGCAAATAGAGTCCTAGAGGGACTGAGGGCATTGAAGGTAGACAAGGCACCAGGGCCAGATGGTATCCACCCTAGGGTACTGATGGAGATGGCAAAGGTGTTGGTGGAGCCACTGGCGTATCTGTACAGCACCTCACTGGAGTCAGGATGTGTGCCACTGGACTAGAGGATGGCACATGTAGTACCATTACACAAGAGCGGGCCAAGGGATGAACTGGGTAATTATCATCCGGTAAGTCTCACCTCCATAGTGTGCAAACTCATGGAAATGATACTAAAGAAAAGACTGGTGTTGTACCTGGAGGACAATGGCCTCCAGGATGTGAGGCAGCATGGGTTTGTTTCAGGGAAGTCTTGTCAAACCAACCTCATACAATATTATGACTGGGTGACAGTTGAGCTGGATAACAGTCATGCGGTGGATGTTCTTTACTTGGACTTCAGCAAGGCCTTTGATTCGGTGCCTCATGGGCAGCTTGGGGAGAAGCTAACTGGTGTAGGGGTAGGGGCAAAAATGATGCATTGGATTACAAACTGGCTGAGTGGTAGGCTGCAATGGGTGGTGGCAAGAGGGAAGCTCTTAACTCCAAGGCCAGTGATGAGTGGGGTGCCACAGGGCTCTGTGTTGAGGCCAGTATTGTTTGGGCTCTTATATCAGACATTGCACATGGGGTGGTGAGCAAGGTAAGTCTGTTGGCTGATGACACCAAAATCAGACAGTGGTGGATGGAGTGGAGGGATGGAAGCAGCTGCAGCTGGACCTACACAGGCTAGAGGAGTGGTCAGAAAGGTGGCAGCTGGGGTTCAGTGCAAAGAAAGTGTAAGGTTATGCACTTTGGGGTGAAGAACCCAAGGATAGAATACTGGCTGGGGTTAAGCTGGGGATCACTGAGGAGGAGAAGGACCTAGGGGTAATGATAACAGGGACCATGAACGACGCTGCCCAGTGCAGGAGAGCGGCTGCAAAATACTGGGGTGCATAGCGAGGGGATTTTTGTCCGGATGAAGAGAGATGATCTTGCCCCTACAGGTCTCTGGTAAGGCTGCACTTAGAGTATTATGTGCAGTTTTGGAGGCCATACCTAAAGCGTGATATCAGGCTTCTGGAGGGGGTGCAGAGGAGGGCAACAAAGATGATATCTGGAATGGAGAGGGGAGAGACTTTGACAGCAGGCTGGGAGACCTAAATATGTACACCTTGGAGGATAGAAGGGATGGGGGGACATGATAGAGACATTCAAGTATCTGGGGGGAATCAATAAGGATGGGGCAGATGAGGTCTTTAAATTAAGGATGGGGAGGGTCATCGGGGCATGGACTAAAAATAGAGGGAAGATTTTGGAAGGAAATGAGGAGACACTATTTCACAGAGAGGGTGGTAGCAAAATGGAATGCCCTACCAGAATGGGTGGCATCATGTAAATCTGTGAACAGCTTTAAAAGGGCTTGAGTCAGGGAACAGGGGAGGGTGGGGGAGATGGGGTGGCAGTGGGATGGCAAAGGGAAGGGGGTGGGGCAGCTGCAAACTAGGGATGTTGGTCGCACACTGGAGCAGACTTAGATAAACCGGGTGGTCTGTTTCTGCTGGCACATTCGTATTCTCGTATGCCTAGTGTTTTCAAGCATTGGGCTCTATTCATGAATACCTATGTGCCTCATATGTGCAGTGCGAAGGAATGCCCATGATTAAATGCCACACAGCATGATGCAGTGGATCCCCCCTGTGGCATTCATGACAGGTGTGCTAATGCCTTATGTACCAGATCCCCTAGCCACCTATGCAGCTACACACTATGGGCAGTCTGGGGGCATGTCAGGGCATGCCCACTACATGCCATTCACATATGCACAGCGGTGGTGCAGAGTGCTGGGCTGGGAGTGCAAGTTATGTGATGGGGACCAGCTGTAGGGTCACATGTCCCCCAGTGAATGCCTGACAGCAACATTAGCACAGGGACCCATGCCACACTGCTGCCTCAGCCCACTGGTCTTCCGGGAGGTGGGGGGCAATCATTCAGGCAGTCACCCATTGGAACCCAATTCCCAGGATCCATGCCTTCTCAGAATCCCCTGCATGCACACAGCAGGAGATCCACTGTGGGACCCAGGCCTGGCATCTCGTTGGATATCCAGCTGCACCTTATGATCCACCTACCCAGTGCAGCTGCATGTGAGGGGTGGGGCCACAGACAGGAGCCATGAGGTGTTTGCCATTGTAGAATACCACTCATCCTGCATCCATCTATCTGGGCAGCATAGCTCCGTGGGCATTATAGGTGCATTTTGTGTGTATAACCACACCTTTGAGAATAGGGCCCATTGGGATTAGTCATCATTAAGGACATCATAACAGTAGTGCCACAAGATCTCATGACATTTGGGAACCTGAAACTAGACACTACTGTAGTAGTAGATGTCACGTGTTGGACATGTGAAAAATCAAATGGATAGTTAAAGTTTATCCATGATAAATTATAGGAGAACAAGCAACACTAAGGGCCCCACCACCAAATGTGGGGTCGGTCTGAATTTACACTTTGTGTGAAAAAAAATGTGTTTTACTTACTGTTTACTGCAGTAGATTGTATCTGACTTATTTTGGTTACTTGCAAGTGGAAATTTTCTGTAAATTCAAATCCCAGAATCCCCTGCATCTGACATCAGAGTAGAGCTATTGCAATGTGAGATTAAACAGCCTGCAGTAAATGTTAAAGCCTTTATAAGCTATGTTCATATGTTTGCTGGTTCCGCTGTTCTTGTGGGGCTCAGTACAGTCATCTGTGACTGTGCTTAGCTCAGGGAGTACAGTGGGAGCAGCTAACAAAAAATCAGAGCTTATAAAATCTCTGACATACACTGTAGGCCATTGAACCTCTCACTGCTGTAGCCCTCCTCTGATGTCAGTTCTAGGGGAGTCTGGGATTTGTAGTTACAGAAAATGTTAGCTTGCAAGTAAGCAGAATAAATCTGTATGATCTACATTACCACAGTAAACATTAAGTAAAAAAAAGTGTTTGCACAAAAAGTGCACATTGGGACCAGCCCCACACTTGGATATTGAGCTTTTAGTGCTGACTGTTCCTCTTTAAGTTTTAGAAAGCTTAACTATTCAAGATTCTTTGGATCTAGCCTTGAGTGACATGGTGGGGCAATATACCTAATGTCACCAAAATATTTATCTGTCTAAAGTGACCAGTGTTGAAAGGCATCCAAGAAAATACAAAGCCACTTTAGCCAGTGAAGTCAAATGGCTTTGCCTGTTACACTAGAATTTAATTGAATCCCTATTTCTCCTAGACAGTAGATCACTAAGTAAGCCTCAATCATGTACTCTGGTAGCAAAACTGATTCTTCTGCTAAAATGTCTAAGCAATTACTGGCATTCAGTATACAAACCCTAGCACATGTTCTTGGTTGTCTCAGGATTATCACCATTGAAGTCTTTGATATCACGTTTCCCACACCTAGCACTGACACCATGAAGAGACAGCAGAAGATCAGGAGCAGTATGACCAGTAGGATGTGTGCATTTTTACTTTTATATTTTATTTAATAAACAAATTCATGAGAGGATGAGGAATATGACCATGACATTAATATAAATAGTAATGTAATTATTTAATTTAATAGCAATATGATCATTTTTATTGCATTTGATTATTTTTTTATTTGTTACTTTTGTGCGAAGAAAATGTAATTTATGATGGAGTGAGGAGGATGATGAAGAGGATGTAATGTTTTCAGAACCAGTCACTGTCTGTGGTTTATTTGTATTATTCTGTAAATATTTTTTGTTCTTGCCCTATCGATGTTGTATTTGAGTTTTTGAGGTCTACTGTACTGTTAGCCACATTGTGTGCACTGTTATTTATGCCTCGCTCGTATTTGCTCTACACAGACTATTGTCTCATTGTATTATAGCAACATTTAGCTAATGTGTTTTTCTTATGACCTACCCAGGTCCACCTTGCAAATGAGTTTATCTCAATGGTGTTTCACTTGGTAAAATAAAGATGATTGATTGCTTGATTTTAGTGTCATTGTATAACTAGTTATTATGTTAACAATTATAATAAACAATAATAATAACAATTTAGGTTTTACCTATATGCTGCAAATGTGAGTTAGGATGTAGGGAGGATGAAGATGATCAGATGAAGAGGATGTGTTGTTTTGCAAGCCAGACTCAAGATGAGATGTTTCTTGAACTGTCAGCATGTATCCATGTCAACTGTCTCTACTGTTGGTTCCCTGACCTGAGTGGGATTTGGAATGGGCATGGCTTTTAGGAGGATATCACACTCATATTTTAAATCATCACCTATAAAACTGGTTTCCCAAATGTCTGTAGACTTCACCTGTCTGAATGATTTATTTACCACACTCAATGTAATACGCTTTCAGTAGATTTGTGGTGTCATCTATAAAATATTCCCACACTGGAGAGGATATCCTTATTGTTTGTTTTTAAACAATGGGCTGGTGGTAATGGAGTGGCAGGGGTACTTCCAGAAATGAGGAATTTGGGTGGGGATTGCAAGGTAATTTCTATTTTTAGCCACTGTAGAATATGACTTGGGACAGAACTGAGAAGGGCAGGCAGGGCAGTAGATATGATATACTGTATGAGAAGATAATATAATCTGATATAATATGGTATGATGTATGACAATATATTCTTGTATGACATGACAATAATATATGAGAATATAACATGATGTAAGTGTGAGACAGTGAGCACTGGCAGTACTATCCACAGCAATAATAATAGTCAGCTAGGTGCAACAGACCCCAGGATGACGGTTTCTTCCTGCACCAAAGAAACATCACCAAATCTATTGTTATGCGGGGACTATGTCTCCCGCACCCCACTCTGCAAGGAGCAAGCCCCCCATGGCCCCCCAAATAAATATAATCAACTCCACGGGGGGCGCGGACTTAGAACACAGCAAAGGATGGAAAAAAAACATTTTTTTCATCTGGCTGTAGACCCAAACCAGGGTTGCTGGCTCCAGGGCCAGTAGCATACTCTGCTGTGCTACACAGCTAGCTGGTGGAGTTTGGCAAACCATCATCCCATATCCTACATTAGCAAGTGTAGTTCCCTGCTACACTCGTTCTGCAGGATCTAGTGATATTTTTCACCAGTTGCTGTCTTTATGAGCACTATTATTGAGCCGCTCATCTTGAGTCGCTCAATAATAGTTGCTCATATTAAGTGCTACCACCTTGAAATTGTATTGCAACAGAATCTTACTTGTTACTTCAACAATTATTGTCTTAGAAAATCTCACAGTGAGATTGGATAATATCATAGTATTAATATGTTGACACAATATATAACTGCTACTGTTATATCAGCTGTTTAGCAAGTATTATTTAATTTACTGGAATATTTAGAAATGTCATAGCTAAGGTATGGTACTCCTGTTCTAGGGCATACATATAGTATAGGATGCAATATCATTCCCCAGTAAGTGAACAGTCAATAATATAATAACAGAATCTCATCATGTTGCTAAAGCCTATCTTTGTCTATTTATGTATTGTAGATGATGATGCAGATATTGATGGCACCAGTGATGCCAAAGAGTGGCCCATGGAGGAAGCCACAGCAACATCTACTGCTCTCTTCCCTGGTTGGGATAATACACCACTGCCTGCTGGTGGTTCATCAGAGCCCCAACAACCTGATAATGAGCCCCATTGGTATTTGTGCTGTCAGTATGCAACTATTCAATCTGTTGTGCACTGAACACAAGGAGTGAGTGGCTGGCCTGGGACTCACAATCATTGATCATTTGGGCATAAATAAAAGCAACAATGGCCACCAGAATGAGCCATGATAACTTGAAGTAATTTCTGTTTAAACAGAATTTATTCTATTATGGTTGTCCTTGTCCATGCCCACACACTATAAAAATAAGGTATGGGAAAATGTGCACTGCAACACTGATTTTTCACCTCAGGATTGCCATTATAACACAGACTTTTCCAGCATCTTTCTCAAGGTCACTCTGTCATCATGGCAACTCCTCGGTAGAAACACAGCCTTCATGTGTACAGTTACACATATATTACTGTATATTTCCTGGCTGTACAGGATATAAGTAGAAGACTGTCTCACACTTATCCTAATGTAAAAAGCCTCCTCACATGAGAGGAGCACAGTGCTGCTGTTCCTAAACACTGCTACTCTAGTGCTGCTATTACTTGATATTTGTGTGTCTGTTCATTTGGGCAGACAGTGAGCGAGTGGGAGACGATGGGGTTGCAGTCCATGCTCTATCAGAGGGATTACAGACCCGGATGTTACTACCACTTTTTCAGTACATAATTAGGAAAAGGGGTCTGTTTGCTGGGGCTATATCTAGGGCTTTTAAGCCCAACTAGTGGAGTTTGTTTTAGGCGGATTCATGCCATAAACGTTTAAAGGGGACATTCTGTTGGACTAGCAGAGTAGTGGTCGATTGACCTTACTTCTGTATTCTCCCCTGTACAAATCTTGCCCTGGTGTAAGCAGGGTGAGCAAGAGCCCATAGGGGACACAGGTGACACAGGGGACACAGGGGTACAAACATAGTCTTACACAGAAAGGTAAGAGATTTGCTATAACAATACTCAAAACTATTATTTTGCCTAGCCCATTCATATGAGCACTCAGCATCTAAACTGAGTGGACAGTATGCTCGTGCATGTCTCTTGGTTATAAGAGTTTAGCTGGTTACCCTCCTAAATTAAATCGGAGCCCTACCTCCTGGGACACCAGGAAGTAGGTAGAGAGTACAGTAGTTCAATAGCATTTAGTGAACTATCAGACTGTGTGTAGGTTGTATTATTAAGTAGTAATAATTAGAAGTAGTATCATAAGATTAGATAGTACTATACTGAGATGGATAACCTCCAGACAAATCTTCCAGACTCTTTAGCTAGACCAGCAAGCAATGTCATTACAGAGTCCATTATAATGCTAGATGGTGATCTTGATATTAAATGCACTGCATGCAAAATGTATTAATTGGTAAAGGCTAACAAATCAATACACTAACCATTCACTTGTGAGAAATGCATTACTAGTGCTGAATTAACTAAGGAAATTAATGCCTTCTACACTAGGCTATCAGTACTTGAAAACAGTCAAAAGGATATGGAGTTACATTTTAAATCTTTGCAATACCCCAACTGTGAGCAACCAATGTGTAATACTTCTTACAACTGTGCTGTTGCTCCAGCATTAATCTCTGCCCCGCAGGTGGATATTACATTAACCTTAGAGTCATCTGAAACTACAATATGTAATCAGCCCATTTCTGGTCAATCCCCTGAACCTCCCAATGTGTCCTTGAATTTATACCCAGGAAGTATACTACCTACAAAATGGGCAGAGAAGATGATGAGGAAATCGAGGAAATGGTTTGGACTGGTCCCTTGTACCTAAATCCAGGACCAATAAAAAGGGTCATACAGCAGAACATCATACAGTTCTAACCTTTAATAGCTATAGTCCACTTTTAATTGACTTAAAATGAAACAGCACTAGAGACTGGAACACTGCTAAATTAGACATTGATTCTTTGCCCAGCACATCTAAGAGTAATGAAACCCCACTCCAAAATAAGTCGGGGGAGTGCTGATATAGAAAGCAATACATCATTCGAAATTAAATTGGCAAGAAATACTGGTTGCAACAATAAAACCCAAACCAAAACTATCATAGGCTTCACATCAATATCATTTGATCCCATTCCCCTGGGTAATACTGTTTCCAGCACCTCAATAGTGGATTTCACTGTAAGACTGCCACCCATTTCCATTAAAGCTTCCGGTCACATTATGGAAAAGGAAGAATCCCCCAACTCAAATATAGATTGCAAACAGTTATTTGTACTTAGAGATTTCATAATCAAGCATCTCAATAGAGCAATATATAACCCAGACAAGGCTAATAGAACCTGCTTCAACTTCAGAGGGGCCAGGGTATGTAAAATGACATCAATGGTAAATAACATTCTCAAGGATGCTAGACCTAAACCACTGGTTATAATACATGCTGACACTAATGATATAACCCATATAGGACCAGATGAACTGGAACAAGACTTTGTAGCACTAAAAAAACTTTCTTGCTGAAAAAGGTTGCACAACATGTTTCTCCAAAATTTGACCTATCCCAAGAGCCACCTTTACAATAACACAAAACATCATGTCAGTAAATGAGTGGCTAAGGAAATGGTGCTAAGGCAGGGTATATCATGCATCAAACATTAGGAACATTTCTGTGATAGAGACTCTCTTTTCTGCTGGGATGGTCTTCATCTCAATAGAAGGGGTAGTGCCCTGCTGAGCAAATCATTTGAGGCAGAAATTAATTGCAATTTAAACTAAACACCCAGGAGAAGAATGGGAATATTCCCAGTTCTCTAAAAAGGGGGGCACATTTTTAAAGCAAAAACATCCTTGTAATATACTAACATTAAATGAAAGATATTTAAATAAAATTAAAATGTCAGATCTGGGATCTAAATGCAGTCTATATAATTTGGGAATCATTGCAGTCACCGAAATGTGGTGGGATTCAAAGTCCAATTGAATCAAACAAATTCAAAACTACAAGCTTTACCATAAAGATAGAGCTTTCAAATCAGGGGGAGGAGTGTGCTTATATGTTCTGGAGGACATACCATCTTAAGTATTACACTTTCCAACCAACACTGAGAGTGTATGGGTTAATATACAAATTAGGGAACATTCTCAGGTTACATTAGGTAACTGCTACAGACCACCATCAGCTGACCTAGAATACACTACAAATTTTCTCCAGGATATTTCTAAACTAGCAGATAAGGGGGATATTATTATTTTTGGGGATTTCAATATGCCCAATATTGATTGGGATACTTTGAGCAGAAGTAACGAACATGAAAGGCTAATGGTTTCAACATTAATTGATATGGGACTAGAGCAACTTGTTAATCATCCTACAAGAGGAAACAACATCCTAGACCTAAGCATAACAAACATTGAGAATGAAATAGCTGATGTAGAAATTAAGGATCCTCTGGGTAACAGTGTGCAATTCTCCATGCTGTTTAAACTTATGACTAGTTTTCCTAGTTCAGTAAATCACACCACCTATAATACCTATGAAAAGGCAAATTTTATAGAAACAAATAGGAAACGTAATAACCTAAACTGAACCACTATTTTTTCCAATCAAATTGTCAACCAGGCATGGGATAAGCAAAAACAAATCATTCAGCAACTTGAACAAGAACATGTATCAACTAAAAACAATTACAATAAAATGGGCAAAATTCCATGATGGCTAACCAAACCTATTGCAAAGCAAATCAAGCTAAAAGAAAAATTATTTAAAAAATTGAAATCCAATCCTTGCGAGGAAAATACTGCTACTTACAAAAAAGCATTATCCAAGCTTAAATATATGGTTAAACACTCTAAACAAAAATTAGAATTTAAATTTGCACACTCCCAAAAATAGTCAGAGAGCACTATTTTCATTTCTAAATAGTAAAAAAGGGCAATTTTAGAAGAGTGGGACTACTCATCCACTATGGTAAGAGTCTAGAATGAGACACAGTTACAGTTAACCACTTTAATAATTATTTTTGTTCAAAGTTTTTCTAAAAAAGATCCCAACCAAGTTAACCCTATTTCTACCAGCATTATTCATTATGTATATAATATTACTAAAATCAGATGTCCTCCAAGTACTAAAAACCTTAAACAAAACAACCAGCCCAGGTCCTGATAATATCCACCCTAGGTTCTTTATTAGAACCTCAGGCTCCTTAGCATTTCCCCTGTCTATTATCTTCAATAAATCTCTGAATGAAGGTGACATTCTGCATGACTGACTTCAGGAAAAAGTCATTCCAATTTTTAAAAAAGGGTAATAGGTCAAATGTACAGAACTACTACCCCATCAGCTTAACATCAATCATAGGTAAGCTTATGGAAAAAAATAATCAAATCTTTTTTTGAATCTGAAACACAAACTCTAGGTATCATGGATCACACACAACATGGGTTTAAATTAGAATTTTCCTGTACTACAAATCTTATCTTATTTTACAAAAATATTAGTCAAGGTCTGGATGAGAGAAGCCTCATGGATGCTATATTACTGAACTACAGTAGAGCATTTGATAAGGTCCCTCATGGTAAACTCATCAATAAATTACATTTCTTAGGATTCTCCCCATGCCTTGTAAATTGGGTAAGCAAGTGGCTTCTAAACAGGACTCAAAGGGTAAGAATAAATGGGGTTCTCTCTAACATGGGCTTGGCTAGCAGTGGTGTGCCACAAGGCTCTGTCTTGGGGCCATAATTGTTTAACATTTTCATTAGCAATATGAAAACTTGCTCTAATAATATCCTCTCTAAATTTGCAGATGATTTGAAATTAGGAGGTGAAGTAGACAGCATTAGTAGCATCTCAACTCTTATAAATGATCTAAAGAGCATTGAAATCTGGGCACAGACAAATGAACTGTTCTTTAATGTACAGAAGTGTGCAGTTTTACATTTTAGATCTAAAAATCCCAATACTGACTACTATTTAAATAACACACTTCTAAAGTCATCTATGAGTGAACGTGATTTAGGTATAATTGCAAACAGCAAGTTTTCTTCTATGGATCACTGTAAAAAATTACCAGAGTGGCAAATGGCTTAATAAAACAAATAAGATGAACTTTTATGACAAAAAGTGAACATTGTCTGATACCTTTATATAGGGCATACATTAGACCTTATATTGATTATGGGTCTCCCTTTTGGAATCCTTATCTCAAGGGAGACATCACACGCAATAAGCAGATTCAAAGGCGCATAACTAACATGGTGCCTAGACTATCAGTTAAGGATTATTCTCATAGATTGAAAGAAACAGGTCTCTTCTCATTACATAATAGAAGACACAGGGGAGATATTCTTTTTCTCTACAAAATGCTTTGGTCAACAGAATTAATGACTCAATGTGGACTTGAATTTACAAGTAGACAGACTGCAGCTAGGCTGCATAATAAACAACTAGTGGTATAATGGGTCAATGCCATTAAGATGGCAAATTTCTTTAATATAAGAGCTCCCAAACTGTGGAACTGTCTCCCTCAGGTATTAGTTGACCTTAATAATTTTGACTGTTTTAAAAAAGAATTGGACACTTGGCTCACTTCATCTCACGTTCAGGTATAATTACCCACCCACCTTGAGTGGGGAACAATCTCAATGGGCACACAGCCTTCTTTTGTCTGATGAAACCAAATAAACCAAGTAATTGACCTTCAACAGCAGACACTTAAACAATGCAAGGTCAGCACCCAAGCATGCTGGCAAGGTTTATTTATTTCATACAAATGAAATGAGAAAACAACTTGCATAGACAGTTTAGTGTTGAATAAAAATGTGTAATGTTTTATTAATGTAATAAGTTAATCTTGATAATGAGTATGGGGTTGTGGGTGGCTGGGGCAGTATCTGGGATAATAACAATCTGTTTGCAAGGGATAGGATGCACCTGAGTTGGGAGAGGAAGGAGGTATTAAAGCAAAGACTGGGGAGGTATTTTGCAACAAAGGTGGATTTAAACTAAATAGGGGTGGCAAGTGGACAGCAGGTAGGCAGGGATCTGATAGAGTGGAGTCACAGCCTACCCACTGGGCTAGCAGAGAAGGACTCGGGGCAGCCAAAAAGGAGGGAGTAGAATGGAGGAGAGGGAGGCCAGTGAAGGGAAGGGGACAGGATGGAGGGTGGTCTCGTTGAATGCAAGACGCTTAGGAAACAAATCAGCTGAGCTACAGGCACTCTTAGCAGTGCGGAGGGTGGATATTGCAGTTTTCACAGAAACATGGGCAACTGAGCACCAGGACTTGGATCTGGCAATCCTAGGATACAAATTATACAGGAAGGACCATGGGGTGGGTGGGTGAGGTGGCAGTCTATGTGAGGGATGGGATCAAATGCACAAGGGATGAGGGGGAAGAAAGGAGAACAGAGGCAATCTGGCTGCAGTGCCTAGACTCAAGGGGTAGGAAACTGAGGTTTGGGGTGGTATACAGGCCACTGTCCCAGTCTGCGGAGTTTGACAGGGAATTAGCGGGACAAATCAGAAAGGTATGTAGAAAAGGGAAGGAGGTCATCGTGGGTGATTTCAACTTGCCGGGGGTTGACTGGAACATTCCAGTCACCTCCAGTACTAGGGAGCAAGTGTTTCTGGATGTGATCCAGGAAAGTCTCCTGACACAGTTGGTTAATGTACCTACTTGGCTAAAGAACACTTTAGATCTGGTATTGTTGAATGGGAGCTGAGATTAGCGCAGGGAATTAATGTGGGGAGAAAGACTTGTTCAGATACATCAGGGAGAAAAGGAAGTGCAAGGAGACAATAGTGAGGATAAAAAGGGGTGGGGAGTGGATGGAAAAGGGGAGGAGCAGGCAGAAGCACTGAATGAATACTTCTGCTCAGTGTTCATGGAAGAAAAGGGAGGACCACTACCACCATGGGCTGGGAGGGTGGGGACAGGGAAGAGGAGGTGACAGATGGAAGAACTGAGGCAAATAGAGTCCTAGAGGGACTGAGAGCACTGAAGGTACACAAGGCACCAGGGCCGGATGGTATCCACCCCAGGGTGCTGAGGGAGATGGTGGAGGTGTTAGCGGAGCTGCTGGTGAATCTCTACAGTACCTTACTGGAGTTGGGATGTGTGCCTCTGGACTGGAGGATGACATGTGTAGTACCATTACACAAGAGTGGGCCAAGAGATGAACTGGGTAATTATCGTCTGGTAAGTCTTACCTCCATAGTATGCAAACTCATGGAAACGATACTAAAGGAAAGACTGGTGTTGTACCTGGAGGACAATGGCCTCCAGGATGTGTGGCAGCATGGGTTTGTTTCAGGGAAATCTTGTCTAACCAACTTGATACAATATTATGATTGGGTGACAGGTGAGCTGGATAAGGATCATGCAGTGGATGTTCTTTACTTGGACTTCAGGAAGGCCTTCGATTCAGTGCCTCATGGGCAGCTTGGGGGGAAGCTAACTGGTGTAGGGGTAGGGGCAAAAATGATGAACTGGATTACAAGCTGGCTGAGTGGGAGGCTACAACAGGTGGTGGTGAGAGGGGGCCTCTCAACTCTAAGGCCAGAGATGAGTGGGATGCCACAGGGCTCTGTGCTGGGGCCAGTATTATTTGGGCTTTTCATATCAGACATTGCACATGGGGTGGTGAGCAAGGTAAGTTTGTTTACTGATGACACCAACATTGGAGCAGTGGTGGATGGAGAGGAGGGATGGAAGCAGCTTTAGGGAGAGCTAAGCAAGCTAGATGAGTGGTCAAAGAGGTGGCAGCCTGGGTTCAATGCAAAGAAGTGTAAGGTTATGCACTTTGGGGTGAAGAACCCAAGGAGAGAATACTGGCTGGGGGGGGGGTTAAGCTGAGGATCACTGAGGAGGAGAAGGACCTGGGGTAATGATAACAGGGACCATGAAAAACACTGCCCAGTACAGGAGAATGGCTGCAAAAGCAAACAAAATGCTGGGGTGCATAACGAGGGGGTTTTCATCCAGGCAAAGAGAAGTGATCTTGCCCTTCTACAGGTCACTGGTAAGGCTGCACTTAGAGTATTGTGTACAGTTTTGGAGGCCATACCTAAAGCGTGATATCAGGCTATTTGAGGGGGTGCAGAGGAGGGCAACAAAGATGATATGTGGCATGGAGGAGAGAGAGACTATGAGAGCAGACTTGGAGACCTGAATATGTACACTCTGGAGGATAGAAAGGACTAGGGGGACATGATAGAGACATTTAAGTATCTGAAGGGAATCAATAAAAATGAGCCAGATGGGGTCTTTAAGCTAAGGAGGGGGAGGAACACCAGGGGGCATGGGCTAAGAATTGAGGGGGAAGATTTAGGAGGGAAATGAGGAGACACTATTTCACAGAGAGGGTGGTAGCAAAATGGAATGCACTACCAGAATGGGTGGTATCAAGTAAATCTGTGAACAGCTTCAAAAGGGCATGGGACAGGGAACAGGTGAGAGTGAGGATGGGGAAGGTGGGGAGTGGCAGTGGGATGACAAAAGGGGAGGGGGGTTGGGGCAGCTACTTACTAGGGGTGCTAGCTGCACACTCCAGCAGGCTTAGATATACTGGATGGTCTGTTTCTTCTGGCACATTCATACATTCATATGTTCATACATTTACTTTTGTTGTTAGTTATGAATACCCTAGTGTTTGAACAAAGTAAAAAACATGTATAATGCATGGGAGATGCTTATTATTAACTAAATTCACACACTTTACAATGTTGTTATACCATTGATATGACATCAGATTGTTGTTACATCCTCTTCACTATGTCATA
The DNA here is from genome assembly GCA_016271365.2 of Neoceratodus forsteri. Taxonomy (NCBI): domain Eukaryota; kingdom Metazoa; phylum Chordata; order Ceratodontiformes; family Ceratodontidae; genus Neoceratodus; species Neoceratodus forsteri. The sequence goes on from CM057453.1 coordinate 733,885,747, forward strand.
TTGATGGTTTAACAAAATGGAACATTAACTCTTTGTTACATTCTGTACTATGAATTCAACACAAACTGGTGCCCTCACATTATAAAAGCTAATGGATTGTCTTCAGGTAATAACCAGGTTGCAATCACTTCTCGAGGGTGCCGTGACAACAGTAAATCTCTCAAGCATTGCTTTTGAGGTTTACAATATCATGACAGTGTCTCGAAGTGATTACAGTGTGGTTATTACCCGAAGACCATCCATTATACTCTCTGTTATGCATGATAAGAACTCATCATGCAGTTTAAAAATCATGGCCTTAATCTGTACCTCTTTGAAATATTTTTTATTTTGTTATTTTCCCTTCAACAGATCTATCTACTCACTGCTACATTATGGCTGGAGTTAAGTTATATATTCATTCAATGTTACATTACTTACATTGTGTTATAAAAGGGGTAAGAAAAATCCAGTTACCTGATTGGCTAATAGCTTTGAGCAATAACCGTATGGTTCTGTAAATTACCTTGAAAGTCTTCAAACTTGTTTTCTAGGGTGACATAACGGCTTAGAAATATCTCTAAATTGCCTAAGAATTCTGGCTAAATTTGACAGTTGTAAAAAGAAATGTTTCTATTCACGAGTGACTTAACTGCCAGCCAATTGGTCACATTTGATGGGGAAAAACTTGTTGTTTTGAGTGAGAACTGATTTACCAATGATGACGATTTTATTTATTGTTAATTGAAAGATTTATTTACTGTTGTGTTTCTTATGTTTAAAGTTATTTTATACATGCTATAACACAGTTCATGGCTTGCAGTTATTGGGTAACTACTGCACTTCACCCTGCACCCTCCATGATTCAAGGTCACTCAGATTGTTTCTTGTTCCTCCAACACACAGAGTATGTGTGGAGAGCATGGCTCTGGTAATTATTTAATAACAACATGCCTTGTCATGTGTTATTGGCTACTTATTTGCATTTAAAAACTATGACATACCAACTGCAATTTCAAATAGAGGTATCTGGAGGACTGTCTGATGGGATGGGTGGCAGGCTAGTTGGTGGGATGGTTGGTGGGCTGTCTGATGTAATCATCAAATATTTTCTACTTTGTCTGTGGGTATTACATAGGAGAGGGGTAGATGGTATTAATCAGATGGATGTATAGAATAGCAGCAGCACAACTTGGGGAAAGGTATTCAAAGGAAAACAAAACTGCATCGTAAAGAAAAGGATTCAACTGATAAGGAGGAATGGAAAGACCTAACACTTTTGTGTTAATGTCCTACAATCATCCTTATCAAGCAAGCAGCCTTCGCAGTCATCCAGGTTGGAATTGTTCCCACATGGAAATTCTTTCTGTATTGTTGCATCCTCTACTGTAACTCAGTGGAAGGTAATTTGACAATACAGGTACAAACAAGATGTTCTGGTTCTTCTTCATCACCACCTCAGCCAACATCTTGTGGTATGAATGCAGGCACATTTGTGCTATGCGGATGTGCCTGGCATTCATTTTAATAAATGTTAACATGCCAGCATTTCTAGGGGATAGAATTGTATGCCTGTCCCACACAGGGGCGCCCCAATTGAACTAAATACCCTCTCCAAGCTGACAATCAAGTATGGACAGTTCAGATATTTGGCTGCTGTGGAGGTAAGTGCTGTCCAGTCAGTGACCTTGCTACTCTAGTACAGCAGTGGCTCTTTCAATATGTTAAGGTGCCTGGTATCCACCAAATATGCATCCACCATGTGTGGCACTACATTTAATCCTGCTGACTAATCATCTTCTTCCTCCTTTTCCTCCACATCTTCAATTCCCATCTGGCACAAAGAATCCCAAAGAGCTTTATCACTTTTTCTGTTACCAGAATAGATTTTTCAGCCTGTTTAACTGAGGTGGTAGCAACACCTTGTTTGTGATCACCTTCATGTTATGCCTCAGATAAATGTGACCATAACAGCTGCACCCCATGAACCAGTCTTATTAGATGATCAGTTAGATATGTTACCTGATTATGATCACCTTCAAGTATGGATGAAAGGCCCCCTTTATTTTGTGGGTCCAGCATGGTGGCAATACCAAAATCTGCAGACTGTAGAATGCTGGAAATATGGGTATTGCAGTCAAAGACATGCCACATGTGTTCCATCAAGGCACAGCTTCCCCTATTAACACCTGCCTCTAGCACCTGCTGTACATTTAACAATGTCTGCCTCAGCACCCTTAGAAGTGGGATGGCCTGACTGATCCAGGCAGTGTCCCCAGTCACTGCCTGTGTAGCATGCTCAAATGGCCTTAGGTTCATGATTAGGCCATCTGTTAGTCACCACTGATCTGCTGTCGGAGACACTGATACTCCAGAACTGTCACAGCTGGTATGTAGCAGCAGATATTTGGAGATGGCTTTGTACTGCTCATATGGCTAGTGCAGGTTTAAAAATGCAGAAGAAATACCGGCCATGCCTCCTTCCACCCCCTCCTCCACTTTTCCCATAGAAAGATTTTGTTGTGTTTTTTGTCCTTGGCAGGGACAAACAAGAATAACAGGGGGAAGGCAGCTTGGGGATCAGAAAAGCTGTTTTTTTTTTTATTCCGTGGGCAGACAGAGCATGGGTCAAGGTAAGTCCAAAGAAAAAGTAAGCCTTTAGAGCAGAGCGAACTTGTGACAGGAGTACAAGCTTTCCGGGAATGAGCGTGAGCATGGCCCGGCGGGGTGCCCGCAGAGAGTTTTGGTTACCAAAATGAAAGGGGGGTTTCTTTTGGGAAGAAGAACCATGAGGGCTCATAATGATTGATGGGATACAGTCGAGAGAGCGGCATGGTGGCTGCAATTTGTTGGATAGTGGACCATGTGGCCATAGCCATCTTGTATTGTAGACCACATGGCAGATGCCATTTTGTGTAATGGCAGGCCACGTGGCGGATGCCATTTTGTAACTGCAGACCGCATGGTAGCTGTTAGTCTTTTTTCCCACATCAGGTATATTTCCAGACTTTTGGCGCAAAGGACTAATAAGGGCTTTAATAATAAAAACAAGCTTTATAAGGAAAAAATAACTGTGCAATGATGAGAGAACAAAGGGTATTATGACCCCAGATCCTTTGGAGGTAAGGCCTACAGGAACCAATGTGGGTGGATGTTTTCAGGGGTTTGGGGGGAATATGAGGCCTGAGGCATAGCTAAGAGGTTTATGGAGGAACCTGGGGTGCCTCTGTTTAGGCGGGTAGAGTAATACAGAAGAAGGCCCATGGTAACATAAGTATGTGGACAAAAGGAGCTCACATATGTTTTATTTTGCATTTCAGAGCATGTTTTGCAGCTGCACTATGGATACCAGAGGAATGCGCTCAGTGAAAACTGACACCATGAAGATGATCATGGACCTGGTGGTTTTGGACACTGTGGAAGAACTGTAGCCGGACAACGGGGCCCTGGTGTGGAAAGGGAAGAAGAGAAAGGAAAGGGTGAGTTCTGGAGAGAAGGGCAAGGGGCAGTCAAAGCTGTGGTGCCAGTTCCAGTTCCGATGCCCTCCCCCCAGCCACTGCTGCCAGGACTGGCAGGGCTGATGCCAGTACCAGTGCCAGAACCAGCACCACAACCAGGACTGCTCGGTATCCCCAAACCCAACACAGGTACAGGTGATGTTACAGTGGAAAGCTGTATTAAAGAATATGTGGAACAGTTTGTGGGAAGTTTTGGGGGGGACGGGATTGGGAAACTTAAGAAAGTTTTAACTGAACTTGAAAAGGGAAAATGCAAGGAGAAGGTGGAAGAGACGGGGGTGGCGGAGAAGGTAGATACTGCAGAGAGGGTGATAGGCAACCTGGAAGTGCGTATAGCGGATCATGTACCCTTGGCCATGAAAGAAAAAATATGGAAGGGGAGTATATAGACATTTTTGCCTTACTGGATAAAGAGAAGCAGAAAAATATGAGGATAAGGAGGGTTCTGGTAAGAAGGAGTTAGCAGTAGTGATAGTTTTGGTAAAGAAGGGAGAAGAACCGAAGAGGTCAAATTTTAAGGGTAAGACGTGGGATGTATGGTCTATAGGGTTTACCTTCTATAGTGCCATAGTTCAAGAAAAGAAGCCCAAGACAGGTACACCTTTACTAGCATATTTTATGATTATCAGGAGTGCGTACAAGATGTGAGGGGTGGTGGGACCAATTGGCTCCAGTATGAAGACAGGTTCCAGCAATGGCTGGAAAACTTTAGTGGGGATTGTCACTGGGATTCGAGGCACTCATATCTATGGTTGGAAACAATGATGGTAGCTGAGGGGTCAGAGTTGGAGTGGTCTATGGGCTCAAGCAGGTACCAGAAGTGATGTCAGGGATATAGCAGGGCATTCTGTTCTTTTCCCAATTGTAAATTTAAACAATCCTGTTCACGGTGTTGGTGTGTACACCCGGCATCGAAGTGCAGGACATGGGAGAGCAACACAGGGGGTACGTAGCGGGGGCAGTTCTTTTGGGGGGCCAGAATGGACAGAGAGGGGGAATTGTGATAATGGGCAAAGAGGGAGGGGATATTCAGGGGGAAGAGGGCATAACCAGGGAAGGAAATGGGGGAGTTTAGGGTGGATATTTTCAATTGGCATGGATGCCCATTAAGGTAGAGATGTTAAAGAGTTGGGTAATAGGCTATCCAGATGCACAAGCTAAATATTTACTTAGCGAAGGTTTTCAGAAGGGTTTTAATCTACAATAACAAGGGGGAAGGGAAGAAAATGGGCTAAGAATTTGGGATCAGTAAAAGGAAAGAGATGCTGGCATGAAAGATTAACAAAGAGAGGGAGGCAGGGTGAGTGGAAGGCCCATTCAAGGAGCCCCCTATGGCCCACCTCAGGGTGTCTCCTTTGGGACTTGTGCCCAAGAAGCAGCCAGGGGAGTATTTGGTGATCCAGCACCTATTATACCCAGAGGGGGATTCAGTTAATGATTACATTAGTGAAGAAGACAGTGTGGTGTCTTATAGTACGCTGGTAGATGAGGGAGCATTGATTAGGGCCTCAAAAGAGCTATGGCTTGCCAAAACAGACTTAACGTCAGCTTTCCGTTTGTTGCCAGTTAGGAGGGAAGACTGGGAGCTGTTGGGATTTCAGGTAGGTGGGTTATACTATTTTGATAAGGCCATACCCATGGGGTGTTCGGTGGCTTGTGCTATGTTTGAGATGCTTAGTACCTGGCTTCAATAGGTTGTTAAAGAAAAATATGGGCATGGGTCGGTAGTGCATTGTTTAGATGATTTCCTTTTGATAGGTGAGGGCAAACAAGGGGTGGAAAAGATGTTCAGGGATTTTCAAGATATGTACCATAGGGTGGGGGTTCCATTAGTGGCAAATACAGGCTGCCCTCTCAGACAAAGGAGTTAGACAGGGAACTAGCGGGACAGATCAGGAGGACCTGCAAGAAGGGTAGTGTGGTGATTGTGGGGGACTTCAACATGCCAGGAGTGGACTGGAGTACCCCAACAACAGGAATAGAAAGGAGCAGGTACTGCTGGATGCCTTCCAGGACAGCTTCCTGATGCAAATGGTCAGTGAACCAACCAGGTTAGGGAATACCCTTGACCTTGTGCTGGCAAATGGGGAGTTTGTAAGGGAAATTAGGGTGGAAGAACAGACTGCCAAGGAGTGACCTCCACTCAGTATGGCTCATAGAAACATAGAAACATAGAATTTGACTACAGATAAGGACCGCTTGGCCCACCTAGTCTGCCCATTTTCCTACCTAACAGATAAGCTGCAAATCCTAGTTAACCAACAGCTTACTTCCTCCTACCCCCCACTAGGACTGCCTTATGCCTGTCCCATGCATTCTTGAAGTCCCCCACTGTTCTTGATTCCACAACCTCCTCAGGGAGGCTGTTCCATGCATCCACAACCCTCTCAGTGAAAAAATACTTCCTCACATTACCTCTGAGCCATCCCCCCTCTATCTTCAAATTGTGCCCCCTTGTTCTTGCACATCTCTTTTTCTGGAAGATGCTACCCTCTTGGACTTTGTTAATTCCCTTGAGGTACTTGAAAGTTTCTATCATGTCCCCTCTCTCCCTCCTTTCCTCAAGGGTATACATATTAAGCTCCTTTAGTCTTTCTTCGTACGTCTTCTGGTGCAGACCCTGCACCATTTTGGTTGCCCTCCTCTGGACAGCCTCCACTCTGTCTATGTCTTTGCGGAGATGGGGTCTCCAGAACTGCACACAGTACTCCAGATGGGGTCTCACCAACTGTCTGTACAGAGGGATAACAACTTCCTGTTTTCTACTATTGATGCCTCTTCCTATGCATCCCAGTATCCCCCCAGCCTTCCTTACTGCCTTCTCAAATTGCTTGCCCACCTTTAGGTCATCTGATATAATTACCACAGGTCCCTTTCTATTTTACTGTTGTCAGTATCTCACCCCCATTGTGTACTCTTCCCCTGGGTTTTTGTTTCCCATGTGCATTACCTTGCACTTCTTTGCATTGAATCTGAGCTGCCATACAATTGACCATTCCTCCAACCTTGCCAAGTCCTTCTCATCCTTTCCACTCCATCTTGTGTATCAACCCTGTTGCAGATCTTTTGTGTCATCTGCAAAGAGACATACTTTTCCTTCAGTTCCTCTGCAATGTCACTTATAAAGACATTAAAAGGACCGGTCCCAGTACTGAACCCTGCAGTACCCCACTTAACCCTCCTTTCTTCACTGTGTATTCCATTTACTACTACCCTTTGTGTCCTGTTGTCTAGCCAATTTTATCCTGGCTACCACCTTGGGACCCACTCCAAGGCTGGCTATCTTGTGAATTAATCTTTTGTGGGACTGTATCAAATGCCTTGCTAAAATCTAGGTAGGCCATGTCACAGCCCTCCCTGGTCTACTACTTTGGTCACCCAGTCAAAGAAATCTATTAGATTCATCTGACACGACCTTCCCATCGTGAATCCATGCTGCCTTGGGTCCTGTGCCCCACTGGCCTCTAGGTACTCAACAATTCTTTCCTTCAGAAATGATTCCATCATTTTCCCTACCACTGAGGTCAAACTAACTGGTCTGTAGTTTCCTGCCTCTGTGCTGCTCCCACTTTTGTGAAGAGGATTCACATCTGCCCTCCTCCAGTCCTTGGGTACCACCCCATCCTCCCATAATTTGTTAAAGAGAGTAGTCAGCGGTGTCACTAGTTCTACCCTTAGTTCTTTTAGAATTCTTGGGTGAATCCCATCAGGCCCCATTGCTTTGTCCACCTTCAATTTTATCAGTTCTTTCAGAACCATTTCTTCTGTAAATGGACTGGTATTGACCCCCATCTTCGGAGTGTTTCTCTTGTTTGGTTTAGGTAACTCCCCCTCCTCTTCCTTTGTAAATACTGAGCAGAAATATTCGTTCAATATCCCTGCTTTTTCACTGTCACCCTCTACCCACATTCCCTCCCCTTTATTAAGCTTCAGTATCCCTCCTTTGGTCTTTCTTCACTCCCTAATGTACCTATAAAAGGTCTTATCCCCCTTCTTAACAGAATTGGCTATCCTTTCCTCGGTTTGGGCCTTTGCTATTCTGACTGCCTTCCCAGCCTCTTTCTGCTTTAACTGATAAAGTTCTGTGTCCTGCTCCTTCTGTGTTTCCTTATATTTCCTGAATGCTGTCCTTTTCTCCTTAACCTTCCCTGCCACCTCTTTTGAGAACCATAGCGTTTTTTTCCTTTGTTGTGTTTTATTGATTTGCATTACACAAAGGCTTGTTGCCTCTGTGATGGCTGTTTTGATGACTCCCCATTGTTCCTCCACCTCTCCTTCTTGCCTGTTTGCTAGTGCTTTTCTGAGGCACTCTCTCATTTTCCCAAAGTCGGCCCTCCTAAAGTCCAGTACTCTTGCTTTTGTATGGCTTGATTGTATGGCTGTGTTTATCATGAACCACACTGTTTGGTGGTCGCTTGTTCCCAGATGGCTACCCACTTCTAAATCTGAGATTCTTTCTCCATCCCCATTTGAGAGTACCAGGTCTAAGATTGCTCCCTCCCCGAGTGGGTTCCAATACTAGCTGTCTGAGGCATGCCCCCTGTAGGGCATCAAGAATGACCCTGCTCTTGGCTGTGCCTGCAGCAAAGTTGCTCCAGTTAACATCTGGCATATTCAGGTCCCCCATCAACAATATCTCCCCTTTTTCTGCCATTCTAAGAAAGCCTTCTATCATTTCCTTGTCCATTCCCTCCCCCTGAGATGGGGGTCTGTATACAACCCCCCATACGGATTGTGGTGCCATTTTCTGTCTCCAGGGTGACCCAAAATGCCTCATCTGCTCCCTGTTTACTCTTTAGTTCTGTTGCTTTGATCCCTTCCTTTACATAGAGAGCTACCCTCCTCCTCTTTTACCCTCCCTGTCCCTCCTGTAGATTGTGTATCCTGGTATGTTGACATCCCAGTCATGGTTCTCTGTGTACCATGTTTCTGTGACTGCCACAATATCCAGACAACCCTCTTCCATCAAGGCCATTAGTTCAGGGAGCTTGTTACACAGACTACGGGCATTGGTACTCATCACCCTCCACTTTTTGATAGCCTTACCCCTTTTAGCCTCATTTCTGTCCTTACTGCCTTTGCCTTTTTTTACATTTAAATCTGTTCTGCTCCCTAATAACTTCTGTACCTTGGTGTTTACCTCACTAATCACCAAGTTTTGTGGAGGGAGGCTCGGAGTTCCCTGCTCCTTTTCAGTGCTTCCCCCCTTGGCTAGTTTAAATGCTTGCCAATGAAGCATTTAAACCTCTCACCTAGGATCCTGGTTCCCCTCCGGACAGATGCAGACCATCGCACCAGTATAGGTGTGCATCCCTCCAGGTGACTCCCCAGTCCCCAATGAAGCCAAAACCCTGAGCTCCACACCAGTTTTTCAACCACTCATTGAATTCCCTGGTGAGAAGTGCCCTAGCATCTCCCTTGCCATAGACAGGCAGCACCTCCGAGAAGGTCACCGTATGCACTACTTGTCTAAGGCCCCTTCCCAACTCTATAAACTCCTCTTGCACTGCTCTGATCCCATTCCTAGCCAGGTCATTTGTCCCTAGGTGGACAATGACATCCAGCTCCCTCCCTCGTACAGCTCCTCCCTCGATCCTGAGGATTCGCTTCCTGTCCCTCCAAGCCGTGGTGCCAGGAAGGCACCTTACCTCCCTGTCCCCTTCCTCCCCCATTTCTACCCCCTAATGATTGAGTCCCCACCAGGAGTTGTTTCTTCCCTGTGGGTCCCATGCCACCCTCCTGTGGGTCTCCTTTGTGAAGGTTCCCAGCATCCTCCTTGGTCTCCACTGCAGGTGCCTCCATAGAGGAACCACTATCCACCAGAAGAGCAAATGAATTGTGGAGAGTACAGCTGGAGGGTGCAACTCTGTTCCACCACCTCTCTCCTCCTTGAGCCCACCCTGGTCCAGCCTCTCCTCTTTCTTGGCAACCTCTGAGGTAGTGGCATTGGCCCTGGTGGTCCCTGGGTGAGGGAGGAGGTTTCACGAATCCTAGCCAGGTCAGCCTGGAGACGGGCAACCTCCTCTCTCAGACCAGAGAGGTGCCTGCAAATAGGGCAGCATCGCAGCCTCCAGAATGTCTCCCGGAACACTGCAGCCCCACAGCCATTGCACTCCACCACTCCTATCATGTCTTATTTTGTGTCCTCTTTACTGTTTATCTGGATGCTTACTCTCTCCTCTCCTTACAACTCTGACCCTTCCTGTTCTGGGACAGCAACTTCCTATCTTCTTCAGTAGCCTCCTTCTTCCTTGCTCAATATCAGACCACCAGCAGCTAGGGGGGCTCACATTGGATATGAACAAGGAAGGAGTGGAATCTGGCACAAGAGTGTTGAACTTCAGGAGGGCCAACTTTGGGAGGATGGGGGAAGTGTTAAAAGGTTACCTGGCCAGAATTCAACCTAGTATGGGCACTAACCAGAGGTGGGAGCTCATAAAGCTGGGGATAGTGGAGGCAACCAGAACCTGCAACAAGGCCCAGAGCAAGAAGGCTAGGGCTAAGAAACTGAGCTGGGTGAGCAAGGAGGTCATGGAAAAGGTAAGGAGGAAAAGAGCTGCCTTTAGGAGGTACAAGAAAACAGGGAGGGGGGAGGACAGTGAGGAGTACCTGAAGGAATCTAAGGAGGTGACAAGGGCAGTAAGGAGAGCCAAGGCATCTATGGAGCTCCGGCTGGCACAAGGCATTAAGAAGGGGGAGAAGGACTTCTTTAGGTACATCAGGGAGAAAAGGAACTGTAAGGACCACAGAGTAAGGATTAGGAAGGAGGGGGTTGGGTGGAAGCGGTGTGTGATAAGGCAGAAGCGCTAAATGATTACTTCTGCTTGGTATTTACTAAGGAGAAGAGAGGGGGTGATACCCAAGGGGAGAGGAACAACAGAAATGGGGGGAGGGGGTGACAGATGGGGAAATCATGGAGAGCAGCATTCTGGAGGGTTTGAAGGCACTGAAGGTGGACAAAGCGCCAGGCCCAGATGGCTTCCACCCCAGTGTACTGAAGGAGCTGGCAGAGGTTCTTGTGGGACCTGTGGCAGACCTATTTATTTATTTATTGAAAATGTTTCATCAGGAAAGGCACACTGAGCAAAAAGATGCTCATCTCATGGTGCGACCTGGGGGGAGGGGTTACAGTTGAGGCAGTTATACATACAAAAGTTGAATTAGAAGTACAGCAATACAGATAACGTACATAGTTGGGTGGGATTACATTTGAACTTATTACATAAGGAGAACAGCACAGAGCATGATCTACAAGGACAGGTTATACATATCAAGTGTACACATAGAGGGCAATACATGATTACATAAGTACCAGAACAGAACTTGAGTGCCAGTAACAGAACATGAACTGAAGCGAGATGCACCAAGTTGACAGTAGGAGGTGGATAGTGAAGATAGGGGGTAGCGAAGGAGAGGACTAGTAAACACTAGGTGTGTAGGGGGGTGGTTTAGGTGCTGTGGAGGGAAGGAGAGGGGAGTTAGTATCTGTGAGGAAGGCTGAAGAGTGTAGTTTATGTGGGAGGGAGATATTAGGAGTGAATAACAGTTAGTAAGAGTGAGAGTGTAAGTGGGTAGGGCAGTGTATAAGCCAGACAATTAGGCGATGGCCGAGCCACTGGTCAGGTGCAGGGGGGAATGGGGGAAGAGAAGGTATCAGAGGGGGGAGGTCAGGGGCAGTTGCAATTTGGTGCAAGGAAGTTAGAGAGGGCAGACGATAGGGATAGTTTGGATGAAGAATAGAGGATCTGGGCCAGCAGGCTGTTCCAGAGTTTAGGGAAGAGGTAAGAGAAGGCCGATTGACCGGCAATGGTCCTTCGGCGAGGGATGACTAATAGCCTAGCGTCAGTAGACCTGAGGGCATGAGTGTGGGTAGGTGGAGAAGATAGGGAGGATATGAGGTAGGGAGGGAGGAAGCTGAGCCAGAAGTTGGAAGTGAATTTAACACTATGAATTAGGCGCCGGTTACTCAGGGATGGCAGGGCCAGGGAACGGTAGAGCACACAGTGATGTGAGCGGGGGGGCATCGAGGGCAAAGCGGAAGAAAGCATTAAAGAGGGGGTCAAGTCTGGCTAGGGTGGTCTTAGTGGCGGAGCTATGAACTACATCACAGTAATCGAAGGAGGGTAGAATCATTTTCTGGACTAATTCACGTCTGACAGGTAGTGGGAGACTAGTGTGGTTTCTATAGAGGGCACCAAGTTTTGGGTGCAGTTTTGAAATGATGGCATCCATGTGTGTGGAAAAGGAGAGGTGGCGATCAAGCCAAACCCCTAGATACCTGAAGAAGGGCACTTCTTCAAGGATGGTGTTATTTAGGGTATGGAAGCTCAGAGGGTAGGTGAGTTTGGATAGACGCTGTTTAGTGCTGAAAGACATAGAGACTGTTTTCTTGGCATTTAGGGAGAGTTGGTTGATATTGAACCAGTGTTGGATTTTGTTGAAATCAGTTTAAAGTTTGGAGGTGACTTCTTTGTGGGTCAGGCTGGAGGTGAAGAGGACCGTGTCGTCTGCATACATGTGGATTGCGGTAGAGAAGCAAGAGTTTGGCAGATCATTTAGCAGGATGGAGAAGGGGATGGGGCCAAGAACTGAGCCTTGGGGAACACTGGTGGTGATTGGGAGAGGGGGGGAGGTGTGGTCAGCTATTTTAGTGGATTGGGTTCTATTTAGTAGGTAGGAGCTGAACCAGTTTGTGGCGGATCCTGCTAACCCAGCCCCAGAAAGGCAGGATAGTAGGAGAGAATGGGATACCGTGTCGAAGGCTTTTGCTAAGTCAATGAAAATAGCAGTAGTGATTAGCCCTTTATCCTTCCCAGTGAGGATGGAGTCCATGAGTCTTAGTAGGGAGGAGGTGGTAGAGTGGTGTTTTCTGAAACCGGACTGAAAAGGAGTGAAGAAGTTAGTTTCTGAGAGAAAGTGGGACAGTTGGGATAGCACTAGGTGTTCCTGGAGTTTTGTGAGGGTGGGGAGGAGTGAGCTGGGAAGGTAGTTAGTTGCGGAGGTAGGATCATCACCTTTTGGGAGGGTAGGACAGTGGCATGTTTCCATTCGGAGGGGAGTGACTCGGTGGTGAAAGAAAGATTTAGTAAGGCCGTGAGGGGAGTAGCGATGGCGGGGGCAGATAGGAAGAGGAGTTTGTTATCGAGACCATCAGGGGATTTGCCTTTGGAGGGGTTTAGAGAGTGAAGGGCATCTAGGGTTTCGGTTGGGGAGATGTGTCTGAAGGAAAAGGGGTTCCTACCAAATGGTATTTAAAGCCTCCCTACACTCAGGGTGTGTACCTCAGAATTGGAGGATGGCTCATGTGGTGCCCCTCTACAAGAGTGGCCCCAAGGATGAACCAGGGAACTACAGACTGGTGAGCCTCACATCTATTGTGAGTAAGCTGATGGAGACTATCCTCAAGGAGAGGCTGGTGGTCTTCCTGGAGACCAAAGGACTACAGAACAGCAGGGCTTCATACGTGGCAGGCCTGTCAAACCAACCTGGTGGAGTTCTATGCCTGGGTAACTAGGCAATTAGACAGGGGCCATGCAGTAGATGTCCTGTATCTGGACTTCAGTAAGGCATTCGACTCGGTGCCACATGGGAGGCTGGGAACTAAGTTAGAAGGCACAGGGGTGGGTGCAAAGCTGGTGAGATGGGTAGGGAACTGGCTTCTGGGAAGGCAACAGAGGGGGGTGGTGGTGGGTGGGGAGCTCTCATCCCCAACTGTAGTGATGAGCCGTGTTCCACAGGGCTTGGTGTTGGGACCAGTGTTGTTTGGGATATTGATTGCAGACATATCATTTGACATCAAGAGCAAGAGCAGTCTGTTTGCTGATGATACCAAGATGAGAGCAGTGGTGGATGACCTAGGGGGATGGCAGAGATTGCAGGATGATCTGGCAAAGCTGGAAACCTGGTCAGACACCTGGCAACTGGGGTTTAATGCCAAAAAGTGAAAGGTGCTGCATTTTGGGGTGAAGAACCCAAGGAGGAGTTACCAGCTGGGGGAAGTGCAGCTAGCCCAGACATAGGAGGAGAAGGATCTGGGGGTGCTCATTACTGGGTCAATGAACAACTTGGCACAATGTAGGAAGGCAGTTGCAAAGGCCAACAAAATGCTAGGTTGCATTGCAAGGGGTATATCCTCTAGGAGGGAGGAGGTGATTCTGTCACTGTATAGGTCATTAGTTAGACCACACCTGGAGTACTGTGTGCAGTACTGGTGCCCATATCTTAAGAGAGACATTAAGTTACTGGAGGGGGTGCAGCACAGGGCAACAAAGATGATCAAGGGGCTGGGGGGCTTATAATATGAGAGGAGGCTGAGGGAGTTGAACATGTACTCGCTGGAGGAGAGAAGGGGCCGGGGACGTGATTGAAACCTTTAAGTACATGAAAGGAATAAACAAGACAGGTACAGAGGGGCTGTTCAAAGTAAGGATGGGGAGGGGCACCTGGGGCCATGATATGAGACTGGAGCGAGGAAGGTTCAGGAGGGAGATGAGGAGACACTTTTTCACAGAGGGTGGTAGCTAAATGGAATGCATTACCGGCAGAAGTGGTATCCAGTAGAACAGTGGACTGCTTCAAAAGGGTCTGGAACAGGGCAAGGGGAGGGTCAATGAAGGGGAAGGGTGGAAGGGAGGGGCAGCTGCAGAATCAGGGGTGCAAGTTGCACATTCAAGCAGGATTAATAGACCTCTAGGCCTTTATCTGCTGGCAAATTTCATGTGTTTGTATGTTCGTATGATAAAACAGAGGGGCCTAGCTGTTGTCTGAAATTTTTAGGGATAGAGATTGATGCAGAAGAGGGACTTTTCTGGTTGCCTCCAGATAAGGTGCAGAGATTGAGGGAGCTGCTGGGAGGCATAACACAGAAAAGGTGGGTGATTCTTCAGATGGTCCAACAACTGCTGGGCCATCTGACTTTTACCTGTTGGGCCATCAGACCTGGGCATGCATTTACACGTCACCTGGCCAGGGCTATGAGAGGAGCCAGACAGCCACACCACTGGGTTGATATCGCTAATGCAGTCACGGAGGACCTAGTGGTGTGGGAACATTTCTTACAATCATATAATGGGATAACTTTTTGGCAGGAGGAGTGGTTGTTGGAGTTATATACAGATGCGTTAGTGGGAATAGGGATGAGGGCTTTCTTAAAGGGACAATGGTTTGCTGATCTATGGCTGCAGTCCTGGAGGGAAGGAGAACTCACTGTGGATATCACCCTGCTGGAGATATTCGTAATATGGGTGGTAACAGAAGTATGGAGGGAGGCCCTACACAACCAACGGGTGACTTTTTGGGGCAACAACCGGGTAGTAGTGGATGTACTGAATAACAAAGGGACAACATCGGTTATGGTGTTACAGGTATTGAGGAAATTAGTAGTACAAGGTTTATGGCTTAACATTAGTTTTAGGGCCAGGCATATAGAGGGAGTACAGAATACTGTAGCTGACAGCCTCTCCCATCTGCAGATTGGCAAATTTCAGGCCATTGCTCTGAAGGTGGCCAGGGCAGGGATGATGATTCAGCAGGAATGTGGGAGATTGGCTAGAAGGAGTGGAGTTTCTCTTTCGGAACTTTTGGGCAGACAGCACTTTAAAAGCATACAAGAGGCCTTGGAGAGTGTTCCAGGCTTTTTGGGTCAGGAACAATATGGTGGTAAGTGGGGTGGTCACTGAAGAGCAAGTGGCTAAGTTTGTATTTGCTGGATGTCAGAAGAGAGTGGCCCATGCAACTATGGGTGTGCATTTGGCGGCCATAGGTTGGGTCAGTACCCTGAGGGATTGGGGGACCCCAGTAAAGGGCAGATCATAAAATGTATGATGATAGGATGGAAGATGGTGAAAGGGAGAGAGCAGGACAAAAGGTGGCCCATATTGGAGCACATTTTGGAGAGACTGATAGGCGTTTTAGCACAGGTATGCTACTCGGCCTATGAGGCCATTTTGTTTATGGCAATATTCATGACAATCTACGGTGGGGCATTTAGGGTAGGGGAGTTGTTAGTCCCAGCATGATCAGCACAGCAAATAGGTCTACAATGGGAGGACATTCAATAGAATGGGGAGATGATCATCATAACATTAAGAAAGTCCAAGACTGATCACATGGGAAAAGGGGCCAGTGTTTTTCTACATAAAAATATGACAAAGGTTATTTGCCCAGTACACGCCTTGTGGAACTATTCAGCCATCAGGCTACAGAGACAAGGTATAATGTTCATACATTAAAATGGGACAGCAGGAACAGTGGCCCATTTGGCAGGGGTTTTGAAGAAAGGGAAGATACTCTTCGCATTCATTTTGGATAGAGACAGCATCTGAGGCTGCAGCAAAAGGGGTCCAAGAGGAAGGTCTGAAGAGTTTGGGCAGATAGACATCTAGTTGTTATACAAGTATGTCTAGTGTATCAATAACTAATGGATGTTGTTTTCTCTTCTCAGGACCTGAAGGCATATGACCAAACATAGTATAAGTAACAGAAATGGGGGAGAGGTTTACCAGGCATGCATCTCACATTTTCCTCTTATATATTTTAGAAAAAAAACATTGTTTACAAGTATGGATCGTGGGACACTCCTACATTTATTGGGCAGAATGGCAATCAGAGAGAAAGCCGGGGGGAAAACAGCTTTATTTCGATCACCAGGAGGTGTGTATTCTCTGAAGAGGAATACAGGGGATGCGATTGGGGCAATTCTTGCCACTTTTGGAGGAAACACGCAGGACCAACCTGGAGCCATACTTAACCATAGTTCATTTGGGAGGAAATGATCTATGCAGTGGCCCATGGTTGGACATTTTTTATCAAATCCAGGAGGACCTGGGTATAGTAAAGATGTGGTGGCCTAATGTCTGCCTCACCTGGTTGGAAATGGTGCCAAGGAGCGTGTGGCGATATTCAAAAAGCCATAAAGCTATAGGGGGATCATGGAAGAGGATTAACAGGAGGGTAGGAAAATGTTTCCAGGGCTTTGGGGGAGCAGTGGTGAGTCATGAGGAGCTAGTTGAGAAGATAGCAGTGTTGTATGGGGTGGATGGGTTCCATCTATCAGAGATGGGCAATCACATTTTATAATGAAGCTGGGGAGGGGCATAGATGCATGGCATAAGAAATAGTTTGGGTATCTAAAAAAAAAGAAGAGGGAGAAACTTTTCAGCGAAGGGGGAAGCCCGTCTTCCAATGCAGGCTGGAGATGGCTAGTGGAAAAAAAGAGAAAGAAGGAAGGAAGTCCTTAATAGGGGAAGAAGGAGGAACCCAACTTTGGTATACACCAAGGTGGGGTAGGAGGGTTACTCAGGGGGTGTGGACACCCAAGTTAGAAATAAGGGGGTCAGAAATGTTCACCTGGCCCAGGATTAAAGAAAAAGACCCCCTCAGATTTACGTCTGGGGTGAAAGGATAACAAAGTGATGTGATGTGAATATGTAAGAAAAGTGAAATAAAGGTAATTATACAATGGCAAGGAAATTTCCTGTATTCTGATTGGTCAGTGGGTGCCTGAGACAGTGATGTTATTACACAATAACATCGCTGTATGGATTTATTGGACCACTTGGACCTTTTGGACCATCTGATTTATCGCTTTTTTCTCTTCAGAAACACAAAAATCTACTAAAAACATTTTAAATTTTTTGTTTATTTTATATACATCAATCCATTGTATAATTGCAATAAGGCACTCCAAGGTGTGTGTGTTGTAGTGTAATAATCATCACTCTGGGGTGGGTGGAAGCTTTTCGGCTTTGCCTCGTGCTTCAACCCACCCCAGGAGTGACGTTATTACACAATAACACACACCTTGTCATGCCTTATTGTTATATAAATTATGATGACATTGTGAAGTGAACTGGCATAAATGGATTGAAAGGTTTTGTGAATAAAACAACTTGGATTGTATTCTGTTAATAAGGAAATTGTTAACATTTTGATAAACAGTGTGCCGAATGGGCAATCAACTTAACATCATGTGTGGTCTCACTTCATTGGAGAAGGGCTCTAGAACAAAAGGGTTTGTCTCCTAAAAGACAGGCACCAGTATTCTAGGCCTGGACCCATGAAGGGGGCTCAGAAGGTAGAGAGAGAGAGAGAGAGAGAGAGAGAAAGGGAAGGTGTGGGGGGGGGGTGATGGGAGGGACCATGACATCAAGTAGGGAGCGGAGTAAGAGAAGACAAAGGAAAAGGTTCTCTGGTAAAGGGGCTATGATGTCAGAAAAGGGGCAGAGTCAGGGACAATAAGGAAGACAAATGGACTGGGTAAGGAAAGAGAGAGACAGAGAAAGGATTTGATGGGTTTATAAGGGGCTGCAAGTGAGAGGTTCTCCCTCACTTTTGCTAGCCAGAATTGTTATTTCCCACCTGCCACCCAGGCAAAAGGGCAAGGATGGAGAGGAGGGAAGCACAAGGAGCTCCTTCAATTAACTGGGATTTAAAACTGCCCTAGATAGCTTTTGGCAGAGAACAGCAAGAGGAAGGAGGAGCTGTTAGAACTTTAATACTCTACTGGGACTTAAGAACTAGAACCCTACTTCTGGGACCTTCAATTTAGGGTAAAAACAAACAAACAAACAAAAAAAAAAAAGAAGTGTGTTTGTCTGAGGTGGGTGAAGGGAACTGTTGTCTTTGCAGTTAGCTAGGTGAAGAAGGGAACTGTGAATTGGGGGGCGTGGCTTAGGCAGCAGGAAGCCAGGTGTTTGGATTTAAAACTGCCCTAGATAGCTTTTGGCGGAGAATAGAAAAAGGAAGGAGGTGCTGTTAGAATGTTACTGGGACTATATAGCCCTCCTTCCCTCCCCTCCAGCCCCCAACCTTAGCAAGTTCCACTTTTATAGGCACACGATTTGACTGACAACGGGAATGTCCAATTTGGGAGAAGGAAGGGAGTTATCACAGAGGCACAAAACACTCACATCCTAGAAGGAAAAGAGTAGTTCTCCATCCCCACCAGCTGCTGGAGGTCTGACTCTGAGCAAGATAGAAGGAGACTACTGAGGAATACAGGAACTTCCTGTCCCAGAACAGGAAGAGCAGGAGTTTTAAGGTCACAGGCAGTAGGAAAGTAGAGAAAAAAAAAATAAACAGAGAGAGGGAAGAATAAGCATACAAAACAACAGTTGAGGGGCCATAAATAAGACATGATGGGAGTGGTACAGTGCAGTGGCTGTGGAGCGGCAGTCTTCTGGGAGATGTTCTGGAGGATGCAGTGTTGTTCCTTCTGCAGGCATCGCTCTGGGCCGAAGGAGGAGGTTGCTCATCTCCAGGCTGAGTTGGTCAGAATTTAGGGGACCTCCTCTCCCACCCAGGGACCACCAGGGCCACCGCTGCTGCCTGAGAAGTTGCCAAGAAAGAGGAGTGGTTGGACCAGAGTGGGCTCAGGGAGAGTGAGGGTGGTGGAACAGAGGTGCATCCCTCCAGTTGTACCTCTCCACAATTCGTATGCCATTCTGGCAGAGTGTGATTTCTCTATGGAGGCAACCACTGTGGAGATCAAGGAGGATGCTGAGAACCTCCACAAAGGAGACACGTAGGAGGGTGGCATGGGACCCCACTGGGGAAGGAAACAACTCCTGGTGGGGGACTCCATTGTTAGGAGGGTAGAACTGGTGGGGGGGAGAGGGAGGTAAAGTGCCTGCCTGGCGCCATGTCTTGGGGGGACAGGGAGCGAATCCTCAGGATCGCGGGAGCAGCTGCATGTGGGAGGGAGCTGGATGTCATTATCCACCTAGAGACAAATGACCTGGCTGGGAAAGAGATCAGAGCAGTGCAGGAGGAGTCTGTAGAGTTGGGGAGGAGCCTTACACAGGTAGCATGTACTGTAACCTTCTCGAAGGTGTTGCTTGTCTATGCAATGAGTGAGGTTAGGGTGCTCCACACCATAGGATTCAATCAATATTTGATAAACTGGTGCAGAGCTCAGGGTTTTGGCTCCATTGGGGACTGGAGGTCCACCTGGAGGGATGCAGGCCTATACTGGCATGATGGTCTACATCTGTCCAGGAGGGAAACCAGGATCCTAGGTGTTAGGTTTAAATGTTTAATTGGCAAGCATTTAAATTAGCCGAGAGTGGAGGCACTGAAAAGGAGCCAGGAAATCCTAGTCCCCTACGAAAAATCAGGGTAGTTAGTGAGGTAAACACTAAGATAAAGAAGTTGATAGGGAGAAGAGCAGGGGTAAATGGAGAAAAAGTCAATGGCAGTAAGGACAGGGATGGGGCAAAAAGGGGTAAGACCATCACAAAATGAAGGGAAATGAGTACCAATGCCCGTAGTCTAGGTAGCAAGCTCCCTGAACTGGTGGACTTGATGAAAGATGGATGCCTGGATATAGTGGCAGTCACAGAAACATTGTACACAATAACCATGACTGGGATGTCAACATACCAGGGTACACAATCTACAGGAGGGACAGTGAGGGTAGAAGAGGAGGAGGAGTAGCTCTCTATGTAAAGGAAGGGATCAAAACAATGGAACTAAAGGGTAAATAGGCAGGAGAGGAGGCAGTGTGGGTCACCCTGGAGACCAGAAACAGCACCACAATCCACATAGGGGTTGTATACAGACCCCCGTCCCAAGGGGAGAAAAAGGACAAGGAAATGACAAAAGGCAGAAAAAGGGGAGATATTGTTGATGGGAAACCTGAGTATGCCAGATGGTAACAGGAGCACCTTTTCTGCAGCCACATCCAAGAGCAGGGTCATCCTCAATGCCCTACAGGGGGCATACCTCAGACAGCTAGTGTTGGAACCCACTCACAAGGGAGCAATCTTAGACCTGATACTCTCAAACAGGGACAGCGAGAGAGAGGCTGTCAGATCTAGAAGTGGGTAGCCATCTGGGAACAAGTGACCATCAAACAGTGTGGTTCACGATAAACACAGCCGCAGAGTCAATCCACACAAAAGTGAGGATACTGGACTTTAGGAGGGCTGACTTTGTCAAAATGGGAGAGTGCCTCAGAAAAGCACTAGCAAACAGGCAAGAAGGAAGGGTGGAGGAACAATAGGAAAATATCAAAACTGCCATAACAGAGGCAAAAAGCCTATGTGTAAAGCAACTCAACAAAACAAATGTAGGAAAAAGCCACTATGGTTCTCAAAAGAGGTGGCAGAGAAGGTTAAGGAGAAAAGGATAGCATTCAAGAAATATAAGAAAACATAGAAGGAGCAGGACAGAGAACTATATCAGTTAAAGCAGAAGGAGGCAGAGAAGGCAGTTGGAATAGCAAAGGCCCAAACTGAGAAAAAGATAGCTAATTCTGTTAAGAGGGGGATAAAAACTTTTATAGGTACCTGAGGGAGTGAAGCAAGACCACGGGAGGGATACTGAGACTTAATAAAGGGGAAGGAATGTAGGCAGAGGGTGACAGTGAAAAAGCAGGTATACTGAACAAATACTTCTGCTCAGTATTCACAAGGGGGAGGTACCTAAACTAAACAATAGAAACACTGTAGATAGGGGGATCGGTATCAGTCCATTCACAGAAGAAAGGGTTCTGAAAGAATTCTTAAAACTGAAGGTGGACAAAACAATGGGGCCTAAGGGGATTCACCCAAGAATTCTAAAATAACTAAGGGTAGAACTAGTGACACCACTGACTACCCACTTTTAACAAATCACGGAAGGATGTGGAGGTACCTGAGGACTGGAGGAGGGCAGATGTGATTCCACTTCACAAAAGTGGGAGCAAGGCAGAGGCAGGAAACTACAGACCTGTTAGTTTGACCTCAGTAGTAGGGAAAATGATGGAATCACTTCTGAAGGAAAGAATTGTTGAGTACCTAGAGGCCATAGGGGCACAGGACCCAAGGCAGTATGGATTCACAGCAGGAAGGTTGTGTCAGATGAATCTAATAGAGTTCTTTGACTGGATGAACAAAGTAGTAGACCAGGGAAGGGCTGTGGACATGGCCTACCTAGACTTTAGCAAAGCATTTGACACAGTCCCACACAAAAGATTAAAATACAAGTTAGCCAGCCTTGGAGTGGGTCCCAAGGTGGTAGCCTAGGTAAACAAGTTCTAGTCAGAGCTGATATGGCTATGCCCTAGATCTTACCTGGCCAGTCAGCAGAGGCATCGACAGTGGCATCAGTGCCACTCACAGAGTGAGCAGCAGTGAGCAGTGACAGTTGCCATCTGAAAGATGGCAGCGACAGCAATACTGCACATGCTCGACACTTGCGCATGCATAGTGAATGCAGAAGTGCACCTACAAGCAGTGTGCTAAAGGGAGGGGGTGATCATGCTGCAGAGGGGAGCTCCATCATGGAGAACAGCTGCCATAGACTCAGTGTTTTCATGACGTTGTTGCAGCACTGTAGGTGAACACTGTCCTCCTACAGTGACAGCATAACGTCTGCGGAGCTCCGCCCATGCAGCTGAAAAATTGGCTGGACAATAGGATGCAGAGGGTAATAGTAAATGGAGTCCACTCTGAAGAAAGGGGGGGTTACTAGCGGAGTACCACAGGGTTCAGTACTGGGACTGGTCCTCTTTAATGTCTTTATGAGTGACATTGAGGAGGGACTGGAAGGAAAAGTGTGTCTCTTTGCAGAAGACACAAAGATCTGCAACAGGCTTGATACAGAAGGTGGGGTGGAAAGGATGAGAAGGGACTTGGCAAGGTTAGAGGAATGGTCAAATGTATGGCAGTTTAGATTCAATGCAAAGAAGTGCAAAGTAATGCACCTGGGAAACAAAAACCCAGAGAAAGAGTACTCAATGGGGGGTGAGATAGTAACAATAACAAAAATGGAAAGGGACCTGGGAGTAGTCATATCAGATGACCTAGAAGTGGGCAAGCAACATGAGAAGGCAGTAAGGAGAGCTGTGGGAATACTGGGATGTATAGGGAGAAGCATTACCAGTAGAAAACAAGACTTTGTTATCCCTCTGTACAGACAGTTGGTGAGACCCCATCTGGAGTACTGCATGCAGTTCTGGAGACCCCACCTCTGCAAGCACATAGCCAGGATGGAGGCTGTCCAGAGGAGGGCAACTTAAATGGTGCTAGGTCTGCACCAGAATACATACAAAGAGCGACTAAAAGTGCTTGATATGTATATCCTCGAGAAAAGGAGGGAGGGGGGACATGATAGAAACTTTCAAGAACCTCAAGGGAATCAACAAAGTCCAAGAGGGTAGCATCTTTCAGAAAAAGAGATGTGCAAGAACAAGGGGCACAATATGAAGACAGAGGAGAGACAGCTCAGAGGTAATATGAGGAAGTATTTTTTTTATGGAAAGGGTTGTGGATACATGGAATGACCTTTCTGAGGATGTTATGGAGTCAAAAACTGGGGGAATTCAAGAATGCATGGGACAGACATGAGGCAATTCTAGTGGAGGGTAGGAGGACGTAGGCTGTTGGTTAACTAGGATCTGCAGCTTATCCATTTCATAGGGAAATGGGCAGACTAGGTGGGCCAAGCTGTTCTCATCTGCCATCAAATTCTATGTTTCTGTGTTACCTGATTAAGGACTGCTGAAGGTGGACAGCAGATGGGAAAGAAAGAGAAAGAAGGAAGGAAGTCCTTGATAGAGGAGGGGAGGATCCCAACTTTGGTGTATGCCAAGGTGGGGTAGAAGGGCTACTCAGGGGGTGTGGACACCCAAAGTAGCAAAAAGGGGGGTCAGGAATGTACACCTGCCCCAGGATTAAAGAAGAAGTCCCCTCAGATTTACATCTGGGGGTGAAAGGGTAACAAAGTGATGTGAAGTGAATATGTAATAAAAGTGAAATAAAGGTAAATAAATGATGATGACATTGTGAAGTGGACTGGAATAAATGAATTGAAAGGTTTTGTGAATAAAAGGAATTTGTATTGTACTATGTTAATAAGGAAATTGTTAACATTTTAATAAAAAGGTGTGCTGACTGAGCAACCAACATAACGTCAAGTGTGGCCTCACTTCATTGGGTAGGGCTCTAGAATTCTTGTACTATTAGATTAAGACAATGTGCCATTCATGGAATCCTTAACCCCCCCCCCCCCATTACTAGTGCATTTAACCACATTCAAGCCATTATCGCTCACAATGAAACCCGGTTTCAGGGAATGTGGGTGCAGCCATTCATCAATAGCAGTCAGGAGCAGTTTTAACATTTTCTGACACATGTCTGATCCACTTACACTTTTTATTGCCAGCGTGGCATTCTGGTGAATACCTGGAATGTTGCTACCACTGCAATTGGACTTCATACCATTTTCCCCCATTCCGGCACCAAATACTACCCCAGGTGCCTGTGCCCAATGGGCTGTAATACATAGATAAGAGCTATCAGCTGTTTGGCCACTGGTCCATTTATCCATGCTAAGATGTGTGTGTGGTGATGCCGAAATGTGTAGAGCATGTTTTATGTGCATGTCACAGTACTATAAAGTTCAGGAATGGCACTGGTGGAGAAATAGGGTCCTGGCAGAACCTGCCACTTTGTACAGGCATGCTTCATCAACCTTTGGAATCCAGTTTCTCCACAAAAGAAAATGGCAATAGATCTATTGCCACTATTTCAGCAGTTGCTGCATTCACTTCACTTCCTGTACAATAACATGATTGGGTGGGTGTCTAGTATGATGCTCAGACATACTATGCACTGTAAGCTGCAACTTTTGGGGTGTTGGGATACCGAACAGCTGGACTTTGTACTCTGGCAGCATGGCTGGTGGGTTAGCATTTGATTAGGGGTCTCACAGATACAAAACAAATTAATTATGTAATTTTTTATGCTTTATGGACTGGTGTCAATGTACTTTGGTGACTCTTGTTGCTAGTACTCAAACCACCACTGCTGCTATTGCCCACTAGTAGACAATCCCATCAGCTCCACCTCATCATATCTGTAGTAGTCCTCCATGGTCACTTCTGACTCCACAGAGACTGTAGCCATGACACTTTAGGATGCCTTGCACAATGAGGATGATAAGGGAAAATGCATCCCTGTACCATCTCCCCTTTGGTGCTATGCCCAGTGCAACAGTTGTCTGGACTTTAGCTGTGTGTGTGTTGCCCACGAGTGTCTTGGTAGCTTCTGTTTTTCCCACAGCTAACATGTGCTCGACATAGGTGGCAGATAGCTGATGTTTTATCATGTGGGTCCAGGATGTAAAAATCCCAAACTAGGGATTTTGTAGTCCTCTTCTTTACATGGCTGTGGAACTGGTACTGGGACATTGGAGGGGTGGCCGTGAATGTTTTGGAAATGATTTCTGCACTGCTCTGACAGTATGTGACTCATGTTGTGTCATTGGCTGAACCATGCCAACAGTAAGAACAGCTTGAGAATTGGGGGGGGGGGGCCTTGGTAATTCCTCAAAATAATTGTGATGTACTCAGCACCACAGGCTTAGTAGCATGACCTTTTTTTTTTCCAGGTTCCCATAGAGGGTCCATATCATCATCCCCATCTCCACCAAAGTTGAAAACCTCCTCCTAAGATCTGCCCTCATCCTTCTCCTTCTCCTCACTTTCTGTGCCCTCTATTTCCTTCTCAGCACCTATGCATTCAACATTCAGATATCCCATAATAGACTGAGAGCCATGCTCAAGTTCATCAACATCACCATTGACAACAGTCATGGGAACAATATCAACCACCACATTGTACTCAATAACATTTCCAGAGCAAGACATTTTTGGCTTCTTGGACTGATCCTCTTGTTGCTGCCTCCACCGCCAGCAGCACCAGCACCCACCAGAATCTATGCAACAAATGTGCTGAGAAAAATTTGGCCACATAAATGCCCCCATCACTTGTGCCAACTACTCCTTTTCAAGTACTAGTACTACTGGTCCCTGATGAACCTGCAGCAGAAGTAGTTATTTTAGATACAACACCCTTCTGAACAACAGAACCTATGCTCTTCTTGGCAACATCACTGCTGCAAGCAACTCCAACTTTCAATTATGTGGCAGGGAAGTTCAGTCCCTGAAATGCTGGTTAGAAACAGTCAGACTCCCCATACATCTAACTTTCTGCTACGACAATCAAATTGGGGGAATGGAGGAGGCACACCTAATAAGCTAGCACAACTATTCACTGTTCAAAAAAAATCCTGAATTAAGATTTTCTCCCTTAGTTCCAGGCAATCCAAAGAACTTGAATGGAAGGCAATAATCTTCAAAAGTAGGCACTTGTTTCATTGACTAATCCAAGTTTGGAGAAGCCTTATAGAGGCACCCAAGCAGAACACTGAGGCAGGCAAATAATTTATACCTGAAATATAAAAATTCTGACTTAGCTAGCTCATTTCAAGTCCTGAACTAGCTAAAATGTTCTCACCTAACTATATCTTCCTAAATGTACATTTGGAATATAAAATATACATTTACTATATAAATTGTAATTGAAAATATTGTTAAAATGCTACTGAGAGGGAGGTGACTCTGATGGGTAGCCCAGCATGGTGGCAGTGTTCCCCAGCCATAATACCTGTGTTTCAAAGATCTAGATCTACAGTGGAATCGATAAATACAAACAGAAAGAGCATTTGTCTGTGCAACATACAGTAGATTGTGTTCGAGACCAGTGTATGTGTAGCTTGCAAGCAGATTTTTGTTTAACCTCTTATTTAAACATTATATGAGAGGAGATTCCTCTCAGTTGGGAGAGGATAGAAGTACACACTTTAGCTGAATGTAATGAATTTTGCCCATTTTGGTCCTAACAAACTATATCGCAAGGAGATTTTCTGTTTGCTAAACAGGAGTTAAAATTGTTTTAGTAAGACTTTAAAGGTACTCCCACACATGATAGGGGATCACTAATCCAGAGAAGAGGCACATAAGTTACTGTGCTACATTTGGATTTTTGTTCAGGTGGTAGCTCGCATACATTGGAGCCCACCAGGATGCAACACAACACTGCAGAATTCTGCAGCAGAGTTACTACAGGAAACAAAGTGATTTCAGTGGCAGTTAATCCCTTTTGTCGTGTAAGAATCTGTGACGCTGCATTACATCCTGGCAGACTCCACTGTAATTTGAGGTACAGATGCCAATGATGTGTTTTTTTTTAAGGTCTCAGAGCAAGTCACTTGTGTCTAGTGGGCCTTACCTGGTTACCAAAGGGAAAAAAAAGTTAACAGATAGGGCAAGCCTCCCAGTCTTGTCATGCAGGACACATTTTCTATTGGTCTCATTTATTGAAGCTTAGTTAGCGATATGTATTTCAATTTTGATGACCGGGTAGACCTTCTGAGCCCTGATGGTCCCTTTTCAGGGGTGACCTGAAATCAGTTACATAGAATAACAACATTTAGCAGATACAGTGCATTGCAGTTAAGAAGAAACATTTGCGTACAAAGACATTTCATATCAGGGTAACATAACACCAGTTAGACAATATAGAATACAATCATTGTATACAGTCACAAAAGAACTATTCTTCAGTCTTGGGAATAATTAGTATACAATAATGGTGGACAGAACACTTTAACTCAGATTGGGGACAGCAGAAGAGCATTTGACAGAACAGGTAGGCCTGGGGGGGCCTAGTTATCAATTCAAGTGCAGGAGCACTTTTTATTTTTATTTTATTTTATTTTTTATACCTGTAAACCAGATGAGCAAGAACTGCCCATTTTCACGGGTGATAACTCATATCTAAGTAAAACAATACAATACATATTATTGACACAGAATTTCAGAGCAAACAACTCTGTCCACAAAAGTGCAAGTGCAATACATAGAACACAAAAGAGACAAATACATTCATGCTTGAGAAAAAAAAGTGTTTTAAACTTTTTTTGAAACACAGTATAGAATTGCTTTCAACAGTTTTAGTAGGTATCTTGTTAAAACGAATTGGCGCTCTAAATAACAGAGATCTATGTCCAATGGTCTTTTTAAATAGTGGTATTTTAAAGGTAAATTTATACTGGGACCTAGAAGAAAGAACATTTAAGGCACTGGGAAACATAGAAACAGAAGGAGGGAGGAGTCCTATTTTTACTTTATATAAAAAATACCCATTTTAAAACAAACTCGATTATCAAAAGATAATGAGTGAGACTGTTCATATAAATCAAATAGATGGGATCGATATGGCAAATTGCTCCTTGCCAACAGGTGCTCTTGGAGCGCCTTACGGAAAACCTCCAGAGGGCTTACTTCTTGTAGGTGAGCAGAGAGCTTGTTCCAAAGAGCAGGTGCAGCACAGGTGAAGGAATACAAGCCAGCCGCTGTCCTAACTCTTGGTTCCTCAAGAGGATTTCTACCAGTGGTGCGGAGCTCCCTACTTGAGCACTAGGGGGGCTGGAGGCCAACAAGGCTTACCGGTGGATTGTCATTAGTGAGTTTGTAGGCATAGCACAGTATAGGGTACTGTAGCAGGCAATTAAGGGATGGCCAGTTGAGGTAGGACAGTGCTTTGAGGTGATGTCACCTCAGGTGTGACATTGCGGCAAAATGAACTATTTTGTTATATAACGTCTGCATCCTGTGTAGCTCATGCTTTGCAATGGAGTGCAATACCAGAGCAGCATAGGTTAAGATTGGTAGAAGGATACTTTGAGCTATGGTAATCCTGGTTTCAGGTACAATTTGGCAATTCAGGCGATATAGAAGACCTAGTTTTTGGTATATTGTTTTATTTATCTGATCCACATGGGTTTTCAGTGAGAAGCCTTGGTCCATAGTTAGATCTAGGTACTTGAAGGCCCTCACTGCCTCTAAGGGAGAGCCTGAGGTGGAGACCAGAGGTAGTAGGAGGCTTTTGTCTGGTCCTAGGGATCGAAGCCCAAACAAATCAGCTTTTGCTTTTTGGCATTCAGAATTAACCTGTGGTCTAATATCCAGTTTTCTAAAAGAATGAAATCGGACTGTAGGTAGTGGCCCAGGTTCACTGTGTTGTCTGTGGTTCTGTAGAGTACTGCATCATGTGCATATTGTACCACCAAGCTACATCTGCAGTGTTTACTTAGGTCATCTACAAATAATGAAAACGAGAGGGGTCCCAAGATAGAGCCCTGGGATATACCCTCCTTGATGGGGAGTGATTCAGATGTGGCACCTCTCCACTTGACCTGTTGGGAGCGATTTGACAGGAAGTCGATGAACCAGTTAAAGGACTGCTAATCCAGGTCAGATTGACCAAATTTGTACACCAGTAGGGAGTGAGCCACCAAGTCAAGGGCCTTGGTCAGATCTATGAAGACATCCCCCATTGGGTTGCCATCATAAAGAGCCTTAAGACTGTCAGTGGTGAATTTGATGAGGGCAGTACCCGTCCCATGCCTCCATCAGAATCCTTACTGGGTGCTCGCCAGCAGCTGGCTAGCCTCCAGGTAATCATGGAGCTAAAAGTAGACTATCCATTCCTGCAGCTTGGCAAGAATGCATACGAGGGAGACTGACCTATAGTTCCCTGGGGCCTCCCTTGTGGATGGGCATCACATATCCCCATTTCCAAATTTTAGGTACTACTCCTTCCTGTAGTGACCTATTGCTAAGCTAAGTAACAGGTAAAGTTATGGCAGGAGCAGCTACCTTGTGAAATCTAGGGTCCAGGCCATCTGGGCCAGCCAAACCCTATGCTTTGATGTTCTTTAGTAGTGGAAGCACCTCCTTGAACTGTACTATCTACAAGTGAAATTGTGGGTGCAGAGTATTCAGTTTATCAGGGCCCAGCCACTCGGAACTTAACAGGGGAAGACCCACCTTGTAGTGTTCGAGATCCGTGAAGAACTTGTTGGAGGCAGAGGCAGCCTCCTGGCCTTCACTAAGGGTCTGGCTGTTGTAGACTATCAGTCCTTTTCGGGGGGCGGGGTTACCACTGCCCTTCACCAGTGAGTTGATTTGGGTCCAGAAGGACCTTGGATTGCTTAAGTTGGTCTGCTGCAGTGTCTTAACATACTTCTGCTTTGCCATCTTTGTTGCTTGCTTACATTTGTTTCTTAGGGACCTGTAGATTATTTGGTCTTCAGGTAGGGCCAACTCCTTGTACCTGACCCAGGCCTTGTCCTGCTTACTTATCAGGGATTTTAGCTCAGGTGTTATCCATTTGTAGCAGTGCCCCTTAGCTCTAAGTTTCCTTAGAGGATCTTGTTGATTGGCTGCTGAGATGAAGGTATTTTGGAAATATCCCAGTGCTTCATCAATGCTAGAGAGAAGCCAGATTGGGCTCCAGTCTAGACTGTATAGGTGTTCCTGGAAGGCCTCTGCAAAGAATTTGGAAAAGTCTCTTGTTATGAGGGTTCTTGGAGATACCTTAGGTAAGTGATTCTTCCAAATGCAAAATATTGGCGAGTGGTCACTCAAGGCATCTGCCAGAGTACCAGCCTCCTGAATGCTTAAGAGGTTGGAAGTCAGTACCCAATCTAGGGTGGTGTGGTTCCCTGATTTTGCGTTATGCTTTGTGGGCTCTGTGAAGACCTAGGACAGACTGACTTCCATGAGGGTGGCCCTCAGAACCTGCTCTGTGTCAGGGGCCCAGTTAAGGTTAAAGTCCCCTAGAATTACTATCTCAGAAGGGGTGTGTTCTGTTAGCAATTTAGCTAGTGCATCAAGTGAGTGTGGGGCCACCTTGGGAGGGTTGTATATACACTCAATCATCAGGTATTTGGCATGTCCAAGGGCAATCCTGACAAATATAGACTCACACCCAGTGCAGCCAATGGGGAAAAGGGAGGCAATTGGCAACTCCGGGGAGTCTTTCACATAAATTAGTACCCCAACCCTTTCTTTTCCTCTTGATCTTGTCTGAAAGTGATGTAGTTAATGATTTTTATCTCATGGATTAAGATGGTGAGCTTTACCACATTTCTGATACAGCCAAGACATCTGGCTTGTACCTCATGAACTTTGTTGCATAGGCTGCAAACATTCACATGAGCTAGTCTTAGGCCCATGGGTGAGACCAAGTTTGGGCCATGGGGAAACCCAATCTTAAAGTTTGCCATGGGGGAGTCCAGGGTTGGGTTTGACATCTCATGCCAGGATAATCAGCAGTACAAAGGTTAGGCTTAGCACTTTTGGGGCTTTAAGAAATGCAGTTTTAGTCCTCTTACTGTTGGAGCCATGGAACACTAGGTTGCAGACTCCCTTTCTAGTGAGCCCCTGCAACACCAGCAGAGAGTCCACTGAGTGCATAGCGGGATAGGTAAACAGATAACATTGGTGGTAGTTCTGAGGTCCCCAGGACATGGTGCCACCTTCACACATGCACAGGAGCTGATCCACCCCACTAAAAGCACATATGTACAAAGCTACCAGGATTGTGCTCCTAACTGAAATATTTTATGGATATCAAGCCTGCATAATGTGATTATGGGGCTCCAGGGCTGCCCATTACTTGGATGTGGCATACCTGTACAGTTCACTTCCTAGATGCTTATGTAATGGAGCATGAAGTGGACTGAATTTGGGCTGCAAAGAGGCACTCAGGAACCCCCACACTCACCTACAGCTCTCCCATGGAGCGGACTGAATTTGGGCTGCAAAAAGGCCCTCAGGAACCCCCACACTCGCCTATAGCTCTCTCGTGGAGGCCCTACCTCTCTCCCTCCCACCTCTTACTCATGGCACCCAGGGCCTAGCCATCAAAATAATGTTAGGTAATCAGAAAAAAAGCATACATTTCATGGGCTCCTATATTCCCCCACAGGACCAGAAGCTAGCCTTTAAAGAAATCCTGTCCACCCTAGCTTCCCTCCCAAACATTGTGGAAACCATCATGACCAGTGACTTAACATAAATTGGCTTACTCGGTCATCCAAGGCACTCAAGGACTTGGCTGCTGCCTTGGACCTTGTCTAGCTGGTCCAGTCTCCCACACGACTCAACAACAAAACTGGGACAGCCACCCTACTGGACCTCATATTCACCAACCATCCAAAACACATCTCCCAGGTCTCTGTCCTCTCTGACTCCCTTAGTGACCACTCCCCCTTTACCTGTCTGTAGTCAAATAAGTCCTCCACCTCTCCCCTATCCCCACCTACCTCAGACGCTTAAAAAGATGCTCTCTACCCAAACTTAAAGCCTTCCTTTGGACCTGTGACTGGTCCCCATTTTCAACGCTACAGATGTGGATGCAGCCCTTTCTCACTTTATCAATATTTTCAACCACATCTGTGACGTATATGCCCCCTTAAAAAAGCATTACACAAAAAATAAAAGCAACCCCTGGGTCTTCCCAGACCTGCTTGAAATGATGCACCACCAAGACAACCTTTGGCTTACAGCACTGGATTCCAGGCATCCCCAGGATAGACAACTCTATCAAGAAGCCTGTAACAGATGTACTTGGGCGCTCAACCAAGCTAAAGTGACCCACTATCGCCAAGCCCTCTCAGCTACGTGGAGTGGCCCATCTACCACCCCCAACTGAATATCGATGGTGAGCTAGTCCAGGACCCACTAGCCATTGAAAACACCCTAAACAAGGCTTTCTCAAATCTTAGCAGAGTGTTGCCCCAAACTTCTTTGACACCCCCTACCACTAACCCTCCTTCAGCATTATCAAATGCATCCCCCCTTCCTGTCTCAGAACTGTCTCCCCCAGCTCTGCTTGAAGGTATATCTCCAGCTTCACCAGCAAGTCTAGGCATAGTGGTGATACCCTCAACCTAAAACTACTAAGACTCACACTGGAAGAGGTTCTCCACCCCTCACAAAAATCTTTAATCTAGCCCTCTGTCTTGGGCAATTCCTGTCTGCCTGGAAATGTGCTGCCATCACACCATGGCACAAGGGCAGAGACTGCACTGCCCCCAATAATTATCACCCCATCTCCATTTTTCCCCCCCCAAGGCCCTAGAGAAAGCTGTATCCAATCAGCTTGCTGATTATCTCTCCAACCATAGCCTAGACTCCTCTGTCCAATATGGCTTCCGCAGTGGACACAGCACCACTAGTGCACCACTGAGTACACATCCTTCATACACCATGCCCTTGACAGCAGACAATTGGTAGGTTCTGTCTATATAGATCTTACCAAAGCATTCAACACTGTCAATCATGCTCTACTGCTCTACTCCATTCCATTGGTGGGCCTTACCTCTGAGGTAGTGTCCTGGTTAGCCAGCTATCTCACCGACTGAACCCAACAAGTCAAGATTGGCTCCACACTCTTTTCTCAAGGTCCCATTCTCTCTGGTGTCCCCCAAGGATCTATACTTGGTCCCCTCCTTTTTAGCCTGTTTTTAAACCCCCTTCCCCTGTCCTGCCCAGGTAATATGCTCCTCTATGCGGATGATGCTGTTATCTTCGAGTGTCATCCCAATCCCAATACACGCCAAAATATGCTCCAAGAGCACTTCTGTACCATTGCATCCTGTTTTGTTGCCCAAAAATTAATTCTCAAATGTAAAATAAAACCAAATCCATGGTCTTCACCCACTGCCAAAATCAACATCGCAACTTACCCCATACCATCTGTAATTCCATGAATGTCCCCATTGAGGAGATCTACTCTTTCAGGTATCTGGGGTTAACCCTTGATACCCATCTCTCCTATCATGATCATATTCAAGGCCCCCTGACTGCACTCAACACCCGGATTGGCCTACTTTACCATCTCAAACACTTCCTTTCTGCTGAAGCTCTCCACCTGGCAGTTTCATCATTTTTTCTCTCCCTAGTTGTTTATGACCTGGTGATATATGGCTCAGCTGATTCAACCTCCCTCTCTCAGGTTAAGAATACCCTGAATAAGGCCTGCAGGCTGGTCACGGGCCATGACAGATTGACTCACACCTGCAACTTGTACAAGTCTGCAGGATGATTAAACCTGGATGCCAGACTTAAATATTATACCTGCATCCTTGCAAACAAAATATCCCTCAAATCCACCGCTCCTTGCCTTGACTCCCAGATCTCCATAGCACCCTCGGTTCCAGTCTCCAGAAGTGCCTCTAGGTCCTCCCACTCTGTTCCATGCTGCAGAACATCACTGTGTCAAAGGGCCTTTTTATATTAGGCCTCCTTGTGGCTCAATGAGCTCCCAACATCTATCACCAACCTTCCCACCATCAGCCCTTTCAAAAGGCCCTCAAGAGCTATCTTCTTGAGCATTCCACCTGAGAATGCTACTGATCCTAGCCCCTCTCTCTGTTTGGCCTATTATTTTTGTTTTCTCAATCATGTATCCTGACTGCCCTGTTTATAGTTGTTATCTCCTACACTGTATTTGACCTTGGGTCACCTTAACCCAGAAATAGCATGGCAACTTTGTTCGCTTGAATAACAAGGGCCCACATGGCCTGCTGTTCCACTTTGTATAATTGTATATTCCTGTACAATCTACAGCTAACTATTTAACTATGGCCCAATTGGTCTGCTTTATCACTATGTTCAACTTGTTGTACACTTGTGTCTTGCCACTATACCTGTACTGTGTAATCTCACCAACCATGTATTTTGTGTAATTGTTATCCTCATTGTATCTTGACCAAGAGCCTTTGCAAAAGAGTCTGACTCAAAGGTTGTATTCTGATGCATCAAATAAATAAATTAGCTTAGCTCAACCTCAGTGATAACAATTTCCTTCCACCCACATATAAAGAATAACATGAAAGTTCTAACAGTTGCAGTAATAACATTAGCTTTCCTTATATATTCAATCAGCATACATCAGATACAAAAAGAATATCTTTGTGCAGTGACTAGATCGGTAGTCTGAATAAAATATCACTAGAAGTTTATGCCCTTTTAGAAGGCAGCAAATCCTTGTCCAGTACTCCTCCTCCTCCTGTCCTCGCCATTCAGCCCCTGCACAGTTCACTTCCTAGATACTAGCATGGCGACTGGGGGGACTCCGCTTCCCTTCTTAACCAGGCCACTTGTATATTATGGCCTGCTTTTGCCTTTAGGCATTTTAGTAACAGACTACCTCTTTCAAGCAACTGGTTATGGCCTAAGGTTCAAGAGACACCCCTGTAGAATATAGAAAACTAAACTTATCTAGTGGAATTTTCTTTTCAAATACAGCTTTCCCATAAATATTAGAGACCTTGTTTTGGGACTAGGCTTCCAGTCAGCAGTGCACAGCCCCCAGCAGTAAACTAGCTTACCCAATTTAAAATGCTTATGTAATGGTAACAATTAGCTTAGCTCAACCTCCGTAGTAACTATTTCCTTCCCTCCACATACAATGAATAACATGAACGCTCTAAACTGCTGCAGAAATAAAATTAGCTTTCCCTACATATTCAATCAGCATATATCAGATACAAAAAGAATATCTTTTTGCAGTGACTAGACTGTTGGTCTGAATGAAATGTCACTAGAGGTATATGCCCCTTTAGAGGGCAGCAACTCCTTGTCCAGTGCTCCTCCTCCTGTCCCAGCTGTCCAGCCCCCAAGTGTGCATCTGTCTTGTGCACTCCTCCCTGTGCAGGTTTAATAGTGGTCAGGGCCAGGGTGGAAAGGCAGGAAAAAATCCTCGTCGAGCTCAAAACTCCTGTGGCAGATCCTGGTTTCTAGCAGTAGCGTCTGCTTCCCAGTGGTGATTTTCAGCTAGAGAGAGGAGGTATCTTGAGTTCCAGTAGCCACTCCCGACCCCTGTCCCTCCTCAATCTCAACAATGTTTGTTGGCAGGCTCTGAGAACAGTCACTTTTTATACAGGCTGGCAGCTCAGTTTAAGTTTTGGTGCCAGCCTGCTGAGCAGTCCGATTGACTGCTTTTGTAGCTGGTGGGGTTACCAGCAAAATTGTAAAATCCTCCCTGAGCTCAAAAATCCTATGGCAGCTCCCATTTCTGGCAGTAGCATCTGCTTCCTGGCAGCAATTTTCAGCTTAAGGGAGGGGGAGAGGAAGTTTGAGTTCCCATAGGCACTCCCAACCCCCATCCCTCCTTAATCTCAGTACCAATTGTTGGCAGGCCCCAAGAACAGTCCCTTTATGTGCAGGCTGGCAGGCCAGGTTAAGTTTTGGATCCAGCCTGTTGAAGAGTCTGATGGGCTACTTCTGTAGCTGGAGGGGTTGCTAGCAAAATCATAAAATCCTCCCCAAGCTCAAAAATCCTGTGGCAGCTACCATTTCTGGTGGCAGCATCTGCTTCCCGGTGGCGATATTCAGCTTAAGGGAGGGGAGGCAGCTTGAGTTCCAGTAGCTGCTCCGGACCCCTGCCCCTCCTCGATCTCGGCAGCATTTCTAGAGCCATTGTCTACGACTGGTAATAGGAACTATTGGGCAATAGACAAGGAGGCTTGCCTGATTAAGGGGCAAGCCCATTTGTCCCAGGTCACTTGACAAAGAAGGGTGAGGGTGACAGTCTAGCAAGTGACATGGATGAAGGGATTTAGGAAGTAAGGGGAGGACTCTAGAGGGGGAGGGTGGAAGGGGGTTTAAGAATGAGTGACACATAAAGGAGCTTAGTTTAGGAATGGCACAGCAAAAGGGAATTGATTGATGGGGCGGGGAGAGAGAGAGAGAGGTGGGGAGGGAGGTTTAAAAGGGGGCAGCTCAAAGCAGGTAGCCTCACTATTTTTGCTAGTTGGTGTTTTTTTGGTTTTTGTTTTACACTAGCCAGCACATTGGTCTGTGTTTTTTTTTTTGTTCATGGGTCTTTTGCAGACACTTGATAAGGTTTTGTTGGTGTACTCTTTGTAAGTGAACTTGCTTTCAAATCTCTGAGATAAACAAGGACTGTTAATGGTTGAACTAGTACTGTGAGTATAAGGAACAAGGCTTTGGTTCCAGGAGTTTTAATGGTTAACAGGGAGACATGAATTGGAATTAAAAGTTGATGGTGAAAAAGCATTTATACATTGAGGTCCTGTTGCATGGCAGAGAGAGCATCGGCTTCAGGTTGCAAAAGGAATGCTGGTCCACCACAAGGCCTTTGTTTCCTGATCACTGCCCATTGGAAGAGAAAAAGTCTTATTGTTTTCACAAGGTAAGGTTTTTGCTTTTCAGAACTAGGTGTCTGGGAACTTTGGGAGAGGAACTGGCAAAAAATTGGGCTTGTCAGTAGGAGCAGACCATGTGGGATTGCAGCCAGATGTAGCTAAGAGAGAGAGAGAGTGGCCGTTAAAGTACAGCATGTGTTTTCAGGTTTAGGCTGTGTCTTGGAAGTGTGTGGAATGGGGAAAATGACAGAGTGCAGGCGCAGACAGATGCAGTGAGGCCACATGGTTGGCTGCCATGTTCAGGAGGAGGACAGATGAGCCCATGGGTGTGGTCTCTCAGAGACGGGCTGCTTTTTAATTGTAAGGGTGCAGGACATGGCAAGGGGGTCAAAAAACAAAAGAATTTAGGACATGATTGTAATCAAGACAAAAGGGGAAATATCAGAGGATCTGGCAGGGTCCTACTGGGTTAACCTTGGGCTTGACTGCCTGTTTGGGGGTGCAAGAGTATGGTCATGGTAGGCAATTTGTAATGAGGAGTTGCTGATAGCCGTTTGTTGTTAGGACCATCTGGGAATCATGCCAAAATTCTGTGGATCAAGAAGACAAGACCTTTTTTCTCGAGTTGGGAATGTGGACATGGAGGTAGCTGGAAATAAGCTCACAAGAAAGCCAAGTAGCTTGGCCAACATTCTGAGCAAAGGATGAGCCAGCAAAGAAGCATGTTGGCAACATGATGGCTGTCATTTTATTTTATTATTTTTTGCAAATGACTTTATTTTAATACAGGTTTTTATCATGTACAGAAAAAAAATAACAATTTCCACCTTATAACTAAGCACGCAAATAAATATTTCATGCCCCCTAACCATAAACTAACAGAAAAGAACAAAAAACACACAAAAAAATGAAAATTCTATATACCTACTCATCTCTATCCCACCCTGCAGCACACACACCCACCTTTGACCCAACTATGCATAAAAGGATAGCAGTATAATATATTGGACCCTCTTGTGGTTTAGGCACAACTCTTTAGAGAAGAGAAAACAAAGAGGAGGAAAATAGAGAGAGATGAAAGAGAAGAGATGATAACAACCAAGAGTAAAGGTGAGGATGGGAGACACAAACCAAAGGAAAAACCCAAGGTGGGATAAATGTATGAGGGGATAAAAGAAATTATAAAAAGAAAAGGGAAGGAAAAGATGGGAGCTGGTTCAATAACCAGATTTTCTATTAAGGATTGAGAAGAGCTCTCCCCAACATTCCTGGAATTTCTCCCAGGAGTGAGAGAACCTAGCCACACATCTTTCTGCATTTAAGCGGTAAGAAATTCAGCCCACCATTCTCCAAAAGAGGGTTCCCATTCCTCTTTCCAATGCCTTAAATTAACAACTTTGTAACCATGGCAACCAAAGCTAATTGAACTTTTGAAAAAGTGTGGGAATAGATGAATACATTCCTAAGAGGCAGGTATCCTCCTCGAAGTAGGAAGCAATTCTTAGAAAAGGTGCTATCGCCTTTTGATCGCATCCCAAAATTTTGCGATCTTGGTGCACAACCAAAGCTTATGGTATAGTGTAGCGAAGTCGGATCCACAATCCTTGCATTCCGCGGAGGACAACCTGCCCATCCAATATAATTTACTAGGTGTATAATATATATTGCTTAGAATGTGAAACTGAATGTTCCTCAGTCTGTCTTGCATAATTAGAACAAAATTGTCTGTCCAGATTGTTTTCCATATTTTGTCAGGAAAATTCTTGGTAAGATTGTTTTTCCAATAATAAGCTATGGGGGAAGGGTTCTTCCAAGCCTGACTTATGATTCCTTTGTACAATTTAGCAATTGACTTATGACCTTTGATTCCCAAAGGGTAGTTAACACTTTCCCCGCTTGATCCGACCATGGTGGATTGCCCAGAAAATGTTTAATACAATGGCGTATTTGCATTAGTTGAAAAAGGGATTTAGAAGGAATGTTATACTTATTTTTTAAAGTAGAGATAGAATAGAGTGAGTTTCCTGAAATGAAATCTTTAAAGCATAAATCAAAGTGGGATCCCCAGAGTTGGGTATTTACAGTATTCTTAGCTATTTTTTGGTTTGGATTATTTAGCAAAGGTTGCCTCAGATCCTTTATAGGGTGAATCCATAGCAAGGCATATAATTGTTGTGAGGCTTTCACATCCCACCCGAATGGGGAATCTCTGAGCTTTAATGGGATATTTGACCATGGGTTGTACCACAATGCAGCCAAGGCAAGATTGCAGGAGTTTGCTTGCCGATTATCCAATTGTAACCATGAGGGACTTTCCAGAACATTTGCCTTAGGAGTAAACCAGTGCAGAAATCTGTTAGCATGAATTGCTAAATAATAAACATAAAAATCTGGTAATTGTAACCCCCCTAACACCCTAGGGTGAGTAAGCTTCCCATAAGCCCTTCTTGGAGAGTTCTCATTCCAAAGAAAATCTAAGCATATTCTTTGGAGAGATGAAAAAAAGGATTTAGGTAGATATATATTAAGATTATTTAGGGGGTAAAAATATCTGGGCAAAATTGTCATTTTCAAAACATTTGACTGCTCCCAAAAAGATAACGATAAATTCTTCCACCTGGCCAAATCTTCCTTTGTCGTTTTTATCAAGGGGTCCAAATTAAGTTCCTTAAGTTTGCTAGTTTCTTTAGTAATTTTGATGCCTGAGTAAGTTAGATTCTCTTTTTCCCATTGGAGACCCATACTCTCAATTTGGTCCCTCGTAACTAGAGGGGATAGGGAATATACCATAGTTTTATTTTTGTTGAGCTTGTATCCTAAAAACTCACTAAATTGTGATATAACATGGAGGGCACGAGTCAGGGATTGCCTGCTATTAGAAATATGCAGAAGTAAATCATCTGCGAACAGAGATAACTTAAGTTCCAAATGTTCCAATTGCATGCCACTTATCCCCTGTTCTAGGTTGACAACTCTAGCTAAAGGCTCTATATACAAGTTAAACAAGTAGGGAGAGAGAAGGCATCCCTGCCACATGCCACGACAGAGTGGAAAGGGGTCCGGAAGGTGATTATTACACAGTAACCTTGCTGATGGACAATGATACAAGATTTGAATTTGGTCAATAAAGGGCTGTGGAATATCGAATTTGGAAAGGGCCGCAAACAAGAACGTCCACTCCACCCTGTCAAATGCTTTTTCTGCATCCAGGGACACCAAGACAGCTTCAAGCTTGGGGTCCCTGGATGCAGAAACAAGGTGATGTTATTTCCTAAAATGGTCTGATGAGGTGCGCCCTGCTACAAACCCTGCCTGTTCAGGGCCTATCAGACTCGTCCATACTCCCGCAAGCCTGTCGGCTAAAATTTTTGCGTAGATTTTAACGTCAATGTTAAGCAGGGAAATAGGGTGGTAATTACTAATCACAGTAGGATCCTTCCCTGGTTTGGGAAGGAGAATTATTCTTGCTTCAAATAGTGAAGGGTCCTTGACTGGGAAAGATCACCAGTAAGTATAAAGCTGTTACAATGATGGCTGTCATTTTAGTTTGGGCCTAGATTGTGGGGACCACCAGTAAAAAAAAAAAAAAAAAAGAATATAAATTTTAATAACAAAAGCAGAGAGTAGATAAAATAAAAGGGGGGGATGGGAAGCAGCAAGAAAGATGCTTAGGAAAAAGATCTTGAACACATTCTTCCAATGGGTGAAAGGGTTTTGGGCCTGATTCCCAGTCTGACCAAAGCCAGTTTGTTGTTCTTCTGCTAATAGTACAAGGCTTGTTTTTTAAAATATAATTGTTTTCCAATTTATTCAACTATTTTATTGTATTTGCAGCTGTCAAGTGTATACAATGGCACCAAAAGGGTGGTGCAAGAACTCCATGGAAGAGGTGGTGAGAAGAGTGATGGAGCTAGAAGAGAATGCTCAGAGGATGCTCGATACTGTGGAAGATACCCCCAAAAGAGCTGGAGCCCATTGGACAAGGGAAGAAAAGAAAGGACAGTAGGACACCAGGGACACCAGGGACAAGGGGTAACAAGAAGCAGCCGGTAGCCCCATGGCACCCAGAACCTGTGGGACTGACTCTTCCACAACCAGAGCTCCATGAGACCCCATCCTGCCTCTTCTGCCAGCACTGCAGCCTGGCATGACACCACAGCCTCAGCCGGTTCCTCCACAACCTCAGGCCCCCATGGAGGTGCCCCACCCCAGCTCCTCCTCAGCCTTCTCTGCCACTGAGCAAAGAGATACCGGATCAGCCCTTACCACCATTACCGGGGCTGGCACCGGTGCTGCCCAAACCAGGTACAGTAGACATAACACTGGAAAGTAGCATAATGGAGTATGTGGAGCAAATGATAGGCTCCATGGGGAATGATGAGATTGGCCAATTCAAGAAGGTTTTGAGGGAAATCAAAAAAAAGAAAAAGGGGGTGAGCTGGAGGAGACCTGAGAGTACAGGGAATCTGGAGATGGACATAGACACCCCAGAATTAGAATTGGGGATCAGGTGCCGCTAGCTAAGAAGGAAAAGATATGGAAGGGTGAGTACACTGACATATTTGTCAGTGGCTCAGTAGGTAGCACACTCGCCTCTGAGGCCGGGAGATCAGAGGGCTGTGGGTTCAGTTCCCACATCTGGCACTTGGGTTAATATCCCAGTACTGACACTGTAGTGCAGCATGAGAGGGGTGCTGCACTTCTGAGGTGCCGTCTTTCGGATGAGACGTTAAACCGAGGTCCCATCTGCCTGCATTGGTGGTAGTTCAGGTGGATGTTAAAGATCCCATGGCACTTATCGAAAAGAGTAGGGGAATTTCACCGGTGTCCTGGCCAAATTTCCCTCATTCACTAAAAACACCACCAACAGCTTAATCTGGTTCAAGGTCAGTTGGCATTCATCTGTATCCCCCTCCCCCGGGTCGTGCCTGAAAATAGGCAGGATTTGTCTAGTGCACTTACCCGGTCAACAAAAGCTAAATAAAATAAATAAAATAAATAATATTTGCTTTTGGTTAACAAAGAGTCAGTAAAGAAGTACGATGAAAAAGAAAGTTTTGGGAAGAAAGACTTGGCAGCAGCGCTGATGCTTCTTGGTAGGGAGGAGGAAGAGGAAGAGGGGGGTCCGGCACGGGGGAGGACATGGGACGCTTGGTCAGTAGGTT
Organism: Neoceratodus forsteri; assembly: GCA_016271365.2. NCBI lineage: Eukaryota > Metazoa > Chordata > Ceratodontiformes > Ceratodontidae > Neoceratodus > Neoceratodus forsteri. The sequence goes on from CM057453.1 coordinate 733,927,199, forward strand.
TCATTGACTACAATGCCATCCTGCAGGAAAAGAAGCTAGAGTTGGTGAGGCCACTCCTGACTTACTCCCTGATAATGCACAGTGCTTAAAAAATGAGAGTGGATACCTATTGGATCCAACATGATAAGATGTTCCATCAGAGAATGGCATCACATGGCAATGTCTGATGGGGCACAAGTCACTCGGACATGTGGTTTGAAACCATGACAGTGCTAGGAGGGAGTGAGGGTGACAGGGCTAAAGGGTGGCCTGCAGAAATGTTGCTGGGGATATAACAGGGCATATTGCTACTGGCCAAGCTGCCAGTTCGGGCATACCTGTTCCAAGTGTAGTGTCCCACCTGACCTCCAGATGCAGGACATATGGGGAAAGGAGCAGTGAGAATAATTACAGGAGCCAGACCTTTCTGCCTGGTCACTCAGGTTTTCGAGAAGCAATCTGAGGGAGTGGGGTATGGAGAAGAGGTTTGGGAGGAGGTAGGGGAAGAGGGCAAGGGGATAGATAGCGAGCATGGTGGGATGGTAGGAACAGGAGGGAAAATAAAGTATCATATGTCTAAGACACAAATTAAGTTAGAAGTATTAAGACAGTGGGTGACTGATTACCTGGAGCCAAGTGCTCCAAGAGTATTAGAAGAAGGTTTCCACAAGGGGTTTAGCCTACATTTCCAGGAGTGCAGGATAAGCATGAAGGCAAAGAATTTAGGATCAATAAAAGGCAAGGAAGGGCTACTAGCTCAGAAAATAGGTAAAGAGATGGAGGCAGGGAGAGTAGAGGGACTGTTTTCGATCCCCCCATTTGGTAACTTTAGAGTGCCACCTCTGGGGTTGGTACCCAAAAAACAGCTGGGGGAATTCCAGGTGATCCACCACCTATCACATCCGGGGGGGGGTCGATAAATGATTATATTGGCAAAGAAGATAGCAAGGTGACCTATGTGGCATTAAAGGAGGTGGTCAAGATGATTAGAGTGATAAAAGGGAAATGTCTGGCCAAGAATGACATTGAAGTGGCCTTTCCATTGTTGCCAGTGAGGCCCAAAGATTAGGATCTGCTGGATTTTTGAATAGAAGACCAATTTTATTTTGATAAAGCTATGCCTATGGGCTGCTTGGTGGCATGCAGCCACATTTGAGACTTTCAGTACATGGCTGCAGTGGGTACTCCTGGCACATTATGGGCACAGGGTGGTCATCCACTACCTGGATGATTTCCTAATGGTTGGCGAAGGGAAGGTCCAAACAGACCAGATGCTAGGATATTTTTGGAAAATGTGTAACGAACTGGGGGTACTGCTAGTGGCGGACAAAACAGAAGGGCTGAGCCACAGCATCAAATTCTTTCAGACTGAAATCAATACAGAGGCACGGGTGTTTCGATTATTAGGTCTGCAAATTCAAAAGCTAAAAGGGTTGTTGGAGATCATGAAAGGGCAGAGACAGGCACCACTTCAGCTGGTGCAACAGCTGTTAGGGCATCTTAAATTTGTAAGCTGAGCAATAGCCCTGGGGTGGACATTTACACGCTGCCTAGCAAGGGCAGCAAGAGGAACACCAGGCCTCATCACTGGGTGGATATAACAAAGGGGGTGCAGGAGGACTTGTGGGTTTGGGAGGAATTCCTACGGGAATACAATGGGGTGACTTTTTGGCAAGAGAAATGTGTTTTTAATACAGACCTAGACCTACAATATATACGGATGCTGCTGGGGGGATAGGAATGGGAGACTATTTCAAAGGCAGATGGTTTTTGGAGTCATGGCTGGGGGAGTGGGTACAACAAGGGTTAATAAGGGACATCACCTTCTTGCAGATCTTCTCCATATGGGTGGCCACACTGGTATGGGGGGAGGAGTTACAAAACCAAAAAGTAGCATTTTGGTGTGACAATAAGACAGTGGTGGAAGTTTTGAATGAAAGGGGAGCTATGTCTGAGACAGTGATGAGAGTACTGAGACTACTAGTGCTACAGGGGCTGAAGCTGAACTTGTCTTTTCAGGCTAATCATAGTGAAGGGGTGCGAAACACAGTAGCTGACAGCCTCTCCCATCTACAGATAGACAGGTTCCAGGCCATCACCACAGGGGCAGAAGGCAGAAAAATGATGATACCAACATACACATGGGAAATTGGTTGGAGGGAGCCAAGCTTTTGTTCTGAAACTATTGGTCACCAAGGACATTGAGGACTTACAAGGGCTCATGGAGAGTGTTACAGGCTTTCTAGGAGAGCCAAGGTATGGAGGTTATTGGGGCAGTCATGGAGGACCAGGTAACAAAGTTTGTGGTCAATAGCTGGAGGAATGGAATGGCACATAACACCATAAGAGTATACCTCCCAGCCATAAGTTTAATCATTAACCTAAAAGGGTTGGGAGATCCAGGCAAGGGGAATATGGTAAGCAGAATTATTCAATGGTGGCTGAAATTGAAAGAGAAGAAGCCTGATAGGAGGCACTTAATATTGGACGTCTTGTTGGAGAAGATCGGAAGAGCCCTTCCAAATGTATGCCATTCAATGAATGAAGCATACCTGTTCATGGCAATATTCATGGTGATGTTCCTAGGGGCTTTTCAGGTCAATGAAATGTTAGGCCACGAAAGGGGGGATGACAAGTGGGGGTTACTGTGGGAAGAAACACAATGGCAGGGTAAAGGGGCGAGCTTAAGATTACAAAGATCCAAAACAGATCAGGCAGGATGAGGGGTGACTATCACACTGCAGAGGCAAGAAAAAGCCATGATATGCCCAGTACATGCTTTGGTGGCATACACGGTGGCCAGGCCAGCGTGGAGGGCCCTTTGTTTAAACACAGAGAAAGAACCCAAGTATCAAGCACTCAGATGGTGGCTGTACTTAAGAAAGGTCTGGAGTTTTTGAGGGAGGACTTGGAGGGTTATTCATCCCACTCATTCAGAACAGGTGCTGCACCAGAGGCAACAGCCCGAGGGGGGGTTCAAGGAGGAAGTAAAGAAAGTAGGAAGATGAGCATTGGACTTTTATAAAATTTATGTGAGAAAATTAAATTGCTGACAATTGTTCTGTTTATTTGCAGGAAAGAGCTGCCGGACCATGGGCCAGGAACAGGCCACAATGGTGGGCATACAACAGAAGAGAGGGGAGGGACAAAATAATTGGGAGGGATAAGGGGATGGGGCAGGAAAAAGGTGGAAATATTCACAACCAAAGTCTCATAATGTTTTTTCCTTTTGGTTATGGGTCTAGGAGAGAGACTAGAGGTATGGATTTACAGTCACTCCCTTATATACTGGGCAGAGCACAGAGCAACTGTGAAAGCAGGGGGAAGGCAGTTGCACCAGGACTGGAGCAGTATAAGATTGCAATGGAAAGGGATGAGAGTGATGCTTTGGGCACAGTTACTCCCACTGCTGTAGAACATGCAAATTACATGACCTGAGCTGCATCTATTGGTCATACATCTGGGAGGCAACACTTTGGGAACCAGGCCGTGGCTGGATATATTTTTTCAGATAAAAAAGGACATTCATAAAATAAAAGAATGGTGGCCAAATACAGTATTGGTATGGTCAAATATGTTACCACAGATGGTGCGGTGGTATGCAAATGATCATAAAGCAATAGACAGAGTGCATAGAAGAAAGAATCAGAAGGTAGGGGCTCTATGTGCTTCATTGAGGGAAGGATCATAAAACATGAGGTGATAGATTCAGAGCTATACAGGACAGATGGAGTGTATTTATCTGATTTAAGGATTGATATGTTCAACGCAGAGTTAGGGACAATCATAGAGTGGTGGAAGAGAAAGATGCACACAGAGTAAAAAAAAAAAGCACATGGGAAAAAGCCCATCATTCTGTGGGAGCTGGAGGTGGGCTAGTGGAGGAGAAAGAAAGGGGGGAAGGGAAAAAGAGGATTAACTTGGTCTTGGAGTACATCATGGCTGGGAGACCAGCAGCTCTGGGTGTACACCCAGAGGGTCACAGAACAGAAGAGGGGTATGGGTGCACACACGTACCCAGCAAAAGAGATGGGCATGAAGAGGAATGTATAAAAGGATACAAGAATTTAAAGAAAATGAAATTGTTTTGAATGTCAATATTTGATTGGAAGGAAATGAGAATTTAGTGTGTAAATACAGGGTATTTTATGAATAAAAATATGGCTGACTGAGCACCCAACGAAAGGTCTGGCATATTCATTGGGAAGGGGATCTAGGGACAAGCAGGATTTTACTGATTAGCAACTTTGTGCCCTGTAAGGTATCCATAGTTTCAGGTGTATTTATTTAGTAGTACAGTCTTAATGTTTTTCAAAAGATAATGGAGGTTCAAGATGGACAAAATTATCTACTTGTTTAAACAGGAAGCTGTCATTGTTGGGTTGAGATTTGAAGCAAGTACTTAGATTTACTTATTTTTATTTTGGTCCCAAATAAGATTATTTTAGTCTTAGCTATAGTGAGCAGTACTTTGAGCATATCTAGTGCTCTAGAGCCCTGACATTGGATTCAAGAGTTATGTATTGTAGGCTGCAGCATACAATAGAACCAAGTCTATTATTTCTTAGTACACTTGACTTTCAGCTGCAAAAGAAGCCCCAAAATATTTGATTTTATATCGGATGTACTCAGCAGGATTTAGCAGAACATGTGCAAATGCCCTTTCATTTTACACTTTCTGGACAATTTTCTTCTTGCTGATCATATTACTGTAACTCATCCCTCACCAAACTAACCACTTTTTGGCATTTTGGAATTCCCCTCTCATCAGACAGGTGTAAATGTCATACTACAGAAATTGCATTACTTGTAACTACATTTGGGCTCTCAAGAAACTGAAGATCATCTCTTGCCTAAAGAATATCCAGAATGTTAGGTTTCTTCGATTTCCCACATGAAATTGTGTATAAGAAAGGAAAATTATATATCTGTTATGCCAGCTCAGTTTTGATAAGTGGATCCTACCCTGAGGATATGTCTTCATTTCACATTTAACTGTCGTTGGCTACTTTTACTACAGAACTGGCACATCATCTATCCATCATGGATACTGCTAGACTAGATCTTTCTACAGTATGGGAGTGGGGGTGGAGCTCATTTTCTATCTAACTTGAACATTATTGCCATTTTCTTCTTAGATGGCCTGGGGCCAAATTCCCAAAACTTTGCCATGGTGCAAACTGGGCTTTGTACCGAAGTGGTGTTCACAAAAGTCTGGTTTATGCACAGAAACAGGGTTTGCACCAGGGCAAAGTGTGGAGGGGGTTGCAATGCTAATAAGGGGGAGGGGACCTGCATATCAGCGCTAAAGTATTTGCCCCATGCAAGGGCCTTTTGCAGGTCCCCCTTGCATGGAGCACATACCACCAACTGAGATGTTGCTTTAATCTCCTGCAACCCTAGTGGTTGGTGGAGATACACTGATCATCAGTTGTATCGGAAATAGTAATGTCATACCTTAGTTCTAGTGGTCTCCCCCCTCATTGCCTAGTGCTGCTCGATATCAAAACAGAAGTTGTCCCTGATATCCAGTGGTCCCTCCCCCAACCTGATCACCCATCCAGTATATTTAAAATATATCTCTGGTGTCCAGCGCTCCCTCCCCCACCCAGTCATCCACCTGGTATATTGAAAATATTTCCCTGGTGGCTAGCAGTCCCTCCGCCCACCTAATCACCTACCCGATATCTATAAACTACTTCCCAGGTGGCTAGCAGTCCCTCCCCCCACTGATTGCTGTACCATTAAGAAAACAAATATCTCCCTGGTGCTACTGTTCCCTCCTCCCACCTGATCACTTGCCCAATATATATCGAAAATTGTCACTGGTGTCCAGTGTAACCCCTCCCCCATCCCACCCCCTTGTATAATAATGTGACTCAATTCCCTGGTGGTCCAGTGGATGCCCATTCCATCCGCAATCCCTTACAAAATTTTGCATTGCCTTTGCAATTTTTTGTGACTCTAGCCCCAGATGCCTTCCTCCACAGAGTGTTATACTGATTCTTCTTATTTGGCTTCACTTCCTATTAGTGGTACAATGCCTTGTAGAAAATGTGCCCTTAAGAATTTCTCAAAATTCCTAAATTAGAGCATGCTTAATCTATCTTTTTGAAGCATATCCCATTTCAGTCTCCATGCTCTTATGAGGACATTTTTAGCATCCTCATCATACATTATTCAATTACAACATTAACGTTATTATTTCTAAAGTTAATGAGGGTAGATGACATTTCCAGCTATTAGGAATATTCTCCACAAAATCATTGGTCTCTCTCACCAGTCATTTCACTGTTAAATATAGTAGATATGCATTCCTGGACATTCTAATTCAGCAGCAGTCTATCTCATTTTCCATTTCAGAGATTTTTTCTAATTGGTTCTGAATACAGATCTCCACAACACTTCAGTTCCACTCTCTACCTACCAAGAGCTCATCATACTATACTCCAGTCCATAAATCCATGTACCTTACAGCATCCATTTAGCCAAAAAGGTTTTTTAGCTAATACTGCCAGCAAATAGCACAAATAGAAGCATCAACAGGGTCATTTTACATCCTATTTCATTTCATTTCTGAAGTGAGATACTGTATGTGGTGTTGAAGTTTTTAAAACCCACTGCTCCACTGCCTGATCTACCAAAATAAAACCAGGCCTTTTGATGTTGTGTTGTGATGTTTAGTATCAGAAGTATGCACTGGCACCATCCAAACATATATGAAAACAGTTTAGAGCAACCTCAGCGAAAGAGATTTTTTTAAATACTGTCGATGGTGACTCTGTTTAATAACTTGCATCATTGATTACTAAACAAGTAAAACAAATGGTTTAAAAAATGTCTAAAGGAATTAAAATCTTGCTGATGATGTCATGAACACAAAACTGCTAAAATACTATGGGCCTTATATTCAGCAGGGCACAAAGCACAGTGCAAATGTTTGTGCTGCACTTTGAAATTGCCCCAGGTTTCCAGGATGGTATATTCAGTTGGGCGTTACCTGACTAAATATAGGGCCAGGTTAGTGCAGTGCTAATTCAGGTAGTGCTGCCCCAACATGTGTCCCAAAGTTGGCTTCAAGAGTTAATGGTGCCAGAGCACTATCTCCAGTTTTCAAAGGTACCCATGCAAATGAGCCTATTAGGCATGCAAGACACTAAGGGGCCATCTGCATGCCCATTGGGCCCCTTAACATGGGTAGTGGAGGCAGGTAGCACAGCACCATCCCCCCACCATCCATGATAGCTGAAGTTATTCTTGGTGCTGGTGGCCCCCCTTCCTCTGATTGCCAGCCCCTAATTAAAAAAAAACCTGGTGGTAGTGGTCTCCCCTACCTCTGAGTGCCATCCCTGAAGTACAAATAATGATCCCTGGGGGTAGTGGTGTCCCCCTCCCGCCATCTGCCAGCCCCGAAGTACAAATAATGATCCCTGATGGTTGTAGTCCCCCCCCCTCCAGTCACCAGCCATGCACTGAACAAAAGAATCCCTGGTGCTAGTGCCCCCCCCCCCACTGATCGCCAGCCTGGAAGTAAAAAGCCCTCACTGGCATCCAGTGTCCAACTGTGGCACCAGGCACCTCCCCACTCACCTTATTGGTATAAACTGTGCCTTAAATTCATATGGCAACCCGCACAGCCCTCCTCGCACCTCCTTGGTGCCCATCGCATGGCCAGGCAGGGAGTGTGCATCTTATTATAGGACAGGGTGACGTGCATTGTCCTATAAATAACATGCACTCTCCCTGCCTAGACATATGGCATCTGGCTGAGGAAGTATGAGGAGGGCTGTGTCTGTCACCATATTCACCAAAGCACCATGGATACCAGCAATGTGAGTGGAGGGGTGCTAGTGCCACCGGGGGGGGGCACTGGATGTCAGGGAGTTTTTGTTTTACTTCTGGGCTGGTAATCAATGGGAGGAGGGATCACCAGCACCAGGGATTCTTTTCTTCAGTGCCGGGCTGGTGAATGGGGAGAAGGGGGGGCACCACTGCCACCAGGGATCATTATTTGTGCTTCTGGGCTGGTGAACGTAGGGGAGACCACTACCACTAGGGATTATTATTTGTACTTCAGGGCTGGCCATCAGAGAGGTGGACCACTACCACCAGGGATCATTATTTGTACTTCAGGGTTGGCCATCAGAGGAGAGGACTACTGCAACCAGGGATCATTATTTGTACTTCGGGGCAGGCAATTGGAGGGAGGGGGGACCACTACCACCAGGGATCGTTATTTGTACTTTGGGGCTAGCAATCAGAGGGAAGGGGACCACTACCACTAGGGATGATTATTTGTACTTTGAGGCTGGTGATAGGATGAAGGGGGGCGCCACTAATGCCAGGGTTTTTTGTTTTACATTAGGGGTTGGTGATTGGAGGTGGGGGGGGCATGACCACCGTTTTTTTGTTTTTACATTGGGGCTGGCAGATCGGGGAGAGATGCCACAGACCACAGGGCCAGATATGCTCGCCCAGCAGCCAACTGGCTGGTTGACTGGAATATCACTGGCAGCTGCTAGAGTTGCATGGAGTAACAGAAGATTTCCTTTGGCAGTATTTATGCAGTGTAAAAGGACCATGCAAAACCCCTTTGCACTGTGCAAATCCACTTAATATTGGCTTGGGATAATATTCCTCTCCCTGCCCCATCATTTGCATAACCCCAACTTTTTGGTTTGTACAGGTGCTATCACTGTTTCCCTATACAATACAGCCTTTTCAGTTCTGGGTTCCTGTGCAATACCAGTTTTGCACAAGCAAACACTGGTTAGCACCCACGCAAACATTTGAATATCGGGCTCCATACAATTACATGTTCTGCTAACAAATACTGTTGCAACAGGATACCAACTAGCTTATGGGTAAATACAGATCTTTTTGTACCTCTAGAAACTTCAAAACTCTAAGTACTGCTACCAACCAATTCTTGGCATTACCCTCATTCTGCAAAGAAGCAAAGTTAGTACATCACTCACCAATAAAACCAATACCTTTATGAAATGTAATTTCATCTGCATGAGCATGAATCAGATTGTAAATCCATTTTGGCCCATTCAACCTTAAAACTCAATTTACTCTCAAGAAATCATAACCCACCATACAGCAACCCTGTAACCTCAGAATTGCTGCTATGCTCGTTTAAATTACTTCCAATAGCTCCATATGAAGTCTGAACTCCACTGCTTAACTTGATACAAAATGGCTACCCAGATGAAAATTAGTTAAATAGCTTGGTTAAGGATTTTTTTTGTTTGTTTGTTTTGTTTTGTTTTGTTATCCTTCAGTCAATCATCAGCTTCAAGTAATAATGGTTCTTGCATGTTTTTTAAGATCTGGATTGTTGTCCACCTCTTCCTCCTCATTTGATGTGAAAATTATTTAGGCATATCTGAGCTTCAAAAGTTTAACAATTAACTCATATACACTTTACAAGTGTGGACCCTAGGCTGGGCTTTCAGTAAAGGTATTGTTTGGCACTCTTACAAGATGAAGAATTAGAATGGTAAACACCATGATTCTCCCAATTATTGAGCTTGGGGGCCTGGTATATGGGCATACTGCAATAGGACTAGTGATTGAACTGGATGTGTTTGTGAATACAGTAGATTAGGTTGCATTGTACTGAACTCATCAAGGGACCATCACCTTTGAGATATTTTTGCCCTGCTAAACTGGCTATTCCTTAATGCCAGACAGGAGTTTCATCTTGCACAATTTGTGGTAAGATACAGTTCCACATTATATATGTTAGTTATAAAAGTAAAGAAAGCATGCTGCGGCACACATGCAGCATTAGGGCTCAAATTCAAAGAGCCCAAAGGGCAAGAATATCCATTTCTTTCAATAGTCTTTTGCCTTGTAACTGAATCTAGCTTTCGTTGAGACTAAGATGGGGTCCAACTGCAAATAAGTTGAAAAAGTGACTTACATCCAAACTTTTATACTGTAATAAATGTCAAACAAATTACTTGAATATTTACTATATTGGTGAAGGCATCTTTATTTTCGATATTATTTTTGTAGCATCTAAGCCTTGTATTACCTGGATATGTAGGCAAGGCAAATTTATTTTTGGGTGTCCTTTCCTGGAGGTTCAGAGTGCCATACATAGGAAGAAATCACATAATCCAGAAAATGAATATAAACATATCACAAATACAGTACACCCATAATTAAATAATAATCAAATGCATAAATAAATAAATTGCTCCAAGAAATACTGTAAAACATCCCATCTTGCAGAACCGATCTCTAAATGAATTATTAATTACCAAAATTAGATCAGACGGTATACTCTTTGGAAGAAATTACATTTTATGGGCTCTTTAAAGGCCTCCACTGCACTGACATAGTCAATATAAAGAGGGAAAGTATTCCACAGCATGGAATCAACCACCATAAATGCCTTGTTTCTGGATAATTGGTACACAATCAACAGGTTAGCATCAGTGGAGAGGGTGGATAGAGGTGTGTGAGGTCAGGAGATCCTTCAGATAACCAGGTCCCATACCATGCAGTGCCTTGTATACCAACAAGCATATATTAAAGTTAATACTCTACTGAATGGGTGGCCAGTGCAGTTCACACAGCACCAGTATACCATGCTTGTTTTTGCTCATAAATCTGTATCAGTATGAGCAAACAAAAATGAGAAATGAAATCTATTTTAAAGGTCAAAGTAAACATTTTGTTTTCATTTTAAATGACCTATGCTACTGATGTTAGTACTTGCTTTGCTATGTGCTAAGATTTGGAATTTTATTGTAGAATAAAAATTATATTATTTAGTGCCAATATGTCTCATTTACATTACATGCTCCTCAGCAACTATGATTCATCCTTTCCATATTGACTTGATATTCCATGACATCAGTTTTACCATTCCATGCTATTCAACTGAATTGCATGAAATGGCAGGACTGGTGTCATAGACTTCCATAGCATTATTAAAAGGTAGAACAGTAACCATTGAGGAGAACGATGCTGCATATGTGGTAGGCTCAAAGACTAACAAACAAAATAGCAAATATAGCAAAAACTGGTATAGAAGATCAGAATACTGGAGGAATGCAAGAAGCAGTACAGTAGGGCATTTAAATGGCATGTCAATTGTGTCTACAAAACAACAGTTCTTACCCTTTGCCAATTGCACTGTGAGGCCTTCTGGCACCATGCAATTATGCTTAAAGCTGAGCCAGTCCAAATTCTCTCATGGGGATTTGCATGTTTCCCATAATACTTTGCACTATTGGGGTATGTGTAATTACGTTTTCTTTAAAATTTAGCTGTATGGTCAATATCCTCTGGGATGACCCATGCCTCAGGGCATCTGCTCTGGGGTTCTTTTGTAGTTCTTTTCCTTCTCTATTGTGGGCTCCCCATGACCCAAACATATAACATCCCCTTTAAGGGGTGGCTGGCTCCCTCCCCCTTGGCTAAAACACAGATATGGCACACTGATGAGTCCAAATGAGGATGAAACATGTGCATGTGTCTGCTGTTCACAGCCTTTACTAATTGCACTGTGAGGCCTTCTGGCACCATACAATTCTGCTTAAACCTGAGCCAGTCCAAATTCTCTCATGGGGATTTGCATATGTTTCCCATGATGTTTTGCATTATTGGGATATGTGCAATTGTGTTTGCTTTAAAATTTGGCTGTATGGCCAATATTCTCTGGGATAACCCATGCCTCAGGGCATTTGCTCTGGGGTTCTTTTGTAAAACAGTATGTATAGGCATAAATGGATCACACTCACCAAGTTTTTTTTATAAAACCATATATTTGTTTTCATTTTATGTATTTTTTTCAGTCAGAAAGGCCCTTATGTGGTGTGACCACCACTAATAATTGATGTTTTGCAACTTAACATTCGTTGCTTCTTCAGGAAAGCAATATAGTCACATGAGTCTTGTGGCTTCTTCCTTAAATTTCCATAAAATTAATCTTCACTTTAAGTCCCACTTCTGGAGACACAGGAACTGACGAGAGTGATCTGCTTTCATAGCATTCTCACAATGCTAGTTTTCTCAGCTGCATGGAGTGCTGAATAAAGCATTTCATACAGCCGAGAACAATGGCATTGTAAGAACGCTATGACAGCAGATCATTCATCAGTTCCTGTGACTCCAAAAATGGGAGTTAAAGTGAAGATTAATTTTATGGAAGTTTAAGGAAGAAGCCACAAAACTCATGTGACTCGACCACTTTCCTGAAGAAGCAATGAATATAAAAGTTGGAAATGTCAATTATTAGTGGAGTTTACACCAGCTAAGGGTCTTTCTTACTGAAAAAAATACATGAAAATGAAAAATAAAATGGTAAAAAAAGCATTTGTGAGTGCGGCCTACTTATGTCCATATACATGTTTATTCACTTAACGGGTAAGCATACTGGAAAGTTAATTCCATTTACAGATGTGACCCACAAATAACAAAACATTTACATTAAACATATTACACTTACTACATGATAAAAATAATTAGGACTAAAACATCCACGTCAATTAGCAATAAAGAATCAATTAAACATCCACATTCAGATAATGTCGTAAAATACAGTAGTAGAGCATGTGAAAAAGCCTTGATAGTTTGTACATTTCTTTGTTTTTGTATATTCTTTTTTTCGCCCTCCTCATGCTTGCAGGCCCCCACTCCTTCAGGCTCTGCACATCTCCCAATAGCCCCTCCTGTCCTAACCCAGCCCTCCTCTTACTCCTCGTATCACAGCTGATCCCCGTGATATCCCGGCATATCCCTTCACCGGGCAGGCCCCCTTCCTCCGAGGGGGAAGACACTGGGGGGGGGGAAGGATGATCCCAGCACACTCTTCTTAGGGCCCAGGGATGCTACCATGGAGAAGGAGGCCCTGGGAAGGCACTGGAGGCATCCAGGGACAGAGAGCCATCATCCAGCGAGCGGTATTTCCATTTTCTGGTGTTCCCCTTCTTGTGATCCCTCTGTTGTGCCCCTGGCCTCCACCGGGGGCCGCTGCAGAGCGATCATGCATCCCTAACCCTCCCCAAGGGAGGAGAGCAGTCCTATGGATGCTCAATCCTACTTCTTCCCCTGCCGACCCCCGGCACCCGAGTCCATTCCCGAACCCGGGTCACTGGCGTGGTTCGAGGTGTGGCGTCCAGTGCCTCAGCCCTCTGCGCCACTGGGCCAGCAGTTTATACATTTCTAATAATAAAAGGTAGATTATTCCAATTATTTGGTGCAGAATAAGTAAATGCCCATTGACCACTTACTGTTCTCATCAGGGAAAGCTTCAAAGGCCTGTTATTTACCCTATGTCTAGAATAAAAAACCTCTCATCTAGTATATGGTGTATCTAGTGGTCTGAAGGCTGGTGCTTTAATATAGCTTCCCTGGTATCTAGTGGTCTGAAAAGATGGCAGCCAAGCTGGGTCAGCCACTGAACACAGCAGCTTAGTGTTTTATTTTGTTAGTTTTTGCGTGGATTATTTTATTGTTTCATTTGTGAGCATTTATTTTATTTTATTTCTTTATTTGTGAATGTTTGCGAGTAATTACAACAAATACTGCTCCTCAGTTGAGGTGTCCTGATCGACTGCTTACTGCTTGGATGCAGGACTTTCTTTTGTCTATCATGGATCAGGAAGCTTTTCAGCTGGCTTGATTATTTTATGAGAGACTGTGTCCGGGATGGAGACCGGAGGAGAAGCAGGCTGCCAGAGTGATGCAGGTCTATGGACTCGGCTGACCGTTGTCTATAACTGTGGAGGTATTTGGCCTCTTGGATTTGGCCTGTGGTGGTGGTTTGAAGCAGCTGAACGAAGGGTCTGTCAGGCAGTTTTGTTTCAAGTGGAGAGCTGAGCACCGAGAAGGATCCAAGGCAGTGAAATTGGTGAATTGGGCAGGCCAGGACGACTTGTCCTGAGGTGGGTGCCAGGTACAGCTATCTCCCATTAGAGGGATTGGGTGGTGCTAACTGGAGGGTTGGCTTTCTCTCAGATTGTCCTGAGGTCACTGGGGGATGCCTGACTAGGTCGGGTGTGCTCCGGTGGCTTAATTGGGGGAGTTTTGCTTGTGCTCAGTGCCTGCTTTGGGGCGGGTCTAGCCTTGGTTTGTGAAAAGGAGACTGCACCTTAGAGTTGGATCTAATTTTTCTCAGACATTCAATTTGGCTTTGAAGTTCCTCTCACTAGAGCCACCTTTGAAGACCATTTGGATTACCAAGTTGAGGACTGGATGCTGGGATCGCTCATCTGATATTGCAAGTACAATATGACCTAAGCTGGTACTATAGAACTATATGATTATTTAAGGAGGCAGTGAGAAGGCCTCTTTCTGGTTAATTTTACTATTTAACATCAATTGAACTATGGCAGTGAGAGGGTCACATTGTATGGACAGATACTATTGGTGAGAGGGGCAGTGAGAGCTCCTCCTTTTCCACTGGAAGCATTTTTTGGGACCTTTGGCGAGTTCCCTTTTGCACATTGTGATCCTACTGGAACTTTGCTAGTATACAGGACAGTAAACTACTGACAAACTCTGTCTGATTTGACTGGGTTTAATGTGCTATTGCTGTTTTTGCTCTCTGTTTTATGTTATTATTTGAGTTGGTTTAGGCAGTATTTTAGTTAGTAGTATTTTGAGGGTTGTTTTATTGTGGGATATTTATAAGCATGTGAAATGTGAGTGTATACATGAGTGAGCGGGTGTGTGATTTTATAATTTCCTCATTACTGGTATATTTGTCTGTTTTTTGAATTTAGTGTGTTTGTAGGTTGTGTATTTCGGGCCAGGGATTACGTGGTCCAGGAGGGATGTGTCTGGGAAAGTATGAGGGCCTGGGGCGGGCTAGGACAGTGTATGGGGCGTCCTGGCTGCTTGATCTATGGCCTTTTTTTCAGCCTCTTGGTGTCTGATACTACAGCAACGTGCTGTTGGGAGGTTGGAATAGGGAGGAAACATATGAGTTGAGCGAGGTGGGTTGCCCCATGCACTGCGGCAGGTGGTAGGATCGAGGCAGTGGGGTGCAGAAGGTGCCCTGGGGTTAGACAGGTTTTAGGGAGAGGCCAGACATGTTTAGCTCCCGTCACTAGGGTTCCCACCAGACCGAGTGGGCAGGCAACCAGAGGGGCTGCACTGTCCACCAATCCCCTGAGGGCGGTGCTATGCAATGCCAGATCAGTCAGAAACAAGACTGCAATTATAGCGGACTTGCTTTCTTCGGCCGATCTGGCTTGCATCATGGAAACCTGGATCGGTGATGATGCTGGCCCAGTTTTAGAGGCTGCCGTCCTGCCCGGGTATACCATAGTGCACTGCCCTAGAGCGGAAGGCAGGGGCGGGGGGGTAGCCATCTGTTTTAGATCTGAGGTGGGCTTTGCTCTGCACCCAGTGAGAGCACCATGTTCATTTGAATGTGTGCTGTCCGTGGGGGTCTGGGTGCAGGTTGCCGGATCCTTCTGATTTACCACCCTCCCAGGGCGGCGGGAGATTTTCTGCAGGAGGCGGACGATTTTGTTGTCAGTGAAACACTGGAGGCCCCCAGATGTTTAGTGCTGGGGGACTTCAATGTTTGGGCTGACAACGAATCTTCCCGGCTTGGTTACAACTTCCTCCAGATGATGTCATCTCTGGGCCTTGTGCAAGGAGTTTCTTCCGCGACCCATCAGGACGGCCACATGTTGGACCTGGTGTTCTCACTGGGGCTTGAGATTGATAGTCTCAGGACTGATCAGGTCATTTGCTCCGGTCACTGCACAGTGAAGTTCCTGTTCAGGGCCCCCCTGAGAGCCCTCTCCCTGAAGAGATGGTCAGCTACCGCCCTTTGAGGGAGTTGACCCCGGAGGGTTTTCTGGCAGTGACTGACCTATCTAGTGTTGGCAGTGCATGTGTTTGGGGTGTGTGTGCAGCAGTTGATGCCTATAATAAGGCGCTGTCTGGTGCACTCGACTCCCTCACACCAGTCCGTGTATAACCCAGGTCCTCTCACTTGAGGTTCCCTTGGTATGATGGGGAGCTCAAGGCGATGAAGACCTGAGGAAAGAGATTAGAGCACTGCTGGCAGAAGTCCAGCCTGCGGGTAGACAAACTGGCCCTAAGTGTGCATTATGGCACATATGAGGGGGCAATCAATCATAAGAAGGCAGAATTCCTGTCTAGGGAGATTGTCACTGGGAGGAACCTACCAACTGTGCTCTTTTGGACTGTGGACAGGCTTCTCCATCCTTCCTGTCTAGAGCCGAAGTTAGCCTTTTCAAATGCATTGTGCAAGGAGTCTGCTCAGTTCTTCTCAGACAGGGTGTCTGCCATCAGGCAGGGGGTTTCTCTAGCGGGCAAGAGTTTGGCCAACAGTGGTCGCGTTCAGCGACCGGCGAGAGCACTCTAGCTGGTTTGGGTGAGTTTAGACTGGTGGAGGTGGCTGAGTTCACTGAGATTGCTTCCAAGCTTCAGCACACCTTTTGTGAACTGGACCCGGTGCCAACTCATTTCTTAATGGGATGTGTTGACTCCGTTGGCCTGGTGTTTGCCTTGATTGTCCAGCGTTTCTTGTCAGAGGAGGTCTTTCCCGATGTCTTGAAGGAGGCATTGGTGAGACCGCTTCTGAAAAAGTCATCGTTGGACCCTGACGTCAAGGCAAATTACCATCCCATCTCCAATCTTCCATTTTTGGGTAAGATTGTGGAGAAGGAGGTGGTGCTTCAGCTTGAGGAGCATCTCGTGGCTCATGATTTATATGAGCCACTCCAGTCCAGGTTTCGTGCGAGACATAGCACAGAAACTGTGCTAGTTCGGGTGCATAATGACTTCCTTAGGGCTAGAGATCGAGGGGAGAGGACAATTCTGGTTGTCCTTGATCTCTCTTCAGCATTTGACATGGTTGACCATCGAGTGTTACTGGCCCACCTAAGGGAATTCTGCTGACTCGCCAGCACTGTTATCTGCTGGCTTGAGTCTTTTCTATCTAACAGGAGGCAGAAACTAGAGATGGGGAATTTCTACTTCTCCTCTGGTCTTCTGTGGTGCGGAGTTCCCCAGGGTTCGGTCTTGTCGTCGATGTTATTTGCTGTTTATATTCTGCCCCTGGGTGAGCTCATTAGGAAGTACAGTCTGGGTTTTCATTGCTATGCTGATGATACCCAGCTGTATCTTTCCTTTGGCCCTGGAACATCTTATGCAGTGGAAGTGCTTAACAGCTGCCTCACTGAGATCAATGACTGGATGGCCTCCAGCTGGTTGCGACTGAACCCTGATAAGACGGAGGTACTAGTGGTAGAGTCGAACAGAGGGCACGATAGGTTGGCCTCTGGTGCAGAGACAGGGCTTTTTCTTGGCTCTATACCATTGAAGGCCTCCTCTAGGGTGTGTGATCTGGGTGTTATTCTCGACAGCAGATTGACACTTGAGTTTCAGGTGACATGTGTTGACTGCACCAGTTTTTATCATCTTAGAAATATCGCCAGGATAAAGCCCCTAGTTCCTCCGCTGGACCTCCCCACCTTGGTGCATGCCTTTGTGACCTCCAGGCTTGAATACTGTAATGTGATCTATCTCAGGGTCTCTGGGGGTACCCTATGCTGACTGCAGCTGGTGCAGAACGTGGCAGCTAGGCTGCTGACAGGACAGCCTAAGTATTGCCACATTACTCCAGTGCTGTATCAACTGCACTGGCTGCCGGTCAGGTGGAGGGTCCTCTTTAAGGTGGGTTTGCTCACCTTTAAGGCCTTACATGACCTGGACCCTGATTACCTGAAGGACCTTCTTACATCTGCTGTCCCAGTCCGCTCCCTCTGCTCCTCCTTTAGGGGCTTCTTGCAATTTCCAGGACGAGATTAAAAACAACAGGTGACAGAGCATTCAGCGTCACCGCCCCCGTCCTGCAGAATTCACTTTCTCCAGCTGTTAGGGAGGACACTTCTGCTGAGGTATTAAAAGCCCACCTCAAGGCCTTCCTGTATAATCAGGCCTTCCTGGACTGCATTTTATAACCCTCACCTGGTCTCAGAATTTTAGGTTTCAATTAATTTGTGATTATTTTGATTCTAGTTGCTGCTGCTGAGGGTAGTATTTATAAAATCTTGTTTTAATTATTGGAATATTGTATGTTATGTTCATAGTATGTTGTTTATGTATCTATTTTGATTTGTATAAATGAAATTTTAATATGTTTGGCACCCCGAGCCTCCGGGATGGGCGTCTCTTAAATAAAATTTACCTTGCCATGCCTCATAATATTCAAGATGTCTAACCAGACTTAAAGGAGCCCCAGACTTAAAAATTCTAAAAATAAATTTAGCCATAACATATCTAAAATTTACCTGGACTGCCAATCAACCTGTCAGCTTTAAGATTTCACAATGATGTGTAGTTTTTGGGACTAACAGTGCAAACTTACTAATTAACTGTAATGAAGTGGATTTTATGGCAGTTATACTGGCATTATATCTGTTATCAAAGCAAAATAATTTACAGTTGGAGCTAGACACTGCTTAGCTATTACTATTCTAGAGTCATTGGCAAGAAAAGAATGTATTCTATACAACAGTGCCACCTTTGAGTGAATCTTAGAAGTAACTCTGGCAAAGTGGGGTTCAAAACTTAGCATAGGGTCCAGTAGGACTCCTAAATATTGAAAGGTGTGAATATTTTTAAAATAGGTCCCATCAAGTGATTTTACCTGCAAGCTCTGTCCACTTTCTCTAATCTGAACTTTAGTACCAAATAACATAGTTTTGCTTTTCAATTTATTTAATACCAACCTATTTAGAGTAAGCCATTGCTGTAAGTTGCACATCTCTTATGATACGCAACTAATTAATGCAGCGACTGTAGCACCTTAGGTATAAATTACTGCATCATCAGCATATAACGTGAGCTGAACATCTCCCAGTACAGTAGAAATTTTATCAAAAAACAAAGAAAACAAAACAGGACCTAGTATGGAGCCCTGTGGGACTTCATACTTTAGAGGTGCAATTTCAGAAACAACATCACCATACAGTACTTCATCCTTTGGTAGCTCCCCCTAAGATAGTCTTCAAACCAGGTTAAAGCAGACAGTCCCACCCCATGATTCAAGCCTTCCAATTAAGAGCCTGTGGTCAACAAGATCAAATGCCTTTGTCAAGTCCATGAACGCGGCCCTAGTACGGCATCCCCACTCCATGCCCTCTAGGACCGCATCCGTGAACTCGACCAAGGCAGTCTCAGACCCATGGCCCTTCTTATATTGTTGCTTTGTGAATATGAGCTCTGCCTCATGTATAGGCCAGGACTCCTCCCACTGTTTTTATTTTTTAATGGGTCTGAAAACCATAAGGGGCTTTCTAACTAGAGATGTGCTGAAGTTTTAATCCACCAGCAAAATTGCCACGAAGTGGCCAAAGTTCACATTTGTGGAGTTTTGCAAAGTTTCCCCTACCCCCAGCAACTTCTACTTCACCCGAAATTGCAAAGTTTGCAATGTGAATGGTGGAATTCTGCCCATGAAGTGCAGACTTGCACCGCAAACTGCAGAATTTCACCCACGAATGGTGAAATTATGCCATTTGCAGGCAAAATTCCACACTATGTGGGTGGAATTCTGAACTTCGTGAATCAATCTGCACGTTACGAATTGCATTAAATTTGCAGAATAGTTCATGTAGCAAATCATCTCTATTTCTAACAATTGTGTCTACAACCCTTAAAGCTTTTCTAAAATATCCTGTTGCAATTTTGTGATACATTTATAGACTAAAGTCCTGGATTTCAGAAGGGCAGACCACAACAGAATGAGGGAGCTGATCTGAGACAAGTTAGTTGGAGTGGTCAGAGGGGAAATCAAGAGAACCATTCTTGAGGCAACAGAGTATTGCATGAGAACAGTAATAAAAAAAGAAAGGTAGAAGAGACCAATATGGTTCTCTGGAAAGGTCAGGAAAGCAGTGAGACCCAAAAGACCTTCACCAGGTACAAAGAAAAACAAGGGAAGGAAGAATGGGAAGAGTACCAAATGAGAGCAAGGAAACCAAGAGGCTGGTCAGAGAACCAAAGGCAGACACAGAGCTGTGTATAGTAGAGAGAAACGGGGGATCTGTGAATATACATGGGACAAGCTGGACTATGGTAGATGGAGAGGCAACACGCTGGGTTTAAAGTTCACAGAAGAAAATGTACTTTTATTGCTCCAAATGTAAGTTATTGCTCCAGAAAAGCATAATCAGTCAGCTCAACTTCTCCAGCCTGGTCAGCTAACATAAAGGTTAACACAAAATAGTTCTTTCAGGCTGACTTGACAAAAGAAATCTTTGAACCACCTAGGTGGGCCAGCAGCTTTTTTAATATACAGTCTCAAACAAAACAAACGTTTTGTGGGCCAGCAGTTTTGAATGCACAGTCTCAAATAAAACACACACAGTTTTCCCTTTAGCCTTATTTACAGGCTGTTATTAGCAGTATATTCCACTCACTGTTTTTGAATGCAGAGTCTCAAATAAAACACAAACAGTTTTCTCTATTAGCCTTATTTGCAGGCTGTTAGCAGCAGTACATTCCACTCACTGTTTTTGCCACAGCTGGCTAGGCTGATCCTTTACCTCAGGACTCTCTGCTCTAGAAATGGTCTCTTTCTCAGCAGCAGGTTTCAACTTCTCCCCAAAGGCTCTCTCCAACAATTAACCATTCTCCTTGGCTTTCTGCTCTGGTTGCTGTCTTACATTCCACCCTACATCTTGCAGGGTTCTCTGCCTAGGAGTATCTCCTCCCTGCAGCAGTTTCCAGCTTCTAACTGACTCCTTGCTGGATTCTCTCTGCCTTTCAACAATCTCTGTAATCAGCAACACCTGGGGAGGCACCCCCCCTTGCCTGTTCATGTTGCATTCCCCGCATTTCCTCATCCTCAGCCAAGGTGTTAACCTCTTGTTTCCCAGGGTAGTGTTTACACTGTCACATACCTCCTCCCTTTGTGCAAAGGCACAGTTGGTTGGCCCCTGACCATTCCCCTCCTGGGACAGGAAGTCCACATTTCCATTCTGGGTCCTGGCCCAGTGGTGGACCATAAAGGAAAATGGCTGGAGGGCAAAGTACCACCTGGTGATACGGGGGTTGTCATCCTTCATCACCTGTAGCCACCTCAGAGGGGCATGATCTGTGACCAGGATAAACTGCTGGCCATGCAGGTAGTAATGGAGGGCATCCACAGCCCACTTGACTGCAAGACACTCTTTCTCTATCACCACACAGTTTTTCTCCTGGGGATAGGATGTTCCTCCCCCTTAAACTCCTTGGAGAGCACAGCTCCTGGCCTGACTTCAGAGGCATCTGTCTGCAGGATAAAGGTCCTGTTGAAGTCAGGACTGCGTTACACTGGCTCTCTGCACAGTGTCCATTTGAGTTGTGTGAAGGCCTGGTCACACTCCTTTGACCATTGGACCTTACTGGGGACAGATTTCCAGGTGAGGTCTGTAAGGGGGCTGGCAAGGGTGGAGAAGTGTGGTATGAACCTGTGTTAATACCCTGCCAATCCTAAGAAGGCCCTTACCTGGGTTTTTGTGGTGGGTACTGGGCACTCAGCTACAGCTTGGACCTTACTGACCAAGAGTCTCACCTGTCCATTGCCTATACAGTACCCTAAGTACTTCATTTCAGCTTTGGCCAAAGCACACTTCGCTGGATTGGCCATCAGCCCTGCTTCCCATAAGGACTGTAGTATGGCTGCCATCTTGGATACATGGGACTCCCAATCAGTGCTGTGGATCACCACGTCATCTAGGTAAGCAGCTGCATAGTGGGCATGGGGTTGCAGCAAGTGATTCATGAGCCTTTAAAAGGTTGCAGGTGCCCCATGTAAGCCAAAAGGCATGGTACAGAACTGGTATAGCCTAAAGGGGGTAGCAAATGCTGTCTTTTCCCAAGACTCCCGGGTCAAAGGGATTTGCCAGTACCCTTTTGTTAGGTCCAAAGTCATGATGTACTTGGCTTGCCCTAGTCTATCCAACAGTTCATCTACCTGGGGCATGGGGAAGGCATCAAACTTCGAGATGGCATTGACCCTGTGATAATCAATACAGAAGTGGGTAGCCTACCTTCTTTTGGTACTAACACTATGGGGCTACACCAATCACTGCTGGATTCCTCAATCACCCCCAACTCTAGCATGTCCTGTAACTCCTTCTTAACAGTGTCTCATAAGGCTTCTGGCAAGTGATACGGTCGCTGCCACACCTTCTCCCCTGGCTCTGTTTCTATATGATGAGCTATCATATGGGTTGTTTCCGGGAAGAAGGAGAAAACATCCAAAAACTGGCTTACCAACTCTCCTAGTTGCTGTTTCTGTTTGTGAGACAGCTGTTCTCCCATTGGTACTTGTATCCCTGGATTCTCATCCAGCATTTGGAGTCTCAGATCCACTATGTCTGGTTCAGGGGAAATCAATAGGCTATCCCTCTGGTTCCAGAATTTCAGCAAATTGACATGGTAGATCTGGGTCTCTTTTCACCTCTCTGGCTGGCAAGCTTCATAGTCAACTGGGCCCACCCTCCAGGTAACTTCATAAGGCCCGTTCCATTCAGCTAGAAGCTTATTCTGGTTGCTCAGCAACAAAATTAGTACCTGATCCCCTGGTTTATATTCCTTCAACCGGGCTCCCCGATTATAGTAGTGCTCTTGTCTTTGTTGAGCCTTCACCAGATTCTCTCGGGCAAATTTCCCCACCCGATCTAATTTTTCCCTCAATTGTAGGACATATTGCACCACATTTTTAATCTTGGGGTCGGGTTTCTCCCACATTTCCTTTACTACATCAAGAACACCTCGTGGGCGGCCATAGAGGTGTTCAAAAGGAGCAAACCCTGTAGAAGCTTGAGGGACCTCCCGCATTGTGAACATTAGTAAGAGAAGTAACTTGTCCCAGTCCCTGACCTCAGTGGTTATGAACCTTTGAAGCATCGTTTTAAGGGTTTTGTTGAATCGCTCCACGAGGCCATCCATCTGGGGATGGTAGATAGAGGTCCTTATGGAGCTGATTCCCAATAAAGTACAAACCTTCTGAGTCAAGCGGGACATGAAGTTAGTTCTCTGGTCAGTCAACATTTCCTTCTGTATTCCCATATGACTAAAGACCTTCAATAGTTCCCCGGCTACAATTTTGGCCAAAATGGTTCTTAACAGGATTGCCTCGGGGTACCAGGTACCATAGTCTACAATAACCAGAATGTATTGGTAACCCTCCCTGCACTTTTTTCAAGGGGTCCTACTATATCAACCCCAATCTGGTCAATGGTGCCTCCATAACATGTAAGGGCACTAAAGGGGCCCTTGGACTGTTCTTTGGAGCTACTAATTGGCACTCGGGACAAGATGTACAATAATCTTTAACATGTTGATAGATGCCCCTCCAAAAGAATTGGGGTAACAGTCAGGCTAGTGTATTCTCCACTCCACCGTGCCCTGCCACAGGAATAGAGTGGGTGAGGTGTAGTAATTCCCCCTGAAAGACTCGAGGGATTAGCAACTGATGCTGGGTATCCCCCATCTGGGCCTCCTTACTGACTTGATACAGGATACCCCCTTGTAACTCAAAATGAGGATAGTGTGCTGCCCAATTCTCAGCTACCACCTCCCCTTCCCTGACAGTCAACTGGGTGTATACCCGGCTGAGTATACCATCAGCTCGTTGTTCTTTGGCAATGTCCGGGCAGTGCTTTAACACATCTTGCTCTGATAAGGATGGTCCACCGGGACTTTGGTTAGGTGGGTCAGTGTTAGGGTCGGGCTGTGGGTCTGGACACACTTTTGCCTTTGCTTCACCTCCCACCTGTGCACCTGCCCCTTTGGGACCCCTTTCCTTTGCTGCCCTATGTTCTCACTTAGATTTGTGGGTTCTCATCTGGGAGTTAAAAATCCCTGGGTCTGGAAAGGGAAAAACTTCTCCCAGCTGCAGGTGACTGGCCCCCCCTCCCTTCATGACCCTGAGACCAGGTAACTACCAAAGATAAGTCTGCTTTCCATAAGTTATCAAAGCATTTTCAATTTCTCTCCAGTAACATTGGATAGGGTAACCCCCTGGCAACCCCACCTTTATAGTCTCTGTTTGGCCCCCGAGAGTAAGTATAACTATAGCACCAGGGAAAGCCTTTACATCCACATGCACACATCGGTTAGGGATGGGGTTCTGGTCCTGTCAGCATTGGGGGTTCACAAGGGCTGCCCTGAATAGGGTCTTGCAGCTTCCTGAGTCCACTAGACCCTCCGTCTCTATCCCTTCTACTTCGACAAGGACCACAAAATCTTGGGATTCAGAGCCCCCACCCACACTGTACAGTGCATACACATCTGTAAATGTGCAGTCTATGAAGGTACAGTCCATGTGGGGGCAGTTCTTCATAAAGTGACCCTTCTGTCCACATGAGAAACATGCCCCTGTATCTCGGCTACTGGGGAGCCTACGGGTTTAGGCAGTGGGCCCTCAGGAAATGTCTTCCTGGGGTGCTGGGTTGTTGTCTTTCCCAGAGGCTGACCCTTATTTGGCCCATAACCCCCCTCCCTACATGCCCAAGGTCCCTTCACAGTTCCAACTGATATTCCTTCAGTCTGGCTCCTGGGATGATTCCCCATCTTCCCAGGTAGCCTTGTAAGCTGGGTCACAGGGCGGGAGGAGAGTTCATCTTCCAACACTTGTTCTGAGATCTGCATGGCCTCTGCTAGCATGGTGATCTTCTGTTTGAGGACCCAGCTCTGAATTTCTGGGGCAGGATGTTCAGAAATTGTTCCAAGATGATTAATTCAGCCACCTTGGGGCCACTGTATCCTTTGGGTTTTAGCCAATGTCAACATAGGTCCTGCAGTTGTTGTCCCACTGCTCTAGGCCATGCACCTGCTGTAAATCTGAAGCTCTAGAACCTCCATTGGTAACTTTCTGAGTTGATGCCTAGATGGTCCAGGATTACCACTTTCACCTCTGTGCAGTCCCCGGCAGTGATGCTGTCCATAGTGTGATAGGCCGCTTGGGCTTCCCTGGTCAGACAGGGGTCAAGGTGGACAGCCCATTGGGGTCTGGACCATCCAGCAGCTTCTGTCACTTGCTCGAATGTTACCAGGAAGTCCTCGGGATCATCCTCAAACATCATTTTGGTCAGCATGGCGTTCATCCTAGGAACCCCTGGCCCCATGATAGTTGTCCAGCCTCACCAGTAGGATCTTGTTGTGGCTGTTGCACTAGGAACTGCAGCAGCTGCTGTTGTTGCCCCAGCTGTATAAGAAACTGCTGTTGTATCTCCTATTGGGCTTGCTATGCTTGTTGGGCCTGCTGTAAATGAATCTTTGAACCACCTAGGTGGGCCAGCAGCTTTTTCAATATACAGTCTTAAACAAAACAAATGGTTTGTGGGCCAGCAGTTTTGAATGTACAGTCTCAAATAAAACACACACAGTTTTCCCTTTCAGCCTTATTTGCAGGCTGTTATCAGCAGTACATTCCACTCACTGTTTTTGGCCCAGATGGCTAGGCTGATCCTTTACCTCAGGAATCTCTGCTCTAGAAATGGTCTCTCAGCAGCAGGTTTCAATTTCTCCCCAAAGGCTCTCTCCAACAATTAACCATTCTCCTTGGCTTTCTGCTCTGGTTCCTGTCTTACATTCCACCCTCCATCTTGCAGGGTTCTCCTCCCTGCGGCAGTTTCCAGCTTCTAACTGACTCCTTGCTGGATTCTCTCTGCCTTTCAACAATCCCTGTAATCAGCAACACCTGGGGAGGCACCCCTCCTTGCTTGTTCATTTTGCATTCCCTGCATTTCCTCATCCTCAGCCAAGGTGTAAACCTCTTGTTTCCCAGGGTAGTGTTTACACTGTCACAATACAGTATTAGGGTAAAAAGAAAGAAGTGAGGAGGAATTTATAGGTTAACAGAGAGAGGCACTGTGGGTAGCTGAGGAGGATGGGCAGAAAGCAGCCATTTTAATGACTACTTCTGCTCTGTATTCCCAAGGGAAGACAGAGGGCCTCTGTTAGAGAATGGCATTAAGGCAGTTGTATGGAGAATTCCTGAGATGAGGCAGCAAGTTTTTACCAGTGAAAGGGTTTGTAAAGGGCTAGCATGCTTAAAGATAGATAAGACCCTGGTGCCAGATGGGAGGTATTTGAGGGTGCTCAAGGAATTGGCAATGGAACTAACTGAACCACTGGAAGGGCTATTCAATTCCTCAGTTGAGGTGGGATATTTCCAAAAGACTGGAGGGTAGTGGACATAGTCCTGCTCCATGGGGGGACAAGGACTAACTGGGTAACTACAGACCTGTCAATCTTACATCTATTGTGGGTAAACTGATGGAGACACAGTCAAAGAGGACCTTGTAGATTACCTGGAGAGCAATGAACTCCAGGATAGTAAACAGCATGGGTTTGTGGCAGGGAGGTCTTGTCAGACCAACCTGATAGAGTTCTTTGACTGGGTAATGAAGGTAGTGGATAAGGGCTATGCTGTGGATTTACTCTACTTCAATTTCAGCAAAGCTTTTGACTCAGTGTCTCACAGAAGGTTGCTGAAGAAGCTTGAGGGTCTGGGTGCAATGAAGGACAGTTATAGGGGTGAGAAACTGGTTGGAATGGAGGCAGGAAAGGGTTGTGGTTAATGGAGTCAAATCAGAAGAGTGGGAGGTCACCAGTGGGGTGCTACAAGGATCCGTCATGGGTCCAATCCTTTTCAATATGTTCATCAGTGTCATGGGAGAAGTAATTCAGGGCAAGATATGTCTCTTTGATGATGAGACTAAGGTTTTTGGCAGGGTAGACAATGATGAGGTGGTTAGGAAGATGCAGAGAGACTTGCAAAAACCAGAGAGGTGGTCAATGGTTTAGCAGATGAAATTCAATGCCAAAAAGTGCAAGGTTATGCATATAGGGAACAAGAACCCCAGGACAGAATACTGGATGGGGATGTAAAGCTGGACATGACCTATGAAGAAAGAGACCTAGGAGTCATTATCAGTGACTCCCTAAAACAATCAAGGCAATGTAACATGGTAACAAGGCCTACAGTAAGGCAAACAGGATGCTTGGGTGTATACAAAGGGGTATTGACAGAAGAAAGAAGGAGATATTACCATCTCTCTATAGATCACTGGTAATGCCCCACCTGCAGTACTGTGCCCAGTTCTGAAGTCCTCACTTAAGGAAAGATAAGAACAGGCTACAGACAGTGCAGCATAGGGCGACCATAATGATTCAGGGCTAGCAGGGCAGATCTTATAAGGATCATCTCGAGGCACTGAACATGTACCTGCTGGAGTGCAGACGAGAGGAGGGGAAATTTGACAGAGACCTTCAAGTTCCTGAAAGGAATGAACATGGTAAACTGCAAGGAACTATTTAGAAAAAGTAGTGGATCAAGAACACACTGGCATGAGTGGAAACTGATGGGTGGAGGTTCAAGAAGGAAGTGAGAAAGTTTTATTTAACTGAAAGGGTAGTGGAGCTGTGAATCAGTCTGCCAGCTGATGTGGTGGGTGCCAAAACTGTCAGTGCTTTAAACATGGTTGGGTCAGAGTTAAGAGCTCAGTGGTTGCTCAGAGTGGTAGCAGTAGAGTGGGGAGCATGGGGACAGATAATTTTTATTTAGACTTTGGCAACTGGATAAGGCCCACTAGGCACACGTGCCTCTTTTCAGGGGTGATCTGAGAGCACTGGGAAGGTTAAGTGACTTGCTCAGAGTGACACAGTATGCAAGTGGAGGTTGTGGGAATCAAATCCAGGGCTGCTGGATGTACCAAGCTCATTCACAGCTCGTTACTCTAACCTCTAGGCTATACTACCAGCCCAAGGGATAGTGTGGATTAGAACCATGTATGTACAACAGGTACTAGGATGTTTTAGGGCTTTATGGCAGACTGAATGGTCCAATGGTCTTTTATTGCCATCATTTTCTATGCTTCTATGTTTCTATACTGTATAAGTTACAGGACATGTCATCTGCATAGTGTAGCATGGTACAGTGCAAGCCATGTTTACCGGGCACTTCTGTGTATGCCAGTAATGTTCAGCAAGAGTAGTGTATGGTATACAATCTGGTTCAAAAAATGGTGCTAGTAAACAAAAAATGAAACAACAAAAAAAAACAAAGCTTTTAAAAGAAAATGGTATTTCAATGCATTTTAATGGTTTTCTAACAAATGTGCCCAGAAAGTGCATTAGAAGAGCTTTATAAGTGCATAAATGCAATAAACTATTATACTATTCCTCAATTCAAGTGTTCATATCATTTTCAGAAATACTGTACTGTACTTATGTGATGGTTTACTCTGTTTTTGTCCCTTGGTTTCCTGTGCTTAAAGACATCCAGGACAGTCTTTTGATTGAGTCTGTGGACCATGTATGTTTTCCAGTTCTTCTCCACCCAGGCAATGTGGTTCCACTCTGGTAGGATGTTAGGTCTTTGTTCCATTGCCTGATGCAAAGTGAGGATGGGATGCTGGACATCCTTTGGATCACTTGAGGTTCATCATTGGGATCCTCATTGTCCTCCATATCATCACCTTCTTCTACCTCTTCAGCATCCAGGCACAGCATTCTGATGAAATCCTGGATGTCATCAACTTGTATCTCCTCACTGACCTCATCTCCTAGTCAACACAACAGATATAGCTCAACTTCAGAGATCCAACTGGATGAAGCAGCAAATTCCTCATCATCAGCCATCTGAGTGTCAGTGTCATTGGTAGAGTCTGTGCTGAACTGTGTAAATCCTGCTTTCTTGAAGTGTAGCATTATGGTTTGAGGGGTCACTGAATCCCAGGCAACCTGCATTAAGCACAGCATGGTGTCAACTATATGGAAACTCCCTCAATGCAATGTGGAGGATGCAAAAATATCAGTATACATACAAAGTTACAATATATTATAAACCTAATAGAATTGTGGGTCACATTTCCTTTTACCTGACTGGCTACTGTGGTGTTGTTTAATTTTCAGAAAAAAATAGAACTAACTACAAAATTCATTCACATTCCACAGACACAAAAAAGTATTATAGTAGCGTGGTGGCACCACTATAGTTAGGGTTGAGTAGTCTGTTCAATGTTAAACCCCTAACTTTGTACATTAATACAGTGTCTCTGGCATTGTTTGATGAAATCAGTTGAAATTTTGCATATTTTGTCTAGTAGGCAAGATCTTGATCTGTGGAAAGTTTTCCGATGGAAGCTTGTGCGGTTTCTGAGATTTGCATACTGTATGTCATTTTCCTGCAGAGGGATAGCTTGTTTCCTATACCTAACATTTTTTTTGCTCTCACCTGCAGCCTACATGGAATGGAATTTTTTTCCCCAAACTTGCAGGGGACATATTTCATGTCCTAAGGTAGTGCCTTTGATAGATCTGGTGAAAAAATATTAAAGGGTTCCAGAGCTATAAGGCTTTAAAGGTTTGTTTTTTCAATTCTGAGCATGTGCAGTAGGTTTTTTGAGTCAACATTTTGGTGCAAAATGAAAAATTTGATGCCAAAGGACTCCTTATTTGGTTTTTCACCACTTCCTTGGCACAGCATGAAATATTGTTTTGTGCCGTAAGACCTCCATCTTGTTGCTTTTTTCCTCCGACTAACAAAGCATGAAAAATGCATAAAAATGCTGTCATTTTAAAAAACAAACACCAATACCTAGCTAAACAGGCCTGGTTTAGCTAGATTCTAATGTTTGTTTTTTAAACTGAGTGGTAGAAATACCTTTTCTGGGCACCCAAAATCCTGGATGCCCAGTTTAGTGAGAGGAGCCCTTCACCAGCATTCTCTGTATGAGAACAGTGGGACTTTGTTGACTTCTGCAGCCAAAGCTGGAACTCATGCTGCAGGTTGCAGTGAGAGCAGTTAGCCACAATTTCCATGGTGTCTAGTGGTGCTGCCCATCATTGTCGTCTCTCTGCACCAAAGCCCTCCCCCATCTTTTGCTGCCCGATCTCATTATTTTTGCAGGGCGGATACTTCTTGTAGTTGAAAGGAGTCAGATGATCTTATCAAACAGTAAGTGGCTGGTTCCTTTCATCAACATAATGCCACCAATTCAGCTTTTAAGTACTGAGCTCTCCCTTTGTCTCTTCTCCCCACCATCGCAACAATTCCTCAAGGTGAGCAAAGTTAAAAAGATTGAGCACTTTAGTTATTAGCCCTGAATGCTGCACATGTTCTTATTGCTGCCTCTTTTTTCTTTCTAGAACCCTACTCCCCCCACCACCCCTTCCCTTCCCTTCCCTTCTACCTACGGTTCAATATCCACAGCACCAACTGAATTTTCAGCTATGTTGTGAATACTGGATGCTGCCTCTTTGTTTATTTCTTAGAAAATTTAGTGCACTTTTTGATCCTCTGCTGTGCATTTTCCTGCTTTATTGACAGCTTGCTAGGATTTGCCAAAGATGCGGTGTGTCGCTTCTGGATCCTGATGCCCTGACAATTATTTTCATTGGTGGATCAGGTGGGCTGAAGAAATTTCAAATAAAAAATGGCAGAGTCAAAACTTGAGCAGAGAGCCGATGACACAGAACAGCAACTTACCATCACAGAAAATCTTGTGGATGATCTTGAGATGCCATTCATGAAATTAGAGACACTCAAACCCAAATTATTGCTTTTTAGGAAGACTTTGAGAACAGAGCCCAGAGGAAAAACCTGTGGATTTATTGTATGCCTGAGGACTCTGAAGGCTCTGACATTAAGAACTTTCTCACCACCTTTTTAAATGGCCCTTGACCTCAATCCAATTTTCCCTTAGAGATAGAATGTATCCAATGAGCGCTTGGCCCAAAACCATCTACACTGAAACCACTCCTTTGTTCCATTCTTGTACAAGTTTTAAACTGCTATAAAAGAACATATTTTGCTTACTGCATGGCAGCATAAAACTGTTTTCTATAGGTGAACTCATGTCTACCTTGATCATGATGATGCCCCTACACTATGAAGCACCACAGAGACTATCTGCCTTTACTTTCCACTCTTATTCAAAATAACATCAAGTTTGTTACCCCTTACCTGGCCAGACTTGTTGTACAGTTCCCTGATGGCAAGAAGGAATACAGCACCACTGCAGAGGCCCAGGATGACTGTACAGGATTTGCACTGGCAGACCACTCCTCAGGTTCTTCTACATCCAGCTCACAACTGCCATGGCATCTAAACAACAAGCCCAGCAGTCAGCTATAGCCAAGGTAGACATCTATCTCAGCTAGCAACATTCCATCATATTGAACCTATTACCTGAATATGAGGAATGCCATTTCTGCTGAGGACACTGGGAAGGTTTGAGTGGGTGAAGGAGTTGGCGGGGAAAGTTCAGGGGGATGGGACATATGTTACAGTGTACAGTATTGCAGTGGAGTTGCCGGAGTGCAGATGCTGATCCTGAACTACTCCAACGCTTGGGGTGTTGATTGGAGAAGCGGATTGTCCTCATAGCTGATTATGGCTGCTGATCTGCAGGGGGGGGAGGATGGCAAGAAGGCTGTTCCCCTAGATTCAGGGCTGCTTTTTATGTTCCCAGGCTAGCACAAACAGAAGATCGGTGACCTCCTGGGCTGTGCACTCTGACCCTTAAACACTGACACTATTTCTACGCTTTATTGTTCTAATAATTATGGTATTCATTCCTGGCCCTCCTGCTCCCAGGTGCCCCTGCCTTCTTTCCCTCCTATGACTCAGCTCTGCCTGACAAGAGCAGCATTTGCAGCTTCTTTGGTTGCAGCTCCCTCTGCATTTCAGGTCGAATTCAGGTTGTGCAATAGTTATTATCCTAGTGTAACCAGGTCCCAGGTCTAAAGGGTTTTTTGATGTTATTTAGCACCCGGTGCCTCCATTTATGTAACCCAATACCTGGTGAGCCTAGGTTCGGGGAGAAAACATTCACTTGGCATCAGGGCTAGGTTTGTACTTCTGGACAGGGGCACCCAAGTAGCTCCAGACACAGGAAGCAAGAACTGTGAACATCCAAACCAGGAGTGGGATTCTAATGTAGGGCGTTTATTCACTTACACACAGGAATACAAAGCAGGATGGCCCCCCACGGGGCTACACTCACTGGTGGTACAGAACTATAGAGGTCAGAACACATCGTCTTCATCATCACAACAACTTTTCCCTCAGGATCTGAACACAGTGGACTCTTAGCCCGAACTGGTACTCTCTCTATCCTGGATTCCCTGGCATGGCCCTCTGCCAGCACTGGTACACACTTTCCATATGGCATGGACATTTCTGCTGGTGGCTCCCTCTACCACCCATGAGCACTTCCAAGCTCTAAGGGAAAAACACATATCCTAATCCCATGTCTGGGTGCTTTCTGCGAACACTGGCCAAGTGCCTGGGAGAAAGCTATAGGTGCCCAAAGTGAATCCGTGGAGGTAAAGCTGGACTCTCTAGATGGGGAGTCTCCCACCTTTTCTTCCCAAATTCATACCCGGCCATTCATTTGGAGTCAACACCTTTCCTTTGAAACTCTCTGGTTGTAGATTGTTATCTTGAAATGTATATCACATTTAACAATCTACTGTCTCTGGTAACTGGTGTCCTGACTTGTAACGTTCTTTAAGTGGCTATGTCCATCCCTGTAGACCCCACTGATTAGATGCATTTCAAGCCATACACAAACTTCAGTACTGTACTTGGCTGTCCTTTCCTGACCCACAGTATCAGATACTTAACACAACAGTCTCGGTGAAAACATAGGCTCTCTGGCAGAACAGACTCGCCCTGGTTCGCAGGTGCCCACAGGCTTCTCTCAGGAAAACAAAACATATTTCTCGGTGCCTCAGCACAAATCATCTTCACAGGCAGCTTCTCTTCTTCCAGCAGGGCCAGGGGAATTGCCCCTGAAGAGCTGGTCTTGTTCCCCCCATCCTCTCTGGAACAACTGGGGGACGGTCTCAACCACTTCAAAAAGTACTCTTCTGTGTCCTTCTCTAGGGCGAGAACACACACTCTCTTATGTGGTAGCTCTGAACAGAACTGAGGGCTCTGAGGGACTGCCAACTGCAGTGCACCTCCTCCCTCCACTGAGTCTCCCACTTGACTTCTACAGACTGACTTTGAAAACCCCAACATTCTAACCTAACTCCCAGTTGCAACATTCCACTGTGGCTTACACTGCTGCGAGAATTCTATATGATGTCATCGCTCCAGTCAGCTGAGACTGAGGACAGAGTGAGACAGTGTGAAACCCATTTAACTGGTGTTTCACAAGCTGCCTTCCCTGCCTGCCACTAGATCTAAGTGGGATTCTTGTAACCCCGGGTGACAAGGGGGTTACACTAGACTGAGGGGCTGTTCTCTCTGGCTGATGCTTTTGGTTTTGTACTCCTATTCCTAAGGTCCAACCTCTGGGGTGTCATCATTATCAATAACTGCTACTGCATTTACCAATTCATCTGCTTGGAAGGGGGCTTTTCCACTCAGCAGTAACATCCAGTTGTGAATGGACTGACCCGTCTCTGTAAATAATTATTTGTTATGAATACTGGGGAGCCACAGTTGATTCATTTACCTCCTTCCCTGTGAGTTCTGGTTTACAATATTACCCTAAAATCACTAGCACCATTATGATTGTTTAACTGATACTTTGTTTTGGTTTATCATTGGATGCAATGCCAATAAGGGCTACAGGCATCGTCCATCCCTCAACTCCAAATGATAATTGGCTTTCCTGCACCAGTGACAGGGTGACTGCTAAGACATACCTGGGACAACTAAAACTACTTAAATTAACTGTTGACCTAAACTCTCGGGACTGGACTGGGAGTGACTAGAGGTCTCACAAATATTGATATTATGTATTTACACTTCAGTTAAAGGGACACTGTCAACCTGTTTTTCATCATGTTATGTCTAGAAGAAACACCACATTTTATGATTGCTTATCCTCTCTAAAATTCACTGATGTTGCCGTTTGTTTTGTCTGTCTCCTTGCTTAGTAGGACTGAAATGCATGGCAATGTATATTTATAAACAACATTGTTTTGGTTTACAATCCTGGTTCTGTTCTTACTGCATACTTCCTGAGCATTAGAAACACACCCAAACAATGCAGTCATTCATAAGGCAGTAGCCTCCTAATCTCCCAATGCATCATGAGGGTCTAGACTGTTTTGTGGGTGTTCCCAGGTCCAGGAAAGAGGCATTTGGAGTTGATCAAGGAATGTAAACAAACCTGTTTTGGTGTGATAACACCAGTATGTTGGTCAGACTGATTTTTACTTTTTTAAAGAAAATAAGAGTCATAATCAAACTACCAGCTACATCAACTGTCTTTACAGAATTCTGGCAAACATAAAATATGTTGTTTTTTTTTTGAAATTTTACATCGTTATTAGATTATATCAAACACACAAGATGTAACAAGAATAAGGATGAACAGGATTACACTGACATCCAGAATCCAATAATTGGTGACATGGGATCAGACTTACACAAATACTAAGAAAAGATAACCTACTAAAATACCCAGTCCCCATTAGCCCACTCCCTCCCACCCCTGGAGTGTGCCTTATAAAATGAAAATAACATAACAAGGAAATATCAAAATGAAACTACATCACCAATGAAAAAGCATCAGCATAGAGTGATACATACCAAAACAGACAGAGGCACGTAATACCTAAGCCTTAATTCAGATATAAAGCATATAGCGTACCCCATTTCTGGTTGAAGGAGGCTATACAATTTCGGGAACAAAATACGTTTTTAAACTAGGGACACTTTGAAACTTAAAGGGGTTGACAGTGTCCCTTTAAGGGGACTGGCAATACATTTAAAACTTTTGCTTGTCTTTTCTGACAGGGATTTAAACTCAGAGGGAGAATGGTTATTTTCAGATTGTGTAAGGTACTGTAGTTTCAGTTTCAGCATTACTTTAGTTTGATTGATTCTTTCGGGGGCTTATGGTATTAGACTTGGCATAGCATTTTGGGTCCAGTTTAATTTTGTCCTGTGCTTTACGGCATTCCTAGCTCCTTTGTGGTGCATTGCCCCCAAACTATATATTATTGCAATCTATATCACAAAGGGAAAAAGGGGTGCCATAATGAAAACTCGTGATGGTTTCAATTTCCTCTAGATATTTTTATTCATCCTCTCACCCTTACTCTTTCTTTTGCTCCAAACATTGGGGTACAATTTTGTCCTCCTGAAGGCCTGGGAATTTTCTCTCTCCGGACTATTCTTCAGCTCATAATCACCATTCTTTCTCCCTGAGCCCTAGGGCAGTAATTATTTTTACTCCTTTCCCCTAGAAGCCATCCTATTATCCCCCATCCCCATTCAGGGACCTCCTGGTTCATATTTTAACCCTATTTAGAGTTCTTAGTGGTTGTTATTGTAGTATTCCTGTTTATAGGGTTAGTAATATCTTTTACTTGATGCTTCATATTTCCTTGGGAGCTTGGTTGGCACACAGGGGGACAACTTAATTTAAACTACTGAAGGGGGGGCAGCAGACATGCAGGCCCACAGACTCTGACAGGAGAAGGTCAGTGAACCTCTCCCCAGAGGGATGGAAGAGGTCTGGAGGGAGGAGGTGGAAGTGGCAAGAACACAGTTAGCAAAGTGTGGAGTGGGTGAGGAACATATAACAAGAGTATGTGGAGAGGTGCACACAGAGGGGATAATGTGAATAGAAGAATAGAGGGAAGAGAAGGAAGGTCAGATTCTAGGTGGAGGGTGATGTCTCTGAATGCATGGAGTCTTGGAAACAAGATGGATGACCTAAAGGCATTATTAGCAGACAGGAGGGTGGACATAGCTGCAGTAACCAAGACTTGGGCAACATCACACCATGACTGGGACCTTGCAATCCTTTGATATAAACTATACAGGAGGGACAGGGTAGTGGGGAAGGGGGGAGTGGTGGCAGTTTATAATAGGGAGGGAATAAGTTGCATGAGAGAGGAGTCAGAAGAAGGGGAGGTAGAAGCATTATGGGTTCAGTTAGGGTCCAACAGGGGGAGAAAAGTGAGGTTGGGGTGGTTTAGAGACCAACCAGTCAGTATGAGGAGAGGGACAGGGAACTGAACTCGCAAATATTGGAATCTGTGGGGAAAGGAGAGGTGGTAATTGTGGGGGACTTCAACCTGCCCAAGGTGGACTGGAGCATACCATCCACAACATGTGCTAGGAATCAGGTGATCCTGGAAGGACTGCAGAGTGGACTACTGACTCAGGGCATCACTGAACCAACAAGAGATGAGGCAATTCTTGATATGGTACTCACAGATGGGTAGCATGTACAGGAAATAATGGTCAGGGAGCCACTGGGTGGAAGTGACCATTGCACAGTGTGGTTCCAGTTGGATATGATCAGGGAAAGCATCCCGACTAGGACCAAAATCCTGGATTTCAGGAGGGAAGACTTCAGGAAAAATGGGTGAAATGCTAAGGAGCCATCTGGTAGACATCAGAGCAGATATGGGGTGGACCATAGGTGGTCCATCATTAAGGAAGGAATACTGGTTGCCACAGATGAGTGTGTTAGGCTCAGGGGGACAAACACAAGGGCCAAAGCACCCAGCTGGTTCAGTTCTGGGGTTGCCCAGGCAGTAAGGGAAAAGAGGTTGCCCAACAGAAAGTTCACGAAGACAGAGAGGTGGATAGGGAAAATTACCTAAGGTTGGCTAGTGAGGCAAATAAGGAAGTCCGGCGAGCAAAGGCACAGAAGGAGCTGCAGATAGCTGAAGGAATTAAGAAGGGGGGAAAGGCTTTCTTTTGCAATATAAGTGAGAAAAGGGACAACAAGGAATTGATTGTTAGGTTTAAGAAAGTGGTGGAGTGGGTGGAGGATAATGGGGGAAAACCAGAAATACTAAATGAATACTTATGTTCCATCTTCACCAGGGAGAAGGAAGGACCAGTGCCTTCAGGAGGGAAAAGAGGAGCAGGGGGGAGAGGAACACAGATGTAGTGATAGAGGAGGATAGAGTGAGGGAGAGGTTGCTGGCATTGAAGGTGGACAAATCCAGGCCTGGACAGAGTACATACAAGGGTACTAAAGGAACTGGCTGAGGAGCTGACAGGGCCACTGGCAGACCTATTTAATAGTTCACTAGAGTCAGGCATGGTACCCAGGACTGGAGAACAGCACATGTAGTGCCCCTCCACAAAAGCAGTCCCAAGGATGACCCAGGGAATTGCAGACCAGTCAGTCTGACCTCCATTGTGGGCAAGCTAATAGAGACTATACTAAAGGAAAGATTAGTGGAATATCTAGAGGAGCATGATCTTCAGGATGCGAGGTGGCATGGGCTCATGGGGGGAGATTGTGTCAAACAAATCTGATTGACTTCTTTGACTGTGTCACTAAGACAGTAGACAGGGACCAAGCGGTGGACATCCTCTATCTTGATTTCAGCAAGGCCTTTGACTCTGTGCCCCACAAAAGGTTGATCAGGATGTTGGTGGATCTTGGTGTTGGGGAAACGATGGCCAGATGGGTGAAAAACTGGCTGAGGGACAGAACCCAGAGGGTGGTTGTGGGGGGAGAGTTATCTGGCACCAGAGAGGTAACCAGTGGTGTCCCGCAGGGCTCGGTGCTGAGACCCGTATTGTTCAATGTCTTTATCACTGATATTAGGGATGGCATTAATGGCAAAATGTGCCTATTCACGGATGACACCAAGCTCTGTGGGAGAGTGAACATAGCTGAAGGGATATAGGACCTACAGAAAAATCTGGAAAAGCTGGGGAGGTGGTCCAGGATCTGGCAGCTTGGCTTCAATGCCAAGAAATGCAAAGCTATGCATATTGGAGCCAAGAATTTCAGAACAGAGTACTACCTGGGTGGAGTCTGAGTATCTGCATCAGAGGAGGAGAAGGACCTGGGAGTTATGATCACTAGTGATCTGAAGCATTCCACGCAGTGCAAGAAAGCAGCAGCAGAGGCAAACAAGATGCTGGGATGTGTATCTAGGGGGATCAGTAGTAGGAGAGAGGAGGTTATAGTGCCTTTGTACAGGTCACAGGTAAGGCCGCATCTAGAGTATGGAGTTCATTACTGGTGCCCATATCTCAAAAAGGAAATTACCCTGCTGGAGAAGGTCCAGAGGAGGGCTACGAAGATGATAGCTGGTCAGCCGGATAAGGCACATAAGGAGAGGTTGAGGGCACTGAACATGTACTCCCTGGAAGAAAGGAGAGAGAGGGGGCATGAGTGGGACCTTCAAGTACTTGAAAGGGATTAATAAGGTTGATAAGAAGAGTCTCTTTAACCTGAGTGGCAACCATAACACAAGGGGCACAGTCTTAAGCTGGAGGGTGGGAGGTTTAGGAGGGAGGTCAGGAAGCACTTCTTCAGTGAGAGGGTGGTGGACACTTGGAATGCACTGCCAGAAGAGGTCATCTCATTGAATTCAGTGGGCAGCTTTAAGAGAGGCTGGGTTAGGCATGGGGGAAGGTAAAGATCATGGGTAGGGAGGATTGGAGGAGTGGGGAGGGAAGGCAGGGACATTATCTCAAGCTGTGGACCCTGCAATACGAGCAGACTTGATAGACCAAATGGCCTTCTTCTGCTGGCTTCCTCATATGTTCATATGTATGTGTTTATGGACTGCATGACAATTGTTTTACTTGTTCAATGTGTGTTTACTGTGATAGTTATTTTGTTAAAAACTACCGGGTATTGACTACAAAGGACTCAGTCAGGATGATTGCAGAACTTACTGTCCTTGGGGGAGTGGGACATTTCCTTGACGGGAGCTCTCAGAGATTGGGCAAATATTCCCAGATACCCTTCTGTGTCAGGCCCTATGGGGTGGGTGTCTGACTCCACTTGTTCCCCTCTCAGGGTACTGCCCTAGGGGGTCTTGCCCTCATGGATACTCCAGCCTGCTTTCCAGGACATTCAGATAGTCACTTATTTTGTGTCATGGCTGTAGCTCCGTTAATATTTTTCTTGCAGAATATCAATGGACTGAACAATCCAGAAAAGAGATCTAGGCTGTTTCAATATTTATATACTCAAAAGGCAGAGGTTATATATCTGCAGAGACACATTTAACTCACACTGAATGGCGGAAACTCACCAGAGGGTGTCGATACCAAATCTATGCTTCTTTGTACACCGGGGTGTGTAGACAGACAGTAGTGATCCTCTTGTCCTCTGCCACTCCTTTTGCTTTAAAAAAGGAATTTAGTGACCTCATGGGCCTCTATATTATTTTAACAGCTGATTATACAAAACAGATGTTTGTTTTTTTCCAATTGTTTAACAAGGTGAAACACACTAAGCTGAAAGCTTGTTTACAGGTGCAACCTGGGAGCACAGGGAAGTTAAGTGACTTGCTCGGGGTCACACAGTATGCA
Organism: Neoceratodus forsteri; assembly: GCA_016271365.2. Taxonomy (NCBI): domain Eukaryota; kingdom Metazoa; phylum Chordata; order Ceratodontiformes; family Ceratodontidae; genus Neoceratodus; species Neoceratodus forsteri. Next base: position 733,966,461 of record CM057453.1, read on the forward strand.
AGTGGGGGCTGTGGGATTCAAACCCAGGTCTCCAGATTTGCAGCTCAGAACCTTAAACCACTGCACTATACTACCTTGGCTAATGTTATTTTCCACCTCAATCAAATAGTCCTTCATTCAAAACCTTTTTTGGTAAGGTATTAGATCTGTTAAAGGGCCAGCAGATACTCAGTAGGGATTTTAACGTCACTCTCTCCACAGATCTAGACTCCTCACGGCCTTCTCGCCACAGGCTCTCTCCAGCTCAAAAATACCTGCACTTCTATCTACCACACTTAGACCCAATCGATGTCTGGTAGCATTTCTTTGCCTCTGTGAAAGCTCATATGTACTATTCCTCACACTTTAATACCTATTCTCGTATAGACTATTTCCTTACTATGATTGAATATTTTGATACCATGCAGGATATGTCCTATGGCACATCCATTCTCTCTGACAATGTTCCCTTATATTTGAGAGTTATTCTGGGGAAACAACTTTGATCATCCTTCCAGAGATTTAGCACATCTCTCCTCAAGGATGGCAAATTTACATACTGCATAATAGATCTTGTGGAAACAGCTGTACTGGAGAATGCCTCACAAGATATTGCATACCCGCTACTCTGCAATATACTTAAAGCAGTTTTTCATTGGGAGATTGTGGCATATGCCTTGGTCAAAAAACAACTAAGGGAGCAGAGATTCACTATTCTGTCTAATGAACTGAGGGACCTACAGCAGCAATACGTCTCTGGCAAAAAAAACCTTATGACTCGGATATGTCAGGAGAAAGCTGACATGCAGGCCATTCTGGATACTACAGTAAAGCAGGCAAGGGCATATTTGAAGCAGTCTTACTATGAGGGGGGCACTAGGGGTGCACTTATCCTAGCTCGACAACTTTGTGCTTATAAGCATGATGCATGTGTTACACAAGTTAGAAATCCTTACACAGGCATTATGGCTAGAGATACACAAGCAATATCACATATATTAAAGCAATATCATCAGACTTTATATGCTGAGACTACCCATCTGACACCAGACACAATTTCTCTTTTTTTCCCTCACTCCCCTCTCTTTTCCTGGCCCAGCAAGAGTTACTACAAGCTCTGATCTCTCTGGAAGATATCCAGAATGCACTTAAGAAAGCTAAAACCTTAAAATGTCCCAAACCAGACAGATTCCTGTTGGAATAGTACAAATTCCTTTTGGATCTTTTGCTTCCTTATTTCCTTCCCACATTTCATGCAATGCAGCAGGGAGAAGCTCCCCATAGTCTCATACTATTATTTCTACTATCTTAAAACCAGGCTATTATCCAAAATGTCCATCATCTTAAAGCCCCATCTCAATGTTAAATGTTTTATTTATTTATTTATCTATTTATTTGACAGTATCAGAATTACAATCCTTTGAGTCAGAGACTCCTTTACAAAGGCTCCACGTCAGAGTAGTACAGGGTTATGCAAAATACAAAGGGTATGGAACATACATTAAGTAGAGTACAAATTTCCTTTAACAGATATATTACAAAAAACAGTGGACAAAGGTACAGGTAGGCAATTAAAGAGGGCATTCTTAGCGAGCAATGAAGGGAACCACTTAGACACAGAAGCGGTATGATCCAAGCAGAATAGATAGGCAGGACAGGCATCCATAGTCGTGAGAAAGGTGGGTAGAGTAACTGCAAGGACTGAGATGGGGATGGTAGGAAGAAGTGGGTGGGGGGCTTGCCAGATTAGGGACAGTTACAGGTATGGGTGGCAAGGTGATGGTTCAGAAGGAGGGATTTGAAGTGTCCAAGTTTGTTTTCCAGGGTGATAGAGCTGGGTAGGGAGTTTAGCCAGGAGGGGGCTCTATAAGAGAGGGATCACTGTCCTACGGCAGTCCTTACATGTGTTACCAGTAGGGTAGGTTTGGATGAACTGCGGGTGGCCAGTCATGGGTGCTGATTGGATGAGAGTGGCCAGTCCGGATGGAGCAAGAACACTGGATATCTTACTGACAAAAAGCAGGTCTGGTACCTCAACCTATCATCAAAGTTGAGCCAGTTGGCTAGGCTGTATAGTGTGCAGGTGTGGATGAGTCTGGGACTGCCCATGACTAGCTGGCATGCTTTATTTAAGGAGACTTTAATTCTATGGAGGGCAGTGATATTAGCTGATCCATAGACCAGTATTCCATAGTCTATGAGGGACAAGATGGAGGACAAGATTGCACGCTGGAGGGCTTTGGGGGTGAGGCAGCTCCTGTGGTGGTGGTAGAGCAGGCCAATCCTAGAGCTGACTGCGGTGCTGAGGAGGTGAATATGGTCATGGAAGGTGAATAAAGAGTCGAGGGTGATCCTGTGGTATTTGAAGGTATTCACCTGCTCAAGAGGGTGGAGAAGGTTGGTGTGAATTTGTAATGGGGTTCCTTTGAGCTTGCTTTGGTGGTGGGTAAACAGCATAACCTTGTCTTTTTGTGATTTAGCACCAGTCTGTGGTTGACAAACCAGGATTCAGCCTCACTAAAGAATTTCTGGAGGGATAGTTGAAGGGAGATGGGGTCCGTGTGGGAGGAGAAGAGAACAGCATCATCCACACATAAGAGGACTTTCTGAGAACAGGCCTTCAGCAAAGTATTGAGGAATAGACTAAACAGAATAGGCCCCAGGATGGAACCCTGGGGTACACCAGAGAGGACCAGAGGCAGTTGGAGAGAGTGCCATTTATTTTGACCCACTGGAAGCGAGTAGATAGGTAGACTGCAAACCAGGTCGTGACCTCCTGGGAGAGGCCTAAGTGGGAGAGGACAGGTAGGAGGAGGGTATGATTAATGGTGTCAAAGGCTTTTGACAGGTCTAGGAAGACTGAGATGACCGGGCACCCATTGTCAAGGGCGGAGTGGATAAAACTGGAAAATTCAAGGAAGGCGGTGGTGGCGCTGTGGCCTTGCTGGAATCCATGTTGCTCCCTACAGAGAAGGTCATATTTGATGAGGTAGTCTATAAGCAGGGCTCCATGTTTTCTGTGATTCTGTGATTGCAGCAGTGACCGCAGAAATCAGGGCTGACCGCAGAAATCGGTGCTTGCCACAGAAATCAGGAAAACTAACCACACAGCCGCAGAAATGCTAGCTTTGCTATGTGATCACACAAGGAAAGGGCATAGCTATTGATATGTTAAGTATGCCATGGCATACATGCTCATTAAAAGGGGCAGCAAACTGATGCCGTCCACTACAAAGCTAAAAAGCTAGTGGCTGCATGGCATCTTGACTCGTGCTGGCTCTTGTTACTTAACTCCTTCCAGCCAGTATTGTGGGGGGTAGGGGGACTCACACAGGAGTAGCAGAGCTTGATTAGGTCCACAGCAATTATGATTTGCTGCTGTGTAGGTGTGGGTAGCTCAACCACGTTAATTTTTCATTGTGAGGCTACTCATGGTCCATGCTGAAACCTTGGAAGATGAATTTGGAAGGAAGAACTGGAAGGTGAGCTCTAGTCAAGAAGTGAGAAGATTAAGTGGTGCCCGTGGAGGTGGACTCAATCTCAGTGTGGTGACAGGTATCAGAGGAGGAGGAGCTGATTGCAGAAACATAGGGCTAGCAGCAGACTGCGTAGAGGACTTGGTACCCACTGGTGGAAATCTATCACAGTTTTGATTTGTGGGCCACAGTTCTGTACCTGCAAGTGTGAGAGTAATTTCTTGGCAGATTTGAACCTGCAACCTAAGTGGTGGCATCAAGCTCAATTCTTAAGGAGGGTTAAGTTGCCCAGCTGCAGCAGAGGTGGGGACCAGGGTATACTAGAACTGGACTCCTCAACGAACACCGCGCTGCAAAGCTTAGGTGGGGTGCAGGTGAGGGCTGCATGCCCTAAAACATTACAACAAAATAAAAAATCACCTGCACTCCAGAGCCAGGAGGTCACTCAAACCTCCAGTGAAGGTACAAGAAATCATACCATAGTCCCATTTTGCTAATGCAAAAATTGCAGGTTTATTCCAATTAATTAATTTTTGCAGGTGATTTTTTTTTTCCTAATTATACTAGAACTGGAGCAAGCAGGTATGGAAAAAATCATAATGGAGAGTTTGATTGCTGCTATACACAAATAAAATGAGGGTCACTGCCTGAAGACCACCACAACCCCCTGAGTTGCGAGGAGAAGAGGACATGCTAACCAAGGTTCCTTCAGCTTAATAAGAATTATGTGCTTGCATTTTTTAGTGTGTCCCCCAAAAGAAAAATCAAGAGTCAACAAATCCTATAGACACTGCAAGTTACACCCTCCTTCATGGTTATAGGAAGACAATTCCCACCCCACCCCCAACACGCAGATTTGCACACTTCACTCAACATGTTTGTTGGAACACAGGGTATTCCTAGTTTAAAAAAATAATAATCTAAAAGAACATTGATAAAAATCAGAAAAAAATGACTTTCAAGTTGGAGTCTCTCTTTGTATTTGCTAACTGTAAATATAAAGCAGAAGAAATCCAAGCATATTTTGCCTTCTGTGTAGTTTTAGCTAAGTGTATATGTCCTCCTCTGATTATAACCTAGGAGAAGAGCTAAGGCCACCAATTTCCAGAAAAAGGACAGATAAGCCTTCAGATTCGGGGTGGGAGAGAAAATTAATTAAAAGAGAACACTGATGCCCATGGCTGTGCCAGGTTTGGGTTTTACTGTTTAATATTTGTGATAAGAAGACAACATACTGTTAAATGACCTGCTGTTCCACTTTCAGTGTAGCAGAGTGGCTGCACGAAGGCAGTCAAAGGGTTAATTAAGACTTAATCCCTTAGAAGACATGCTGTTTTGGCACAATTTATCTGCCTCAGAATGGCCGCAGAATCAACAGTTGTTCTGCTGCAGAAGGTATGAGGTCCTGCAGCAGAATGTAGGTCCACTTTGCCGCAGTAAACACAGGGCCCTGTCCATAAGCTGATATGAAATGATTCTTTCAAGGGATTTTGGGGGGGGAGATATAGAGCAATAGTTTTCAGGGAGAAAACGGTCACCGCTGTTGTGAATGGGGTGATGACAGCTGTTTTCCAGACAGAAGGGAACTTACCAATGCATAGGGAGCAGTTGAGAAAGCAAGTTGGGGGGAGAGGGCCACATCCAGTACCAAGCGAAGGAGTCTGAGGTCCAAGATGTCATTACTGTGGCAAGAGTCACTTAGGGCTTTAAGGAGGTAAGGCTTAGCATTCTGTGCAGTAATAGTTCTGAAATGGAAGGGTGGGTGAGGGTGAGAAGGAGGCTGGGGGTGGTAACGGGGTAAAAGAAGTCGGGAGGAAGTAGAGAACTGAGATCCGAGAAGGAGGAGTTAAGAGTGTCAACAATAAGTTGCAGGTCGGTGGAGATGGTACCATTGATGTTAAGTTGGGTGGGGGAGGTTACGGATTTACCATTGATTTCCTTCATGGTGTCCCAAAATTTGTGGCCATAGCCCCAGGTGGAGGTAAGGAAACCTCTGTAGTATTCCATTTTGGCTTTGCGTGTGGCCCAGGTGCATCTGTTTCATGCAGCCCAGTAGTTTTGTCTGTCTGAAGGCTTTCCAGAGTCTAGGCCTTTTTTCCAGAGGTTGCCTCTGTGGCGCATCTGATTAATTAGTGCCTGTGAGATCAAGGGGGTGTCAGGACCTTTAGTAATACACTTGGTGAGGGGAGCAAAAAATCGCAGTCTGAGTTGAAACAGTGGATGAAGTAATTAAGGGCAGTGTCAATGTCATGGGAAAGGTTTATTGGGGACCAGTCCCAGTGGGCAAGGTGGTCTTTTAGTAGCCCCAGCTTGCCAGGTGTGAACTGCCGCTGGAGGATGATTTTAGGTGTTGTTTTTTTTATGTTGCATGACCAGCTGCAGAGTACTGGCAAGTGGTCACTTAGGGCATTAGGGAGCATGGTGGTGTTAGTGATTTTGTGTGGAAAGTTGGATAGAACAAGGTCCAGTAGGGTGGAGGTACCATTAGTCAGATTAACACGGGTGGGGAGGGTAACAAGTTAGGTGAGGTCAAGAGCAGCAATAGCATCCTTGTAAAGGGAGGCAGAGTAAGAGAGCCAATTTATGTTGAAGTCCCTGAGAGTTAATTGTTCTGACTTGGGGGAAGGTGAGGGAGGTTGTCCAGTACCGATTGGAAAGAGAGTTTGGTTCTGGGGGGATGTAGATGGAGGTGATGATCAGTGGGGCCCTGGAAGTGCCTGGAGGGATTTTTAGAGAGAGAGCTTGGGCACCAGCCTCCAGCTGGGGGGGAAGGCATGCCCCTGAAGAGCCTCACAGGGGTAGATCACACACCCACCCCCACATTTCCCGACTCTGTCCTCCTGGGAACAGGATGTATCCAGGGATAGAGATAGAGGAGTTGGGGGTGGTCTTTGAGAGCCAAGTTTCAACAATAGATAGGATGTCAGGCCAGTGTTGGGTCATCCATACTTGGAGGCCATCACACTTTTTCAGAAGGCTACAGATGTTTATGTAAGTGTGTGGGTTCAATAACAGACACCAGTCCTCAAATAAAGTGCATAAAAAACGCTGGTTTAGCGTTTATCATTTTATTTTCCAAAAATGATAATAACAAAATTAATTAACTGTTCAAAATATTTACAGAAAAGAAATGGGTGTTTAAACTTTGACACCAAAATAAAAGCAAAACAAAAACTCAGGCAAGTCTTTCTTCAGGCTTCCTGCTCTTCTCTGTATATCAAATATTTCTGTGCAATACTGTGTGAAAACACTCACACCTCCTATCCCTTCACTTGGCCAGAAAGTACTGACCAACCTCTCTCTAATGGTCCCTTAGTGGGCAGGTTTTATACTACAGCATTATGACCTCATGATAAAGTGAGTCTGTCAATTAATTACCAAACCTTTCTTTCTTCATACTGGTGAAGTGCATATAAATAAAAAACACTCTTTTAACAATAACAATAGGATCCTTTCAGTTTCGGGGATACCTCTACATATAGAAAAGTCTTCTTATGCCTAAAAGAACCTTAATTAATTACTTAGGCACCATCAGGGTTTTTTAGCTCCTCCCCTTCAGTGACATCACCCAAAATCCTGCTGTATAAACAGTCATTTTCTGGGCTGCCAGCCCTGTAGAAGACATCTCTTGCTGCCTGCACCACATTCAGGTAAAGAAACCAAGAAAATCATTTTATAACTTATTTATAGAGGACTCTAACTTTCCCAGATAAAAACAGAGTAGGGGCACGCTCCCTCTCTATTTATTCTGTGAAGCCAGAGTGATTCTAACACTATTCAGCTTTATTTATTTATCCCTTGAATTTGTTTTCTTGGCTTAGTTCTTCCATTTATACCTTTAATTCATTTTAACACATTTTCAGCCTCTATATAATCTTTCAGCATTATTCTACTGAGCTGCACGTTTTTATTTTGCTTTATTTCATATTTTACAGCCCCCTGATGGCTTTATCATTTCAGCCGTTGGCAAACATTTCAGGATTTTACTCCCCATACCGTACTTTCACTTCCTGGATTCTTTATACAGCATAACAATGAGTCAGACACTTAGACTCATACATTTTTAATATCACTGAAGCCTGCACACTCTCTACAGCACTTATTTAACATTTTATTTTGCCTTTCTCTCTAATTTCAGTCAGCAGAGCGAGCGTTGCTACGAGCAGCTGTAGGGTCTGATTACAGTCTCCCTGACAACAGCCACAATGCTCGCTGTCCGTTTTCAGCGACTCGCTTTTTTCACTTAAGCTCTTTTGGGAGTTCTATGGCTTGATTTCTGGACATTACTACACGAAGATGTGCACACTGCCCTCACAATCATGCGCACACTCCTGTGCGACACTGCGATGGTGCGGGAGTGCGATCATGCACACAGTCGCTATTAATTACTAAAAGGGTACAGCTTGGCAATTCTTCTAAAGATTTACACCACATTTTCTATGTGGAACCAACATGATTCATACAGCATAAGGCTGTGAGGATATGGGAACTAGGTTTTAACTTCATGTGGCATTTTTGCACATTTAAAAGATGCTAACTAAAGGATAGAGCAGACAAGAGAAAGAACTGCCAGGTTGGCTACCCTGACAGGAAATATAGGAAAGTAAAGAAGCAAATAAAAGATAGAATAGAGTGAACAGATGTATTATTTATTTATGTTGACATTCTCATCCTGGCACATTCCTCCCCATTCAAGAAGGCAACATTAGAATGATACATAGTCCTATAATCCTAGGAAGGGTTGGAACTTCTGCCCACCCACTCCTGAAGTTTCCCTCAGGGACCATTAACAAATGGAACAATTACCAAGAGGTAATTTAGTTCAAAATATAACAAAACAATATTGTGCCAATTAACTACAATTCCCTGAGTGTGTAAAAATACAAACTGAGGCATACATATTATAGTTTGTAACAATTACAAAAACATTGTATACAGAACATCAACCATTTCCTGAAACAGTGTTGTCCGCACCAAACCTAGACAACAAATCCTCATTTTTATGCTGGGACCCTGCCCTATGTGTTACCATGAATTTGTAGGGCTGCAGAGACAGATACCACCTTATGATTCTCATGCTTTTATCTTTCATGAGGTTCAGCCAACACAGTGGATTGTGGTCTGTCACTACTGTGAACTCATTCCCCCAAAGATAGTATTTTAAAGCCTCGATGGCCCATTTCATGGCCAGGTACTCTTTTTCTATTGTCCAGTACTTCCTTTCCCTTTCATGGAGCTTCCTACTTAGAAAAATGATGGGATATTCTCCATGTTTGTCATGCTGTGTAAGAACTGTTCCAATGCCTGTGTCAGAGGCATCTGTTTGAACCTCAAAAGGACTGGAGAAATCTGGACTATGATGAACTGGGGCAGAGCATAGAATAGCTTTGATGGTCCTAAAAGCAATGTCACAATCAGATGTCCATGTAACCTTAGTGGGAAAACAATTCTTAGGTTTGTGAGAGGTGTGGCAATGGTAGAAAAAAACGGAATAAACTAGCGGTAGTAAATGGCTAGGCCTAAGAATGAACGTACATGATTTTTGTACTGGGCACTGGACTGCTTGCCACAGCTTCCACCTTGCTGACTTCAGGTTTTATGGCTCCATTCCCAATAATGAAACCAAGATAACAGGTTTTGGTTTTTGCAATGGAACACTTGGCTGGGTTAATAGTCAAACCAGCATCTTTAAGGCTTTGGATGACCGCACTCAAGTGTACCAAATGGGTGTCCCAATCTGGACTATATATCACCACATTGTCCAGATATGCTGCACTATAAGGTTTATGGGGCCTCAAGACATGATCCATGTACCTTTGAAAGGTAGCAGGAGCCCCATGCAATCCAAATGGCATTGTTATAAAATGATATAAACCAAGTGGTGTGCAGAAAGCTGTTATTTCCTGGGCCTGTGGTGCCAAAGGGATCTGCCAGTACCCTTTCGTTAAATCAAGTGTACTGATGTACTGAGCAGATCCTATTTGGGCCAACAAATCATCAGTCTGGGGCATGGGGTACCCATCAAATTCAGAAACAACATTTATGCATTTAAAATCCAGGCATATCCGGACTCCACCTTCTTTCTAACTAACTACTACCGGGGTGAAGACTATGGGCTGCGTGATGGTTCAATAACTTTGGCCTGCTCCATTCTTTTTACTTCCTCCACCACCTCCTGCCTAACTTTTTCAGGAAGCCTATATGGTTTTTGGTGTGTGGGCCTGTTCTGGGAAAGTTTGATTTCGTGGATCACCCCTTTAGCTCTTCACATGGCTTTTATAAAAGTACTTTTGTAGTATGTCAAGAGACTATCACTCTCCTGGTGCTGTGCTGGTGTTAAGTCTGGGTTAATGTGAATGGGTGTATCATTATGCAGTGGCTCCAGGCAGTCATATGCTATATTTAGCTCGGTTTTCTCCTGCTCTGGTTGTATATAGCATATTACATCAGGCTTAGGTTTTTCTTCCCATTTCCTTAACAAATTTGCATGATAAATGTGTTTTACAGGTCTATAATCTGGCATCTCGATCTCATAATTAACCATGCCCGTTTGTTGGACAATAACATAGGGCCCATGCCACTGCATCAATAACTTATTTTCGGTGGTGGGCAACAATAACAGTACTTTTTTCCCAGGTACAAACTGCTTATTTTTGAGCCCCACGTCATACCTGACCTTTTGGGTCTGCTATTTCTGGTCCACATTCTCGTGGGCCAGAGTTACATATTTTACCAACATTTTTCTGAGTGACAACATGTAATCAATAACATTGGTATACCCAACAGTTTTCCCAACTTCCCAGTGTTCCTTGGCAACATCTAATGGTCCTCTTGGATTAAGCCCATATAACAAGGAGAATGGTGAAAATCCCATGGTGGCTTGGGGTACCTCCCTATATGTAAACAAAAGGTAGGGGAGAAATTTGTCCCAGTCTCTACCCTCCTCTTGTACATACTTCTGGAGCATTGTCTTCAGAGTTTTATTAAAGCGCTCCACTGATCCATCCATTTGTGGATGGTAAGGTGAGGTCCTGAGTGCTGTCACCCCCAACAATCTGTACAGTTCTGTTAACATGACCGAGGTAAAATTACTGCCACGATCTATCAATATCTCCCTGGGAATCCCCATCCTACTAAATACCATGGCCAGTTCTTCGGCCACTCAAGGAGCTGTTACTGCCCTCATAGGGATAGTCTCAAGAAGTGGGTAGCATAATCACAGATTACCAGGATATACTGATTGCCCTTTGAACTTTTAAGCAAAGGCTCTACCACATCCATCGCTACTAGATTGAAAGGTGTTGTGACATATGGAATGGGCTGCAAGGGTACCAGGTCTTTCTTCCCCCCTTGTGCTACCAGCTGACATTGTGCACAAGTTCTACAGTAAGCAGCTACATCTTGGTGGATACCTGGCCAACAAAACCTGGACAAGATTCTTTGAACAGTCTTATCCCTCCCCTCATGACCAGCCATGGTAATGTCATGAGCTAAGAACATCACCTGCTCTCTGTACTTTTGGGGCACCATCAATGGTTCAGTTTCAGAACCATTTTGTACATCTACAGCAACTCTATACAACATTTTATTTTTCTGCATAAAATATGATTGTCCTAATTGTTTTTCTGTAGACACCTATAAAAATAAAGGTTGCAATGACTGGTCTGCTATTTGCTCATCATAGAAGCTTTTACTAGACAGTCCTGGTATCCTGTTTAATATTCCATCAGCATGCTGTTCTCCCCACTCCTTTTTCTCCCTTCTTCTTTCCTTTTGAGACTTTTTACCTTTGCCCACAGTCTCGAAATAGTAATCTTCAAAAGGAAACACAGAGTCTAGTTGGGCATTTGCTTGAGCTCTTATAAGTACATTGACTGGCTCTACAAATGTCTGATGGTTACTCATCAAGGTAGCAAAGGTGGAAAAATCTTGCCCAATGATGACAGGGACTGGTAATCTAGGTACCAGACCAACAAGCACTTTACAACAAGCATTGTTCACTTTTAAGTCAATATGGGCAGTGTGATACTGGTGGATATCACCATGGACACATCGAACAGTGGTGTCCTGCTGGGTTACTCTACAATCAGGGGCTAGGTAAGCTCTTACTAGGGTTTGTCTGCTCCCAGAGTTTAGTAATCCCAAGGTCTGTTGATCACCTATACCCACTGTCTCCACTTAGCCAATATTTGCTAGAACCAGATGTGTCAGCTCCTGTCTTTTGCTGAGGCAGTTTCTCACAATATGACCTTTCCAAAGGCAGCCATGGCAAATCAGTTCTGAATACAGGTTCTACCCCCTCTATCCCTTCTTGTACCTTCTTGTATATTGTGCTTGTCTCTGATTCTAGCTCTGCATATTTTGAGAATAAAAAGGTATTACTGGGGTTGCAGAGGTTCCTTGGTTACCTGGCTGTCCTCTGGATCAGGAAGTTCTGGCTGCTAGATAATCCTCAGCAAGTTTTATGGTCTCATCTGCTGTATTGGGCTTGTGCTCTTTCACCCAGACTTGAACATCAAAAGCCAGAACCTGTATAAACTGTTCAATGGTGATGAGTTCCATGATCTGATCAACAGTTTTGGTTGTTGGTTGCAGCCATTTAGCACAATAATCCTTTAATCTTGCATAAGTTTCACTGGGAGTGTCATAATTGAACATCTTATGCGAATGGAACCACTGATGATAGGTTTCTGTGCTGATGTTATATCTCCGTAATATTTCTTCTTTCACTTTGGCATAGGTGGCAGCATCCATTACATTCAATTGGCTGTATACCAACTGTGCCCTCCCAGACAAGTAGGATACCAATCTTATTACCCACTGGTCATGGGGCCAGCTGCAAGTCTGAGCCACCCTCTCAAAGGTAGTGAGACACGCTTCAATGCCATCAATTTCCATTAGTTTGGCAAATTAATATCTCTAGGCATGGTTCATTCTGCCTGTCCTTGTGACATTTCTTGGATGGCCTTCAAGGTGTCATTCCATTTCTGGTCCTGCCTTCTCCTCTCCTCCACCTCGAGTCTTCGGTCCTCGTCCCTCTGTCTTCGGTCTTCCTCCTTCTGGTTCTCCATAACAATTTGGCACATACATAGCCACTTTAACAGCTCATTAGGGTCATCAGGTGCTGGAGGTATTAGTCTTACTTGTGACTTTGGTGCTGCAGCCAGTACCTCTTCTTCTTCATCCTCTGTCTTCTTCATTTTGGGTCTTGTCACAGGGTTCAATCCTGGTAACGAGGGCTCTCCAGTCTTTCCTCTTACTGACCTCGTGAGATGCAGTGAACTTTGATCTGACTGTTCACACTCTTGCATCTACTAGGGTGTTTATGCTGCATCACCCCATAGTACGCCTCCCAGGCAGCCTTGAAGCACCAGGTTGAATCCCACTTCTGACACCAATGTAAATGTGTAGGTTCAATAACAGACACCAGCCCTCAAATAAAGTGCATAAAAAACACTGGTGTAACGTTTATCATTTTATTTCCCAAAAATGATAATAACAAAATGAATTAACTGTTCAAAATATTTACAGAAAAGAAATGGGTGTAAACTTTGACACCAAAATAAAAGCAAAACAAAAACTCAGGAAAGTCTTTCTTCAGGCTTCCTGCTCTTCTGTGTATATCAAATATTTCTGTGCAATACTGTGTGGAAACACTCACACCTCCTATCCCTTCACTTGGCCAGAAGGTACTGACCAGCCTCTCTCTAATGGTCCCTTAGTGGGCACGTTTTATACTACAGCATTATGACCTCATGATAATGTGATTCTGTCAATTAATTACAAAACCTTTCTTTCTTCATACTGGTGAAGTGCATATAAATAAAAAACACTCTTTTAACAATAACAATAGGATCCTTTCAGTTTCAGGGATACCTCTACATATAGAAAAGTCTTCTTGTGCCTAAAGGAACCTTAATTAATTACTTAGGCATCATCAGGATTTTTTAGCTCCTCCCCCTTCAGTGACATCACCCAAAACTCTGCTATATAAACAGTCATTTTCTGGGCTGTCAGCCCTATAGAAGACATCTCTTGCTTCCTGCACCACATTCAGGTAAAGAAACCAAGAAAATCATTTTATAACTTATTTATAGAGGACTCTAACTTTCCCAGATAAAAACAGAGTAGGGGCTCACTTCTTCTCTATTTATTCTGTGAAACCACAGTGACTCTATCACTACTCAGACTTATTTATTTATCCCTTGAATTTGTTTTCTTGGCTTAGTTCTTCCATTTATACCTTTAATTCATTTTAACACATTTTCAGCCTCTGTATAATCTTTCAGCATTATTCTACTGAGCTGCACATTTTTATTTTGCTTTATTTCATATTTTACAGCCCCCTGATGGCTTTATCATTTCAGCCATCGGCAAACATTTCAGGATTTTACTCCCCATACTGTACTTTCACTTCCTGGATTTTTTGTACAGCATAACAATAAGTCAGACACTTAGACTCATACATTTTTAACATTACTGAAGCCTGCACACTCTCTACAGCACTTATTCAACATTTTATTTTGCCTTTCTCTATAATTTCAGTCAGCAGAGTGAGCGTCGCAACGAGCGGCTGTAGGGTCTGATTACAGTCTCCCTGGCAATAGCCACAATGCTTGCTCTCCATTTTCAGTGACTCGCTTGCTTCACTTAAGCTCTTGAGAGCAAGCAGTCTCTTTTGGTAGTTCTATGGCTTGATTTCTGGACATTACTACACGAAGATGTGCACACTGCCCTCGCGATCATGCGCACACTCCTGTGCGACACTGCGATGGTGCGGGAGTGCGATCATGCACACAGTCGCTATTAATTACTAAAAGGGTACAGCTTGGCAATTCTTCTAAAGATTTACACCACATTTTCTATGTGGAACCAACATGATTCATACAGCACAAGGCTGTGAGGATATGGGGACTAGGTTTTAACTTCATGTGGCATTTTTGCACATTTAAAAGACGCTAACTAAAGGATAGAGCAGACAGGAGAAAGAACTGCCAGGTTGGCCACCCTGTCAGGAAATAAAGGAAAGTAAGGAAGCAAATAGAAGATAGAATAGAGTGAACAGATATATTATTTATTTATGTTGACATTCTCATCCTGCCACAGTTTATGGAAGCAATGCAAAGACCAGGGGAAGAGAAGCAGTGCTGGGAGGGGGCTGGGGGTACCGGGGTTAGGGTGAATATTCCCAGACATCTGGAGGAGGAGGAGGGAAAGTGTTCTGAAGAGTACTTGGCACAGTTGCCTACTATGGCTGGGAGTAGCAAAATGTAGGTGGGTGGGCGGGGGGAGACAGGTCAGGATGGGTAGGGCTCGAAGGTGGGGGATAGACAGGAAAAGAGTGGCCAAGGTGAGTCAGGGTGGGAGGCAGCAGGGGTGGGGTGTGTGCAGGGGGTGGGTGGGTGGGAGAAGGAAGGCCATGGTAGTGGTAGAGTGAAGATACTGTGGAGTGAGCAAGAGAGACATCTGGAGGGGGGCTAGAGTGGTGGCAGTGGGGGGAGTAGGGTAAGAAGGAGAAAAGCAAGGGGATGAAAAGGGTAAATGGAGCAGTGGAGTGGGGGAAGGACATGACAAGCAGACTAACAGAGAACCAGGGCAAAATGGAGCTGTAAGGGGTACCTATGGGCATCTAATGGTGAGGCAGCCCAGACAGCATAGTAGTAGTGCAATGGATGATGATACAGAAGGCACCGGGTTTGAGCCTGGGGAGGGTGGCTAGAAAGTGCAGGCCAAGGAGGGGGGAATGATGAGAGAGAGAGAGAGACTTAGGAGAGGGGTGGCGGGTAGGAGTATGGTGACTGAGAGAAAGGAGAAATCAGGATGGAAGGGGTGATAACACTGCCTTCTAGTGGTCAGAGAAAAGAAAAAGAAACCAGTGAGTGGAGCAAAGGATGAGGAAGAGTGAAGCAGAGGTTGAGAAGATTGAAGAGAATGGGAGGCGAGGAGACACACTACTACCATCTGGTAGTAGAGAGGGATAACCTGCTAAGGGAAGTTCAGACACTTAGAAAAGTGATCACATGACAGGAAGATGTCAATAAGTTAATGGATGCTCCTGAGTGGGAGGGCGGCTGGGCAGGCAGTTGACATGCAATGTCAATGGGATAACACTAGACTGGCTTTTCGGGGGAGGCTGTGCTGTTATCTTTAGAGCTCCATGGTCCACGCTGTCTCTGTTGTGTACTGTCTTCAGGTGTGTGTGTTGGGGATGGTGTCCCAGGGCCTATGTATGGAAGCAGAACAAAGGCAACATTAGTATGCAGTGGGAAAAGGAGCGCATGTGTGGGCTGGGAAGAGCAACAGGTTACCAGAGAGGGCTGTGTAGGAGACGGAGCCCAGGAGAATGCCAGAAGGATGCCACAACCATGCAGTGGGCCTCAGGCAAACCCACAGAGAAAAGAGGTAAAATAATTCAGCACAAAAACACAGAATGTACCTGAAAGCTATGCTAGCGGGCTGATGTAAGCACTCAACAACAGTCACTAGGCTGGTGGCTAAACGCTACATAAGTAAATCAAGCAGCAGGTAATTGTAGCAAAAGTGAGCTAAAACAATAGGGAGCAAGACAGAAAACTCAAACAGTTACTACAGTTGCTAGGAGGATTAAAACCAGAGTCCCAAATGTTGATTATAAACTGTTCATGTCAATCTGGGTGCAGAGACTAGATAGCATTCTGCCATCCCTCATTCACCCTGATCAATCAGTATCAACTGTGTGTGTGGGATACTTTATTTTTTTTTTACAAATAAAAAAAAGGGTTGTCTAGCTGCTAATTAATTTTTAAAACACACACACGCACACACATACACACAGATTAAAAGAGATTTTATAAAGATGAGTATATACATGACACAATAAATGCAGAGAAAATAAAACATATACATTAGTGCCTAAAGACTGAGGGATCTGATTTTGCATCAGGGCTGCCAAGCCTCAAGCTAACCTATACCAACAAAAAAATTTCTGCTACTCTCTTACAGGACAAATACTGACTACAGTAGAAAGTGAATTAGTCAATGACACATGGTCAAGTTCAGGAACCATGCAAGGGCTGTATGCTTTGTAAAGGAGCCACCTCTGCATATTTTCCACTAAACAAGAAGGAGGGCTCACAAAACAAGATATGGGACTTATTTGTTTTTGCCTCCCAAGCAGAAAAACTCAAGACCATGCAAGCAACCACAGACAGCCATCATTAGGTAACACAAACAACATACAACTGTTTCCAGATTATAGAAAGGCACTAGTACTGATGTGCTACTACCTGTGAGGATTTGTATCAGAGGCTGCAGGGGCTTGGGCTTCTATGGCCACAGCTGTGTGTATGTTGTACAGCATCTATGAGTACTTCTGGCTGCAGAGGCACAGGCCCCATGGGAAGAAGTACTATTGCAATGTGGGTATCATTGTTTCATTAGTGTATCTAGAAATTTTTCAAGGGGATAGCAGTTTTGCCTAAGAGTGGCACTTCCCCCCAAAAGAAAAATGTTACCTTCTAAAGCTCAGATTAGGGTAAAACAACTACTTTTTGCTGTCCTGAGGGGGTAGCGGGTGGTACCTCCCTACATAGCCTGGTCCACTACTGCATGGTTTTCTATATGCAGCTGCATAAGTGCAGGAGCCACAGGGGCCTGTGTTTCTGTAGCCAGAAGTCAGTGTGTATGTTGTACACCTGTGGCTGAAGAGATGCAGGTCCCTCAGGGGCTTACACTTCTGCAGACAGAAGTACTGTTGCAATTGTGGTGTCACAGAGTTTGTGGTGCCTATGCTCAAATAGCCAGAGGTCGGTGTGTATGTTTCACACCTCTAACTCAGGGACCTGCACTTCTGCAAACAGAATTGTGTGTTTATGTCTTACTGTGTGAATAAGTACCTGTGGCTACAGAAGCCCTGTCCTCATATTGGCCTGCATTTCTGCATACAAAAGAACTTTTGCAATTTGGGTATCATGTTTTTTATCAGTACCTTCGGGGTCGGTACTTCTGAACACAGGAATAGTGTTGTAATTTGAGTATCATTGATTTCTCTCTGCAGCCACAAGTGAGTAGTTATGTGTTGCAGTGTGCGTACCACAGACACAAGTCCACAAAGGTAGCACATCAGTACTACTGCATTTGTGTCATCTGGAAACAGTTGTACAGTATGTTGTTTTTCTTACCTGATGATGGCTGTCTAGTCGCTTGTGTGGTCTTGTTCTTTTGATGCTTTGGGGGTTGGGGGTTAGGGTTGAAAACAGTAATGCCACATTTCCCTACTTTTGTGGCATTAATTTGAACCCAAACTGGTGCATTAACACAGTTTTTTGCAATGAATATAAAATATATTTCACAATGACCATGTTACAGATTTTATATAGGATAATAACATGAGCATTTCTGAGAAAATTAAGTCTTCCTGAGTTCTTATTAAATGGCCAGTATAAACCTCAAAAAAATGGCCTTGGGACCTTACCATATTGACTAAGTATTATTTTTTCTCTTTTAGCTCTGCTCCAGTGTTACATCCACTATGACTTACTGTACCTATGCTGACTAGAATGCTGCAGCACTGCTTTGACCTGGACATTTAATGGACTATGTGGAAACTAATGTCCATCAACTGAAAATACAGATGGACAGAGAAAGGCTTACTAGGCAAGAAGCAACCATAATATTTCATGAAACATAAAATGTAATTCACAACATTAAAGAAATGCTTAAATAACTGTTTGATTAAAGGAGCATATAAGTATTGTATAAGGCACTGGAATATGTGTGCAATTTTTGACAACACTAATTTGCCCTGCTGCTTTAAATCATGTTTGATAATGAATTCCATTACTTATCAAAGTCATATTGTGCTACTTCTATTACACCTAGCAGTACTGTTTTTAAATGCTTACTTTATAGTTGTCCTGAAGTTTATTATTTGTTTATTGAGAAATCAACCAGCGACTTAACATTTGTAGTAACACTTTGCACTCCCTTTAATATTCTGTTTAGCAGCTTGGCATATAAAGAGTGTCAATGGTATTACTAGGTATACCAGCATATATTATTGTATATCATGCTAGCTCAATTCATTATTTTACCACCAAAAGCTTAACCTGATTCTGTAGAAGTCAGTTTGCATCTGAATTCCCTGGCCCCCTGGACAAGGTTGAAAACTACAAGTATTCCGTAGTCCTTCTCCCTGGTCAACAAATAAATAAATACACAAATAAAAAGGTATCCTGTTGTTGTCAACATCAGTTTGAATTCAGGCATGTTTATGACCTCACACATAACATCCTGACAATAAATCATTTAACTTTATCTGCATTTTAAAGCTTCTCATCAGGAGGAAACAATCTGTTCCAGTCTGGTGCACCAACTCTGAAAATGCATAGCAAGGTAATTGAAGCTTGTCCCAGACAGCCTCTGGAAAAATCATCAATTTATCAAGGTCATATATTTTATGTACATGTCCTTTCCCCATACACAATTGGCTCTGTTTTTGTTTGCTAATGCCTTCTCCAGTGCATTCTTTGCAAAATGTATTTAATAACTGTATTTTATTTTTTATTTATTTATTGAATTGTTTCACCAGGAAAGATACACTGAGCAACTTAATGCTAATCTCACGGTATGTCCTGGGGAAGGGGAGAGGGATATACAGAGTACATAAATACAGATATACAGAGTGCAAGTTCAGGTAAATACATACAGATGGTGTAATTATACAAACAGTTACAAAACAGGAACATGGCACATGAGACAATATAGGCTGTTCTAGAGATTCAGTGCAAGCAAATATATAATTTGAAGAATCTCTCTATAAATATTTTCTTTGGGAGTAAACTTTTAAAAAGACCCCCTCTCCCTGTTCAGGAGCCACAGTAACATAGAAACATAGAATTTAATGGCAGATAAGGATCACTTGGTCAAACTAGTCTGCCATTTTTCCTCTACCTACAGTATTACCACAGCGTATCCCGTCAGGATGATGTTGCTGACTGAATGTTGTCAGAGCTTCTTTTGTGACTTTGATTTCTTAGCAATCTCCCTTTTCAGCATTGCTGCTGTTTTACAGAGGTGTGTGAGCTGGAGTTGGCTATATTATTAGCTGGTGGGTATGGGGGACATAGCCCCCTGCAATGGAGATCATTTCTACTGTTGGATGGTGAATTGTCGGAGTACAGTGGCTGGTGTCTGCCGATTGATTGCACTATCATTTACACCACCACCTTGACTATCACTGCAGTATGGGTGAACCTCACTTCACCTACTGGCTCATAATGTCGCACACTTAATAGTCAATCAATCAATCAATCAATCAAAATCTTTATTTATTCAGGCGAACATCATTGAGCATAGCTCATTTACAAGATGGACCTGAGTGGTCATAACAAAAAAGGTTACAGAGTGTATACAAAAACATGATATTGAAATAGCACAAATACAAACATTTATGAGTGAGATAGATGTACAAATTATTTACATATATACAAGGCAAAGGACAGTAAACCAAAAACCTATTAAAGGTGAGAAACAAACAGTCTGGTAGGGATAAGCGTGGATAATGGTACATGGTGGGCATATATGTTTGAGGTTAGATGTGGAAGGACCAAAGAATGATAGAAGAATAGGGAGGAGCTTTAGAAGGGGGTGGGGGAGAGAGGGTGTGGGGGTGGGGGGTGGGAGGACTAGGCCTTGTGGGAAGCAATTGCATGAATCTGGGATTAGGCTGGTGTACAGCTTTTGAAGGATGTAAGGGGGATCAGTGTTTCCATTTTCAAGTCTTTGGATAGAATTCCAGATAAGTGCCAGGGAATAACTGATTGCAGCTCTTCCATACCGGGTGCAGGTGATAGGAATCTTCAGCAGGATCAGTTTGTTGATCCTCAAGGTGTAGGGCCTGGATGTGATCTGGTTGAAGCAGTCTGAGATGTAGGAAGGGGTTTGTTTGTCAGAGCTTTGTAGATCCAGGTAGCAGCATTTTTCTTCTTCTATGTTGCAGGATGTCCAGCTGACTGCATTGTAGAGAGAGCAATGATGGGTGCTAGAGGGAAGGTCAGTAATGAATCTAATAGCTCTATGATACAGGATGTCTAGTTTGTTTAGATCGGAGAGGGAGCAATGACCATAGAGGAAGTCAGCATAATCAATGAGGGACATGAATGATGCAAGGATTAATCTTTGTTTGGAATCTTTGGTCAGGTAGTGTTTGATTCTATAGAATAGACCAAGTCTTTGTCTTAGCTTTTTCAGGAGCTCTTCAACGTGGGTAGTATAGTCTAGTTTATTGTCTATCCATACTCCTAGGTATTTGAATTTGTCAACATATTCAGATTTTCACCAAGGATGGTAGAGAGTTGTGGGAGGGTGAATGATGGGATAGTGGAAGAACAGTTCTTGGGTCAAAAGAACATAGCATTGGTTTTCTTAGCATTTAGTAATAATTTCTTTTTAATAGGTTATGCTGGAGGAGGAGAATTGAGACTGTAGGAGCTCACAGGCTTTTGATGGTGAGGATCGCTCACATAAAGTACAGTGTCATCTGCAAAAAGGTGGATATTAGAAAGAGAGAGATTGGAGTCAATATTGTTGATGTAAATGGCAAAAGGATGGGACCCAGGATGGAGCCTTGTGGTACACCTCTTAGGAGTGGCTTAGGGAGATAGATCACCATCATTCTTTACCAGTTGTAGCCTTCCAGAGAGATAGCATCTGAACCATTTAATAGAGAGTGAGTCAAGGCCTCACGGAGTTTGTGAGGTGATTAGAAGATCATGATCCACAGTGTCAAAGGCTTTGCTTAGATCCAGAAACACAGCACAGGTATTATTCTTTTGTCTAGGGCAGTCTGCCAGTCATTTGTGACTTTGCTAGTGCAGAGATGGTGCTTATGCATAGATCTAAACCCAGATTGAGCTGGATTTAGGAGATTGTTGGTATCAAGGTAGGCAGTTAACTGAGAGTTTACCAGCTTCTCAAGCATCTTGGATAGTATTGGTAAGATGGAGATGGGCCTATAATTATTGAGGTCCATGGGATCACCTGCCTTAAGTAATGGAAACACTTGAGCTGTTTTCCATATTGAGGGGATAGTACCAGTGACAAGTGATAGATTGAAGAGGTGGGTGAGGGGGACGGTTAAGGCATACAGTGCTACTTTTAGAAAGTAGGGATCCAGGGAGTCTGCACCTGCACTTTTGGTGGTATCTAGTTGGAGTAGGAGGTCTTCTACTTCTTTGAACAATATTGGTTTGAATGAGAATGTGGAAGCAACCTTTTGACTCTCAGTAGATTGTAGGTTTAGAGATGATCTTAATAGGTTTGCAGGAGAGGAGTCGAAAGCCAGGCCAGCTGTAGTGAAATGGTCATTGAAGGCATTCAAGATATTTTGCTTGTCGGTGATTTCAATATTATTTAATTGAATTTTGGATGGTAAGACAGGGGTAGAGGTTTGACCTAGGATGCCCTTTATGGTACCCCAGAACCTGGAAGGGTTGTTATAGTGTATGACATTATGGCTAACCCGGTACAGCGCAGTATGCTACCGCTACTGGTGCAATACCGCGTATACTGCTGTATGTGGTATTGCACCAGTAGCACTTTCCCAGGCAGAGGATAAGACCTTTGCTGGGAGCAGGATCTAATGAACAGCTGCCATGGCTCACAGGACTCAGCCACAGTAGTAGGAACCCAGGCGTTGCATCTGGGACTGGGTTTGATTCCTGGTCCTAGAAACATTTTATTTTTTTTACGACTTGTGCGCTGCCCGAGTTGGACCCCCCCTAGAGTTGAGAATCTTTAGTTGGGGGGGTCTGTGGGGCACAGCCTGCTGTAACGGAAGGTGAGGAGGCAGAGCCCCCCACAGAATAAAGACTTATGCCTCATGGCAGAAATTGCACTGTATTGGTAGCGTGAATTTGCCATGCAGCATAATGTCATGCAACATTATGACCCCGTGCCTCACTGCAGACCCTACTTGCTGCACAGTGACACCATAGTTCTTATACAAAGAGTAGGGACGGTGAGTAGCTAACTCCACAATCAACCCCAGTGCTGCCACATAGTTGGCCAACAAAAGTTACAGCTTGTTTGAAATGAGTTATGCTTATCCCAAAGAGATAGAGGCCCTCCCTTTGTGATGTGTATTGGCCTAGTGCATGCAGTTTACCCAGGAAGAATGTACCAAGTTTAAGAAAGAGCAATTTCACACAAAAGACATTATACAACCATTTTACTGTTAACAAAACCAACTGGGAAAGAACAAATAACACAAACAAAACAACCAATTCTAACAGTTTTCCATTAATATTCTGGCATAAATTTAAATAACATTTACCTATTTAAAAAACATTCTTTTATTAGCCCAATTCAATTGTTGCCAATTTTGTATTCTCACTTTTATATAATTGTATTGTAAAGTATATCTTTTATAAAATAATTGACTTATTAGTACACTAATTAGATTCCTTCCTTGTAGTTGTACCCTCAGTATATTGTCTTACATTAAAGAGCTAGAGCACTAACTGGAATAGACAGACTGAAAAGGGAACCTTGCAGCAGGTGACCCTTTGTCTGCAGCCACATTCCCTGACCCCAGAATAGAACAGATAGATAAAGGAGGCTGGGGGAGGGAGAAGGGGGTAGGATTTAGGTAGGAGATAGGTCCATCCAGTGGTGAGAGGAATCTATGGCCATAGGGAAGGTGCTATGAGGGAAATATAGGGGTCAGCTTACTATAGCCCAACTCCTGTGGTTCTTGATCTCTGGACAAGATTCTTCCTCCAATCAACAACAGCAGATCAAGTGAAGAGCAGCAGTACAGAACAATCAGGTAAGCAGTCAGCGGTAGTAGAGACTGCTTATGCTATTGCAGGGAGCAACTTAATGCTGAGGCAGGATAGGGATAGCCCTTCACTTTTAGTAGATAAAGCAGGCAGTGTGGGAAAGTTGATAGCGGTCATTGGCACTTCAGTAGTCCCACCTCCCCAACAGGTAGGGAGTGTTGGGTGCTCAGGAAGAGGATGCACCAGGTTTCTGTTGGAATGCTATATGAACAGAGCAAGAAACATTTTCACTCATTCACACCCTCCTGCAATAGAACAAACAATTGGATTGGCCAAAAAAAAGGAGAGAACAGCCTACACTTAAGAGGAAGGGAGCAGGGATGTTCTTGTGCTGGCAAGAAGGCTGGCCACCTGTATTCCAGTAGGAAGGGAGCCAGGGAGGGGCTCTTTATGCTGGCAAGAAAACACTGTGACAGAAATGGGAAGGAAGGAAGGAAGGAAGGAAGGAGTTAATGGCTTGGATCCTTGGCTGGGATTTTTCTAGCGGCTTGAAAAAAAACACACTGGGATTCCACTGCCCAGCAGCAGCTATATAAGGTGATATCTAGGTTTTAAATCTTAGAGAGAATGACCAAGAGGGAGGAATGCACCTACATACACACTCACACAGAGTTTGAAAGGATTGGACAGCTCACATAGACACTGGATGTTAAATTGAGCTAACTGGATATCTATAGGACTGTTTAAACTGATTGGAACTATTTAAACAGTTACATGGTAAATTGTTGGTGCATTCATAGGGGGACAGGAATTACCTACTCTAGGGGAGAATAAGATGTTGAGAGACAGTTACATGGGGTGGGGAGTTCTAATGGATTTTTATCTGAGAGGTTTTAAGCTATGAGCCAACTCATCCTACTATATCAGTGGGAGCTGACAGATAACATAGGGATTCAATTCTCTCCAAGGGTAATACAGGGTAAGAAGGACAGCATATCTTAGTTAATAGCCTTTTTCTTTTTGTCATCTGTTATTTAAAAACATTTGTTTACTTTTCCTGCAACAGCGTTATTCTCTTGTGTTAGACATGTATATCCTGTAATGCAACTTTTGACCTGCTACTGAGTAAAAAAGCTATTTATTTACTCAACAGCCGTGGCTGTGATTTAAATTATTTCTAAGGTATTTTATGGCTCCCACTGGCTGAGTCAAAACTCTGTTTAGCATCTGCCACCCGAGACACACACCCAGGTTTTGATCTGTGCAATTGCATGCTTGACCTCCTAGTTCTGCGCAAGTGGAATGGTAGGTTGCTGGAGGACCCAGCTGTAGGCAGTGGATAGTCAAAGACAGATACCTTTCTGAAAGCTGTTTCAGCCCAAAGAGAGAAGTGGCTGTCACAAATTGGTGGAAGCAGTGGGACAACTGCAGACTTTTTAGCACACTGAACTACATAGTTGGCCAGTGGAA
Source organism: Neoceratodus forsteri (assembly GCA_016271365.2). Taxonomy (NCBI): domain Eukaryota; kingdom Metazoa; phylum Chordata; order Ceratodontiformes; family Ceratodontidae; genus Neoceratodus; species Neoceratodus forsteri. Next base: position 733,991,146 of record CM057453.1, read on the forward strand.
CCTTTACCTTAGCAGTTACAAAACAGGATATTTAAGACAGTTCACTTGTAAAACTTTTTTTGTGTGTGTTTCTAGTTAGCACAGTTTAGTGTTAGTTGAGTAAATGAGCTTCATGGAGTATGATTCACTTACTGTGCAACAGTTTTGTGACAAGTGCCATTAAAAAGGGATCCAGCTTGAGGGTCTAAAACAGAAGAAAAAGGTAGACATCATAGCCACCCTGGTGGCACATGATCAGAAGCAGAAGGTCCCTGGGGGTGAGTCAGGAGGTGGTACAGTGGACCCCGCAAATCAGATTGACATCCTCTTAATCTACACTAAACTGTGCTAACTCCTCCTTCTTAACTCCTTTCCAGTCCGGTTTTAGGCAAAACCACTCTACTGCCACCTCCCTACTGAGGCTCACTGACTTCATTACCTCTGGAATGGATAGTGACCAGGTCACATCTGCCATATTTCTCGACTTAGCAAAAGCTTTCGACACAGTCTCCCACACCATCCTACTGAGTAGTCTCTCCTCAGCTGGCCTCACTCCCGTTGCCATTAATTGGTTCAAGGCCTATCTGACTAGCAGGTCACAATCAGTTCACATAGCTGACTCCATCTCCGCTCATCTCCCCATCAGCACTGGAGTCCCACAGGGATCAGTGCTTGGCCCTCTCCTTTTCTCTATTTTTCTGAATGACCACCCAAAGGTTTGAATGCATACATATGTACTGTATGTGGATAATACTGTTATATACACATCTGACAAACCTATTAGTGATGTGACCATCAGACTCCAGCAAGACTCCAGTAAGATCCAGCTCTGGTTTAGATCACATCAGCTTTTTCTAAATGCAAAGAAGACTGTCTCCATGACCTATGGCACTAGGCAGAGACTCTCAAGGCTAACTGTCATGCCCACCTTTCACACCCTTGATGGGACTATTCTTGAGAACACATCCTCATTTTGATACATTGGGGTATGGCTGGACCAATACCTCAACCTCTCTGTTCATATCGATACCATTCTGAAAAAACTGCACCCCAAGCTAGGTGCATTGTACAGAATCCATAAGTGATCCTCACTATTTTTGGCTACTGTGACATAGTCTACAGTGCTGCTCAATTGTCTGCCTTAACCACACTGAACAGCCCCTTTAACTCTTTCTGTCACTTTGCTTTTGACTCTCCTCCTCTCACTCACCATTGTGACCTCTTCCGTGCCTTGTTCTTCCCCCACTTACTAACAGCCATACGCTCCACTGTGCAAAATTCACCTCTAAATTCTGGCTTGGTTCTCTCCCTCCCTGCCTAGCTACCACTCTCTCTGGTTCTACTCCTCCCCCTTACTCTCTCAGATCAGGTGACACAAGGTCCCTTGCAATCCCTCACTATAATACTGAAACAGGACAAAATGGCTTCTCCCACCTCCTCCCTAAGCTGTGGAACTCAATCCCCCAAAGATTCATCACTCATCCTCCACATCATCCCTAACTGCCACCCTACACAACTTCATATCTGTCAAATGCTCTTGCTAGTGCCACCCCGAATACTGGTTCTCTAGCTGCCTCACCCCTCCTTCTGCCCTATCTTCTTTTCCTGACTCAGTTGCTGTGGTTTTATCCTTCAATTACTTAGGCTTTTATGTTACTGTAATACATATACTTGAAGCACTTGTAATTTAAACTGTGCTTAAAATAGTCAGCATTGCTAAGGAATACTGTAGCCTAGGACTGTTTAAAACTGAATTACTTGATAGAACATCTAGTGTTGTGTATTCAGCCTTATTATTCCCTGTTTCTGCTCCGTCTGTACTCTCCCCCCTCCCTTTCTACCTCCTACTGTCTCTTATTCTCTCCCACTCCCAGACCCCATAATTGCTCAACGCTGCCTCTGTAGCTGTTTTACTCTCTGCATAACAAAGAGCCTTCCAGTGGCACCTGCTCGTAATCTTGCTGTCTGTTAAAACTCTGCTCCACATCACCAGCACTTTTTTCCCTGCACTGCCCCTTCTCTAAATCACCGCCCGCTGATTTAGCTCTTGCCAGTTTCTTTTGTGCCAGGTAGCTTTATCTGTTCTAACTCTGACCTTTCCTCCCTGTCTCCAGGTGCCCTTGACTGGGTGGCTGCTAGCTTTCTACGGTGCAGCATCTGACTTAGCTGCCAGCTGTGCACCACTATCTGCCCACCCTACAAGCACCAGAACCTGGGTAAGCCTGCCTTCCTGACCAGGGAACCTTGCTAGATGCCGATTGGCTACTCTGCTACACAGCCTGTGCCTCTATGGCTGCAGCCTTATGGCTTCATCTGTGATTGGTCCTCTCAATCCTTCTCTCTCTCTCTCTCTCTCTCTCTCTCACACTTTGCTTTCTTGATAGCTTTTACAGCTTTCACAGATAATTTTAAATCTATATTTTCTTCCCATACCACCCGCCCTGAACCCGTCCTCTCTTAAATATACTCCTAGCCCCTCCACTCCATGCTAATTAGTCAACACTGAGTTCCTTCACCACATTTTCCTTTCCTTTCATCCATCCTCCAACAGGATATCCCACCTAATAACTCCTCTTATCGCCTTGGCTATACCCATCTCCACAAATAAATCTAGAGAATCTCATTCTTGCATACCCTCATTATATGGTACTCCACTAGCATCTCAGACTTTTTACTCTCCCCCAGGTGTTAGAACCCTCAATCCAGTGATATCTTGTATACTCCAAACCATACCCTTTTTCCACCAAAAGTTCTAGAGAGTTGCACTCAGCATACCCTCATCATATTGTACTCTACTAGAACCTTGGACCTTTTACTTTCCTCCAGGCATTTATTCTTGTATACCTATATTATATTGTGCCCCAATACAGTCCTTGGACTTATTATCACCCTCCATGGTTAGAATCATAGATCCCTAGCTTTCATCTCTTTCTGGGCTCTAGTACAAGATGGGTGTAGGCACAGCACAATGGATGTTTCTGTGTGTGTTTCTGCTTACATCTTGCTCTCTTTATTTGAATCCGTCCTTGAAGAATACACCCAGGGATTTGCACTGTGCAGACATTCTGTGCCCTATTGAATACCTTAGCTGTGCCATCTATTCCCCCCTTCTGATTTTGAATACACATCCTAAGTGGCACACTGGTACTCTAGCAGGATACACTTCTGCAGACATACACCTGTCCCTTTGCTTTGCACACTCTCCATTATTCATCACTGGCAAGGTCTTACTGCACATAACTCTAAACCTGCTAGGCATCAGTCTTAAGCTCCCTCTATGTCTGTACCATGTCCCCTGCAGATGCAAATGAATCGCAATCATGAAGCTCCTCTTATGATTAACCAGGAAGCTCCTGCTCCTTCTATTGTACTCAGGGAATGTTGAACTTAACCCTGGACTCCTATCTGCCATTGGATCACCCAACAACCTATCTAGCCTTAAAGGTCTAAGTTTTATGCATGTTAATGTATGCAGCCTGGTGACAAAAATTGGCTCCATTCAGGCCTGGATCTGCCACACCAATCCTGATATTTTGGTTGTCACAGAAATGTGGCTCTGCCCAGCTACAACCAACTTTGAAGTAAATCTTCATGCTTACTCACTGTTTCGAGCTGATAGACACTCCAGAGGTGGAGGGGTGGCTATTTATATTAAAGAAAAATTCTCTGTCTCCATTATTAACTCTACATCTGTTCAAAATGAGTTTGAATGCCTTACCCTTCAGGTTGGAATCTCATCTGGCATCTCAATTTGTCTGGCAGGCTGCACTAGACACCCTTCTGTGGGGCTACAGCTTCTACATCACTTAAGTAAGGGCTTGGGTCGTAGATCCTCAGAGTCTATACTACTAGGTGACCTCAATTTAGACTGGTTGTCTAGTGCCTCAACTCCTCTAAAAACACTATGTGACTCACTTGGATGGACCTAGCTTATCAATGAAATACCCACCCAAACAAGTTAAACCCTACCAACAGCACTCTGCTGGATTTTATCCTAGTCAGCAAGCCTCATTTCTTTATCCATGCTGATGTCTTCTTCTCTGACATCAGTGATCATGGTTTCATTGCTTCTGTAAGGTCAAATCATGCTCCACCACCTTCTTCTAAATTTTCAACCAAAAGATGTCAAGGCAGCTTTGATCCCAGGGTCTATATTTCTGAGCTGAGCTGCTCCATGTGCTGGCAGGACTTTTAACTAGCTAAATCAGTCACCTCAGCATATGTCATTCTTCAATAAATTGTGTGAGGAGCACTTAATAGACATGCACACCTAATGAAGGTCCAAGTCAGAAACAAATCTTGTCAATGGTTTACTGAGGAGTTGAAGGATGCCCTGTGGAATAGGGACATGCTTTGGAAAACTGCCCAAAAAACTAAAGTCATGAATGACTGGATTTCTTTCAATAGAGCAAGAAACCTTTGCATCAAGAAGGTCAGAGAAGCAAAGGCTAATTTCTTTAGTTCACACCTCAATCTCTCGGCCAGTTGCCATTCAGCTAGGAACTCCTTGCCTACCAAAATCTCAATGGGTACTACCACACTTACTGATAAACCATCAATCCTTGATGCCTTCAATAATCATTTTGCTACAGCAGATCTTGCCTTCAATACTTTCCCTGCCAGTAACCTTCGAGTGTAACTTAGGGTTGATAAGCAAGGCACCTCCTTCTCCAGTCTGACCTTCTCATTTCAACCTACTTCTCTGAAAGAGGTTGAAGATCTTGTGTTAAAATTGGACATCAGAAAAAGCGCAGATGCCAACCTCATCGACCCATATTTCCTGAAGATAGTCTATTGGGTCCTAGCTGCACCTATTACACATCTGTTTAACCTATCCCTGTCACAAGGCAACCTTCCTCCCATTTGGAAAATGACACATGTCATCCCCTTGTTTAAGTCAGGAGACCCCAGTGACCTCAACAACTATAGGCCAATTTCCTTTCTCCCTATCCTGTCTAAGTTTTTGGAAAAAATTGTGCCAGCTCAGGAACCATCTGGAATCATCAAAACTTCTCAGCCCATTACAATCAGGGTACAGATCACAACAGAACACAATTTCTGCTTTGGACAAGGTTATTAATGATTGGCAGCATGAGCTGGGCAATAAGAAATTTGTTTGCGCAGTATTCCTCTACCTAAGTAAGGCCTTCGATACTGTTGATTGTAGTATGCTGCACACATCCCTTCAAACCATTGGGCTGGATGCTCTTTCCCTTAGATGGCTCGGTAACTTCCTCTCAGGCCGGTCACAGCAAGTAAAAGTGGATGGTGAAGTCTCACCTCTGAAACCCCTTCAGAGGGGCATTCCCCAAGGTTCCATTCTGGGTTCCCTGCTTTTTGTACTTTATATCAACAGAATCGATGCCACCATCAAAAAGGCCCATATACACCTATTTGCAGATGATTCCGTGCTTTACTCTAGCAGATATTCCCCTCAAATGGCATGCTCAGAACTCCAGGATGACTTCAATCAGCTACAGACTTAGCTCCTGAACCAGAAGTTGCTTCCAAATGCCAAGCCAACAAAAGCTATGTTCTTGTCATCCTTTCCTAACTTAACAAATCTTGCAGTGACAGGGTTACTCCCCCCAGTTACCACTATTATGGGTGAACAGTTGGAGTATGTATCAAAATTTTTATATTTGGGGGTTTGGCTGGATTCTAGACTCTCCTTCATTGCTCATATATAAGAGCTGTTAATGAAACTTAGAATAAGACTTGGCCTTTTCTACAGGACAAAAAAATCTCCTCCCCAGGGATGCAAAATTGAGGCTAGTCCAAACTACCTTTCTCTCCTTATTAGACTATGCTGACTTCCTCTATAGCCAGGGTCCTGCAGGTGCTCTTTCCAAACCCGATACACTCCACCATAGAGCTGTAAGGTTTATAATGGCCCTTCCCTATTCCACCCATCATTGCTGTCGTCTGTACTCAGCAGTAGGTTGGTCATCCCTTAGCTTTAGACGCCAGAGAAATGCTGCAATCCAGATCTACAAAGTCATCATAAATAAACTGCCAGATTACATCTCGGACTGCTTACCGTTCTGCCCAATAAGTAAGTATGCCTTGAGAAGTGCCTCTTGCATTTCGCTGAAGGTTTCCAAGGCCAGATCTTGGTTTGGCAGGGCATCTATTAGTCATGTATGGCCCCTCTTGTAGAACAAGATACAAAAAAAACTAAAAATCAATTACCCAATTAGTCTGGCAGCTTTCAAATCCTTATATACACTCTATGTTAAAGAATCCTGTGTCTACTCCTCCTGACTCTAGGTACTCCTCTCCCTTATAGAGCTTCTTTTTCAGTTCTCTGACCCTGCCCCTGCCTCATCATGATTTTAGGTCACTCTCTGCTGTTAGACTCATTTATTGCTGTCCCCATGCCTTCCTCCTTCACTCCCCTGCCCACACCTATACCTGATATCCTCTTACCCGTGGTTGTTCAACCCCTATTTTGTCAGTTTATCTGTTTTTTTTCCTCCTACCCCTCCCCACTTGCCTTGAACTCATCTTGCCGCTATGCACCTCTGGGTGTCACCTGGATATTCTTGCTTGAGCCTACTCTGTACCTACTGTTTTCCTGTATGTTCCACACTTTGTCTGTGCTGTACAAATTGTCTATCTGTAAAATAGTGTTTTACACTAATCTGCACCTTTTACTTGCATTTATATTGCCTATGCCTAATTGTTATACACAGTTTCGTAATTGAATGTTGATCTCACCAAACTGTATTCACCTAATTGTTTGTCCCAGGTCCACCTTGAAAATAAGCTTGCTCTATGGTGTTTGCCTGGGTAAATGAAGATTTTGATTGACTGATTGATTGACATGTAGCGTAGACTACTTGGGTCCAACCTGCACTTGTATTGTTATATCGCACTTCCTGTAAATGACCTATGTATACCTATAAATGGCTGTCCCAGTTTCATTGCTGTAATTGTCAATGTTTGCTATACTATACTGTTCTATGTTCCCCTGTAACAGCCTTTGCATACTTGTAACTGTCTGTTTAAGTTTCATTGCTGTAACTGTCACTGATTGTATGCTTACATGTCTATATTCCCTATCTGTACCCCCTCTACCCAGGATGTTCCATGAGATGAGCAACTTGTTGTTCAGTGTACTTTTCCTGGTGAAACATTTCAATAAATAAATAAATAAAACTGCAGCTGTTGCTGTGAGACAAGGAACTGGAGGTGAAAAGGCTGGATTTTGAAACAAAAAGACTGGAAGCAGAAGCAGAGATGAGAAGACTGGATGAAGAGGTGAAAAGACTGGAAGTAGAGGTGAAAAGAATAGAAACAGAGAAAGAACTGGAGGCAAAAAGGCAGAAAGAAAGGGAAAAAGAACATCAGCATGAAATCCACAGACAACAGCATGAGAAGGAAAGCATGACCCTGTGCAACCAGTAAAACAAGAGTAATGGTGGAAGGGGGTTTCAGCATGAAGTAAAAATTAATTCTAAATTATTTCCCCATTTTAGAGAGGGAGATGATTTTGATCTATTTTTAAGGTAATTTGAGAGAGTATGTGAGCAATTTCAATGGGCTAAAGCTCCATGGTCAACTCATCTCACACCTTTACTTACAGAGAGGGCTTTGCAGGCATTTACTAAAATGAGTGATGAAGACTATGTTGATTACAATTAGGTTAAAACAGTGTTCTTAAAATGTTTTGAATTAACTCCTAAGGTTTACAGAAGGAAATTTAGGTAGTTAAAGAAAAGCCCAGAAGACAGTTATGTGAAATTGCAGGTTCACTTTTGTACTTACCTTCACAGGTGTGTGTATGGGGCAAAAGCAGACACTGTGGAGCTAATCAAAGATTTGTTTGTGAGGAAACAATTTCTTAAAATTGTACCTGAGGATCTGTGTGTATGGCTCCTAGATAGGGCATGCAGATCCTCAAAGGAGGTGGCAGCAAATGTTGACCTGTACAAGACGAGCAGGCCATATACCCAGAGTAAGTCTCACGGTGGGGAGGGCAGCACATGGTTCTAAGGAGTCCCATGGGGGGCAGCCCAAAGGAAGCCAGCCTGAAGCAAAGCCCAAAGCAGAACCCTCTGGTTTTAAAGGGACCCAAGAGACAGGGGTCAGGAAATTTCATATTTGTAATCAAGTGGGGCACTTGAGATATAACTGCCCTCAGAAAATGGTTAAGGGGCAAAGGCCTTGGGATAATCAAAATAGCACTGGTTTGTTGGTAGGGTATGTGTAGTTTGAAGAACCACACTCCTCCTTCAAGCATATGCACCCTGTTGTAGTTAATGGAACAATAACCCAGGGACCGAGGGACACAGGTGCTTACATCTCTCTAGTGAGGCAGGATCTAATCCAGGCAGAGTAGATGCTGTCAGGGCAATACTCCAAGATCCAGAAAGTCACAGGGCCAGCAGTCCAAATACCAATAGTTTGAGTCTTTCTGAACTGGGAGGGAGGCCATGGAGAAATGGAGGTGGAGGTTGTAGAGGATCTCCCTGTAAATGTGATCGGGGGAATGATTTTGACCACAGGGAATCTCTGGTGTGTGTTACAACTTCCAGCCAGGCAAAAGGGCAAGCTTCTGAGGGTGATGAAAGGGTGACTCAACTGGGTCCAGCACCTCCCTCAACAGCTAAGGAAATGGCAAGCGGGGGAGGGACTGGCTAGAAGCAGCAGTCCTGAGTCCCAGTCACAAATGGAGGAGCACATTTGACTTCCTTCTGAAGGGGAGCTGGGAAGGGTCAGCAAGAGGAGCTGGGTACTGCACAGCTGGCTGATCCTACCTTGCAAAACTGAGAGAAATAACTAATAGGGCAGAGGATCCTCAGGGGGGTAAAGAGTCAGTTTACAGGGACAATGGGCTGCTGTACAGAAAATGTACAACAGGGGAAGAGTTAGATGGTGAGGTGCTCCAGCAGCTGGTAATCCCTAAGGTTCACCACCCGCAGCTTTTGGCCCATGCCCATGATATCTCTTTTTCAGGCCACTTGGGTATGAAGCATATGAAAAAGCAGCTGACCAACAATTTGTTCTGGCCTGGTATTGGCAAGGATGTGGCAAATTACTGTAGGACCTGTCCACAGTGCCAGAGGGTGGGGAAAATGGGGAACAAGAACAAATCAGCTTTAGTGCCCCTGCCCATTATTGATGAACCTTTCAAGAGGGTAGCTGTGGACATAGTGGGGGCCACTAAGCACCTCAAGTCACACTGGCAAGTGATATATCCTAGTGGTAGTCAATTATGCAACAAGATTCCCAGAGGCAGTGGCCCTATTGTCCATTGAAGTGGAAGAGGTGGCTGACACACTGTTGGGAATATTTAGCTGGGTGGGCTTTCCCCAGGAGATACTGACAGATCAGGGTGCCAATTCTGTGTCAGTGTCAATGAGTAGTTTGTGGGAGAAGTGTGGGGTAAAGCTGCTCAAAACCTCCCCATACCATCCAAAAAATAATGGTCTGGTGAATCGATCTAATTCAACCCTTAAGGCCATGTTAAGGACTTTTGTTGACCAGCACAAGAGGGAGTGGGACAGATATTTGCTGCACCTCCTATTTGCATACAGAAAAGTCTCACAGGAGTCCACAGGGTTCTCACCTTTTGAGCTCCTGTTTGGCCATAGGGTGAGGGGGGCCCTAGATTTGGTTTGGGATGAATGGGAAGGTGACAGTGCCTCCCAAGGGGAATCTGTTGTGGAATTTGTCCTGAACTTCAGGATTCACCTTAAGGAGCTCATGGGGCTTGCTCAGGAGCACCTGGCCACTACGTAGCAGCGACAGAAATTCTGGTACGGTTGTGGGGCCCAAGCCAGAGAATACGAGGTGGGACAACGAGTGATGTCACTTATCCCTGTCCTACAGAATAAACTGCAGGCAGCATGGGAGGGGCCATTCTCCATTGTTTAAAAGGTTAGTGATATCAATTACATGATAGAGCTACCTGGCAGGAGATGCAGATGAAAGGTGTATTATGTTAACATGCTGAAGCCCTGCTATGACAGGGAGAAAATAGTCTTTGCTGTATGTAGCACCCAGAAGAGGAAACTGAGGCTGTTCCACTAGTAGACTTGCTCAGGGAGACCTGGGTCAGATATTCCATGGACAACCTCATTCTCTCTGACCAGGTTACACTAACTCAGGTGCAGGAGATTCGGGGGTTTTTTTTGAGAGAATTTGGGGATATGTTCACAGGGAAACTGGGGTACATCACACTGACCAAGCACCACATGGATATTGGGACCCAGGTGCCCCTGAGACAGTCTCCCTACAGGATACCAGAACAGGTTAAGCAAACAGTGAAAGAGAAGCTCAAGGAGATGCTGGAACTTGGAGTAATCCAGTAATCCAATAGCCCCTGAGCCTTACCTGTGGTACTGATCCCCAAGAAGGATGGTATCACCCAATTTTGCATTGACTATTGGAGACTCAACAGCTGCACTGAGCCAGATGCCTATCCCATGCCCAGAATGGACGATACCCTGGAGCTACTGAGGGGAGCCAAGTATCTGACAGCAATAGATCTAACAAAAGGCTATTGGCAGGTACCTCTGATCCCTGCAGCATGGGAAATATTAGCTTTTGTCACTCCATTTGGCTTATATGAATTCAAGGTAATACCATTTGGAATAAAGCATGCACCTGCAACCTTTCAACGGCTTGTGGATTGCATTCTGTCTGGGGCAGGTGATTTTGCACTGGTGTATATGAATGATATAGCCATACACAGCCAGACCAGGGAGGAGGACATCAAGAATGTGTGGGAGGTGTTCCACAGGCTGAAGGACTCAAGTATGAAAGAAAAGGTGGAAAGGTGCCAGATAGGTATAGCAGAAATGTCCTACCTTGGGCACTAGGTGGGTAGCAGATGCATCTGCCTGGAGCCTGCCAAGGTCAATGCCATCCTGGCCTGTCCCACTACTACCACCAAGAAACAGGTAAAGTCATTTCTGGAGACAGCGGGGTACTAACAGAGGTTTGTCCCTCACTCACTATAGTGATCTGGCTCAGTCCCTGACAGACCTAACCAAGAAGGGAAAGCCGGATAAGGTGCAGTGGACAGAGGGTTGTGAGACTGCTTTTCAGGAGCTAAAGAAGGCCTTAAGTAGACCAGCTGTATTAGCTAGCCCTAATTACAGTCTAAAGTTCATTGTCCATGTGGATGCCTCAGACCATGGGGTGGGTGTTGTGCTGAGCCAAGTTACCCAGCAGGGAGAGGAGCACCTGGTCATGTACCTCAGCTGGAGGCTTCTGCCCAGGGAGGAGACCTATGCTACAATCAAGAAAGTGTGCTTGGGAATAGTGTGGGCCCTTCAGAAGCTGCAACCTTACCTATGCAGGAGAGAATTTACTGTGGTCAGAGATCATAATCCCCTGATCTGGTTTCATTGGTCAAGTGGGCAAAATGGAAAACTACTATGCTGGAGCTTGCTGTTGCAGGCATATGACATGACCATCCAGCAGCGCAGTGGTAAACAAAATGTCAATGTAGACAGACTATCTAGGTGAGTCTAACAGCATGTCTGGATACTTTGGGCACTACCCAGCAGTTGCATGAATGGTTGTGTCACTTGGGGTGGCCCAAAAGATGTGACAGAAATGGGAAGGAAGGAGTTAATGGCTTGGATTTTTGACTGGGATTTTTCTAGCAGTCTGAAAAAAGCACACACTTGGATTCCACTGCCCAGCAGCAGCTAGATAAGGTGACATCCAGGTTGTAAATCTTAGAACAAGCAAGAGGGAGGAGTGCACCTACACACACAGTTAGAGTTTGAAAGGATCGGACAACTCAAATATAAACTGGATGTTAAGTTGGTCTAATTGGATATCTATAGGCCTGTTTGAACTGATTGGAACAATTTAAACAGCTACATGGTAAATGGTTGATGCTTTCAAAGGGGGCAGGAATTACTTACTCTATGGGAGACTATAAGATGTTGAGAGACAGTTACATGGGGGAAGTTCTGCTAGATTTCTATCTGAGAGGTTCTAAGCTTTAAGCCTACTCATCTAACTATGTCTGTGGGAGCTAACAGATAGCATAGGGATTCAGTTCTCTCAGAGGGTAGTAGAGGGTAAGAAAAAAAGTATATCTTAGTTAGCAGCCTTTTTGTTTTTTTCTTCTGTTATTAAAAACATCTGTATACTTTTCCTGTAACAGTGTTATTCTCTTGTGTTAGACATGTATACATGTAATGCAACTTTTGACTTGCTGTTAAGTAAAAAGCTATTTATTTACTCAACAGTTGTGGCTGTGATTTAAATTATTTCTAAGGTATTTTATGACTTGCACTGGGTGAGTCAAAACTCTGTTTAGCATCCACCACCCGAGAGGCACACTACCAGGTTTTGATCTGTGCAACTGCATGTTTGACCTCCCGGTTCTGTGCAAGTGGGAAAGTAGGTTGCTAGAGGACCCAGCTGGTGGCAGTGAATAGTGAAAGACAGACACCTTTCTGAAAGCTGTTTCAGTGCCAAGAGAGACTAGCTGGTGCCAATGGTCCCCACTGGGTGTGAGTAGAGGAGGAGGAGGAGAAGGCAGGTGCTGGGCATGGCTTAGAGGATAGCCCACCCAGCAGAACTAAGAACCAAGCATGTTTTTTAAATAAATGTTAAAGGAGTAGTACACCCTGATATCTTGTAAATGTTATTTGTTTCCTTGTCAACAGGCAACTCTTTTCATGTAGCTGTTGGGGATACATGTGTTTGATTTAGTTGGTTTTGACTGTTCACACCAACCCCTGTAACTAGCTTGGGGGGTCTCCATTTTCTGGTTGTTGAAATTTCACTGTGCATGAGATCTACATTAGCATATACGAGTATGATGTGTTAGCACCCTTTAGTCTCTGCAGTATGCCTGTCTGTTTACTTAGCAGTCAGCAGAACAAGCTGCAGCAGGGTTTGAAATGCTGCATTTACCTTCAGTTATCTTTACAAACTGCCTTAGATGTAATGCAAGGTTTTGTCCTTTAAACTGCATTCAATGTGTTTCTAGAGAGTTTTTTCAGGTTATGCATACTGTCAGCATAGAGAAACATGGTGTAAATTGTGCTGTGGCATCATATTTTCATATGGTAATGCACCTCTCAGGGACAATGAGATTTCAAAAACCAGAAAATGGGGACCCCCTGGCTAGTTACAGAGGCTGGTGTGAACAGTGAAAACAAACTAAAGCAAACACATATATCCTAACCAGCTACACAAAAATAGTTATTTGTTGACAAAGAAACAAATAACATTAACAAGATATAAGACTGTACTACTCCTTTAAATCAAAGCAAGGAACAGTGAGGCAGGGAGGTGACAGCATTGTGGAGGGACAGTGGCAAGCATCAAACCCCAAGGGCTGTGCATGCACAGAGGGCAGCAGGCATGTTGGACATGGTGGCTGCTGTGTTCTGTATTAGAAAACAAAGAAAAAGAACTACCAAGGCCTATTAAAGGTTATCTAAACAAGCAGTTTTTTAAAACTGCAAACTCCAAATCCTGGTTTCATTGCAAGGTAGAGTAAAGGCTGCTGTTTACATTCATGCTAAAACTGCATTTATGTAAATAACATAAATGCATAGCTTTTGAAAAATGTAAACATCAGCCTTTCACTTTCAAAAAACAGCCTTGCTTGCTTCCTAAAATGTCCACCAGGTGTGTTATGTGATGAGTCATGATGATATAATTGGAGCCAGAGGCAGATACCCACATGCTCCCTATAGTGCAAACTAGTTCTTCTTTGCCCCTTTGTTTTGAATAGTTTCACCAGAATGATCAACACCATATGTTTATACATGAATTATTTTGATTAGTACATGTTAGGCTATGGTTTTGTTCATTTTGTTTACTTTAACTTGCTGAAAATGTTTTGCAATCCAGCTGACTTTCTCTTTGGCAAACCATAATACAGTACAACACTTCAAATACCTGATGATCTAGTGGTTATGCGATGCCCTGAATTTTGCAGTGAAGTACTGGTCTGGTCCAATTCCAAAGCTCATGCTTTCTTGGTAATCCAAAGATAAGTGTCTCTTGTAGTCTTTTCCACGTAAGCCCCCTGCACATAGCCTGACTTCGGTTGAACACCCCACCATCCATACTATGTCCTTAGTACTGCCTGGGGCTGCATATGAGCTTGTGGTCTCATGAAGAGAATTATCACACCTCAGATTTCAATCTTGTACCTCAGAGAGTTGTGCACACCTATACCGATATGCTTCATCAGCTGACACTGTTAAAAAATGCCTCCCAAATCACTCTCCAGTCCACGTTCTCAGTGTTCGACTTCTGCTCCCACAGTAAACATTGAATGGATCACCAGCCTTCTGCACAGTGAAGGTAGTATGTAGAGTCCCCGTGTTGTGTTTTTTCCCGCCTCATTAGTCAACAACTAGGTCTTCCTGGAGGGCCAAGCAATAAGCATCAGGAACCACCAGAAAAACTGTTATTCATGCCCTCATAAGGGCTGCACTTACTATGGATAACAATATTATTAGCAAGAGAAGCATACTAATGCTTTGAGTGAATCCACCCGACTTCCAGTGTCATTAGACCCCTTTACTTGTAATCTGCAGAACTCCACAGGACAGTTCCCGGCAATTCTTCTCCCGTACTTTTCTGTGCCCTACTCCATAATGCAAGTTGGCTGGCTACTACCCTTCCGAATCTTGAATGTGCTATACACAGCTCCCTTAATACTGCCCTAACAAATGTCAACATCCCCCCCACCCGAGGGTAATCTCCCTTCACTAAATTCAAGTAATAGTTTAGGTGCAGCCCTGCCACTCTGAGTATTTGTCATTGCTGGCTGATCTAATCCACAGTTTGGTAGTGATCACGGTGCTGGCAGCCCCACATCTCAGATCTCACAATGATCTGCTCAGCGTCTTGCTTCCTGTCTTCCCCTAACCTGAATATAGCTGTACCCTGCTGGAATGGCCTTTTCAGTCCCTCTCTGGCATTTATTCTTCTCACCTGCTCCCCACACCAATACTAGTGACCTCACCACCCTTCTGCATCATGAATGTGGTTAGTACAGTACCCCTTGTTATTTTTACATATTAATAATAAATGTGATCTTCATTAGGTTAGCAGCAGGGCACAAGTGAAAATAGGCTTTCCTACCCATATAAGATCTAAGCCATCTATGATTAGGCACTATTAAATGATGTGCATAATGATGTGCACACCCATCATTTAATAGTGCCTAATCAAAGGTAGCCTAGATCTTATAAGGATAGGAAAGACCATCTTTCCCCCTTGTTCCCTGCTGCTATCAGCCTGACTTACTGAAAAGATTTGTTGATTTTTGATATTTCAAAAAACCTGGGGACTGTACTACCTGCATTCATGATGCAGAAGGGTGATGAGCTCACCAGTTTTTAATGTGGAGAGAAGGAGTGAAGAATGAATACCAGAGGGGACTGAGAAGGCCACTCCTGCAAGGTACTACTATATTCAGGGAAGGGGGATGACAGAAGGGGAGAAATATGAGCAGATCACTGTGAGATATAAGATGTGGGGCTGCCATCACTATGATCACTACCTGACCCCATTATCCTGGTCAACATTCCCCTTCCCATAAAACCAGTTAATGCAATTATCCAAGGCAGTGTGTGGGTATTAATGTGTGAAATGGCTGCCGATACACATTCAATCACTTCACTTTCAGTCTAGCATTGCTTGTAAAGCACTTTGGGATACAATGTGTATGAAAAGCATTACATAAAAGCTGATTCTTCTTATTATTATTATTTCCCATGGAAAAAGAAGACAAGACAAGCATATTTTTGATTTCCGAGAAAGTATGAACTCTGGAATTGGACTACACAAGAACTTTGCTACAAGCAAGTGGTGGATCTAGGGGGTGGTGAAGGGCAAGGCTGCACCCTCCCCCCATTGTAACTTACTTGTTTGCTGCTGCTGCATTTCACTTTGTTGATGAAGTCTGATTTATTGATTGTACAAATGTTCACATTCAAAACTATGGATTACATTTGTAGGTTCTGTCAAAAATGTACTAGAAAAGAATAATAGCAGAATACATAAAGGTTTAATAAAAATGTTAAAAAGTGCATATCAGGTAAGTACATCACCCCAACAACCCCCATTATAACATCTTGGATCTGCCATAACCATTAGACCACCAGGTTATTTAAGATTTGTACTGCACTGTGGTTTGCAAAAGAGAAAGTTGGCTGGATTAAAACACAATTTCAGCATGTTAAAGGAAACAAAATGAACAGAACCATAGCCTAACATGTGTATTGATCAAAATAATGCACATGGTTTTGACCATTTTGATGAAACAATTCTATACAAAGGGAAAAAAGAACTAGTTAGCACTATAGAGAGTCATATAGCTCTCTGACTCTGGCTCCAAAGATGTCATCACTTAACACATTTGACGGCAATTTTAGAAAGTAGGTAAAGCAGTTTTTTTGAAATTGGAAGGCTGATTTTACATTTTGCATTTAGATAATTTATATAAATATAGTTCTAGCAGTAATGAATACAGTAGCCTTTCCTTTAGTTCCCTATGAAGTCAGATTTTTGAATAGTTTGTTGTCAAATTGTTGTTTAGGTATCCTTTAACCTTCCTTAAACTGGGCGATTGGGGGTGGGGGAACCACTGTACCACCAGACAATATTAAACTTCATTCAGCCAGGTGATCGGGGAGTGTGGGGGACCACTAGACCACTAGGGTAACTATATCATATGGCAAAAGGGCAAGCAGGGGGGTTGGGGGAACCACTATACTGTCAGAAAGTGCTTTGTACACAGAAAGGAGCAGTAAGGGGCCAAAGCACTGCATATAAATGAGCCTATAATGGGAATTCACATAGCCCTTTAGTGCCTTGCGTTCCCATTTAGCTAGTTTGCATAATCTGTTTATTTGTTTTGTTGAATTTTGTTGACCCGGTAAGCCCACTGGACCTAGAAAGTCCCTTTTACAGGGGTGGCCGGGGGAAGACAGATGGTAAGCAACTGAAATTGAACCAGATTAAGCTGTTGGTGGTATGTTTAGTGAATGAGGGAAATTTAGCCAGGACACCGGGGAAATTCCTCTACTCTTGCTTCCAGGGGGGACCCATTTTCCTGTGGGACCAAGATGGCGGCTCCCATGGATCCTGGTGGAGAAGGACTGCATACAGGAGAGACACAGACAGAAGACAAGGAATCCCTTTCTGTTTCAGTATCTCTTGTGGACAATGGTGGCACTGTGAGACTGTTGTGAGAGAAGAACAGTCTCAGGATGGTCGACAGTGGAGGAGCTCAGATGCAAGAGAGCTCACAGGCTTTACCCAGAGCAGAGGGGAATGATACAGCTGGAATGCACCCGAGTGGTGGCCAGAAAAAACGTATCTAACCCCTCAAACACAGTTTTCAGCTGGAAGGTGAAAATGCACCGCAAGTCCAGCACATACGCAGGAGTATATCTAGCTTTATTGTAAGAGCACTCGGCTTTAAACCAAACCCGAAGTGCGTACTCTAAATGCCGAGACAGCTGATGATGCTTCAGAAGATCAACAAGTTTCACTATATTACAAGAGAAACAATGCCTTTGGGAGAAGGCTGCTATGGATTATCAAATTGCTCAGCTTGCTGCTGGAGAAGAGATTCAGAAACGAAAGAGACCCGAGGTAGATTCACCCTCGGGTCATACAGGTACCGACTTGAAAATACATAAAGGTGCAAACAGCCCTGAGGGGAAACAAGCTTGTTCACCGAAGATTTCAGGGGTATAGAAGTAGAATCTTCCCCCGCATGGTCCCCAGATATCACCCTGAAAAGGGCAGGGTGGCTGCTGTTAGATTCGGGTCAGTGGATCGCGGACCCTGACATACCAATTCCAGGTATGGATCATACCCCTCTTGCAGTTTTAGATGGGCCCAATTCTGAGACTAGTGTTCCTGCAGCTAGGTCTGAGGGTAGTTTAGACCCTGGTTCTATAATACAGACTGTAGAATTATCCAACATAAACAGGCCTTTAATGGATCCAGGTGCTGTGGTTAACCACGACCAGCCAGTTAGTCCTAAACTAGGATCAAAATCACCTCAACAATGCCGAAGTGGGGATTTGGAGGAAAATGCCAACCAAAATAAAGCTACTAATGATATAGGGCCTGATGTTGATCAAAATACCTTACCACGTCTTACAACCCCAACTACCTCCTATGCTAGCCTTTTTCATAAACCTGTTTCCTTGGCTAAAAGATGAAATGCTGTAAGGCTGAGGTTTTTGGGATCCACTGATACCCTGCCTGACAGATTCTATGTGGGGAAAGTCTTACTTAAACAAATGCTGAGTTTTACGCCCAGTGAGGTGTATGCCTTGATTCATACACCAGGGGACAATACGTATGACATTAGTTTTCATACACCAGATATGTTAAACAGATTTTGATGAAATACGATTATTAAAGACTAATCCTGCTTGGGTCCATTTTCAGGCCATACCATTAACCAAACAGACATTCAAGGTTATTACTGTATTGTTCCGTAATGAAGGCGTTAATGTGGAGGATATCTCCTATTGGCTGGAGAAAAAGTGTACCCTGAAAGGAAACCCAGAGCCCATTCTTGATACAGAAGGATTTTGGAATGGTGGTTGGAGATTTAAAGTTAATTTAAACCAAACAGAAGAAGGTTTACAACATCTTCCCAGTTGCTTTTATTTGGGAAGGGATAAAGGATTTATCTTTTATCCAGGACAGCTCTGTCACTGTTATAAATGTGGTTCTGGTAGACAGCTTAGCAGGAATTGTGAAGTCATCAAATGTGTCCAGTGTGGAGAATTGGGGCATACAATGTCAGATTGTCATCGTCCAGCTAAATGCTCACTTTGTGAAGAACCCCATGTATTTACTGACTGTCCTTGGGCTGCCCAAAATAAAACAAATGGAGATTTTTGCGTACAGGATTTTTACCTAAATACAGCAGTACATGCGGTCCAGAGGCAAAAACCTGTACCTCCGCCCCCATCCCCAAGTAGGCCTGAAACCATACCTAGTATGGAATGGGCAGGCATTTCGGAAATTGTATCAACTACTCCCTCCCAGGAAGAGGAGAACTTAATATCTACTAAAATGGTGATTCTTACAGATTCTGTTGTGGGCCAGGTTATTCCTAATACTATGCCTCCCCCCCTTCCACCTGAAGAATCTTGTAACCTCATTACTGCTAGATGTCACAGTGTAAGATCCAGGACCTCTAAAATACCTATATCTGAACAAGGTTTGATACCCTCCAGAATGCATTTTCGGTATTACAGGAAGACATAGGTACTGAGTCAGATTCCACCTCGGTCCATTCTTCACAACCCGAAGAATCTTCTGATCCAGAACCATCTGCTGATGTTATGGATACAGTGAAAAATAAAAAATAGGGTCAACCTTGGATGAGAAAATCTACAAAAAAGAAATAATAAAAATAAAAGGGAACATTGATATAAGTTATGACAGCACCCTTCTTTCCCCTTCCTCTTTTGTCTATATTTTTGAATATAAATTTGGCATCCTTAAATCTTAATACTATTCAGTCAAATAGGAAGCAAATGTTGATATATTCACTATTTGATGGAGGCAAGGATGATGTAGTTTATTTTCAAGATACTCAGTTACATACCAGGTTTGAGGTAGAACAGACCACTAAAAGGTGGAAATGGGGTACTGTTTATTGGTCTGTTGGTGAAGAGCTATGCACAGGGGTAGGTATAGCAGTTAATAATCCTACAGCAAGCCTAGTTCAACTTATAGATGTTTTGCCGGGTCGTATATTATTGTTAGATATGATACTTAATGATTTACACTGTAGATTTATTAATGTTTACTCTCCGCAAGCTAAATCTGCGAGAATAGCATTATTTAAGACTTTATTGCCCTATTTGTTCACTTCTAGATTTGTGCTTTTAGGTGGAGATTTTAATTGTAGCCGTTATCATACGGATAGAGGTATACGATCCACAACGTTATTTTGTGATACTAAGTGTCTTAATGATTTATTGACACAGTCAGGATTGGTTGATGTTTTTGATGTATTAGGTAAACCACAAAAAACATTTTTTCAAGGTACTAAAGCAACAAGGATAGATTTCTGGTTTATTTCAGATACTTTAACAATACAAAAGCTCAAACTATACCAGTTGCACCTTCTGATCATGTGATACTTGAGATTATGATAAGTAGTTATGAAATAATGCATAGAGGACCAGGATATTGGCGTCTTAACCTGGAATTACTTAAGTTACCAACTGTTGAAGAAGGAATTTTGGCAGTACTACAGGCAAGGAAATCAGTGGTTAGCCTCTATGATTCGTATTGAGATTGGTGGGAAGATACAAAAATAGATATAAGACAGTATTTCCAAATAATTGGCAAGATTAATGGGAAATTTAATAAAGATACATATATAAAAACTCGACAACAGTTTTTAGACTTACATTTTCTAGTTGCACAAGGGGATTATACAGCCTTATCTGAATTAGATAGAATTCGAAAATTATTAAATTCAACACAATATAATATAAATCCTTAGATGTAGAACGAAGATTTGGTTCCCAAGGAGGTAAAGCCTTTATGGACCCCTATCAGTTTTGTGCTGAACAAAGACATCAAAAATATATGGCAGAGGTTTGTGACTCTACAGGTAAAAAATGTACAACCAGGAAAGATATTATGAATGCTTTAGATAATCATATACAGCAATTATTTGGATATGCTACTGTTTCTGGTTCCCACATTCCTTATGGTTAGCTCAAGTGATTCCACCTATGCTTGACAAACATAGCAGAGACATGTTGCTTGTTGATATAACATCTTTAGAAGTATCGGCTAGTTTTTCATTAACAAAGGCAGGTACTGCCCAGGGAGTGATGGTTTGCCATATGAGATATATAAAATAATTTTTACAATATTATTACAAGAATTTGTAGAGGTCTTAAGGGAAATTCTGATTACAGGATTATTACCAAATAGTATGTCGAATGGTTTAGTGGTATTTATGTACAAAAAAGGAGATAGAACTAAGTTATCAAATTGGAGGCCAATTACCCTGCTTAATACAGATTTTAAAATATTTACGAAACTGTTACATAATAGACTTATACCAATGGCTGTTTTTCTACTATACAGTTCTCAGGCATGTCCAATACCAGGAAGAAAGATTTCTGATGGTTTAATATTACTTAGAGAAATATTTCATTGAGGTAATACTGGTGAGCTTACGGGTCTTATTTTTAGTCTGGATCTAGCTAAGGCTTTTGATAATGTTAATCATGAGTATTTATGGAGTTGTTTGGCTACATATGGCATTCCTGAAATGTTTATTAATTGGATTAAAACATGTTATAAGTCTACCTCCGCTAAAGCCTTTTGTAATGGGTGGATAGGTCGTAGGTGTACTGTTTTAAAGGGAGTACGGCAAGGTTGCCCTCTGAGTGCTTTACTATATTTATTTACCATTGATCCGCTACTTAGAATGGTGGATAAAACTAGAGGTATACAGGGTGTATCCTTTTCCTGTGAAGACCCTGAAATAAAGAGCATTGCATATGCAGATGACACTTGTTTTATAATAGGAAATATCCCATCAGCACATAATCTGGGAATAATTTTAACTAATTTTACGACTCATACTGGAGCTCAAATAAATTACCCGAAATCTTGTTGCCTTCCTCTTAATACTGAAGATGTCACAGATGATATAATAATTGGGGTACCAGTATTAAAAGGGACAGCCCCTATTTTAGGGATCTTATTTGGTTCTGGAGATTTGGCTTATCAGAATTGGATACTTAAATTGAATGAAGCACAAAATAAGGTTACTCTTTGGAATACTTATGCTTAGCTAAATTAAAGTGAATCTACATGATAAAAACCTTTTGTTACCCATATTTTTATATTTAAGTACAGTATATAGCTTACCGTCAACTTTAGAAACCAGAATATATAGTTGTTTTTTTTCATGTATCTGGGGAAACCGTTAAATCCAATTAAAAGAGGCTTACTATTGAGAGAAAAGAAATGGAGGGTTGAAGATGATGCAACCTGTGGTATTTTTTTCACCATATATTTATATGCCAATTTATTCCCTTGGTAGCTCAAAAATTAATAGATGGTCCCTTGGGTCTTAGATTCCTTGGGACCTATTTTCTCTATCTGGCCCATGTATGATAACCTTCCTCAACAAATTTAGATTTCTTATTTACCTGATCCAATGAGAACTTGCTTTGCTGAATAAAGCTATGGGGTATTTCCAAAGAGCATCTCCTTTCTTATACTCGGAAAAACTTGTATGAATCTTTGATTTTAAAATATTTTCAAGAGACAGCAGGATTTGATTCTTGTTCTTTGCCAGATAGATTACTGATAGGTGAAATGCTGATTTCCCCTTGTATTCCTACTTTTATGTGGGATGTAACTTGGCTGGCCTTGCATGGTCACCTAAATGTAAGAGGAAATCTAAAGCATAGACAGGTGTCAGAGAGATATTGTCCTAGAGGAACATGTCCAGATGTAATTGAGACAATGCAGCATTTATTCCTAAAGTGCCCTTTTATTCAAGGATTTTGGCGATCTATTCAACGTCGCTGGTCTACATCTCCATTTGGTTTTATGACTTTAGAAATATTATGCCTTGGTATTTTGCCTTTTCTGTGGATGAAACATGATAGAGTAACACCATGGTTATTTCTTGTTTGTTTTAAATTTTACATATGGTTTGTCCAGTGCAGATTGACTATTCAACAACTACATTTTACTTCTGATGAGTTATTTTTTATGATAGAAACAGCAATTAAAGACGTCAGGTTGCATGATTATAATTCAATCCAGTCAACAACCTTTCAAGGAAGATGGGCCTCTATTGATTGGTTATAATAGATATAAGTAAAATGAGTATGTATAGTAAGTATATATGCCTATTATATTTAAGCCTGATATAGAATAAATAATTTAGGATTTGTGTTATACGAATATACCTATAAATTATGTGATTGTGTTTAAACATATGGTTTAGTTAAAATTATTGTGTGACTTAACACTGTTTGGTTTTATTTTGACATTTGGTATCTGTATATTGATTTGTATAAATTGCTTTAGGTTTTATACATTTTTCGATTGTATGTTCCTTTCCAACTTTAATAAAAATTCCCCTACTCTTTTCGAGAAGTGCCATGGGATCTTTAACATCCACCTGAACTACCACCAATCCAGGCAGATGGGACCTCGGTTTAACATCTCATCTGAAAGACAGCACCTCAGAAGTGCAGCATCCCTCTCATGCTGCACTACAGTGTCAGTATTGGGATATTAACCCAAGTGCCAGAGGTGGGAACTGAACCCACAGCCCTCTGATTTCCTGGCCTCAGAGGTGAGTGTGCTACCTACTGAGCCACTGTAATCTAGCTGAATATGGCCCACCAGAGACCTGGTGCTATCCTGTTTTGGGCAGCACTATCTCCTGTGGGCCATATCCAGCCCTGGTCTGTGTCGGCGCTGTGTAGATCCACTTACCACTGCTTTGACATGGCCTGATACTCAGCGGGCTAGCATTGCTAGATTGGCAAGGGCTATCAATCTGAATATTGCTCAGAGCTGGTCAAGCGCAAGTGCAGCACAAATGGCTACACTGCGATTGTGCCTGGCTCTGAATAGCGGGCCCATTATCTTTTTAACACTATGCCTATTCTTTAACTGTAACCTTCACACATAAATACTTTAAAAAATTACACCAATATCAAATTTCTACACCAACAAGGATGCGACACCAGACTCCCTCTTTCACCTTGGCACATTTCAGAATCAATGCTTTTGTGGTTTTTGCTGTATCCTTGGGCAAATAAATGGAAAAAACAAATGTATAAAAAACACAGAAGTAGTATTTTTCTGTAAGATCTAGCATTGAGAAATGGCTGGGCAGATTAGCCACAAATTTACAATGTGTAAAACATACGAACATACGAATGTGACAGAAGAAACAGACCACCCGGTCTATCTATGCCAGCTCAAGGGTGCAGCTAACACCCCCAGTTTACAGCTGCCGCACCCCCCTTCCCTTTATCATACCACTGCCACCCCCACCTCCCCCACCCTCACTCTCCCCAGCTCCCTGTCCCATGCCTTTCTAAAACTGTTCACAGATTTACATGACATCACCCATTCTGAAAGAGTATTCCATTTTTCTTCCACCATCTCTGTGAAATAGAGTCTCCACATTTCCCTCCTAAATCTTCCCCCCTCTATTCTTAGCCCATGCCCCTTGGTGTCTCTCCCCCACCTTAGCTTTAAGACCCCATCTGCCCCAACCTTACTGATTCCCCTCAGATGCATGAATCTCTCTATCATGTCCCCACTGACCCTTCCATCCTCCAGGGTGTACATATTCAGGTCTCCCAGCCTGCTGTCATAGTCTCTCCCCTCCATTCCCAATATCATCTTCTTTGCCCTCCTCTGCACCCCTCCAGTAGCCTAATATCACACTTCAGGTATGGCCTCCAAAACTGCACACAATATTCCAAGGTAGTGGCCATACCAGTGACCTGTAGAGGGGCAAGATCACCTCTCTTCACCTGGATGAAACCCCCCTCGCTATGCACCCCAGCATTTTGTTCACTTTTGTAGCCAATCTCCTGCACTGGGCAGTATTGTTCATGGTCCCTGTTACCATTACCCCTAGGTCCTTCTCCTCCTCCTCAGTGATCCCCAGCATAACCCCCTCCAGCCAGTATTCTCTCCTTGGGTTCTTCGCCCTGAAGTGCATAACCTTACACTTTTTTGCATTGAACACCAGCTGACACCTCACTGACCACTCCTCTAGCTTGCTTAGGTCTCCCTGCAGCTGCTTCCATCCCTCCTCTCAATCCACCACTGCTCCCATTTTGGTGTTATCTGCAAACAGACTTACCTTGCTCACCACCCCATGTGAAATGTCTGATATGAAGCATTCAAATAATACTGGTCTCAGCACAGAGCCCTGTAGCACCCCACTCATCATTGGCTTTGGAGTTGAGAGCTCCCCTCCCACCACCACCCATTGTAGCCTCCCACTCAGCCAGCTTGTAATCCAGTTCATTATTTTTGACCTTACCCCTATACCAGATATCTTCCCCCCAAGCCACCCATGAGGCACCGAATCAAAGGCCTTGCTGAAGTCCAAGTAAAGAACATCCACCGCATGACCCTTATCCAGCTCACCTGTCACCCAGTCATAACATTGTATCAGGATGGTTTGACAGGACTTCCTCAAAATGAGCCCATGCTGTCTCACATCTTGGAGGCCGTTGTCCTCCAGGTATGATACCAGCCTTGCACACTATGGAGGTGAGACTTACTAGATGATAATTACCCAGTTCGTCCCTTGGTCTGCTCTTGTGTAATGGCACTACATGTGTGATCCTCCAGTCCAGTGGCATACACCCCAACTCCAGTGAGGTGCTGTACAGATCTGCCAGCAACTCCACCAACACCTCCGCCATCTTCCTCAGCACCTTGGGGTGGATACCATCTGGCCCTGGTGCCTTGTCTACCCTCAGTTCCTCTAGGACTCTGCCTCCCTCAATCCTTCTATCAGTTGCCTCCTCTTCCCCCGTCCCCACCCTCCCAGCCCATGGTGGTAGCCTATCCCCTTTCTTCCATGAACACTGAGCAAAAGTATTCATTCAGTACTTCTGTCTGTTCTTCACCCTTTTCTGTCCACTCCCCACCCTTTTTTATCCTCACCATTGTCTCCTTGCACTTCATGTTCTCCCTGATGTATCTGAAAAAGTCTTTCTTCCCCCCATTAATTCCCTGCACTAATCTCAGCTCCCTCTGGTCCTTGGCTTTTCTCACTTTTCTGGTCACCTCCCTGGACCATCTTGCATACTCCTCCCTGTCCCCTTCCTTCCCCATCCTCCTGTACCTCTGGTGCACCTCTTGTTTTGCCCTCACCACCTCCACTACCTCACTGTTCAACCAGCACAGTTTTCTTGGTCTGCTCCTCTCACTTTATGTCTTGATGCAGGCTTCCATTGCCTCTATAATCCCCCATTTAATAATATCCCATTTCTGCTCCACATCCATCTCCTGCCTTATGCCCTCCAGTTTCCCTTTCAGTACTTCCCACATCCTCCCAAAGTCTTCCCCCTGAAGTTTACCACCCGGGTTACTGAGTTCTTTGGCTCCCTGTACATCATGATATTAAACCACACCATTGGGTGATTGCTGTCAGCTAGTGGGTGCTCCACCCATATTTCCCTTACTGTCTCCCCATTCGTCAATACCAGATTGAAAGTGCTTTTTAATCTAGTAGGTCCACTGACCAACTGTGTTAGGAGACCCTCCTGGATTGCATCCAGGAGCACTTGCTCCCTAGCACTAGAGGTGACTGAAATGCTCCAGTCAACCCCCAGCAAGTTGAAATCCCCCACAATGACCACCTTCCCTTTTCTACATACCTTTCTGATTTGTCCTGTTAATTCCCTGTCAAGTTCCTCCAACTGGGACGGAGGCCTGTATACCACCCCAAATCTCAGTTACCTACTCCTTGAGTCTAGGAGCTGCAGCCAGATTTCCACTGTTCTCCTTTCCTCCCCCTCATCCCTTGTGCATTTGATTCCATCCCTCACATGGACTGCCACCCCACCCCCCTCTCCTCTGCATGGTCCATCCTGTATAATTTGTACCCTGGGATTGCCAGATCCCAGTCCCGGTGCTCGGTTGCCCATGTTTTGATGACATCCACAATATCCACCCTCCACATTGCCAAGAGTGCCTGTAGCTCAGCTGATTTGTTGCCTAAGCTTCTCGCATTCACTGAGACCACCCTCGATCCTGCCCCCTTCCCTTCATCACCCTCCATCTCCTCCCATCTACTCCCTTCCTTTTCAGCCACCCCAAATCCTTTCCTGCTAGCCTGGGGGGTAGGCTGTGACTCTGCCCTATTGGATCCCTGCCTACCTGCTGTCCACTTGCCCCCCAACTAGTTTAAATCCACCTTTGTCACAATATACCTCCCCAGTATTTGCTTTAATACCTCCTTCCTCTCCGCACTCAGGTGCAGCCTATCCCTTGCAAACAGATTGTTATTATCCCAGGTACTCCCCCAACCACCCACAACCCCATACCCCTTAGTTCGACACCATTCTACCAATCATGCATTCAACTCCCCAATCCTCGACTTTCTCACTGTGCTTGCACAGGGTACTGGGATCACCTCTGAGAAGACCACAGACTCCCCAGTCTCCTCCCACAACCTTCCCACTTCCTCAGACCTCTCCCTTGCTACCTCCTCCATTTCCCCCGCTAGGTCATTTGTCCCCACATTTACTACAATGTGCAGTTTCCTCCTACCCCTCCTTGTGCACCTTAGGATTGCTTGTCCTGCCTTGTCTGCCTTTAATCCCAGTATGGACTCTACCCATATCCAACTGTGCCTCTCACCCTTGCTGCCCCATCAGATCCCTCTGAGTGTGGAGTCCCCCAACACCAGTACAACCCCTTCCTCTTTCCTTGTGCCTGTCACCACCCCCCCACCCTGGTTCTCATTCCTGGGGCCACTCAAGATGGTGCTTTACCATTTGCCCCAGTGTCTTACCCCAGCCTCTCTCAATTGAGACCCCTCTCCTCCTCCTTTTTGACTGCCAACTTCCCTCTCCCTCCTTACCTCTTTATTATCTCTTCCCCTGCCATGCCATGCTCATTCTCTCCATGAGTAATGCCCCTCACTCCCTCCTCTTCATGAGTACTATCCATTGTGCAGTCTCCTCCTGCATCCTCCTCTTCCTCATGTATCACTTGTACTGCAAACATGTTCCCTACCCTCTTTGCATTAATAAGTGTTTTCTCCTCCCTCCTGCCTACTGCTGCTCCTCTTTTACTAGGCCCTACTAGAGTCCACCCTTCATCAGCTGGCGTACTGTCTAGTTTGCCCCTCCTCTTACCCCTTCCTTGACCCACTGTTCCTTCTCTGTGGTGCCCCCAATACTCTCAGATGTCAGCCCTTTTACCAACGTAACCCTGCACTCCCCCCTCAACCTCCCCAGCTCCCTGCCAAGCCACTGAACCTTTTCCTCGAGCCTCCTTAGGATGTGGCATATTGGACACCCTCCCAGCCTCCACAGTATGATCATCCACACTGCTGCCCCACAACCATTGCACTCCACAATCCTACCTCTGGTTCACACTACCTATACAGGACATTGAAATACAGTCTCTCTATACTGATTGCAGTTGTGTACGAACACAATTACAAACCCACCAATAGCATTCCCAAGTATCACAAACACATACAGTCCAGAAATTAGATGTTTGTCCCAGGTCCTATTTAGGCACCTCTCCCAGCTTTAAGTGGGTCTGTTGTGCCCCCCCCATTGAGCTTATTTAAAAAACAGCCACAGAAACCTTTAAGCTAAATTAAAAAAAAACTTACAAAAATACTCTCCACACTAACTATCTCCACAGCAAGTAGAATTAACTAATCCTAGCCCAGCTTCTAGCTGAACTTGTGTTACCAAATGCCCTTGCATGCAACCTAAGGCAGCCAACTACAGTAATAACTGGAAACCACAATCCTACTCATAAGATCTACAGTACTAACTGTACACCACAGTCCTACTTACATATATATATATATATATATATATATATATATATATATATATATATATATATCTTTAAGAATTAGCTCATGTGGTGGTTTCTTGTTACCTCCTCCTGGCCTACTCCTGAGGGCTCAGGTCAGTTTGCAGCTCCCCAAGCCCCTCACAGCCTTCAAACCCAACCCCTAGTGGCTTTTCAGTATTTAAGAAAGGCTGGTGGAGGGGGTGGGTGGGGAGCTTTTACAATCCCTCCAGCAACAGAAACCTTTAAGCAAAATTCCAAAAACACAGCCACAGAAACCTTTAAGCCAAATTCCAAAAACACAGCTAGAGACCTTTAAGCTAAATAAAAAAAAAATAGCAAAACTTACAAAAATCCTCTCCACACTAACTCTTTCTACAGCAAGTAGAATTAACTAATCCTGTCCTACAGTTTGATGGCTCTGTCAGAATTTAAAGGCTTTGTGGGTGGGCAAATCTGGGCATATCCTGTTCCATCCCTGTTCAATCCTTCTAGCCACAGAAACCTTTAAGCTAAATTCCAAAAACACAGCCCCAGAAACCTTTAAGCTAAATTAAAAAAAAGAAAAATAGCAAAACTTATAAAAACCTCTCCACACTAATTCTCTCCATGGCAAGTAGAATTAACCAATCCTTCTCTTCTGCAGTTTGATAGTTCTGTCAGAATTTAAAGGCTTTGTGGGTGGGCTCTGTCAGAATTTAAAGGCTTTGTGGGTATAAATCCTGGCACTCTTAAAAAAAAATTGAAATGTTGAGCACAATCAGTCAATCTGATTCTGGTTCTGAATGGGATCTGTTAAACAAATGGAGCTTTCACCATGGCAGCAACTCTGGTTCAGAAGTGGACTCAGATCACAAATGTGCCAGCAATTGGTAGAGGACTAATCATCCTATGGATTATTTTCCTCCACAGGGGAGAGTGGTTCTGTCACTCTGCTTACTGACTACCACCAAGTGGAGTCTTGTGGGTAGTGCAGCGAGAGCAACATGAAGGAAGGGGTCACCACCCAATTTGCAGTGCATGTGTGCCTCCACATGTACACACAAAACCATCCAAAAGTGATGTGTAGCAGGGGATGTACAAATGTTGAAAAACACTGGCCTGGCAGAATTACAACTCAAGTCTGCTGCAGGTCATTCTCCCGCTAACTAGGCTCCTCCTCCTCCAGACTTCAGGATTGCACTCCAGGTGGCTGTCCCTTTTCCCAGCACTGCCACAAAATGTAATTCATTTGAGACCTCCAGGAGGAGATGGTAAATCCCATGGGTGGAGGGGTGAAAGGGAAAAGCTAGATGGGGGCCAGTCAGTTTTGGGAGCATAAACAGATTTATTGGAAAAAATTGGGATTTACAGATCCCTGCAGTGACCCTAAGTATAGTGTCACTTCTGTACCACAATAATCCTGTTTAAAACAAAATAGTTATCCCAAAACATGTATTTATGTATCAGTTAGGGGTGAAGCACAAAGTTTCACAAGTAAAGAAATGCAGTATTAGGATAAAAAAGTTTCCTGAATCTCAGTGAAAGTGTACTGGGGTTTTCCTTGGGCTTGAATGATTGCTCGAAGCAGAGTTGTTGTTACCCTAACTTTGGCACTGGACCAAAAATATACACTATGACTTTGAGCGAGGGTGCCGAAGTTAAGGAAAAACCTATGCTGCTTCCAGCCATTGTTCAAACCAATAGGAACACTGCACTGCACACTCATCAAGAGTCAGGGTACCTTTTTACTTTCATGCTGCACTTCCTGACTTCGGAGGCTTTATGCTTCAACTTGAGATGGGTGAAGTAAAGAAACTTCACTTCATGAAGTACTTTGTGAAGCTGGTGAACTTCGCAAATATGAAGTTGATGGTAAAGTAGGACTTACAGAAGTGTGAGGTAGCCTTCTTTGCCAGAACTTCACCACGGAAGTTCTGACTTCACAACTTTTTAAAGGTGGAACTTTACCAGCAAAGTTGGGTGAAGTTGCACTAGTCGCCTCCACTGCTTTCATCCTTTCTCTCTCTCGCTATCTCTCTTCCTTCTCCATTTCCATGTCTCTGTTTTCCTTCTTTCTGTACTGTATGTCTTACTGGCCTGCACCACAAATACTGGTTCAGTTGTTTTAATCGTGTTTAGATTTTATTTGTATGTTCTTATTTATTGTTTCCTATCTTGTTATTGTATGTTCATATTTTAATTGTATTGTAAGGGTGCCCTGAGCCTTCTGGGAAGAGCACCCCAAATAAATAAAATCTACTACTACTACTACAAGTGGTAGTCTCCCCTTGGACAGACAGCTAAAATGTTGCTGTGAAGTCTGAAGAACTTCACCAGCAAAGTTATTTTTCAATGTGCATCTTGATTGGGCCCCCCATTTCAAAGCATTGCGGTGCTTCACGAAGTGCAAAGTGATGCACTTCAGCAGAACTTCATCAGTGAAATTTAAATTACTGCACCTCTAGTGTCAACCTAGACTGTTTCCAAAATGTTGTTTTTCTTTCAATGAGCTTTCATATTTTTAAAAAGGACATTTAATATTTGATGTACCCTAATTTGTAAGCTAGAATTGATGGTATGTTTTCTGACATGTATTCCCTTGTGTTCATTGGCACCCCTCACTTACCCAACCCCATGTTAAGTAGTGCTTGGTGAAAAGTGACAACCCTCACTCACCTCAACTCCACCGCCACACCAAGCGATTTCTGAAGCCTAGCGGCTCTCTTCTTTTTCTCCTTGCCCCATGACAAGCAGTCCCTGGTTCACCCTGCTCCAAGTCAAGCAGTCACTGACATGTAGTGGCACCCTTCTTCCTCATCCTATGATAAGCCAAGATGACCGATGTGAAATAATACTTTCCTGCCTCCAGTAAAACAGTCCCTTGGCATCCAGTGACACTTCCTTCCTCACCCTGCTCCAAGTCAAGAGGTCCCTGGCATGCAGTAGAAGCTAAGTCCCTCACACTGCTCAAGCCAAGTTATTTGTGTCCAGTGCCCCCTTCCCCAGATGGAGGCTAGCACAACCATTTCAACTTACCTCCATGGCCAGCTGTTGTCTGATTTTAGATATCACAAAAGTGTAATCATAAAATAGACAATGAGACATTTTCATTATATTGTGTTTGCAATTAAATTCAGATGATGACCAGCCATGGAGGTATGTGGAGTGGTTGTGCCAAATGCCATCATGAGAGGAATGGTTATTAGGTTGTCCTCAGAGGAAAGGGGGATGGTATCTCAATGTCTCAGAGAGTGATAATAGATGGTAACCTTTCGGAGTGGAGAGATGTGCTTAGTGGTGTAACCCACGAGTCAATGCTGGGTTTACTGCTCCTTAATATATTTATTAATGAACTGGAGGAGGGGCCTGCTGATGTTTGCTGATGACACTACATTGGCAAGAAATTTCAGGTCATACCTCTCAAGTGTCCCTGATTTTCAGGGACGTCCCTGATTTTGCTTCAAAATTTTACTCTGTCCCTCCTAAAATTTGTGTTTTTGTGGCTAAACAGTGGGGACTGTAAGCACAAAACAATGTCAAACATTAAAGTTACAGACTTGTTCTTCTTTAGAAAATGCATTTTGCACTAAGCCCCATATTCTACCAGCTTTCTGGGTGGATATCTCTAATTTTGAAGATGTGTCCCTGATTTTAGTCCTTTGTCCCTGATTTTTTGAAGCCTTGTCCCTGATTTATGAGGCAGGAGGTTGAGAGGTATGTTTCAGGTTGAAAGTACTATACTGAATGTCCATGATGTCACCCTCCTCTGCTTTATAAACTGTGACCAACAAGTATGTTGTCTATACATGTACTAATTTATAAGCATTCCTTCCTACTGTACAGCCCAGGGTAGCCTGTTGTTCCCTTGGTAAGTAGAAATGTGTCCAGGTTTACCTTGGGGTGCCTATTCTGTCTTAATGTCCACCATCTCTGCTGCCAAACTATTCCATAAGTTCACTGACCTCTGGGAGGAGAAGTACATCCTCTGCCTCTGTATTTACTACATTTTAGCATCATGTCATGCTCCTCTGCCCTGCAAGAGCACACCACCAGGTCTAAAATCTCCATGTTTCAACCTTCTGGATACTGTTCAGTATGCAGAAAACAGATCACACCTCTTCC
The DNA here is from genome assembly GCA_016271365.2 of Neoceratodus forsteri. Classification (NCBI taxonomy): domain Eukaryota; kingdom Metazoa; phylum Chordata; order Ceratodontiformes; family Ceratodontidae; genus Neoceratodus; species Neoceratodus forsteri. The sequence goes on from CM057453.1 coordinate 734,023,789, forward strand.
CATCATCCTTTTCTCAAGGGTGAGCAAATTCATGGAATCTGGTCTCTCCTCACAATTTTTTTTTATTTATACTTTTTGCCCCTTATCTCTCTGGTGTAGCACACCCTTCCCTGAGCTGAGCCCAGTCCCACCTTCCTATGACTGTAGCTCTAACCCCCTCCTTGCCCCTGGACTTAACCTTGAGGGAGGGCCTGGTCACAGCTGGACTGTATCACATACTTCTCTCACTCAGGAAACAGGCAAAGCCCTTGGTGAAGTGGCAGTTAGTAGCGGGATTTGCTTCATTCTGTTTGTACCATGGTACGTGTTGCTCGGATATGTATCCACAGGTATAGGATACTGGCATATACCACTTTTTTGATTGGATGTCAGGTGCCATCAGATCTAGATGACATCCAACCATGGATCTGGTCTCCTTGGATCCCAAGTGGATCCATTAGTGACACAAATGATCCACTGAATCTGATGGCTTGATCAGGGATTGTGCCATCAGAACTTAACACTCTGAGGGGCTGATCCAAAAGATCTGCTGGATCCGATGGTTGGATCAGGGATTCAGCAGTTGGATCACAACAATCTGAGGGTCAGATCCAAGGATCTGTCTCCATCCAACCAGGGATCTGGCATTAAATCACAGTTGCATGGGGACCGGTTCATGCAGCTGGATAGCATGGCCATCGATTAGATGGTGTGTGAATCCATCAGACTGGTATCTAAGCACCTCTGGTCCATGGTACTTCTTGGTTCATCAGTCCCTCAGAACATTCACACATGTGAAGCACCAAGCACATGCACACAAGCATGCCATATGGAGAGTGGTCAACATCCTCCTACTGAAGGTATAGTGAGGGATGGCCTCCTACCTTCCCTGGAGGAGGAAAGCATCCTCTTGGCTGCTCAGTCCTTTCCCTAGCTGGCCCCTGATGACAGGAACTCATTCTTGAACTCTGGTTGTGGCTTCACAAGGTGAAGCATTACCACTGCACAAATGGACTGGCCTCCTCTCCTCATTTAAAACTTCCTTACCCCTGATAATTTTGGAAGTCCTGCACTGCACCCTCTCTACGATGTTTGTTTATATCAAGAGTGTGCTATGAAGATGATTCTCCCCTTGTACAAGACCTTGCTTAGACCAAAGCCGGAGTGCTACAGACACTTCTGGCTGCAGAAGTATAGAAAGAATATTGAAGAGATTGAGAAGGTCAAGTACAGACTACAGTGCTGATGTATGGCTTAGGGGACAGTAATATTGAAGTGTGATTATTCAAATCATTATTCCAGAGAAGAGAAAGTGTGGTGGGGCATGATAATGATGTTCTGAATACTAATATGGTATTTTATTTATTTAAAAAAAAATGCATACCTAGATATTTCCAGTGTGATGAAACACTTCCTTTCCATTGACATCCTGTGGGAAGTGGACAGATTAGGTTACCGTTACACATGCATTGATTACATCAACTAATGATGCTGTGATAAAACATTAGCACTCTGAACAGAAGGGATACACAGACTAAAGTATTCACAGATGACTAAGCTGGTGAGTGCATGCAAAACCTAAAGACATGAACAAATGGAGAGGGGCAAGGTGAGGTGAAACATCAGGAAGCGTTACCTCACATACAGGGTGGTTTACTTGTGGGATAGTCTACCACATGAGATTACCAGAGCTAATCCTGGTTAGGCTTTTAAAAGAGGACTAGAATGATCCTGAATGACAATGACATTGATGGCTTTACAGCATGAGTATACAGTATGTAGGATCCTGCAAGATGAGTTTGGATGTGTGTCCATTCTCAGACGGGATATATTCTCTGCCATGCAGCTGAAAGGGTAGACAAGATAAAGCCCAAGCCCCTTCTGTCAGTGCAACACAATGTTGCTGTGTTACTATGTTACTAGATTCCAGCTTTTTTTCCTGGTTTGTGGCTTGGTTTTAATTTTAGAAAGACCATCACACAAATAAATATTCACTAACTTTTGTCAGTTGAACAGTAATGTCTTAACATCTGGGCTTTCTAGGTTTTAATTTGCAAGTCTTGTGCTTTGTGCAGTTGATTTATGTAAGTAATAAGCCATGACAGGGTGTGCATTTTGTAAGCAGAAATACATGACAGGGTGTGCACTAGGGTGACTGGAATTTATGCCTGAGGTGCATTGTTAGGCACAAGGCACAGCTGAGTACCATTAAATGCACCTGAGAAGGGTCTCCCCCCGGTGCAGTGGTAGAACTGCTGTTTGTGATGCTGATGACCTGGGTTCAGGAATGAGCCTGGATCATCAGATGGCCAGCTGGAGGAAGTTGGTGGTGCATTCCAGAAGGATGCTCTCCACCTCAGGAAGGGAGGGCTCTAGTCTCTGCCACAGTACTGCCACCTGGGTGACCACATGTGGTGGTTCAGGCAGGATCCAAGAATCAGGGAGGGTGAACCCCAGTGTACTCCAAGTGCATAGCACCCACCATCATGTGTATGTGCAAAAGAGTGCTCCCTGGACATAACAGGGACTTGGGGAAGAAAAAAATGGGAAACACCCCTGATCAAGCAGGGTGATGCTCACCTAACATCGTAGGCCCTGCAGCACCAATCAAGGTGCTTTCCCTACCCCAAGCTTTAACTCCACTGGGGGTTGAGTTCCCCCGGGTGCCCCCATACATGGAGCTAAGCCAGGGAGGAACAGGGGAGTGGTATGCCCCAGTGAAGGCATGTGATGAGGCTGGGTGTGAGGCAGGGCCAATAGTGAGCAGGTCAGGACAGCAGTGGAAAAGTATAGGAAATAAACTAAAAAAAAAATTGAGAAGTGTGATTATATTGCAATAATGATGCACCCTAGAGTGTTTTATTGCACTTATAAAATGGAAATTAATTATTTCACTTAAAATGAATGAAAATAACTAGAAATTATTTTAAAAAGATACCATTCATTGAAATATTCTTAAGCAATAATGCACAACAGGGTGTGTGTTGTGCTGGGATAACATCACTCCTGGGGTGGTTGGGCACAAGGCTGCAGGCCAAGCGCATCCAGCACCCCCAAAAGTGATCTTATTCCAGAATAACACACACCCTGGATTGCATTATTGCTATTAAACAATGGCTCATTTATATAAAATAAATAAATAAATAAAATGCATTTTGAAAACTGTTTTTATGTACATTTTCTGTGTGGATGAATATTTCACAAAAAAAAAAATGTCTTTTTCTTTTTCTCCAGTAGGTGGATCTGTGATCTGTTTCTTTTGGCAGTTCTTGTGTAAATGTGGTAATGCTCTCCCCCCCAGCTTCATTTTTGGGTCAAAGTCCACATTCTGTGTTTCTGTCTGGCTCCTTCAATAATTATGCTAGTGGATGGGTCCATTTACACAGTGAAATGTTAGCATTTGTACTAGGAGAGAGAGAGAGAGACAGAATTTCTGCAGAGTGCTGAAGGAGCAGAAATGTTACATCCAGTGCATCAGAAGTGATGGTAACTAGCTCTGGAAAACAAAATGTATTTGTGTATTGTGCAGTGTGCTGCTTTTTTAAAGGTCTGACTTTTTTTTTTTTTTTTTTAACTTTGTTAAACTGGCTGTAAGTAGCTTGGCCCTTTGTTTCATGAGCCAAGTGGTATGTGGAGTGAATGCTCTAAAGCCAAGAGGGAGCTACTGAAAAGTCATTTCAAAGAACGGCTTTTACTGAAATATTTATGTGTTTCTTGGAATTGCGTGGGGCCATGAGTCACTTATTTATGGTATGGGGAAATGAGTGCCAAGGAGTGAGCGCATGATACATTAAGGTACAGACCCAGCACCAGTGAAGCCGGTGGTGCTCAGTGGCTGAATCTCATATACAATTTTTTTTTTCTTTCACATTGAGTTTCAAGGTACTGAGTTGCCTGGAGGAGTGACGAATGCAATATGTGTGTGTGTGTGTGTGTGTGTGTGTGTGTGTGTGTGTGTGTGTGTGTGTGTGTGTTGGGGGTGCCTTGGGGGTGCGCTGCATGATTCACTAAAGCTGCTCACATGACCAGTGGAGTGATTTTTTTCCCAACATTTCATGTGGTCGTATGTGTGCTGGGACTAGATATGTGATGTTGTACTGGGATTACATAACGGGTCTAGTCCCAGCCTGAGGCCACAGATTTTTCTTACCATTGTATAATTACATTTTTTATTTTATTTATTTATTTAGCTTTTGTTGACCGGGTAAGTGCACTAGACAAATCCTGCCTATTTTCAGGCACGACCCGGGGGAGGGGGATACAGATGAATGCCAACTGACCTTGAACCAGATTAAGCTGTTGAACTTTGAATTTTAACTTTGAAGAAAAAATAGTCCAGGTTCTGGTAATGGGGGTTAGCTAAAAACAATGAAAACTACATGTGACACTCATTTTTATATGGAAAAAAAAAAAACATTTGTTACCGTATTTGCATTTGAAATCAATGCAGGTACAGTATTTTAATGGAAACGTGTTCAAAACTTTTGAACCTGTCAGGTTGTTTCTTGGGGAAGGGGTAAATTTCATCTGAGAACACCATATATGATTCAAATGTATGTGCTTTTATGAACTTCAGAAATGTTTTAAGCAGTTTGGGTATGCTTCTGCCTATGTAACTGTTTTTTTCCCCAGTTTATCACAGACACACATACATGCATGCACGCACACACACACAGAAAACAAAGACCTCATGTGGAGCCAGAGCCCCAATTTAATCTCTATCAGGGTAGGCAACAGAGATTTTCCTGATAAGCAGGTAAAGGTAGAAGGAAGATTTCTCATTGTCATCAAACAAACTAGTAATTAAAACTATGGACAATATGTTTTCATATGAGTAAGGTGAGTGTGATGAGCAGGGAAACAACATTTAATTAATTTTTGGTTTTTATTTATTGTAGTTTTATTTTTAGTGCCTAGTTGAAGATTTTTAGTAAGTAAAGGTAGCAGCCATGGTTGCGATGGAAGATCAGTTCTAGTTGTAGAGGGACTCATTCGTTAATTTTGTGATGTTGCTACTGGCAAATCTAATTGGGTTGAGGACCAGGATAAGCATTCATTATGTTGTAATAATGCAGTCACCTAACTGGTTTTATCTAATGAAATGTATTTGATTTTTACACCCATTTTATAATAGAGATATAATACATGGTCTGGTGACATCTCTCAGCCAATGAAAATTATAGATTTTTTCTTGCCATTTTATAGCCTCCATTATTTAATGGCTGAATATGTAAGAAAGTAAAAGTTTAAACTCTATGCTGTATTTATTGATTATACATCTTTATTTTATTTATTTATTTCAAGAACTAGGAAAACACTTTTGAGCCAAAGGCTCTTTTACAAAGGTTTTGCATCAGAATAATACAGTACATACAGTTGAAGTGACAGAGAACACAAATAAGTGTATCAATGCAAAAATATAAGATCAATCATGTGGCCAGGAGGCAAATGCTGGAAACAAAAGGTTAATATAGAGAAAACATAGCAAATTGGTAAAGTACACAGAATCAGTACTGTTCATCCTAGATTGTTAAGACGGGTAATACAAGGAAACATTACAGAAGCATCCTATGCATGAGTATTGTAAAAGACAGCCAGAAGAGAGAGTCAGCCCAGACAGCCTTGTTGAGATCATCAGAAGATAGCAATGTAGCTAGATGGAGAGGGCAGGTATAGTCAAGGGTGGACACAAGGATGGAAATGGATGGAATGAGATGGAGAGGGAGGGATGGGATGAAGGGAGGCATAACTATGGGCCATAAGCCCAATGCACTAAGAGGGCGTGCTGAGGATGGTAACAAACAGGGGTCATGAGGGAAGGAAGAAGGAAAGGGTAAGGTAGGAGGGGAAAGAGGTGAAAAGAATAGCAGTGAATGGGTTAAGGTGGGTTAAAGCAGCAGGAAGAGATGCAAAGGTGCTAGTAGGATGGGGAAACTGGTGTGCTCAAGAGATATATTAGAAGTGTAAAAGGCCTAGGCCCAAATCTGTCGAATAGAATGGGTGAGAGGGGTTTGGAGGGGAAATGGTAACATATGGGGCAACAAGGGAAAGGTGTACTCAGGTATAACATGTGAGGTCTGCACCAGAGTTTATAGTCTACCCAGGAGGGGAGGGGAAGGGCCAAGGTCCTATTACAGCATTTTGAAGATTAAAGCAGTCCATACCTGCACTACTTAGGTAGTGCAATCACATCCCCAAACAAAAAAAAAAAATAAATGAATATAGAGGCATGCCCATTGGAGGCATCTATCCCAGATGGGTTTTCCATAGTGCACTGCCCGAGGAGGGAACACAGGGATGAGGGTGTGGCTATGTGTTTTAGATCCTACCTAAACTTTTCCGTGCACCTAGTGGGTTGCACTTCATCATTTGAATGTGTAGCTGTGCATGGGGGTCCAGCTGCAGGCTGCAGAATCCTCCCCGTATACTGGCCTCTGGGACATGAGGGGGGATATCTGCAGGAAGTTGCAGACTTTGTCACCAAGAAGGTGTTGGAGTTGCCCAGATCATTGATTCTGGGTGACTTCAATGCCTGGATCAATGACAAATATTCAAGTTTTGGTTATGACTTCCTCCAGACTTCACTGGGCCTTGCACAAGCTGTTGTTTCTGCAACCCATAGCCACGGCCACACCTTGGACTTGATGTTCTCACTGGGGCTTGAGGTCTCTGACATCAGGATTGATCCGGTCACTTGTTTGGATCACTGCACAGTGAGGGAACACCCCCCCTATTAGTCCTTCTCCTGCTGAGATGGTCCATTAATGCCCTTTGAAGGGGTTGTCCCCAGAGGGACTGATGGCAGTAATGGAGCTATTCGGTGTAAGTGCTGCATGTGTGATGGGTTTGGGTGAGGGGGTTGCAGTCTATAATGGGGCTGTTACCAAGGCACTTGACTCTGTTTCACCGGCCTGTATACAACACAGGTCTTCTCGCTTGAGACCCCCATGGTATGATGGGGCTGTCATGGAGATGAAGACCAGGGATCGAAAAGTTGGAGCATTCCTGGCAGAAATCCAAGTCTGAAGAAGATAAACTGACTTTGAGAATTCACTACAGTAAATATCAAAGGGCAATCAACCACATGAATGCAGAGTTCCTGTCTGGGGAGATTGCTGCAGGGAGAAACAGACCAGCTCTGCTTATTCATGCTGGCTTTTCCATCCTGCCTTTCTGTAGCCAAAAAAAAGCATCTTCAGTCACTCAGTGCGAGGAGTTTGCTCTGCTTTTCTCTGACAGGGTGTCCTCCATTAGGGCTGGGATCCCTTCACTCCTTTGAACAACTACCCTTCCCCAGCTCCTCACACTCACTTATTCCCTTGTTCCCCCACTAAGTGATTTTCCACTCCTCTCATACAGTCATCTTCCTCTCTTGCCAGTGTTCTCCTTACTTACCTCTGGCAACAGGTGCTTCGGGTGTCACAGGAGGCCCTGTTCTACATGGAACGTGATATTACAGAATACTCTTGTTCTTTCTACTTGCAAGGTGTCTCAACCTTTTACACCCTTATGTTTATATCTAATTTTATCTGTATTTGTACTTATTGTTGATCTAGTTGTCCATTTCAAGTGTTAGTGATGTCTTCCTGTATAAAATAATTAGGATCTTTATTTCTACATTTATCTATTACTTTAAGTTGACTGAAAACTGGACGTTTGTGAAAAAGGGCATTGATGCTAACATACCTTTTACAGTATTAAATAAATAAACTTGAAACTTGAAATTTCAGCCCCACGGTGGTGAGTCATGTGTGTCCAGAGGCACTTCTATTGTCTGGAGTGAATTCAAGCCATTTGGGGAGGGTGAGGTTTGTGAGGTGATTTTGAAGCTGCAGCCCACCTACTGTGAACTGGATCTTGGCCAAGCTTGTCTCTTAATGGGATGTGTTGAGTCAGTTGGTCCCGTGTTCACCGAGATTTTCCGGTGTTCCCCTTTGGAGGGATGTTTTCCCGACACCTTGAAAGAGTCACATGTGAGACCCCTCCTTAAGAAATCATTTTACGACCCTGACATCTTAGCTAATTATAGACCTATCTCTAACCTCCCATTCCTGGGAAAGGTTATCAAGAAAGTTGTGGCTCTGTAGCTCGAGGCACACTTGCAGCCTATGACATCTATAAGCCCTTCCAGTCTGGGTTTAGGTCAAGGCATAGCATCAAAATGGCATTAGACAGAGTGCAGAATGATCTCTTCAGGGCAAGAGATAGAGGGGAATGGTCAGTACTCGTCCTCTTCCATTGCTTTTCAGCTTTTGAGACTGTGGACCATGTAGTGCTGCTGGATCACCTAAGGGAGCTCCGTGGGCTCAACAGTACCGTCATCAGCTGGTTTGAAGGTAGTGATAGGGAATGTCTTATCCTGTCTGAAGCTCTACCATGTGAAGTTCACCAGGGTTTGATCCTGTCACCTGCATTGCTCATTGTGTATATGCTGTACCTAGGTGAGATCATTAAGCAGTACAGTTTGGGTTTTCACTGTTATGGAAATGACACCCAGCTGTACATATCATTTGCACCCAGGACAGGTGATGTTGTGGAAGTGCTAAATTAATGTCTGGCTGAGACCAGGACTGGATGCCCTCTAGCTGGTTGAGTCTCAGTCTTCACAAGATAGAGGTACTCATGATTGAGCCTGGCCATCAGCGGGATGTGGGTGTTTCTGGGAGGGGAACAGGGTAATTCCTTGACCACTCCCATGGCAGCATCTACCAAGGTGAAAAATCTGGGCATTATCCATGATAATGGATTGACACTTGAGGCTCAGGTGTCATCTGTTGTCAGGAGTGTTTTTTACCACCTGAGGAATCTTGCCTGGATTAAAACCTTGATTCTGCCCAATGACCTGCCCTTCACTGGTAGATGCATTTGTAACATCACAGCTTGACTATTGCAATGTTCAATAACTCATGGTCAATCAAGGGGGAGCATGACAATTCACACCCGACTACTCGCTCCCTACAATTTCACTCCCGACAACTTGCTCCAATGAAAATTCACTCCTATGACTGCATTGCGTCATTTCACTCCCTTTCGCTCAATACACTCCCACTGCTAACATTGGTAATAGTGCTAATATTAACAATATTATTGCCAAAGACATTTGCGCCTTACTGTAGCAGTAGACAATCAGGAAGTAAAGTCAGGGGTCAATCTTAACTTTTTTTACTAGCCCAAACACTAGTGCAAATTGACCAGGGCTAGTGCAGCTAACTCTCTACTAGCTTGCCTTGACTAGAGCAGATTTTCATGGCTGTTAGTGAAGTTAAAAATGTCTCTACTTTAGCATTCTGTAGTCTTCATGCTAATCTCTCTCAGTGTTCCAGATGGTCAGGTGTGATTAACAGCTCATTAAGAGCTGCAATTATCTGGCAGTTCAAGAGAGGGATCCCACAAAAAACTCAATGTGAGTCATTATCACTCCACTGTTAAGACTTTCAGCTAGTGTTCAGGGTGTGATCAAGGGTAGAGTGCTGTTAAGCCACTAGGTTCCAGTTTTCTGAATGTGTCTATGTCTAACAATTTGTCCAATATTATTACGACCAGTGCCTCTCATTTCTTTACATTTTGAGTGTTTGTATCCAACATTTCAGTGACAAAATGCAAAGAGGTACACAGGATCAGCCCTGCAGGTGGTGGGTTTTATCCCAGCCTCACCATAACTTTCCTCTCTTAAATCTCTTAACTCTGTTCTTTCCCTGGACACCACTGCAGACCAGACTCTGATGTGACCATCCATAGCTGCCATTACTGGCAAGTGTAGGGGGTCCCCAGCTCTTCTAAATGGACCATGCCAGCCATCACCATCCATACAGTTTCACCCATATCCCACTCAGCATGTCCTTTCAGCCTAAAAACAAAGCTTTGGATCATGTATGGTATAAAAACAAACCTTGATAAAATACATAATTTGAAACCTTGAAATAAGCATTCCTGGGGTGCATAGATCATCCTATACAGAAATAGAAATAGTATAGTGTTATGCCTGTGTACTGTTTCCCCTGGGTTGATGAAAGGACAATGTTTAAGAAAAATCTGTTATTGTTGGGGCAGAGCATAATAAAATCAATACTTTTACAAATAAAAATCTCATAGTTTTCTATTTCCCAAGCCCCTTAGGTTTGTCTAGCCCCCCCAATAAATCTTAGATGTGCTCCTGGCTCACTTGAGACTGTACAAAAACTTTCAAAAGTGCAGATCTCCAGCTTACTGTAGGGTGGGGACAGAGAGTGTCTTTCTTTGCCTGACTCTGTTTATTGCCCTGTGGGTGGTGGTGATGACAGTGTGGTGAGGTGCATGATGATGTCAGCTATTGTGTGCGCAGAGCTAGGACTGCTTGATTGAACATTTGCTGTTGTGATATCCTCTCTCTGGTATGGGGGGCAGAAAGAGGAAGAGAGGAGGCTATGGTACAAAACAATGGGGGGCTCACTGTGATGGCACTGCAGTCTTTTTTTCTACTGGGGAGCTGGAAGCAAAGTGGGAGCAGGATAAATGTGCAATAATCAGAGTATTTCTTGGCTTTGCTTGCATTGTTTCCTGCATAAGTGATCAAAATGTACCATAATAATTAAAGGCTAGTGCGATCATCTGCGGACTAGTGCAATTTTGAATCAACTTGCCTTGCTGGCTAGTGCAAAAAAAAGTTAAGGTTGACCCCTGAGTGAAGTAGTCTGGCAGTCTGTCCTTAGTTACCTGCTTAGTTACCAAGAGTAAGCATGAAGTTAGATAATCAGGAAGTGAAGTAGTCTGGCAGTCTGTCCTTAGTTACCTGCTTAGTTACCAGGAGTAAGTTAATTAAGGTACATTTAAAACTTAATCCTTTATTACAAAACTTTAAAACTTCAAAAATCCATTCAATGAGGCCTTAAAAGCATTAATAGTCCAAGTTATGTGCTACTCCACTTAGAAACTCCTCGGTAGCGTGATCCTCACTTTTATCAAGGATGCAGGCAAGCCTTTCCACATTGTCATGGTACACCTTCCGTGACACAGTTGGGGCATTCCCAGCAATCAATTGCTCTAGCTCTGCATCTCTTTTTGTTTGTACACCTCTGAGACAGTCTATGAATTTCCACAGATTGGGATGCGACATGCATAGGATACTCTGCATCCCTCTGTGGAATGCTTCCACAACATTGTTCATTTTAGCTCTGCCATCACTGACACTCTCAGCATGATTCCACAGCTCAAGTTTTGAAATGGGGCTGTCTTCTACCTGTGCCTCTCCTGTTCGGCCACCCTATCCATACATCTTTGAAATAGTCTATGACAGGTGTTAGTTCATCAGGAAACACATGTTGTTGTTCGTCGGTTATACCTTCAAACCTTGTTATTACTTGGTCAGCTGGATAAAAGGCAAGAGAAAGCAGATATTTGCATTTGAATGTGAATTCAGGGTCTTGGGAATACTGTACAGCTAGCCCCTCCATTTGTATCTTGCGATACACACACTGTGTAAAGTGGAAGAAGCATCCCACTTTCTTACTGTCAGGAAAAGCAGATTTGAAGGCATTAATAGTTGCCCTCTCAAAATCTGTGATGGCAATGTCTGGGCAGAGGTTTGGGTTTAGCTGTTTTAGCACAGTTAGCATCCTATCGTAACACTCCCTTCTCTTACCTGGCAAAAGCGCATATATAGCAGGCTGGATTTTGCTAAAGTGCTCACCCATTATCACATATAATTGTTGGAAGAGGGGGAGCAACACTGAATGTCCCATCAGCATGCCAAACCTTAGCTCTTTCAAGGAACCGGAGATTTCTGTCAGTTCCAAATATCAAGATCCTGTTATTGCCTGGACCACTGTCATGTAAAAGAAAGGTAACAGTATCAATGCCAGAGTCATGCTTGTATGTTTGATAATGCTCTGGAATTACCAATTCCACTAGATCTTTTGGGTTTGCTGGTACCCCATGAACTCTGACTCTCTGTACAGTTCACTTGAGGTTTCTGTCTATGAGTTTGCCTGTAGCTGCTAGAGACATATTTTGTTTAACATGCAGTAGAACCTGAGTGCTGGTATCTTGCATTGTCGCTGCTCTTTCTTTGGCCATAGTGACAGCAACAGATTTTTCTACAGCACAGTGGTCTGGGGCATGTGTGTGCATGGAAAACTGATATATAATAGTGGGATCATCATAGGAGGCTGTGTGAACACGTGCATTGTAAACCTTAACTTTCTGTACAGTACGCTGACATTGCCATATGCCTTTTCCCTGGTTCCCTGTTTGTGGAAGGTATAAATAAAATTACTCTTGTCCACCAGTTTTCTTTTCTGGCACTCAGAGGTAATGAAGCAGTAAGTCATTTTAACTACATGCAGTACCAAACAGAGCCAGGGCCACAGTGTTACCAGCTTTATACTGCTAGCTGTGCATTCTGGTTGGATGACTGCACCACTGCAAATCAATCGGCATTGCCAATTGGTGTGTGTTCATCACACAGTTCTGTGCCTCTGTGTTGCTGTGCTGATGAGACTATGCTGAAACTAAAGCATTACATTTCATAATAGTGCTTGTGGGTGCATACGAGAGCATATTGACAGAAGTGGAATAATAGAGGAGTGAGTGTTCATGGGACTGAATTGTCAGGGGTGAATACCGTAGGAGTGTATTGTCGGGAGTGTATTGACATGTAGCCCAATCAAGGGGTTCTCCTGTGCCTGTAGCTGGTGCAGAACATTGCAGCCAGGTTGCTGATGAGGCCTTCTGAGGTCCTGTCATGTGACTCCAGTTCTGTGCAAACTGCGCTGGCTGCCAGTTAGGAGGAGAATCATCTTCAAGTTGGACTTGCTCACCTACAAAACCCTACACAAGTCGGGCCCTGGCTACCTAAGTGATCTCCTGTCTCCTGTCCATCCCATGCGCTTACTCTGCTCTTCCACCAAGGGCCTCCTAGCAGATCCCAGGGCCTGCCTGGAGTCCTCTGGAAATCATTTGTTTGAGGTGGTGGGCCCGATGTTGTGGAACTTTCTACTGAGACCCTTGAGGGAGGCTCCACCTGTGGAAGATTTTATGTGGGGGCTAAAGGCACATCTTTTTAAAGAAGCATTTATAGAACACTTATAGCTTAGAATTAGTAACTGCTGCATTATTATTTTAATTTTACGGTTATTTAGGTCTCAATTGTTTCATTATTACTGTTTTAGTTTATGCTTTTTATTGTTGTGTATTACTTAAATTCCTTCCTACCTGTACAGTGCCCAGAGCCTCCAGGATGGGGCACTAAACAAATACATGTTACTTACTTTACATTGTTTTAAATGAAGGGTCTGACTGGACTCTTTTAGCTCATACATTGTTATTCCTTTTCATTAGCTGATTAACATAGAAACATAGAATTTGATGGCTGATAAGGACCGCTTGGCCCACCTAGTCTGCCCATTTCCCTACCTAAGAGATAAGCTGCAGATCCTAGTTAACCAACAGCCTACTTCCTCCTACCCCCCACTAGAATTGCCTTATGCCTATCCCATGCATCTTTGAATTCCCCCACTATTTTTGACTCTATGACCTCCTCAGGAAGGCTGTTCCGTGCATCTACAACCCTCTCTGTGAAGAAATACTTCCTCACATTACTTCTGAGCTGTCCCCCCTCTATCTTCAAATTGTGCCCCCTTGTTCTTGCACATCTCTTTTTCTAAAAGATGCTACCCACTTGGACTTTGTTGATTCCCTTGAGGTATTTGAAAGTTTCTATCATGTCCCCCTCTCCTTCCTTTCCTCGAGGCTATACATCTTAAGCTCCTTTAATCTTTCTTCATATGCCTTCTGGTGTAGACCCTGCATCATTTTAGTTGCCCTCCTCTGGACAGCCTCCACCCTGTCTATGTCTTTGTGGAGATGAGGTCTCCAGAACTGTACACAGTACTCCAGATGTGGTCTTACCAGCTGTCTGTACAGAGGGCCAACAACTTCCTATTTTCTACTGGTGATGCTTCTCCCTATGCATCCCAGTGTCCCCAAGCCCTCCTTACTGCCTTCTCACATTGCTGACCCACCTTTAGGTCATCTGATATGACTACCCCCAGGTTCCTTTCCATTTTTGTTGTTGCCAGTATCTCACTCCCACATTGTGTACTCTTGCCCTCATTTTTTGTTTCCCAGGTGTATTACTTTGCACTTCTTTGCATTGAATCTAAGCTGCCATACATTTGACCATTCATCCAACCTTGGCAAGTCCCTTTTCATCCTTTCCTTCCCACCTTGCATATCAAAAATGGCTCATTTACAATAATAAAAAGATTTAAAAAAGCATTTTTCATCTTCGTTTGGAGCTGATTTTTCTATGTGGAGGTGCACAGAGGAAAAAAATTGTTCTGTTTTTGACAGTAGGTGGTGCTACTGGTAAATATGTGGCTTAGTGTATTTGTCTGGTTGCCCCCTGTTATCCATGGTCCAGCACCCCTGATTATACCCCACCTCATGGGCAGCGACATATATGTAGGTTCCTGTACTAACATTAGGGCAAAGACACTTACCGTATAAGCATAAGTGTCAGGATGTGTGTTCTATTGTATTTTACTGATGCATATTATGCTCCATCATGTTTTACTGCTATAAGAGATGCTTTTTACTCTATTTTTATTGTATTATCATAAGTAAGTAAGGCAACTATGCCCTCTTTAGTAATTATACTGCTATTATGACCTTGGGGACTTACAGTAGCCCATTGTTAATCTAACTATGCAAGCTAAGCAACTTCTCGTGTTAGTTAGGATAGTTTCTTAGGCCACCTGTTATTGGCCAATTATATACTTTTTATGTATCTTCTTTTGCTGTTGCCATAGTAATTATCAGGGTATAAGACCCTGTGTAGCATGTAGCTTCTCTGAGACGAGAGACTGCTTTTACCTAGGTAAGAAAAACTGGCTAGTTCTCCCAGTTATTTCACTGTTGGTTGTAAATCTGTATTACTGATCTGTAATAAATTTCATTTGTTACATGCATACCACTTGTCTGTTGTCTCTTCCTTTGTGCAGTTCCACCAAGAATCTGAGAAAGGTAATTTTATTACCAATTTACATTTGGCAACTGTGTGCAGGTTGGAAGGTAGAAAAAAGATTCCATTCAATTTATTTGAATGTCGAGTAGTGTAGTGTGATTTTCACCTACTTGGACCTACTTATACTTACAGTGGTAACAGTTGTGGTGGACCCACACCGTCTTGCTCTCGGGTGTGGCAGACCCATAACGGATCCCCTCACACTCCCTCTGTGAGTGACAGCGTACCACCTTGGCATCACCGTTCACCCACCAGAGACCGGAAAGAGGTTGGTGATGGTGCCAAGGATTTTGTCCAGTTTTCCAACTGCTTCTTTGTTTGTTTGTCTACCCCTTATTTGTCACACCTGAACTTTGCATGGAACTGAGACTTGACATCTCAAACTACCTCATATCCCATGGCGAATAGACAGATTTCATGCTGGATGCAAAATCTGCAGACGATCCATTGTTGCTAATATCAGAGCAATACTTAGAGTCCAGACAAACAAGAAAAAAATACAACCTCAAAGGTCTTTTGGTTGCAACTCTATACACCACTGTTGAGGGTCTCACAGCAAGGTGTTCCTCCATTGAACTGCAAAATGTGTCTCTAAAAAAAGATGTGGGCTTGCAGATATTGGAGTTACAGAAAAAGGAAAAGAAACTAGTGGAGGAGACACAGTCACTCTGCGATGCCAGTAACAGACTGTTGCACTGTACTGCTCAAGACACTGATCGTGAAATTTGTCTGATGAGAGATGATTGTGAAAGGTTGAAATGTGATAAGAAACAGTGAGTGTATTTGAATGATATTTTGAGTGATACAAATGAGGGACTGAGAAAGGAGAATTCTGAGTTGAAACAGGAGCACCAGTGTGTGATCCATGAGTTGGAGAAAGAACTTGGGGAAAATGTCAAATTGGGCGCCACATATAGAGTATTGCAACATGAGGTTGAAAAAGGTATTGAGCAGGGCACTGCAAGAGCTTGTCATAAGAAATGCAGAGAAAAGATGGCAAAGCTGCACCATAAATGGGAGGTTCTTGCTGGCCACGTTAAGACCATGAACGGGTTTCAGTATACACCCATTGAGATTACATCATCCAGCGATGACGACTCAGACTTTGATGACGAGGCATGCCACATCTCACACAAGTCCAACTCCTGTGGAGGAGCAACTTCTGCCAGCCATCCACAAGATGGCACCTATGTCAGCACGCATTCTGCATTGCCATTTCTACACAAACATGGCCTAAGCCACATACAACACCAAGATGGTGGCCCCCATGACACAGGTGAAGGGCATGTATTCCGTAGTACTCCTCCACTTGCTCCTCTCACCAGGAGAGATGAGGCAGAGATACAAAGCATGATCTGAGATGCGATCAGTAGGATCACCATCCTGGAGGAGCAAAAGAATACCACCTAGGACCAAATTGAGAAAATGCTCAGAGAATCAGTCAACCAAGACACCACCCACAAAGTGATTGCCAATGTGGAATTGGAAGCTGCACTTCATGGAGCTCTTTGCCTATGCACACCTCCAACCCCTACAAGTCATTCACTCTGTCCAGCAAATTGCCTAAAATATTGGACAGATGGGACCAACTGACAATGTCAGTTGCCACTTGAAGAAGGTGTGCTTCCTCTGAGAGAAGCTTTCTCTCCAACCCGAGTACCAGGTTCAAGTCTTGTGACAGACAATTGAACCTATCCTCTGAGCTAAGCTCCCAGAGACAGTGGGCAACTCCAACCCCTTGTCTATGATGACATTTCTGTGGCCCTCATAGCCTCCAACTCCCTGGGCATCGTGGGAGCCTGCTTGGCCTACAAGGTTAAACAGAACACCAAGGAAAGCACCGTGGCCAACCACCAATGGTTATGGCTTGTGTACAATATCGGCAAAGGTCTAGCAGGGGAGCTTGCAGACTGAGACCAAATTGAGTACAAGGACTTGTACATCCAGAAAATGACTCCGGCCTTGCGGGAAAAGGTTGAACTCAATGTTTACCTGAGTACCAACTCCTTTGTGAATATTCTCACGAAAATGGAACATGCCTATCAGGTCTACCTCTGTAACCTTGCTTCCGGCAATGATACCCCCTTCTGATGAAAAGCAGTCATGGGGGTGGCGGAATTACAAAAATAACAGGAACAGAGACAAAGGCAATTGGAAAAATCCAAATACAAACAGCCAGAACCGTAATGGTCCTAGCTATCGACAGATTCAAGAGGAGAACAAGACCCTCTGCAAATTGTTGGAGGAGATCCATGCAGAAAGAGCAGCTAAGCCTACATGAACTGCAGCAGCCCTTGCTCTGACTGCTGGACAGTTATGTGGTCAGGGGAACCCTTTCCTGGCCTCAGTTGCCAAGCAAATGAACAGGCGAGGGAAGAATCCATTTGTGGCACCAATTACTGGCCAGACCAATGCAACAACCAAGGAGGAACCATGTGTGTAGTCTGTCGCAGTGCCTGTGACATCACAGGTACATTTGTATCATATGCAAGATATACAGGAGACCCTGAGAGATTCTGCAGGCCTCAGATTCCAGGAACAGGATGACAATGATGATTCTGAGAATACCAATTGACAATTACAGGCCCCAGTCCAGATTGTGAGTGACCTGATTATTGACACAAATGGATGGCTTTGTGTAAATGCCATGGTCGGGGGTCACCAACTTACCATGCTTCTGGATACCGGAGCAGCCATGCCAGTTCTCCATGATGAGGACCCAGTCTCATCTGACTGGTTTACCAGCTGGAAGACCAGTGCTCAGGGTGTAGATGGTACCCAGCTACACACCAACTGATCTGTTACTCTGCCTGTGATAGTAGACCACCTCAGAACTAATTTTGATTTTGACCTCATGGTATTATGTCATCACCCCAGCATATTGGGAATTTACTTCCTAGCACTACATGGCTGTGTAGTGGACCTAGCCAACAGGCTACTTCTTCAGATCAAAGGACAATGCCATGCTGTCACCATTCCAGACTCGCACGTGATGGCAGCCATCTCCCATAACAACAAGGAGTATGACATCATGGCTTTGTTCAAAAGTCATGACCTCTTTTCTGAGCTTGCATCCTTGCTACAAGACCACCTTGATGTGTTTACCACCAACAAGCATGACTGTGGTAGGATGCACACTACCATCGCGATCACAGGGCCCAACCCTGTGAAGCAGAAGCAGTACCCATTTTCTGCTGAAGCCTTGACATCACTGAGGGAGACCATCCAATCACTGCTTCAACAAGGACTGATTAGGATGTGTGTTTCTACTGTTAACTCACCTATTTGGCCTGTGAAAAAGCCAAATGGAGCTTGGCAACTCACAATTGATTACAGAAAACTTAATCAAGTTACCCCTAGCTGTGCCCCAACAGTAGCATCAGCACCTGATGTGCTCAAGCTGTTGACACCTGACAAAAAAGTGGTTCACAGTTCTTGACATCTCTAATGGGTTCTGGTCACTCCCATTAGCACAGGAAAGCCAACACAAATTTACTTTCACCTTTGATGGATGCCAGTACACCTGGACATACCTTCCCCAGGGCTTTCACAACAGCCCTTCCCATTCCATCACCACATGATGGATGCCTTGCAGGGGTTCTCTATACCCCAGTGTCTCCTGCAGTACATGGATGACTTGCTTTTAGCAACCACCATGAAAGAAGATCATTTGGCCCTTCTAGACAAACTTCTGTCTGTCCTCAAGAGAGCAGGCCTCAAGTGCAACCCCTCTAAGGCACAACTGTGTGAGAAAGAGGACATCTTCCTTGGCCTATGTATTATAGACCAAGGTAGAAGCCTAGCTGTCAAGAAGATCCAGGGCTTGCAAGATCTGCCACTTCCTACTAGAGTGGCAATACTCAGGTGCTTTTTAGGAATGGTAAACTACTCCAGGGATTTTATCCCTGACTTTGCCTTGAAGGCTGCTCCCTTGTATAAACTTCTGAAAAAGGTTGTCCTATGGACAAGGGGCCCCACTCATACTGAAGCTGTCATGCAGCTCAAGCAGGCCTTAGCCTCAGCCCCAGCACTGATCAATCCTAACCCTAATCTCCTATTCCATTTGGAAACTGCTACTTCTGAAGTGGCCATGTCTGCAGTGCTGGCACAAAAGTATAATGGGTGCTTCAGGCCCATTTTCTGTGCATCTCAGATGCTGTCCCCAGTAGAGAGAAAATATAGTCTCTGTGAAAGAACACTTTTGGCAACCTACTGGGCTGTCAAACATTTCATGTACATCATTGGGTATGCATCTATTGTCTTGCCTACCTGTTACACTCCAATCAACTTCTTGCCTTCAGACAAGGTAAAACATGGTTCAGTTTCCTACACCAGACTCACTCACTGGTCTTTGCTTTTGCAGGACAGGGACATCAAAGTACTACCTGCAAAAATGCCATTAATCTTGGCCTATGGCCTGCTCTTCACAGGTAAGCCCCATGACTGTGCACTCCAACCTTCTGACTTACCTGAGCTGGGACCATTCCTACCAGCTACACCAGGTGTTCTAGAGGATACCAGCATTTATCACATTTTTACAGATGGCTCTTCCTCCTATGTAGACGGCGAGCAGGTAGCAAGATTTGGTGTGCTCATATTAGATCAAGATGGTGATTTAGACCAACCTCATTGAATTTTTTGACTGGGTGACTAGGGAGGTGGATCAGGGGAGGGCAGTGGACATGGTCTATCTGGACTTCAGCAAGGCCTTTGACACTGTGCCACATAGAAGACTATTGCATAAACTGGGGAATATGGGTGTGGGCAGGACAGTTGTGCGGTGGGTAGGTAACTGGCTGGGCAGCAGGACACAGAGGGTGGTGGTAAATGGCTGTCACTTCACAGAGGGAAGAGTGACCAGTGGGGTACCACAGGGATCAGTGCTGGGACTGGTACTATTCAATATCTTCATCAGTGACATTACTTGGGACCTAGAAGGCAGAATTTCACTGTTCCTGATGACACAAAGCTCTGTAACAGAGTAGACACACCAGGGTGCAGACAGAATGAGAAGGACCTGCAGAAACTTAAAGAATGGTCAGGGTTTGGCAGTTGAAATTAATGCAAGGAAGTGCAAGATAATGCATATGGGCACAAAACCCTGGCACAATATATCAGTTGGGGGTGAGGATATAGCATGCACCAAGCAGGAAAGGATCTTGCAGTTATCATCTCTGATGACCTCAAGGCAGGAAACAGTGTGACAAGGCAGCAGGTAAAGCAAATAGGATGCTGGGATGCATAGGCAGGGCATCACCAGCAGGAAAAGGGAGGTCATAATTCCACTATACAAGACACTAGTGAGGCCGCACCTGGAGTACACTGTGCAGTAGTTCTGGAGACCTCACTTGGCCAAGGACATAGACAGGGTAGAGAAGGTTCAGAGAGGGCAACAAAGATGGTGCATGGATTGCATCACAAGTCCTATGAGGACAGGTTGAAGGCACTGAACATGTACTCCCTGGAGAGAGGAGGAGAGAGGGGATATGATAGAGACATACAAGTATCTTACAGGGAGGAACAGGGTGCAGGAATGCACTATTTTTAAGCGAAAAAGATGTTCCAGGACTAGAGGGCATGGGATGAAGTTGGAGGGAGGACGATTCAGAGGAAACGTGAGGAAGAATTTCTTCACAGAACGGGTGGTGGACAAGTGGAACACCCTGCCAGAGGAAGTGGTGGGGGCTGAAACAATCACGGGATTTAAGAATGCATGGGATAGACATAAAGGAATTCTGGAGGTCGGGGTAAGGGGCAACAGACTTCCTGGAAAACATAAACTGAACTTACAAACTTAAATGGGCAGACTGGGTGGGCCATAGGCCCTTATCTGCCGACACTGTCTATGTATCTATGTATCTATGTATTTTAGGCGCATTTCCAGGAAATGCACTATCTCCTCACAGTATGCCAAATTGGCAGCTGTGGCCTGTGCTTTAGAGGTCATGCCCCATGGTGACAAGGATGCCATTATCTTTGCAGTCTCCAACTGGGTCTGTTCATCCACTACTGAGTTTTTACCATTCTAGGTGAAATATAACTTTATATCCTCTGATGGCACACTTGCCAAATACAGGGGTCTGTTTGTGTACATACACACCCTGATACAACAGTTTACTTACAAATTGTATATCCACAAGGTATAGGCTCACTGTAAATCTGACCCTTATCATGAATTCAACAATCGAGCGGACTCAGTTGCCAAAGCAGGTGCTTGGGGAAGGGGGGATGGACAATGACTCACCCAGTAGCTGTGGCAGCTATTTTCTTAGCCACCAACACTAGGCAGAAACCAGTACCAGTACCCCCACTGGATATTTCTGCTGCACAGAAATCTGATCCAGAACTAAAAGATGTGTTCAATTTCTTGGTCAAGGGAATTGAACAGGAACTACCGGCTGGTAGTCCATACAAGAGACACTTTGATAACATACACTTGTCTAGTGATCAAAAACACATCTGGTATCAAAAAGAAGATACAGGTGACAAACTGTGGGTTGCATCACAATTTTTGTGAACCAAATCCATCCATATGGTTCATGATACCCCCACTGGGGGACACCAGAGGGCGGACAATATCCTCCAGAGACTCAAAACTGTCATCTGGTGGCCTGGCATGGCCAAACGATGTAGAGCACTATGTGGACAACTGCATCATGTGTACCCAGAATAACCCAATTTCAGTGAAAAGAAATGCCATATTGTTGCCACAATGGCAAACTGGACCATGGAATGCAATACAAATTAATTTCATTGGCCCCTTACCAACTCCAGCAAGAACAACAAGTATGCACTTGTCACAGATTTGTTTTCTAAGTGGGTGGAAGAATTCCCCACTAAGAATAACACGGCAAAGACAACTGCCAAGATCCTGGTGGATCAATTGTTCTCCAGGTGGGACCTACCCCTTAAGGTAGACTCAGACCAGGGAACCAGTTTTACAGCAGAGCTGATGAAGCAGACACTCCAGCTACATGGAGTAGAGCAGAAATTCCACATCCCTTACCATCCTCAATCCTCAGGCCAGGTAGAAAAAGCAAACAGAAGAACCAAACAGATATTATGCAAATTCATCAATGATAATCTCAAGGATTAGGATTCCCTCTTGCCATACTACTAATGACAATCAGGGGCACTCATGCAGCAACTACCCAGTGTACACCATATGAGGTTATGACTGGTAGAGCCATGAGATTATCTGAGCACCTGTTGATTGACTTCCATACCCCTACTGCAGATAGAGTATCTGTGGACAAGTATGTTGAAAAACTTCTTGATGACATCATGAAGACACACCTCTTCACTGCCAATAATATGAGTAAGGCTGAACAACAAGCAGAGGCCCATTTTGATAAGTATGCCAAAGAAGTCGACTGGCAAGTTGGAGATCAAGTCAAGCTTCTCCAATACAGACCACTGGCTCATTCATTTGCCAGCGAATGGGAAGGCCCATATCCCATTGTCAACAAAATCAGTCCTACTGTTTATCAGGTTACAGTTCAACAGCACAAACAGACCACCGATAAGTGGTTCCATGCTAATCAGCTCAAGTTGTATAAAGGTGACTAAAATTACTTTTCCTAACCCACTTATGGCAAAATAGTACCCCTCACTTAATAACCCTTTTCTGTTTCTTTCAGGTACACAAGCAAGATGGCTATCTTGCACCTCCTCATCCTGGTTGGACTACTCTCTCTGATTGACTCTCAGAACAAAACCCCTATCGAATGCACATAAACAACGTATAGAACAGTTGCTTAGCAAACTTGAACATTCAGCCCCAGTGGGAGCCCATATTAATGTTACCAACAAAATGATTACTGTTAAGGAAGGCTCAGATGCCTATCTTAATGCCATGATAGTAGCTCCAGACAAATCCACATTGCAAATACAATGGGAAACTGATCTTAATGGTTACACACTTCCTGTAGCTCGTTTATCCAAAGGTACTTTTCAGGGATGGCCTAACACAGGGATTTCCCCAAATGGTATACTCTGTATTCGACAGACTTCTCCCAGACATATTGGTTGCTACAACCTTACTGCTCTAATAGATCCTGCCTTTTGTCACCGCCTCCATTCTGAGGAATCACATGCTTTCTGACATCACAACTATGTAGCTACTGAAGCTGTTTCTTTCTGTAGTCCCACCCACCAAGGAAGAAACGACTGACTGTCCACCCCAGGAGCCTGGTCCTCCTAGTGGTTTGACTGCCACTTCTCTTCCAGGAGCCCTGATTAATAATGTACAATTTATGCATGTCCCCTTTATTTTCAATCTTACACATTGGAATATGTCTGAGTTTGGTCTCGGTCACACGAACAACAATTCTAAATTTTTCAGTATGATGCTTCTAGACATTTTTGCTGCTTACCAAATTTGCACTAATGATCCAGTTAGTGGACTTCATACCCCTGATCATGTAGGAGTTTTTAGACCCACACCGAATGCTAAAGCTAGACCATGTACTAGGTGTGACACTGCAAATGTTACTGGTGCAGCAGGCACTGTTTCTGGCCTTTTTGGCTCAGGCATGTCTATCTGGAATAGAGCAGATGTAGCTGCTATTAAAGTACAAACACTTAATTTTCAACAAGCTGTTAATAATTATATCCTACCCCCGCTGTT
Source organism: Neoceratodus forsteri (assembly GCA_016271365.2). Taxonomy (NCBI): domain Eukaryota; kingdom Metazoa; phylum Chordata; order Ceratodontiformes; family Ceratodontidae; genus Neoceratodus; species Neoceratodus forsteri. The sequence continues at coordinate 734,047,398 of CM057453.1, forward strand.
ACATGGTGTAGATGGTTTAAGTAAAGAAGAAGGTTTTACTATATATAACATGCAGGAAATTGCCAAAGGGTTCAATGATATTAAGAATAAGATTAATGAACTGATTTTTCAAAATAACAAGGAGGCAGAAAAGCAATATATTGCCTGTGAACTTTTATGCTCTGCCTATGGGTCATATGTTATGGCCACTGTTAATAATCTCTTCAGAGATCTGGAAATGGGATGTATTCCTGATATTATTCATGACAGAAGAATGACTGTATGGTATTGTCCTCATTGCAAATCTAATGGCTGCATTACTATGTGTATGGCAAATTCTGTTAACATTTCTATGTCTACTGCTAGAAATCTTGGGTATGTTTCACAATGTCTAAACTAAGCACCTTGCTACTTTACTAAGACTTGCTCAATCCATGACATGTTCATTGCTTTTACTGTGTCACTACTATGCTTTGATACAAAAACTTCTCTCTTTGACAAACTTGCTGCTACTAATTCCATTGGACATCTTCATGACAACATCTACCAAGAAAGAACGGACTTGCCTTCTTTATTGATCTACAATTCTGTTCTCCAAGCCTGGGTGGTGCCCCATATGAACTGTTATGCCAAGAAGGGATACTATTACCTGTGCCTCTGTGATGTCTTTGACATTGTCAAACCTGCTTGTGGCTACTCTCCAGAACATCTTGACTGGGTCTACACATTGGGTGATGATCTGCCATTCAACCTGACTGATACTGATGAGGATGACGAATCCGAATCTTCGCAAGCTGCATCTTCAGTGCCTGATGCCGAAACAGCTGCACCCCAAAGCTACCTGGAAGAGGTACATCACTTCACTTCACGGCTCACCAACCAGTCATTTGTCTGTCTGATGTGTCTGCAACAATGGAGGGTTACAACTGTAAGAGTTATCTATAATTCCAGTGGGCAGTATTGTGTAGTGACAAATCATCAATCTTTTGCTTATGGTGAAAACACTTGTGATATTTTAGCTCCTAACTTCTGTTTTACTCCATAGCAGAAAACAATAATTGGTCACACTGTCATCACTCTTGTTCCTCTTCCTGAACCAGATGTTACTGATACTGATCCGTAATACTTGCTTGCCTTGTCTCAATATTTGCCCATTTTTAACGTGCACATTGACCCTTTGACACTTTCTTTAAAGTCTCTTTTAGCTAGGAAAGATTCACATTTAATCTATATTAGTAATAATATTTCTAAAGCTGGGGATGTTCTTAATGACCCCGTACATGATGATGATTTAAGCACTGCTTTGTCCAGTACTTGGTCAGAACTGACTTTTAAAGCTTTTGTTATTATTCAGTCATTTTTGATTGTTTTTCTGAAACTAACCCTTTGCTGTCTGCGACGTACTCTAAGACAACACTGAGAACAACTTGAATTCCTTTACAAAGTTCGTGCACTGGGCTTGTAAACAACTTTTTTTTAGATCCAGCCCACTACTTTCCTGTGGTTGTTGCCTTTTTGTTCTGAAGGCAACAAGGGGGGATGTAATCCATGGTCCAACAACCCGATTATATCCCCATCTCGTGGGCAGCAACATATATGTAGGTACATGTACTAACATTAGGGCAAAGACACTTATCGTATAAGCATAAGTGTCAGGATATGTGTTCTACTGTATTTTACTAATGCATATTATGCTCCATCATGTTTTACTGCTATAAGAGATGCTTTTCACTCTGTTTTTAATGTATTATCATAAGTAAGGTAACAGTGCCTTTTTTAATAATTGTACTGCTATTATGACATTGGGAACGTACAGTATCCCATTGTTACTCTAACTATGCAAGCTAAGCAACTTCTCATGTTAGTTAGGATTGTTTCTCAGGCCACCTGTTACTGGCCAATATATACTTTTTATGTATCTTCTTTTGCTGTTGCCATTGTAATTATCAGGGTATATGGGAGGCAGCATAGCGCAGTGGTTTAAGGCTCTGAGCCGCAACTCTGGAGACCTGGGTTTGAAACCCACAGCCCCCGCTTGCATACTGTGTGACCCTGAGCAAGTCACTTAACTTCCCTGTTCTCCCAGGTCACACCTGTAAACAAGCTTTCAGCTTACTGTGCCACTCCTGGTTAAACAATTAAAAAAAAGACCCTTTGTAACATGTAGCTTCTCTGAGATGAGAGACTGCATTTACCTAGGTAAGGAAAACTGTCTAGTCCTCCCAGTCACGTCACTGTTGGTTGTAAGTCTATATTACTGATCTGTAACAAATTTCATTTATTACATACATACCACTTGCCTGTTGTCTCTTCCTTTGTGCTGTTCCACCAAGAACCTGAGAAAGGTAATTTTGTTACCAACTTACACCCCCCATGCAGAGTTTTCTCTTTGCGATGCACATCTCGCCCTCCACCTGTTTTGTGTTCTGTGGTAGAGTACAGACCATCATGTTTAAGGAGTTTAATTGAGCCATGACCCATCCCACTGTTTGCCCTGGGATCGGCTATGAGAGGAACCCACAACTCGGGAGCAGCTCGGTTTTTTGAATGGGTTGGGTAAGCGGCCAGTAGCTTTTGGTGGAGAAATGCTTTTTTGATGTGCCCTGGGAGCAGAAAGAGACAATATGGGAAAAATAAATGGTGGCAGTGCAGTTGTGTCTGGCTGTTGTAGTTTCTGTTAACTGCCACCTGAATGAGAAGCTGCGTGGGTGTTTCATAGCACTCACTGTACAGCAGAGAGGGACTGCACATGTTGTTTTAGATGACAGATTTTTTTTACATATTTCAAGATTTGGGGGAGAAAAGCAAGGCGAGCGAGATTCATGTCTGTGTATGGTTGCTGGTGACAAGAACATAGTGAGGTTGATAACCAAACACACAGGGGGTTGCAAAGCCAACAATGGCTTCCAGATGAAGAGTGTAGTGATTTTTTTGTATTTGCTGTGGTTGTCTTGCTGCTGGTCCTTCATACAGTGAGGTTATACTGAGATAACCTCACTGGTGATGGTGGGCATGGACCAATCAGAGCCCAGCATTTTTTCTTACCATTGTATAATATCAGACTTCCAGACATGTCCAACTGAGACTATGCATTTTGCTTTATAAACAAACTTTATTGATTTTAATTTAGTCTTGCAACATACATATTAAACAATATAATTAAACATTCATAAAATACTACATCCTGCTTGGAAAAGGGTGAAAAAATTGTCACCCCCACCTAGCAATATAATTCCAGTTAAACTAAATCCACATGAAAATGCATTCAATCAAAGACAATATATTTACAAAACTTAATTTATATGCTAGGTTCACTATTAATAGTAATCTCTTGTATACATCCATGTATATTAGGAAGATTAACTTAACGCAACCTATACCATAACTAATGACCACAAAAAGAGACAAAAACTACCACAGAACAAATCTAGAAAAAGGTGAAACTCTACATACAGTATGCTACTAAAGTACTGTACCTAGAAAGAAATTAAACAATATTCAACACATGCAGAGTCAACTAAAATTATACCACTCTCATGCATTAAAAATATGCTTCATGCCATGTTCTGTACATGCAGTGAAAGTGCCTTGTTATATGTCTCCCCACTGTGAATCCTATTACCTACATGTGTTAAGTTAATTCGTGGTAATTAATTGTAGTTAATTGTGTATGGTGGCTATTGGTCCAGTTTGCCCCTGAATATGACAGGTATTCAACTCCATCCTCAGAGCCTCCTAAGTTATAAACAAAGGCCCTTCTCATTTAGGTCCAAGTTTCTAGGTCCTGGGGATACAACAACCCTGAGGGGGGGTATCAAAACCAATAGTCTACTTTCTGTATTCCACAGCTATGGAAGCCAAAAGATACATTTTTATGGCATGAAGGAAACCTACTCACCAACCCCTTCATAATGGAAGGAAGGGATCATTTAGGAGGCTGAGTATGTCAGCAAGAGACATAATAAAAGGGGTATGGGACACATGTATGAAAAGGAGTGTGCACCCTGGGTATCATACATAAAAAAGGAGCTAACTGAGACTATGAATGATGAGTTTCATGAAAAGCAGTTCCCATGGCTGAAATTCATAAACATGACTCAGTACAACAATAGTTTGATATTCCTCTCTTCCAGACACCTCAGGGGTTTGAGAGGGTGGCCCTTTGCTACAGGTCCCCTCCCCCTGCAACAGCCTCCCAAGATGACCGCAAGACTTTTTTCACTGGCAGACCTCCCCCGAAGCCTGCAACAATCCTGAAGCCTCAGATACTACAGTCCTGAGGCACTTCTTCAATTTGGACATCAGTGCCTATTTTGGATGAGGGGGTCACATCCTCTCTTACTGTGTGCCCTTACCGACTGACCCAGACTCACCCTGGACTACACCATTGGAGCGCCACTCGCCAAATCTTCTCTGAGAGTGTGAACATTTTGAAACTAAACGCTGAGCGCCTATTGGTCCTGCTGCTCAGTGACGCTCAGACAGCCAGTAACAAAAGCCAGCTCTGAGCCCCGCTGGCCATACTCGCTCTTCCAGACACCTCAGGGGTTTGAAAGGGTGGCCCTTTGCCTCAGGTCCCCTCCCCCTGCAACGACCTCCTGAGATGACCACAAGACTTTTCTTTCCACCCACCCGCCCCATTCCTCCTCCCTTAAATGGACCGTTGCCCCCCTTCCTCAGGAGGACTTATCTCACCATGCCTACCTCTGCTGTCTAGCGTAAGTGCTGCCCACTGGACCCAAAACTGATAGACAGGTGTTCACCTTCCTCAATCTGTTCCACTGACAACTAATGCCTACCTTTGCCTTCCCATGCTGTTTTACTAGTCTAACTGTTTCTGCCTTACTGCTTGCTACAGAATAATCCTCACTTTCTTCCCCCAAGATTCTGCTGACCTGTTGCCTACCATTGCCTTAGAGCTGTTTCTGCTTAATTTTGGTGCTAGCCTGATTGCCACAGTATATCTCCTGGCACATATACCTGCCTTGCCTTAAGCTGCTTTTCTGTTATTTTGGTTTTCTGCCAGCCTGATTGCCTGGCACAGTTTAACTGATTTATTTTTTCCCTACCAAAAGAAAGTGGTCCTGAACAAAGCTGTTTCTGCTGTTAACCAACATCTGTTGAATTGCTTGCTGCTAGCCTGGGCACTTGCCCAGTGTCAACCCTCTACACACCAGGATAACTTATTCCCTCAAGAGTCTTTCTCACTATATCCCAGGCTTGCTGTCTATATTAACTTCTACCTCATACAGCCCCTAACCCCTGTTGCCCAAGTCCCTGCTCCTCCACTGGAGTCCCCCTCCCCCTTAACTTCTTTGCCCGTTCAGGAAACTGCAGTCGTCCCCTCATCCCATTGCTAATTCCACCTCCTCCAGGAGCTGCTGACACACTCCCTGTTGTATCCAGAGTAACCATGCAGAGCACCGGACTTATGGCAGCCTTCGCCTACATAGCCCTTATCCTGGGAGCTGACCTGCTCTCTTCCTGGGACCTCAGTCTCCCGGACCAGGGTGGGCACTCGGGTCAGCCCCCCTGCCACCTTGAGCCCCTGTTGGAGGAGACCAACTTACTGCTTCTTTCCATGTACGGGGTAACCTGAAATGGAAATTGTTACAACCTCTTTTATGGCATCTACATGAGAGACAGAAGGAGATACTCCTTCTCTCCCACCAAAATTATTAGATACCTTGCCAGGCTTAAGCTTGTTCTGGGAGAAGATGTCGAGCCTAACCCAGGCCCCCACTCCCCCAACCTTGATCTCAGTGACCCCGCCAACCCACTCTGAGCTGTGGCCAGGGGCATCCGGCTGGTCATCATGAACATTGGCAGCCTAAGGCACAAAGTCCATGACCTCGAAGCCTGGACAGCATTGCACAAACCTGATGTACTAGCAGTGACTGAAACCTGGCTCAAACCACAAATCCTCCAACACGAAGTAGACCTGCTTGGCTACAACACATTCAGAAGGGATCGTGTAGGAGGAAGAGGTGGTGGGGTTCTCATCTACACCAAGACAAATCTCAATGCCACACAGGTAGACCTCCCTCCCCTCTGTGACTCAGTAAATGAGATCATCTTTGTTAAGTTACTCCTTGAAGACACTAAACCCCTGTATGTTGCATGTGTCTATCTCCTGCCCCAGTCTGCTGCCTCTTTCCTAAAATTCCTAACCCATGCCCTGGCAGAACATCCCCTGGGGGAACTCATCCTCCTCGGGGACTTTAACCAAAACTGGCTTACCCTAGGGACCTTGACTAATAGAAATCTGGTCCTTGACTCCAACCTGACTCAAATCATAGATCTGCCCACCAGGCACAATGCCAAGACTGGCAATCACTCCTTACTCGATTGGGCCCTTGTCTCCTGCCCCGATCATATTCTGATGGCAGGGACCATGTCCGACTCCCTGAGTGACCACTCACCAATCTTTTGCACCTGGTTCAACAAGACCCCCAAACTGGCTGCCAGGTTTATCGAGGCTAGGAACTACACCAGACTTGTTACTGCTAACTTCTGCTCAGACCTTCGTGCTGTCGACTGGCATCCCATTGTCACTCTTCCCCCCCAGGATGAAGCCTTAGACTACTTCACTTGCTCATTTCTGTCCATTGCTAACGTCCATGTACCATGAAAGAAACTAAGGGTACAGGGTAAGTGTCACAAATGGCTAGGTCCTGGCCTCAAACAGAGTATGTTGCTCCATGACAGGGCCTGGAGGCAGTATAAATCCACCAGCCATAATGCTGACTGGGAGAAATACAGAGAACCAAGGACTCACTGCAAGAAAGCTTCCAAACATGCTAAGTCAAAGTACCTGCATGATCTCCAAACTAGTCACCTCCAGGACCCCAAGAAATTCTGGGGCCAAATTAATTTGTTACTTAAAGGTGCCTCTTGTGCCCAGGATGGAGCTATACTTATTGGAAACACCCTGACTAATGACCCCTCCACGGTAGCAGAGGCATTTAATGTCTCCTTTTCCAATCCAGGCGGACTCTGTTCCCCCATCCCACCAGGTCTTCCCTCACCAGCGACACCAAATGGGAGAATGCATGGCCCTAGTTTCACCTAAAACTTGCTAAACCATCTGAAGCACTGCCTCTTCTGCTCAGGATTGACCCTGATTCCTCTCTGGGACATGACCTGCTTGAACCAAGGCTGCTGAGGTCCACTGCTCCTGCTATTGCCCTCCCTGTCACCTGGCTCATCAATAGGTCCTTCCTTGAGGGAACCATCCCAAGCAAATGGAATGTAGGAACCATAGTCCCTGTACATAAAAAAGGGCCCAGGGACAAAGTGGGGAACTATAGGCCTATTTCCATTCTCTGCCCCCTCAGGAAGGTAGAGGAGTGATTGGTCCACAACCAGCTGCCCAACTATCTGGAGCTTCACTCTCTCCTAGCCAACATACAACATGGCTTCAGGAAAGGCCATAGCACAGGCACAGCCCTCATCTGGCTCACATCTGATGTCCTTGATGCCATGGACCAAGGCTCCCTGACCAGTGCACTATTTGTTGTCCTATCCAAGGCTTTTGACTTAGTCAACCATAGTCTTCTTCTCACCAAACTCTGCCTCCTCAGATTGGATGGTCTCTCCCACTCCTGGTTTTCTAGAGCTATCTACTAAACTGAAGCCAAAAAGTCCTCTGGAGAGGAACACAATCCTGCACCCAGCCGGTTGTCTCACAGGTAGCCCAGGGCTCAATCCTGGGCCCCCTGCTCTTCACTCTCTTTGTTAATGACATAGAGAGGGCTTGTGGGCTGAGTAAACTCATCCTCTATGCAGATGACACCATTGTCTACTGCAGTGACCCGCTACCCAGCGTGATTACTATTAAACTACAACTCAGTCTTACAGCGCTTGAAGCCTGGTTCTCTGCCAACTCACTAGCACTGAATGAGGAGAAAACAAAGACTGTCCTGTTTGGAACCAGGCACCTCGGTTCGGATTGGTATGACCTTCTCCAGCTCAAATTGGACCAGGGGAAGCAGGTTGAGGTCCTAGATAGGATCAAATACCTCGGGATACTCCTTGACCAGGAACTGTCCTACAAACCCCACATCGACTCCTTAACCAAGTCCATCCACCAGAGACTTGGACTCCTCTATCGTCTGGGAAACTCCCTTACTGACGAGGCCTGGCATGCCATCTCTAACTGCACCCTTCTCCCCCACCTCATCTATGGGGCCCCCCTGCTATAGTTCCTATGAGAAGGGGAACTAAGAAAACTCAGGGTGCTCTACCATAGAGTGGCACACTTTGCCACTAACTCCCACCCAGGAGACACCACTGTGAGGTCCGCACAGACCTTCACTGGCCCACTATACACCATGAGCTGGCCTACTCCACCATCTGGCTGACTTATAAATTTGCTACTGCTAGTCCTCCTCCTCATCTGCATGGACGGCTCAACTCCAGAGTACAATGCCGAGATATGAGATCCTCGGCCAGCCGGCCCCTTGTCATCCCCCGCGTACGCACCAACCCAGGTAAGCACTCCTTCTCATACGCTGCCCCACACTTTTGGAATGCATTCCCAGCTACCCTGGTCAATAGGCCTTCTCTCCAAGGATTCAAGGCTGGCCTCAAAGTATACATCCTGGAACTTAGCCTGTGTGGCTGCACTCGCTAGCCCCCTTTTTCCCTACCGTTCAATTTGTGACCTCTGTATCTCATGCCTTAATGATGGAAGTGTCAAACTGTGACCCCTATTAACTCTTGCAATGTTGCAAATGTATATTCTGGATTCTTAACCTGTAATTACTGTCTCTCCAGTTGATACTGTCTCACTTCATACCTCTGTACTTTTGTCCACTGTATGTAATAATTGCTGAATGTATCTAACCCCGGATCGCCCCTGAAAAAGGGACCTTTGGTCTCAGTGGACTTACCCAGTTACCAAAATTTTAAATAAAGTAAATAAATAAAATAAATAGTTCAAGAAGACTTTGAAATATGTTACTGTACTATATGTGCAAATGTCTTCAGGTTTGTAATGAATGACACTGCCATTCAGCAGGAATAGGCAAGCATAGCCACTGCTAGAATGATTATTTATTTACCACTGTGAGATGGTTGGGTCAGGGTGAGACTCTGTCCCATTTGTTATACAGAAAGAGTTAAAGCAATGATTTTTATTCTCTCCTATTACTACTACTTGCCTTGCTCTCTCTCTCTCTCCTGTCTGACTGCACAATCAGGTTTTCTTGTGGACCTACTGTAGGTGCTGGCCACCCCAATAGTTGCACCAATTCATCCTCCTATCTGCCTTCCTGCACTGGCTGCTCTGTTCTTTTTTCCTCCCTTTGCTCCTATGTGGTTAAAAAAATATATATGTGAAACTGTGTGAAACTAGAATCTCTTGGTTTGTAAATGTATATAATTAGATTGTCAAAATATTGCAGACAGCTATTTGAGTTTATTAGAAAAGATAGCATGCTGAAACACACGGGTTTGGACCTTGAGAAGCTTTTTGACCTTCTCAATCTTCTTTGCAAAATATGCAACAGGAGACGAGCTTGAGACAGGTTATTCTATTCTGCTTCTCTTACAAACTTGCCTCAGGAAAGAAATTGACAAACATTCTGAAACACTGTATGAAAGCAGGAGATCATCCCCAGAAAGAATGTTCTGTAGCTTAACGGGGACAGGATGCAGACTTTAAAAAAACCTAGCAGGCAAAGACCTTACAATAAGAGAGCAAAGTTTTAGTTTTTTCCAATTTTTTAGATCTGCAGAGGCACTCAGATAAAGGACTTTTGCTTAAACTGCCTACATTAAGAACCATCCTGTACTTTTTTTTGTATTTTATTTATTTTTTTATTATTGATTATAATAATAAAACAGCACTTGAGAATATTATAACTGCTCCAGGTCTGCTTATGCTTCCTCACCTTTGCTTCTACAACAGCTGGTGTCAGTGGGATTTATGCTGGGCATACTCTAAGCCAGGTGTTTTGTACATGGGTATGAGAACTGGCACCAGGGATGCATAGAAAAGAGGCATTGATCTTGCAACAGCATATCCAGGAGTGATTACCAGGAGAATGGCAGCCAAAGTAGAAGCAGAAACAAAAGGTTCAAACTGAGACTGTACAGCCAGCACCAGTGATGAAAGAAGAAGAAGAAGCAGGGACAGAACCTGAAAGTGTGTCTGTCTTCTTCTAATGGTGGGCTAGACAACAAAGATAGTCTGAGAAACAGAAAAAGAGATTCAACATCTAGACGTGCAGAGAAGAAAAGAGATGCATCATCTAGAGGCACTGAGGAAAGAAGAAATGCAGCACAGGAGCAGCAATAGCTGGATGCTTTGCAAGCTATTAAAGCTGGAGGAGCTGGTACAGGTCCAGCAGTGGAACAAAACACTAACAACTTAAAATACATTAATCTTACAAAGCTTTGTCCCTTGGATGATATTGAAGCATACCTGAGAAGTTTTAAAAGGGTCATCAGAGCCTGCCAATGGCCAAAGCAGCAATGGGCAATTAGGCTGGTACCTCATCTGACAGGTAAAGCCCAACTTGTCTTCAGCAATATGGATATTGCACAGTCAGAAAACTATGACCTTGTGAAAAGAGAAATCCTTAAAAGATATGACATCTCAGTAGAGATCTACAGGCAAAGCTACCAGTCTCTGAAGTACTACTCAGTTGACAATCCTTAAGAAGCCTTCATATGACTCAAAGAACCCCTCATTAAATGGCTCCAACCAGAGGGAAAAACAGTTCTTCAGATCATAGACATAATTTCAATGGAGCAATTCATCAACATTTTGCCTACAGATGTACATCTTTGAGTAAAAGAACACCAACCAGAAAGTAGGGAAAGGCCATTTCTTTGGCTGGGGATTACCAGATGGCCAGACAGACCCAGCAGCAGCAAAGTAGCAGTGGCTACTTTCTGACATTCAGCAAATGTGCTGCAATAAATACCGACATCCTCATGGATCCCAGTCCAGTAAAATATGTACAGCAATCTGGCAAGCGTGCGATCCCTTCCCGAGTGACCAGCCATGAGACTATCATGTGCTAGCTGTAACAACGCAGTTCTATACTTCTTTGGTATAACCAATTGTTCTATTTGTTTCTGCATTTGAGGATTAACCTAAACTTTGTAAGTAGCCCATTGCATTTTTTTAAACATAAGTTCACCCTGTTTTTGTTTCACTCATAGCAGAATAAAATAACTTGGACAGAATTCATAATTTGCTCTGAAACAAAACCATGATTCAAAGGCTATGCCTGCAATTCAGTGGGTGGGAGCAACCAGTCATGGACCCTGCCTGAGCTAATTAAGTCAGTTCCCTCCAGCCTCACTCAGAAGAATGGTTTCCTTGCTGAAGCCAGGGGCTCTGCCCCCCCCATCTCACAGTGTTTGTCTCCCACCTACCCTCTGTGCTTTTGGACTTTTTGCCTGGTTTGTGCCTCTCCAGCTTTCTAGGTCAGTATTTTGCCTTCTACCTTCTGGCTGCATTTTGTGCTTTTCTCAGTCATCTGTTCCTGCTGCACTCCTGTTCTCCTGTACTTTGTATTTCTTTCAGTCTTGGTTCCTTTTTGGGCTTCTAGTTTCCCAGCGTCCTGCCTTCATTATTTGCTTTGACTTGTGCTAGTCAGGCTCCTATTTTTTTTGTTGTACCTTTAACAATCTCTCAGTTCCAACTAAAATCCCTAACTGTTTACACCTGGCTCCTAGCTAGCCCTTCTGTGTTCTGTTGTTGTTCGAGTCAGCAGCTTCTGCTTCCTAGTTTTCAGTTCCCATACATGCCTGCTTTCTCTAACACATTAATTTGTTTCTACTACCTTAGTTTATCTGATTTGCAGTGCACTAGAAACTAACATTAACCCCTTATGGAACTGGTTGGCATGCATTCATTATGCAGTTTAAGCTCATATTATTCAGTCTCATTCACTGTCCTAGTTGACATTCAATGTCTCAATTAGCCATTCAACCTTTCCTGTGTTTTGTTTCTCAATGTGCTCATGGCCATCAGCTTCACCATCAGCCTCCCACTACTTCTGCATTCTGATGCATGCCAGCCGCAACCATAGCTTGGCTTCCAGGGCTTCTGTCCTAGAGGTTGATTGTCTCACTCTGTGTTTGAAAGGCACTGTAGAAATAAAGTTTGCTTTGCCTTAAAGTCCGCATCTTGGGCTGGGTCCTTCTCTTTCTGCCCTTTGAGTGAGAATCTCCTATGCTCTGGGGGAAGCTTTAGCCATGTAGTTTGTTTCAGCAGCATCGCTTGAGATAGCATTTAAGACTTCAGCTGCTGGACAGTGGGGCCCTTAAGTACAAGCAGGCTCCTTTAGCTATGCAGACTACAATAGCAGCACCTTCAAAAGCAATTCTCCCTACAACTGCCTGAGGTTCACCTGGTCTCCACATCCTTCCCATCCCTGCCTCACAGAGGTTCAGCTTCCTCTCTAGGCCTTCCCTCATGGAGGCCAGGTGAGTGCCTTTCAGCAATTGTTACTCTCCTTCTCCTCCCATCTTGGGGAGTGGGCTTCCTTAGCCAGGAGCCTCTGTTAGCTGCAGAGCTCACTTGCAGATCCCCACGGTGTTCCCATTAAAAGGACAGAGGGAGAGCCCTTCCTCTAAAAATCTTGCCCCTGAATTGGGTTTCTAAATTGCAGTAGCTGAGCCATCACTAATTTATCCCAAGCCTGGAGGGAAGGCAATCAAGGCCTTGGATCCCCAAATGTTTCCCCCTCATGGGGGGGTCCTCTCCTCCATGCTGAAGGTCATAAAAGTTAGGTAGCCCATAATGTAGTACATTTATATTAGTTAACCAGGTAGATTTCCACTGTGAGTTAGGGTTGGATGGTGGCCATCCATTTGTCATTCCCTCTCTCCTTACATAAATCATGCCTCTTCTGCTATCAGTTCAGATATTGTCAGTCATTGGTCAATTCAGTCTCTTTCTGTTTCCAGTCTTCCTAGTTACTGTCAATCTGTCCTCACTCAGGCTCTGTAGTCACTACTTCCTGCTCAGTGTCTTTTTGGGGCTCCTTCCTAAGGTACCTGTAGCTTAAAGGAATGTGTTCCTGTCGCACCTATACAGGTAGAACCCTATTCAAGAGGGTTCCATTGCCTTCATGGTAACCTGACAGAGTGGTAATTCCCCATGGAACTGAGAGTGCAAATGGCCAAACTATTCACCTATGGTAATCAACAACACATTCATCCAAATACCTTCAGACAATCAACAAAGTTGCACAAGCATAACTCCTCACTAAGTTGTGTAAGCCCATTGAATCAGTTATCACTGTAGTTTTAGCATTTTCACATATTAACCCTTAATGTCCACCAGTCTGTGGCTGCCACTGTATTTTTAGCCATCTTATTTCTTTCTTGCACTTCTGAATCTTGAAGCTGGGCTCAAACAAGTCTGAATCAAAGTCACCAAAAGGAAGAGTCCTCAATATCTGCAACTTTCTTTCTGTAGTGCTCCACATTGTCAATGGATATTCATAACAACTGGGTAATGTGTACTTCTACTAGGGGAAATGGCACAGATCAAAACATTTGAATGTTGGGCATATGAGGATTCTGGACAGCAGCAACTCTCCAGTCTTAGTGGTGCCATCAAAGGGAAAACATCTATCAAGCTTCTCTGAAGAATAAAGTTGACTTTACACTTTGGGGTTGCAGTTCTGCATAGCAGGTTGTGACTACCTATAACAGGGAGCACCCTTAAACAAAAATTGTGCCTGCTAAGCTGCAGCTTTTAAAATTGACTAACTTGCTCTCCCCATTTCCACAGCCTATGTTTAGATTGGGGGCCACATCTGCCACACTTTTTCAGGGTTTAGTTTTCTTGGGTCTCAGATTTAACAATAAAAATGGTGCCTCAGGTAAGTACCTGTTTATTTTGGGGGGTTTATAGTTACGGGCACTCCTGTGGGGCTCCCCTCCATCTCAGGGTGTCGGTTACCCCATCCCCTCTAGTGTTTAGGAACTTATTTTAGTTTGTTATGTCTGGCAAGTGGCTACATTTAGGGGACGTTTCTCCTTTACTCTGCCTTTTCTTTTCTGAAGGGCATTTCCCTTTTAAATTTCCATTTTAAATCCCTTTTTTAAAATCCCCTCAGCACTTGACATCAGGGATTTCAACTATGTAAAGGGAAGCAACTGAGGAGAATTTTGTTTGACTGCCTGTGCCTTTTTGAGTGCTTCTGTCACTTCCCACTGCCAGCAGTTTTGTTTTTTTTGGCTTTCTTGAATCGCACCTTTATTTATTTATTTATTTATGACTTTGATAACCGGTTGACTGCACTGATCCCAGGGACCGTTTTCAGGCATGACCCGGGCCATAACACATGGCTCAGGGTAACAGTGGCGTACAAGGTAACAGTAATACACATGAAACAGATTAGATACAAGCAGCAATAGTAAGCACGATATACAGGCATGATGCATAAGTCCATTTGAGAACAGTGAAATACAAGGTTTCAATATCGGACTTGAGGAGATTTGAAATAAAACAACAAATCATAGGCACAGTGTACAAAGTATGATGCTTTACCCACTGTTCAGCCATTTGTGTTTTCAGTTGGGCACATGCTCCTCAGCTTTAGCATGCCATTTGTGTGCCTTTAGTGTGTGCACCCTCCTCCTGGCATGCCGATGTCATGTACAGTGTGGAGACATCAAGCACATGCCTATCTGAGAGTGTGCATGAGCTCCTGCACATCAACAGTGCAAGACACAGCTGTCCTCCTGAGCTGTTTCTTTCATCTTACTGCTTCATTTTATCTTGCTCCTGCCACCAGCTTCACTGAAGGGTGTACGCTGCTTTTTTCCTTACATCCCTAAGTATCAGAATGAATGAGGGCAGATTTCATTAGACAAAGATAACTCAGCACAAACAGCAGGGAAATAACAGATTTTTGAAAAGCACATGTTTTAACTTGTATAGGCGGAGATCCAACTGATAATCTTTAAATTTTAAATGAAAAAAAATAATAAAGGGGCAAGGCAGTATGATGTAGTGATTAAAGCAGCAGCTAGGAAAACTCGAGACCACAGGTTCATACCCCAAGAGGGCCAAATGAAACACTCCTTGTGTGACCTTCAGCAAGTCATTACTCTTCCAGTGCTTCAATTCACAAAGCTATGGGAGTGCTGTATATAAAAGGGAAATCTTCTACTTGTTAGCCCATGCATCTATAAGGCTATTTTTGTTGGCACCATAGCTTATCAGAGACCCCTCACCTTTTTAAAGGATGTAAGACCTGCAACGGGTAATGAGATCTCTCCAATGAGTCCCTACTGTCCCCATTGTGTTTCTCAAGCTTATATGTTTCTCACCGTCCCCCCAGCTGGCCCACTGAGCTGGGGAAGGGGTGCACCTGGTGTACCAGTCAGCAGTGGCAAAGCGAATTGCATAAATCATTTTTATTTATCATAGGAGGGCTTTTGGGCCTTGATGTTCCACAAGATATCCCATCAGATGCACTTGACCACAAACTGGGCCCCTCAGGTCAGGTGGTGCCCACACAGGCATGTCCTGGTGCACTGCAGCAGGACGGGGTGAGTTTTTTCAAATATGCAGGTAGACCCTGACCTTGACCATCTAGAGGGTCAGGATGAAGATATGGGGATCTTGGGAAAACCCCTGACCCTAGGAGCTACTTGATGAAGAGGAGGAGGACAAAGCTTCTGAGGAGGCAGAGGCAGGAGAGTGGATGCAGTTGAAGAGGAGGTTTCCTATCCTTCCCATGTTTGATACCGAGTCCATGTCCTACCTGATAGCTAAGTGTGAAGGTCCTTACAGCTCAAGGAGGTGCTATTCATGGAGGCAGTGGATGTCAGTTCCACCCTGTCTGCATCCTTCTCCACTCCAAAGAAGGTGATTCATAATTCCATCAAGCACACCGCTATTCCTGTGGAAGGATCCTTGACCTGATCTGCATGACTAGTGAATCAATGCTGCATGCAAAAGAGCCTTCACCTCTAATGGTGTAAATCTGGGCACCTCCTGTGCCCCCTTTATTGTTGTCAGAGCCTTAAACATGTGGGATACAGCCCTGGGCAGCTTTGTTCCCCTGGATTCGGAGGGGGTGAGTATTTTGCACCTGGTATTGGTATTCTTGGCCTCGAATCTTAGGGGATGCCTTGTTGGAAAACTTATGTTTGTCTGCCTGCTCCAGCTATCTCATTGTATTGCTTATGCGAGGCATGTGGCTCAGGCATTTGGTAGCTGAGCAAGCTTCAAAGTCCAATCAGTTCATTCTACCCTCTTAGAAAGTTTTGTTAGTTAGCTCTGGCCTGGATGATATTTTGAAGAATATCCAAGATAAAAAGTCACCTATTCATGTTACTAGACCAATAGCAACAGAGGGACCTTGCCTAAAGGTGCAACAGAGGTCCAGGGTGAAAAAGCAGGCACCTCATAATCAAGGAACCAAGCCCATCTCTGCTTCCTTCCTTGGTGGAAGACTGTGAATTTTTTTTACTCAAGATTAGCCCAGATAATCTCAGTTGCATGAGTTTTGGAAATTCTGACCTTAAGTTATGCAATAGAATTTTTAGAAAAATTCCCTCAAAGGGACATTTTCTGCTGTCACCGGTTCCGAAGGAACCCATGAAGAGGAAAAACCTGTCAGAGACACAGGACCTCTTCACTCAAGTAGGGTGCTTTTGTCAGTCTCCCAGCAAGCAAAGATGTGAATTCTACTTGATCTATTTTGTAGGCCCCAAGAGGTCTGTGTGTGTGTGTGGGGGGGGGGGGATTCAGTACTTTCTGAATCTGATTCACATAAATAAGTTTATGCATCCTAACCTCAACATAGAATCCCTGTGTCCGATCTTTCTAGCTGCCCAGCTGTGGGTTTTCTTGGCTTCTATAGATCTGAGGGATGTGTATCTCCACATCACAATCCAACAGTCTTATCAAAAGTTCTATAAGGTTCTCAATCTTGGGACAACTTTTCCAGTACATAGCATTCCCTTTTGTGCTGGCCACAGCCCCCAGGGTCTTCTTAAGGTGCTCATAGCCCTCTTGGCTTAGCTGCATCACAAGGGATGATTTATTATTTCAAACACTGTCTGAGCCATTAGAAAGGAAGTCAGTTACCAGGATTCTGGAGGTGTTGGAATCTCACAGCTAGGTGGTGATTTGATAATAAAAGCTCTCTCAAGCTGTTACAGACCCTGAAACACCTGGGGTGGTGTTCAGACAGACCAGGTAAAAGGTCTTCCTCTCACCAGCTAGAGAGAGCTCCAGTGTCTGAGGAGCCAATCATCGGCTTCACATCAATGTCTGCTATGGATTCTGTGCTTTAGGTTGACAGCAACAGAACTAGTCCCATGGGCTCACCCTCACATGCCGGCCCTGCAGATAGAGTTACTCAGTCTGGGATCCAACCTTAGAAGATTCTCGAACCAGGATCCCACTCTCACCACATCAGATGCAGTCTCTGCCTTGGTTGGTGAGATTGGCAAATCTGAGCATGGGGTTCCCTCTTGAAAGTCCCCTCACATTAATTTTGATATCTGATGCCAACCTGTAAAGTTGGGGGGGCACTCCTGAACCACATTTCTATTCAAGGGACTTGGTCAGCACAGGAACAGCACCTCCTCATAAACGTTTCTGGGAAGGAGGGTGGTTTGCTTCACTGTCTGTTTAATTCAAGTCTAGTGTACAAAGAAGCCATGAAAATGTTCATCCATGGGAGTGGATGTCAAACCTAGAGGTGTTCAACTTTCTGTGTTAAAGGTTCAGTCCTTCTCAGATTGATCTGTTCACCTCCAGCCACAATGCTCAATTTTAAAGGTTCTTCAGCGACTACTACTGTCCACAGATGGAAGCTGTGGATGCCTTGTCATAGAAGTGGAGCTTTGACAGAACATATACCTCCCCTCCTCTGCCTCTCCTCCCCAAGGTCATTTGCAAATAGGACACTCAAGAGGATGTTTTCTTCTAATATCATTGGTGTGGCCCAGAAGGCCATGGTTCTCAAATTTAGTGAACTCAGCTCAATGCTAACCTTTTTCACCTTCCAGTGTTGGGGATCTTTTCTTTCAGGGCTCCATTCTGCTTCCAAAATCTGGAAGTGATGCAGCTCATGGTCTGGCTCCTGAAAGGTGGAGACTCCTTAAAAATGAGATTTCTCCAAGAAGGTGATAGCCACTCTAATAGCTGCCAGGTAGAATTTCATGCTGGCAGCTTAAGCTCACATATGGACCACCTTTTGACCTGGACCATAGATAAAAATATCTGGCCTTTCAAAGCCCAGGTCCTGCAGATTTTGATTTCCTTGCAGGAAGGAGTAAAAAAAAAAAAGGTTTGGCCTTGAGCACCCTGATAGTTCAAGTGTCAGTGCTTAGAGCCTCCTTGGATATCTCCCTAGGGTCTCACTGAGAGATTTTCATTTTCTGCAGGTTGTCAGCAGGAGTGAATCTTTATTATGACCTCAGTTCCCCATGGGAACTGAATATGATTCTGATTGCTGTTGTAAGGAACCTTTTTGAACCACTTTCCCAGGTACTGTTGGACATGCTGTCTTACAAGATCTGTTACTTAGTTGCTGTGTGCTTAGTCAGGAGGTTTGGCGAGCTCTTGGTTTTGTCCGTCAAGAACCATACCTTATCATGCAAAAGAACAATGTGGTGCTAAGAACAGTCCTGTCTTTATTTCCTAAGGTTCCCATGGCCTTTCATGTAGTTCAGAAAATCTGTTTTCCATCTTTCTGTCCTCTCTTTTCCCAGTCAATGAAGAAGGAGTGGCACAAGTTGGATTTGCAATTGGATACCTTAGGCAGCCTGCTGAGTTCTAATCTTTAGATGGGTTGTTTGTCCATTTCAGAGCAACCAAACATGGACACAAAAAGGGTCTCCTATGCCACCCTAGCTAGGTGGGTAAGGGTTTACATTGTCAAGGCTTATGTCGCTGTAAATAAGAGGCCTCTGGCCCTTATCAGGATTGACTCCACCAGGGCTAAGGCCACTTCCTGAGTGGAGAGAGGTGAGTCATTTGTCTTAGAGTTGTGTAAGGCAGCCATGTGGCACTCCACCCATGCATTCACCAAGAACTATAGACTGGATATTCAAATTTTGGCAGATACAGCCTTTGGGTACAGAGTTTTGCAAGTAGCAGTCAGCAGGTAAATTCCTTGCATGTTCATGGTTGACATATGGGACAATATTCTCCCCCCATCCTTCCTGTGTACTGATTCTTAGAACCTGGTTGTTTTGCATACCCATTGACAGTGTGGAGCACTACAGAAAGAAGAATTGTCTTCATATTTACCATAATTTCCTTTTCTGTTAGCTACTACATTGTCAATGGGGTCCACCTAGGAGCCTTGCTCCAGCAGGAGAATATTGTCCATTGTGCCAGCATGGGAATGTCCATTGTCCTGTTATAATCTATGTTGTTGAAAGCCTATCTGGACATCCCTCTTTTGTTTTCCAGCTGTGCCTGAATTTGATGGCTATATATATATATATATATATATATATATCTGTCTATCTATATATAGAGAGAAAATAATGCATATGTAAGTGTGTAGCATGCAGTTTTTCTACACACCCAAGGTGTGTAATATAAAAACCTCAAGAGCAAAGCTCAAGAGGTTTATATATTGTCAAACACCAAGGGTGTGTAAATAAACTGCAGATCACACACCTTCGTATGAGTTATTTTTTATGCTAACTGGTGCTAAGTAAGTAAATAAAGCTCAGAGTCTTAGCATTATATGCTTCCTGCGTTGCTGATGCGACCTCTGTATAGGCTCTATGGCATGCTGGTTGTTATGACTACAAGGTGAAGGATCAACAGCTTCTACATTCTTTAAAGTTGAAAAAATAACAGAACGTTAAATTTTCTGAGTTGATAAGTATCTTAGCATGGTACACACAACTTGGCGTGAGACAGTAAAATCCATATCAACTCACAGGTTGATATGACTTTGCCATATCAACTTGCAGGTTGATATTACTTTTCACAGGTCTCAAAAATGGGTTGATAACGGGGCTCACCAGTTATTATGAATAAATAATAGTAATAAGGAGAGCAGTCCTGCAGCAGAATGTTGGCTGCTATTATGTAGATTCAACAGATTTAAATTTGATGCTAAGCCAAGAGTGCCTTCCTTTGTTGCAGGTGAGTGTTTACTGTGCATACAGTCCTTGCTTTGTTACTAGTTCATTTTTCTTGCAAGCTGACCTTTCCTATTGGACCATGCAACATGTGAACTGTGGCAGAATAGCTTTGACAAATCACCTTTCCTCATCTGTTGAGGTAGGCCACTGTTTACTATGTTTTTTGCTAGGTAGATTCTCATCTGTATAGACAGTTAATTGCATGCTTTGGTGTCAAGGTTACTGATATGGCATTTATTTCATGATTAGAGGCACTGTGAGGACACATGGTGACTGCTGCTGTCCAGAATCCTCTTATTCCCAGGATTCCAAAGCTTTGGGCTGTGCCATTTCTACTAGTATTACTGTCAGTGACTCAGAAGATTACACACTTGCGTCTGAGGCTGGAAGATCATAAGGCTGTGAGTTATATCTCCACATCAGGCACTTGGGTTAAATCCCAGTACTGACACTGTAGTGCAGCACGTTTGTGTGTGGAGTGCTGCACTACTGAGGTGCCATCTTTTGTATGAGACATTAAACCAAAGTAATATCTACCTGTTCTGGTGGTAGTTCAGGTGGATGTTAAAGATCCCATGGCACTTCTCAAAAATAATAGGAGTTTTTATTAAAGGAAAGAAATCAAACGATATATACATCACCAAAAAATATATATACATCACACATAGCATACAGTTAAATTCACTGTTATATAATCAAAAGAGAAAGAAAATTAAAACAAACTTCATAAAAAAATATGCATTCCTAACCACCCTGTCACATGACTTTCAATACCAACCCACCCTAAATCTTAACTTACACTTTGTACCTAATCCCCATACCTTAAATTATATTTTTAGTCCAAATCATTATTGGATCAAGTGACTGGCACATCTGATTCAGTAATCCAAGGTAAGTTCCTCCACACCTCTGCTAAAGTTCTACTGTTAGTATGTCTTTTTTTAAAATGATATATAGATTTCAATTCAGTTGTCATTTTGGTAATAATTTCCTCATGTTCCATAAGTTTTCCCTGTAAGTGAAACAAACTTCTTTCCATTCCAAAGGTACCATTTTATGCATAATAATATAATATGTAGAGTACTGTTATCCCATTTATGTGCAGTTACTGTATACGCCCCATACATTAATGCCTCATAAGTCACTGATGCAATCCATTGGTCTGACCATTTATCAACTAAACTGTACCAAAAGCCCAGGATATAAGAATAGTTAAAATACAAGTGCTCTAGAGTCTCCAATTCTTGATTAAAATGTGGTCTCCTACACATTCTCTCTTCAATGGTCTTATGTTTCTGATTACTTTTAACATTTCATGTAGAATGCCAGCTCAACCAGTGTACATATCACATCTTAGGGGTACTCTGTTCTCTTTTAACAGTTGCAATAATTCTGGTAAATATTGTGAAGGGCACTTAGGAAATACTTCAGCTTCTTGAAAATTATTCTCCCATATCCGAATGTATAAGGCTTTCCTGGGCTTAGTTATTAGTAATTGACTTGAAATTTTCCATGTTTTTATTTTTACAGAGATTTCCCCTATGATATTCTTGGGTAAAACCACATTTTCGTATAGGTCCT
This sequence comes from Neoceratodus forsteri, assembly GCA_016271365.2. Classification (NCBI taxonomy): domain Eukaryota; kingdom Metazoa; phylum Chordata; order Ceratodontiformes; family Ceratodontidae; genus Neoceratodus; species Neoceratodus forsteri. Next base: position 734,069,064 of record CM057453.1, read on the forward strand.
GGTCTGCTTTGGTCCCATTGTTAAAACCGCTTTTGACAAGTAGCATATACTAAAGGAGCCCAACTATAATCATTATTCAACAATAGCGGTTATAAGTTTGCAAATATAAAAATGCTATAAAAAATGCAGTGGGGTTTACCATGTCTAATCCTCCCTGTTTAATAGGGAGGTGTAAAATATTTATTTTACTGAGGTTGAGACTACTGTCCCAGACTGCTTGAAAAAAGATACTTAGGATGGTGCTCTCACATGATTTAGGTTAGGGAAAATATAACTCAAATATATAAAAAAAACTGGAATCAGGTATGTTTTAATTAAAAAGATTCTCTTTTGTTTATTGAATTTCCATCTATTCCATTGCTGCACCAAACACTGTCCCTGTTGTAATTTCCCTTCCCAGTGCACCACTTCATCATTAGTCATTCCATACTTAATACCTAATATGTTAATAGGGCTTTTTTTTGAACAGTAATGCCCTCTATATGTATATCTGTGGTATTATCTGTACTAAAGAGGTAGCCTGTACATTTCCCCATATTTAGAGTTGCCGCTGATACTTCCCATTTACCACTGGTGTAACATTCTTGTACAGACCCTGGATCCATGAAATAAATTTAGGCAAAATGTTATATTTCTGTAACACAATCCACAAAAAAGTATGACTGGCAAAATCAAAGGCTTTCTGTTGATCTAAGGAAAGTAAAATGATTTGTATTTTTCCCTGTTAGCTCTGTGAAAACAATTCTCTAAGAAGAATCAAGTGGTCTGAAATGGATCTGCCAGGGACTGCACAGGTTTGAGGCTCTGATATAACCAGTTTTGCCACTTTCGTTAGTCTGGTATTTAGGATTTTTGTTAGGATTTTAAAATCATTATTTAAAAGGCTGATTGGCCTCCAGTTATTTATATCTTGTCGGTCCCCTTTTTTATGTAAATATGTAAATCTTCCATTAACCATTCTTAAAGAAGGATTTTGGTTATTGAAAATCAAAGTGAAGACTTCTGCAAGTTCTGCAGCTAATTCCTTTCCTAATAATTTATAAAGTTCTGCTGTGAGCCCATCCCCACCCGGTGTTTTGTTATTTTGTAGTGAAGTAATGGCTATTTCTATTTCAGCTGCCTGAATATCTGCTTCCAAGCATATATTCTGCTTCTTTGTTGCAGCAGGGAACTGAAATGATTGGAAAAAGCCTCTGGATCTGCTAAGTTATCTTGGGTCCTGCTAAATAATTTCATGCAATGCTCAGTGACAGTCATCATAATCTCTCTAGTATTATGACATTCAAGATTTGCAGCTTTTTGTATACTATCCATATGTTTCTGTTTTATTTTCTGTTTATTATATTCATAAGAGCATACTTTCTCTTTTTTTCCCTTGCATGTCGAACCTTTGTTGTCGAACCTTTGTTGATACATAACACTTTGTACTTGTTATATATGGAATTTATTCATATCTTCCTTAATTAAATGTATTTGTTCTTGTACATTTTGTCCTATAGTGTGTTTTATTGATAAGTGTTGTAGCTTTCTACTATTATGTAGATATTCTATATGTTTACAGTCCTGTTTGTTTTTAATATATAGTTTTAGTGCATGTGTGAGATCAGAAATAGTATCTGCTCTCAACAGTACCTGATCTGTATACATAACATATACAGATTTATGAGCCTGCACAAAATACAATAAATTGGTTTGCAATTATTCTTCTAATAATGAGGAGGAATTGAATTTCCAGTCTCCCAGTCCATTTAGTGGATTTTGTTTTTTCCAAGTCTGTAGATGTAACGTTTTGGTCTGAAAACTCTAATGGCTGAATAGTGAATTTCTGCATCTATAAAGTTTGTGATATAAAGAAAACAATCAATCCTAGTTGCCAAAGCACCTTTCTGAAATGTAGGGTTAGGCTGTCTAGTATGTTTATGATAGTTATCTATTAAATCAGCATTTAGTATGATGGTTCTAAGAAAAACCATGTCACAGAATATTTGTTGGGTACTGTTTTTTCCCCCTCTATCTGCAATGCCAAGTCTGCAAATAAAATCTTCTCCCAGGGCTATATTCTGTGATGAATATAAAAATGGTTGAATGGCCTGTAATAATTCTACTCTTGCACTTTTGGTCTGTGGTGTGTTAATATTAATGAGTCTATAAAGTATATTTCCTATTTTTACAGTATGTCCAAAATCAGTACCCTGCCTGGTATGAGATCCAGTAATTTTATTAATTTGAACTGTATATTATGAAATAAAATAGCTTCTCCAGAACATGTTTCAGTGGTCAGGGACCAGTATGCTGGTCCCACTGACCATTGACAAAGTGTTTGTTTTATTTCCATAGTGGTATGCAGTCTTATATCTTGGAAAAAATAAATACCTGCCTGTAAGGATTTTAAGTGTCCAAGTACCACCAACCATTTTCTATGGTTTTTCATACTATTTACATTTATGGTGTACAGGTGTAAAGTGTGCCCTATCATGAGTTTAGTTAGGGTGGTAAATTACATACACTATATCCACACAGAGATACTGTCTAAGGGGATTTCGTTTTCTTTGTAACTGGACGCACCTGCTTCTGCATGGGTTTCTCCTGTGGCTGCACATCCTGTATTCCTTCTTGCTTGGTTACATGGATGAGCAGGCTCAAGAGGAAGTGAAGGCCTCCATTCCATACATGCAGTGGTAGCAAAAGCCTGTATCAGATGCCATTACACAAAAACACTGGAAACAAAAAGTCTCCTGTGCTGCTGTCCTTTGCTCCAGCAATCAAGCCATCACCGTCTTCTCTGCCAGGAAGACATTGTAAAAGACACCTGCTGAAAATTACCTCAAATTAGGCTAGAGATAGGTGTCATAGGTGAAGGCCTACAGCTAAAGGAAAGAAATTACCTGGATAAGGAACCCAGAAGAATGAGCAGAATGTCAGAGCTGGAGGAGGAGAAAACTGGAGCTCCTCTCCACCTATCATGTGTCCAGCAACCCCTCCTGCCATCTCTCTCTTGAATCATTGATTATATGTAGATCCCCAGCAGATATTCATATTATATGATAAACTGATTCAATGTTTATGGGCTCCTACATTGTTAGGGGAAATCAGACTGAACAACTCCATATGGAACTGATGAAATTTTAATATATTGTGTATTTACTTAGCTGTCGAGTTGAGCCCTACCCTCCCTGCATTGCAGGAAGTAGGTGGAGAGTGCCTGTAGTTTAATAGCTGGAGGGGCAGAACTACAGAACAATAGTACTACTTTTACATTGTTGCCTTGGTGTGAATACAGCACTTTGGGGATGTTGTACTATATCTTCCACTGTATTTGAGCTAGTTTTAGCTAAGATTAATTTTTTTAACTCCACTAGCGTTCCACGACCCCTGGAGCTATTTCTGGGTCACGCTATACCTTATGTTTTCCCTGCTGCGAGCAGGGTGAGCACGGGCAGGCGCGCACAGACACGTGCAGAGACACACACACCGGTGCATGTCAGCTGTGTCAGCTGGGTTACTGGGCACTGGGCCAAAAAAACAATACATAAATGGACATGGAAAACAGGTTGAATTTAATATGCTGCACTAGCTGCGGTATGTATGCAAATAGAGAATTTTGCCTAGAGTTTGAATGTGACCACTGTATATTGATATACATTCTAAAATCTGAAATTGTACAACTAAAACAAAGAGTTCAGACCCAAGCTGACATAAGTTGTTTGGAGCAATACATTAATGCTGTGGTAGACACTTTAGATTCTGTACCAGATAAACACCTTCCCTCCCAACGGGAATTAATTAATGCAAACCAATCAGGTGATGGAGATTGGTGTTTGGTCCAAAAAATGGCTGGTAAAAAGGGGAGAAGAAACATAGGGGTATTTTAAATACCCTTACTACAAATCGTTATAGTGCACTTACAAATGACTGTTGTGTAGAGAATACACCTGAGAAGGATATCATATTAAAAGAAGGGCCTAATACCTCCTCCCCCAAGTAAGTTTGATCATTCCAAAGTCCTATAAGATGAAGCAAACAGATTCCACTGTTATTGTTTCTTCTACAGAAATTTCAAGCGTGTATGACAATGTGAGCAAAAAATCTATGAATATTCCTAGGGATGTCCTGGTAATTGGTGACTCATTGATATGCTATACGGACCACATAATATGTAAAAATAGAAACCCCTATACTACAGTCAGTGTCCTGCCTGGTGCTAGCATTGATAATATAAAACAACTTCTCCCAGGGCTACAAGATCAAACACAGACCCCGGTTACTTTAATACATGCAGGAATCAACAATTTAGGCAGAAGATCCATGCTAGACATCTAGAGAGATTTTGAAGCAATAGGTGACATGATTAGAAGCCAAGGGGAGGACTTGATTATTTCTGGATTACTACCTATCTCCAGAGCAAGCCATTATAAAAACAGGATATTGTAATACTAAATGGCTGGCTGAAGCAATGGTATTATAGATAGGGGTTTACCTTCCTAGAAAATTGGGATGGATTTATGCATCAAGGATTGTATACTAGAGATGGGCTGCATCTAAACAAGCAGGGTAAGCATATTTTTTGCAAATAGACTTAGACAGCAAATTGACCATAGTTTAAACTAAATGGTAGGGGGGTTGTCACTACTCCTACGGTTAAACAAAATAGTATTACTCTCCCAAATCCATCAGAATGGAATATCCTTCTTATAAATGCTAGAAGCCTAAATAAAAAAAACATGATGAGTTACTATACACCCTAAATCAACAGGAGATTCATACATGTGCAATCACTGAGACCTAGTGGAAGGAAGATGATCCCTGGGATAAAAATATCCCAGGGTATACTCTTTTCCACAAAAACAGAGCAAGTAGTAGAGGTGGAGGAGTTGTACTATATATTTCAAACAGCATAAAAGCTGAAAATATTGAATTACCCCAATGGCCCACTATAGAAGCCTTATGGGTCAAGATATCCCCTAAAACCTCAAATCATATTAATTTGGGAGTAGTTTATCGGTCACCCTCAATAATAACAAAAGAAGATTCCATGCTATTGGAGTATGTAAATAGTTTTTCATCTACAAATAATGCTATACTCATGGGTGATTTTAATATCCCAGGGATTAATTGGAATATCTTAAAAACTGTAACTCAAGTTGAAAGTGCTTATCTTGAGTATTTTTTGATAAACAACATGGAACAATCAGTTAAACAAAATACTAGGGGGCATAATATATTAGATCTAGTTTTGCACAACTTGGGTAGTAATATAATAAACTGTATTGTTACCCACCTCCTTGGATCCAGTGACCACTCTATGGTTAAATATACTTATAAAGGTAACTTAGGTTCAGATGTTGGTAGCACAGTCATCTACAATTTTACAAAAGCTGATTTTGTGGAATCGCACAAAGAAATTACATCTTGTGACTGGGCAAAAGAATTAAAGAACAAATCCCTAAATGAAATGTGGCACACATTTAACACTAAATTATTTACAGCAATAATTAAACATATTCCATAAATAAAGAAGACTGAAAAAGTGAAACATAAACCTCCCTGGATAAATGCTATGGTTAAAAAATATATTAAACAGAAAAACAGGGCATTTATAAGGGCTAAACTTAGTGGCACACAAAAAAATTGGGAACAATATAAAAATCTTTTGAAAATAACTAAAAATAATATCAAACATGCAAAAAGAAATTATGAGATCAATTTAGCAACCAGGGTCAAAGATAATTATGAATCCTTGTATGAATATGTTAATATTAAAAGGGGGACTATTCCCCACTATTGGCCCATTAAAATACCAGACTGGTAATCTGTTATTGGAAAATACCCACATGGCAGTGTTATGTAACCAGTACTTCACCTCAGTTTTTAATCCAAAAACATTAACTAATAATAAGTGTAATTTACATAAAATACCTGGAGTGCCCTTTGTAAAAGCATCAGGTATTCAAAAGTGACTACAAGGGTTGGATCCTAATAAATTGGCAGGTCTTGATGGTCTCCACCCTTATATTCTTAAAGAATTAGCTATCCCCTTATCAGGACCAATTGCAGAAATATTCATGCAATCTATTGAAGAATGACAGGTTATTGATGCATGGAGGCAAGCTAATGTGGTACCTATCTTTAAAAAAGGTTCTAAGCAGGACGTGTCAAACTATAGACCTATTAGCCTGATGTCTGTCCTAGGTAAAATCCTTGAGGAAAGCATCAAAGAGTATATAGGGGAAGAGACACAGTCCGATATTACCCAGCATGGTTTGGTTAAGGGCAGATCATGCCTGACAAACCTGCTGGAACTTTACGGTAGAGTTAGTATGGCTCTGGATTAGAAGGAGGCTGTGGACATTATTTTTTGGACTTCTTGAAGGCCTTTGATAAGGTACCACATAGTGAACTAATAGATGCATTAATAAACATGGGTTTAAGTGGAAACATTATTAGATGGGTGGAATCATGGTTGACTGGCAGAACTCAACAAGTTTGTATAAAGGGTTCTTACTCAGAATGGGAACAGGTGTCCAGTGGAGTTCCCCATGGCTCTGTGCTTTGCCCATGCCTCTCCAACATATCTATTTCTTCACTAAATACTTCTATTGAAGTCTGGTTAACCAAATTTGCAGACAATACCCATATTGGCCATATTGTAAATAACCTTGAATATGTAAATACTCTACAGCTTGGGCAAACTTGAAAGTTGGGCAGATAAAAACAAACTCACTTTTAATGTTAACAAGTGTACAGTTATGCACTTCGGGAGTAATAATCTTCTGGCCAAATACAAGTTGGGTGGTAGGGTCTTAGAGGTGGTAGAGAATGAAAGGGACCTGGGTGTTAGGGTGAAAAATGATTTGAACCCAAAATTACACTGTCAACAAGTAATTAAAAAGGCTGGGGGAATACGCCACTGTATAAATAAGTATATACAAAGTATTAGTAGCAAAGTGTTGCTGCCTTTGTATACTTCCTTGGTGAGGCCACATGTGGAATATTGCACTCAGTTTTGGTCTCCAGGAGACATGAGTTCAAAAAATGCTTTGGAAAGAATTCAAACGAAAGCTACTAGGAGGATGTATGAGGTAAAAGGATTACATTATGAGGACCGTCTAAATCAGCTGGGACTTTTTACTCTGGAATATCATAGGATGAGAGGTGCCCTTTGTATGGTCTTTAGAGCACTGCATGATGATTTATTATGGGACCAACTGGGATTTGAATTTAGGAATATCATTTATGAAACCAGGGCACATCCTTTACAACTGATGAGTGAATGCTGTAAAACAAAAAAAAAATGTTTGGTGAGCAATATGGACCCTGGTCTTTTTGAGCTCTGATATCCTATGAATCCAATGAATCCTATGAATCCTTGTACACGTTGGGGGGGGTCCTCCCTTTCAGATCCAGAGTCAGGCAGGGATGACCAAAGGGAAGAATCCTCCGAATCATTGTTAGATTCTCTTACTGGTTCTGCTAAAGCACCAAATCTATTGGATAAAGGTGTTTCCATGGCTTTGGGGATTTGGGAAGTTGGCAAATCCCAGTTTTGTCTTCTTCTAGTGAGCATCTTTGCACCTCCCTGATCAATCTACTCATGTGTAGGATTTGGGGGGGGACATAATGGAGCTAGCTTGCTGTGTCCCTGCACTAGTTCCTTCACCATAGTCCTGACTCTCCATAGTTTTTTCCTCTACCCCTGGAAAACCAGTTAATACATCTTGTTCTACCTGTTCAGTTTTTATCTCTATGTCTATGGGGGGAGGAGGGAGGTTCAGTAGTAACCTTAGAGATTGTCTGGGTTTGATTTTCCTCCCAATGGCGTTGCTCTGGCAAATGTGAAACATTTCTGTTTGTCTGGTGTGAAGCTTGTTGTCTAGTTTTACTTCTTTGTGCAATTGCCACCAAGAATCTCTGTTCCTTGCTATCTGTTTGTTCTGGTTGACTATGAGCTGTCCCTGGACAGTTGTGATAAGTATGATCTGCTTCATCGCAGAGATTACACATATGTTCATTTCTGCAAAACCCACTAGTGTGACCAATTTCATTACATATAGTACAATTTAGTTTGTCACATAGTCAGCTAATATATCCAAATTCTCTTCAGCAATAGCAGGCCTTAGGTTATCCTGCATAAAACAGGATGCCCTGATTTTTCCCTTAAAAAAACCAATTGGGTAAATGTTGGATTTCTGCATCTGTGCAATTCAATAATTCTCTGATTCACCATCCACCAGTCCAGATATTATCATCATCAAAGACGGCCCTTGGATTTCCCTGCACAGTACAACTCTGTCATAACCAGTATAAAAAATCAGTCACACTCACTCCTTCATTTATAAATAGGACAGTAATGGTCTTGTTGGTTGGCTTGTAAAGTGAAATTGCATGAAATGGAAGCCATAGTGGGAATTCTTTTAAGAGTTGGTATTTTGTCCAGAATTTCTGTAACCCAGTATTTAATTTAAAACTAATGTCTAATGTTGTTTCCCCAGATACATGTATAACGGCATACACTTCTTGAGCATTGAAATTCATTGTGTCCATCATCAAAAATCTTGCAATACATTTTCTGTCTGGGAATAAGTCTTGGCCTCCTTTGTACAGTAACCTTACAGTGTTGTGCCTTTTGGCTGGGTATGTCAGGGGTCTGAAAAAAGAAGCATGTGATCTAGGTCTTGCCCCTTCATCATGATTTGTATTGTTATTGTGATTGTCATTAGTTGTTCACCCCCATTACCCTGAGGAGGCTGGTGGTGGATCTGTGCACATGGGGGGGGTGGCCCATAGATGTGGTCTCAGGTAGCTCCATTCTCAGAGAATTTACCAATTGCAGACGTTGTGTTAAATGTAGGGGAGAGGCAGTCAAGGATATGGGTGCAACATTAATGCCCTCCATGTTGTCTGCATTGTTATGTTGCTGTATTTCAGGCTTTGTTTCTGAGTCACTGTCTTGCAGAAGGCCAATGGTTCAGATAGGGGAATTCCCTGACACCCATTTGCTTGTCCCCACTTGTTTTTCCCACCCAGTAGCTGTCAATGCTGCTTCCACCTACTAGTCATTTGATACATGTCTAGCAGTTATGCTATCAGAACCTCATCTTAGGCCAGGATTCTCACATCCCGTTTTTGCCATTCTGGGTGGGTTACTGCCAGACATTTTACTTTTATTCCCTTTAAATACAAACAGTGGTCCCTGCTGGTACCTGAATCAAAGTGGAAAAGTTTCTTTCCAGCCACTGCTGTCTCTCACATCAGAGTAGATGCACCATCACTGGATTTGTCAGTTTCCATGCTTGTGGTTTGATTCTGCAGCTGTACTGCTGACATGACAGCAGCTGCAATACCAGGCTGCATCTGGGCCTGTGAATTTTTGAGACATGATTCCTCCACTAGCTGGCATTGTTCAGCCAGTGTCTGGTTCACTGTTTGCAACTCCTTTTGCTGCAGCTCCGATCTCTCGCGCTCTTCTCTTAAAAAGTGCTCCAGATCTGTTGCTATACTCGTTACAGCACTAGGCTGCTGTGTCCTCTCATCTTCCTCCATTTGGATCTCCATTTGCTGGTCATCTCTATAAGATGCAGTGGGCATAACTGCTAACCACCTTTCATGGACGACTGTTTGCTCCATTGATCCAGAAGCATCAAAGAATAGTTCAGCCTCTTCCAGAGATGAGGCAGAGAAGGAGGCTGACTCCTCTATCCCCCACATGTCTGCACCTTCCTGGGCTCCAGACAGAGTGGCCATCTTGCTGGCCAGACATTCCCCTACAGGTGAGTTGGGGAATTTTGTGGGGAAAGGGAAATAATAATTCAGAAGCAAGACAAAACAGTCAAATCCTAAACCAACCTCAATCTGGCACTGTCACTGAAGAAAGAACAATAGAAAACAAAACCTAGGGAAATCAAAAGAAAACTTAAAACAAAAAATCACAGTTCTTCCATAGCTGACGTAACTGACTAGGAGAACAATGCTGCAAATCAGATTCGTATATTTTTATCATCTCAACCTGTATCATGAACAATAACTGATCATAAGGCACATGATGTTGTTGTAGTACCCATTTACATCTCGCCTGCCAGAGAAAATGTTTAAAAACAGCAACTAATACCTGTAGAGTGTCAATTGAAAACTGCTGCCAATTCGGGCCCCAACTGCATATATTAATTCAGTATAAGAGAGGAATTGAAACTGAGAAATATGCCAAGTCTGTGCAAGGAAAGTCCAGAACCCAACAACATAGTTAAACTCCAGAAATAAGTGTTCCAGAGTTTCTAAAATTTGATGACAAGACTGTCGTAAACAATACCATTCATTTAAGGCTTTATGCTTATTATTATTCTTAACACTTAACTTTCCATAAATTGATAACCAAAGAACATCCCAAACAAATGCAGGAAGCCTTCTATTTAACACTTGCTGAAACATTCCCAGACTCTAATGAGGAGCACAATGAGGCAAAATGATGCGTTCTAAGCACCGAGGCTGTACAAGTAAATCATAAACCTCTTTTCTGGATTTCAGCTGTGCTGAAGGAAAATCAACTTTTCAAGATATAATTAATTGAAACAAGTCCTTAACTTCCCTTGAAATTACCTGGATCCGACTCAACAACCTGCTTTTTTGCAGTTCCCAAGCCCTAAGGCAAGGGCTTATCCATTCTAATAATAAGTCAAACCATATCTTATTCCAATTCAGCCCAGGATCAATAACATAGTAAAAAAGAAGCATACTATAATAAAAAGCAACAGGGTGAATCATACCAATGTCCCCCTCATTCAAACTATGATAAGTTAAATGTCGTTTGACAGGATTCAACCTGCTTCCCCACAAAGCCTGAGAAAACAAACTGAACAACCTAGTGTGAAGAGCTTTAGGAGTGGGATAAATGTAACTAATGTATAACAAAATTGGGAGTAACAAAGATTTAATCAAAAAAATGATTTTCTGTTTAGAAAGTGGAGTCTGAACCCACTGAACCAAAGTTAACTCTGCTTTATGCAATTTAGCATTCCAATTAACCAGAGCATCATTATCAGACCTAAACTGTAGCCCTAAAATAGTAATAGGATCTTTAGATAGGGAAATCCCCAAATATTGGCTGGGAAACAGATGCTCATCACCCAATTGATACCCTTGACATCTGTCCAAGTTAATACAAGACCCTAAGGCATCTGAAAAATCTTGAATACATCCCTGCACCACACTGTCAGGGGTGCCAGCATGAACTATCAATGCCACATCATCCGCATAAGCTAATACTTTCAACATTGGAAAAGTAGCAGAAAGGTACACTTCTGTCAGTTCGGAAGTCAGATTAATCTGATGTAAGAAAGGATCAATGCCAAATACGTAAAGTAAGGGACTCATAGGACATCAATGCCAAACCCCTCTACAAACTGTTACTCTAGAACCCCTCCACCCATTCACTCTGTGAATTATCAAAGTGACTTTATACAAGGACTTAAGCCAAAAAATATATTTCCAAGGAATACCATATTTTTGCAAAACTGAAAACAAAAATTCCTGGGAAATTGAATCAAAAGCCTTCTTCTGATCAAGGCTCAACACAAAACAAGGATCCCCAACCTTATTCCTATGAAATAATTCATGCAATATAATCAAATTATCTTGTATACTCCTCTGCGGAATAGCACAACCCTGTTCCTTGCAAATGAAATATTCAGCACTTTTGGCTGAACGATTTGAAAAAATCCTGCTTAATAACTTAGCAGCAGAATTCAACAAACAAATCAGTCTCCAATTGGATAAATTTGATCTGTCACCTTTTTTAAACAAAAAAAAAATCAATTCTGCCTCTACAAAGGTAGGGGAAATATTGGCGGAAGACAACAATGCATTGAACAATTTAGCCAATTCCACACTCATAAGATCACAAAACAATTTATACAACTCCACAAGAATACCATCCATACCAGGAGAAGTATTACATTTGGATCATTTTATAACCACTTGAACCTCTTTCTCAGTAATGTGATCCACCATCTGTGCCTCTAAATCCTCAGAAATACCCTTGTTAACCAAGGAAGTGAGAAAACTGTCAGTTCCCTGTGTAAGAAGGGCACTTCCAAAATTAGTAATTAAATATTGATGAATCAAATCCAGGATGGACTTCTTATCTGTATGTAAGTCACCCTTATCATACCTCAATGCCGTAATAGATTTCGTTGCAATGAGTTTCTGACTATCTTTAAAAGGATCAAAGGTATGTTTCTTGCTAACTGTACCAAATCTCACTTCCTGCTGCAAAGTTTTAGCCCTATTATACTGAAATCGGTACATATCCTGTTTTACCTGATAAATTTTGGAGCTGAAATCTTGACCTGTAGTTTTGGTTAAAGAAATAAGCCTATGTAAGTGTTTCCTCTGTTGTAAATATAGAAATCTCTATCCCTCTGTCTGGCTATTCTCTGAAAATAATGTTTTATATCAATTTTGGTGTCTGACCACCAATCCTGAAGGGTATCATAAAGACACTGAACAGAAAGTCTAGCCACCCATAATTTCCAAAAACCACATACCACAGCCTCATCATCTAATAAAGAAACATTCAATTTCCAAGCTGGTTTTACATGTAAGGGTTCTGAATTCCAACGGTAATCAACAATTACTGCAGAATGATCAGAACATGCCAAATCTTGAACTGCTGACTGAAAAACATCCACAAACTGAGAAACCCAGAGGTAGTCAATCCTCATTTGTTGAGAACCTTTATGAAATGTAAAACCCCCAACCTTATGTATAAAGCGATTCGCATCTTTTAATTTAGCAATTGCAGTAATATATCTCAGGGCATTGGAATCACAGAACAATTTATGAGTTTTCAACCCTCTATCTTCCTGTTGTATACTACAATTGAAATCACCACCCCATATAACCATTCTAACAGTACATAAGAATGGTTGAATTTTTTTTAAAAGAGCAACATGCAAAGCTTTCCCCTGAAGTGCATATAAATTAATCAAATGAAATCTGTGACTGTGATAAGACACATCCAGGAGAAGAACTCTCCCAGGCTCCAAATCAATCAATCTAGAAACTTTCAAGGCAGCATTAGAAAACAAAATTCCCAACTCATCACAGCGGTTCTGGTCCTGTGACCAAAATGAGGCCCCCTGACACCACTTGGCTGAACATTTTGCAATATCCTGAAAGTTTTTTATCCTGGTGTCCTGTAAAAAATAACGTCAGAGTGAAAACGTTGTAGTTCATGAAAAATCACATCCCTCCGAATATCATATTTAATGCTATTAACATTTAACATCAGGATACGGAGGACTGCCATGTAGTAAGATAGAAAAATGAGAAAAGCAAATCAGCGTTGTGATCTGGCAGCCCATCTCTTCCTCCTGGAACAACTGTCATCAATATCAGAAGATGTCCCTCGGGAAGATGCAATGGAGGAGGCATCAGACTCAGAACCATCATCTTCAGACAGAGAAGGTGCCATATCATGAAGCAATGGGGCATACATATTGGATTGAGGAATAACTTCCTTTTTTGACATTTTCTTCCTTTCCTTTTCTTTAGGCACAGGAGGGGGTCCCAGTTTCTCTCTTGAACGTTTTTTATGAGAGACAGTCATATAAGCAGAATCAGTTGGCGGTACTGATGGTGGGGGGGCATAGTAGCTTGTCCCTGCTGAATCGATCTGTTGCTCAATTCCTGAGCAGGATCCAACATCATCGGATCAGAATCATGGGAGGTAGAAACCTCAGTGTCCGCTATAACAGTGCTAACTGTAGCCACCTGAGCTTCCAAAATCACTGGGGTAGAGACCTCCTCAGGAGGGAGGCCTTCAAGACTGGGTACTGAATCAACAGCCTGGGTGGTCTCCTGTAAAAAAGGCAGCACCAGAGGCATTGCACTGACAGAAGGAAGAGAGTCAGCAGTACCAGTAGGTCCATGCTGCAAAATATCCTGCATTCGCTTCTCTGAAGCCACAGCACAACCCTTTTTCTGGGCCTGGGTGATTAAGGCCTCTTGGGACAGCCCCTCTCCTGAATTATGAGAGGCCCAAGGACATTTTATATAAGCGTGCCCCCTTTCCTCACAAAGGTTACAGTGAAAAAGGTTCTTACAAACAGTAGAAAAATGACCAGTCTCTAAACAGTGAGTACATTTTGGGGTATCACAAGCATTACTCAAATGAAGACGAGAACCACATTTGTGGCAGAATTTGGGCTGGCCAGGATAAAAGAAGGAGCCCCTATCCTTTCCCAAAAAAAAGCAACCTGGTAAATGAGCAATACCATTATTGGTGGTGAATAATTTACATTTAATTTTCCAGCCACCAGTCCAAAACTGTTCTGAATCAATGATAGGAACAGGTCGGTCAAGTACTTCGCACCGCTGTTAAAGCCAGTAAAGAATATCTGAGATAGCTACCCCTTCATTCTTAAAAAGAACCGAAATAGTTCTGACAGCTGGTTTAGTGATGGGAATCGCTAAAAATGGGGCCCGTAAAGAAGAATCCTTCAGCTTATTATATTTCAACCAAAATCTGTCCAATTCCATTGTCTTAAAACTAACATCATAATTACTGTCATCAGTATGAATGAGAGCAAAAACTTCAGATGCATAAAACTTTAAAGAGTTCTTTAGCAATTTCCTGCCAATATACATCCTGTCCAGTGGGTCCTCTAAACCCCCTTTATACATCAATCGTATAGCATTCCTCCTTGGAGCAGATTCTTTAGTAGAGGTTTTGAATATGTCAGCCATCCGGAGAAGAGGTTTAAACATTTTGCGTGTATTAGGGTCCTGTAAAGATTGAGGCTCCAAACTCACAGGCAACAAGCCATCCTGATGTACAGCATGAGGTACTGGAGGCAAAGATGGTGGCACACAAGCATCCTGTCCTACATGTCCAGAAGTTAAGTTCTGTCCCCTCAGAACCCAGAACCGAAATATCCGTTGCAACAGCTGGCGGTAAATTAACAGTGTGCATATGCTCAGCAGTGTTTCCTGAAGTAGCTACAGAGTGTGAACCCAGATCTTGTGATAAAAAGGTTCAGAGTCAGTGAGCAACAGTTCCCCAGTATCAGAAAAAGACATGTTATTATACTCACAAACCTTCTGCTCCAATGAATCCGGGGACCAACCTCCCCGAGGTTTGAATCCAACCAGCGGCCTGTAACACAGCCTCCAGAGATCGACTCTGCTCCTGCCGAGCTGTAGCAACATCAATGGTTGGAAACCTTTGTCTAGCAATCCCCAGAGTTTTTCCAGGGTGTCCCAGTCATGCAGGTAAGTCATCCTACATGATGAAGGCCTGATTGGTCGAGGTGGAAGGAGCTGCTGAGTTACCGGTGTCCTCGTGAGCAGTACATTGGGGCAATGTGGTCTCCTTGGTTTCCCCAGTAATACAGATACTAGCAGCAGTCACAGCACACATATCCAAAGGAACAGGGACGTAAGCAGAAGAAACTGGCAATTTTTCTGAATCCAGACATTAAGAAATAGGGACAGCAGCAGGCTGAACGCCAGGTACTTCCAAAGGGAGACTATTCGAAACAGCCATAACCAGCGCAACACAAGCAGAGCTGATAGGTTCAGACAAAACTGGTGAAAAATTCACATCTGCAGATTGGGTCTCTAGAGTAATCGAGGACAGGGAGGAGACCCGCTCCCCTTCGTCACCAACATCCACACTCCTCGACATCAGGGACAAAAGTGGCCATCCACTCAAGGACAGCAACTCCCCCTACAGCACAGTAGGAGAATTTCCCCGGTGTCCTTCCCAAATTTTCCCCAGTCACTAAAAATACCACCAAAATCTTAATCTGTTTCAATGTCAGTTGGCCTCCACCTGTGTCCCCCTCCCTGGGACGAGGCTGAAAATAGGCAGAATTGTCTAGTCCTAGCCTGGTAACAAAAATGAAATAAATAAATAAATAATAAACAGTAGGGGTGCTCATGACCCAGTTGTTATGAATACCCATTGACAATGTAGGAGCCAACAGAAAAGGAAATTACGGTAAGTGCAGTATGAAGACATTTTTCCTTTGCCTGTGTTCTTGTTATCACAGCTGCTGAAACTGCAGGTTTTGCTTCCTCTGTTATTAACTTAACAAATTCTGGAAAGTCATTTTCAATCATTACAGGTACAGGTAACTTTGGTATTGCCCCCACTTTCATTTGGTGTGACACCCCACTAATGTTCAGTGTCACTTGGTTTGTGGAATAGTATCAGGTACCCCCAATTATATTGTTGAAATATTGCAAACACCTATTTGAGTTTATTAGGAAAACTAGCAAGCTGAAACACAAAAGGTTTGACCTTTTGATCTTCTCAAGTTTGTTTGCAAAATTTTCAACAGGAGACCAGCTTGAGACTGATTATTCTATTTTGCAGCTCTTACAGACGTGCCTCAGAAAAGAAATTGACAAAAGTTCTGATACATTATATGAAAACAGGAGATCAGCCCCAGACAGAATGTTCTGTAGCTCAATGAGGATAGATACATAGATACATAGACAGTATCGGCAGATAAGGGCCTATGGCCCACCCAGTCTGCCCATTTGAGCTTGTAAGTTCAGTTTATGTTTTCCTAGAAGTCTGTTGCCCCTTACCCCTGACCTTCAGAATTCCTTTATGTCTATCCCATGCATTCTTAAATCCCGTGATTGTTTCAGCCATCACCAATTCCTCTGGCAGGGTGTTCCACTTGTCCACCACCGGTTCTGTGAAGAAATTCTTCCTCATGTTTCCTCTGAATTGTCCTCCCTCCAACTTCATCCCATGCCCTCTAGTCCTGGTACATCTTTTTCGCTTAAAATAGTGTATTCCTGCACCCTGTTCCTCCCTGTGAGATACTTGTATGTCTCTATCATATCCCTCTTTCCTCCTCTCCTCCAGGGAGTACATGTTCAGTTCCTTCAACCTGTCTTCATAGGACTTGTGATGCAATCCATGCACCATCTTTGTTGCCCTCCTCTGAACCTTCTCTACCCTGTCTATGTCCTTACATAGGTATGGTCTCAGAACTGTACACTGTACTCCAGGTGGGGCCTCACTAGTGTCTTGTATGGCAGATTATGACCTCCCTTTTTCCTGCTGGTGATGCCCCTGCCTATACATCCCAGCATCCTATTTGCTTTACCTGATGCCTTGTCACACTGTTTCCCTCCTTGAGGTCATCAGAGATGACAACCCCAAGATCCCTTTCCTGCTTGGTGCATGCTATATCCTCACCCCCAACTGATATATTGTGCCAGGGTTTTTGTGCCCCATATGCATTATCTTGCACTTCTTTGCATTGAATTTCAACTGCCAAGCCCTGACCATTCTTCAAGTTTCTGCAGGTCCCTTCTCATTCTGTCTACACCCTCTGGTGTGTCTACTCTGTTACAGAGCTTTGTGTCATCAGCGAACAGTGAAATTCTGCCTTCTAGGTCCTGCTTAGCGTCACCAATGAAGATGTTGAATAGGACCCGGTCCCAGCACTGATCCCTGTAGTACCCCACTGGTCACTCTTCCCTCTGTGGGTGACAGCCATTTACCACCACCCTCTGTGTCCTGCCACCCAGCCAGTTACCTACCCACCACACTACTGTCCTGCCCACACCCATATTCCCCAGTTTGTGTAGTAGTCTCTGTGTGGCACAGTGTCAAAGGCCTTGCTGGAAGTCCAGATAGGCCATGTCCACTGCTCCCTGACCCACCTCCTCAGTCACCCAGTCAAAAATTCAACGAGGTTGGTCTGACATGACCTCCCCCTGGTGAAACCATGCTGCCTTGGGTCCTGTAGTCCATTGACAACCAGATGTTCCACCAATCTCTCCTTTAGTAGTGCTTCCATGATTTTCCCCACTACTGAGGTGAGGCTGACTGGTCTGTAGTTCCCTGTTTCCTCTTTGTTCCTGCTTTTGTATAAGGGGACTACATCTGCTGTCCTCCAGTCTTTGGGTACCTCCCCTGTTTCCAGTGATCTGCTAAACAGAATAGTCAGAGGTTCAGCTACAACCTCTCTTAGTTCTTTAAGGATCCTGGGGTGCTCCCAATCTGGCCCCATTGCTTTATCAATTCTTATTACTTCCAGTTCCTTCAGGACCCTTTCTCGTGTAAAGGGACTTGTGTCCATTTCTGCACCATTCTCACCTCTTGTACTCCCTTCAGACCCATTACCCTCCTCTTCCTCAGTAAAGACTGAGCAGAAATACCTGTTCTATATGTCAGCTTTACTGTTGTCATCCTCCATGCAGTCCCCACCCTCCCCCTTCAGTCTCACTATCCCTCCCTTTGTCTTTCTTTTTTCACTTATGTACCTGTAAAAGGTTTTGTCCCCTCTACCCACTGATTTTGCAATGTGTTCTTCTGTCTGAGCTTTGGCTTCCCTTACTGACCTCCCTGCCTCCCTTTGCTTCTCCTGGTACTTCTCCCTATCCCCTTCTGCCTGTGTCTTTTTGTATTGCCTGAATGCAATCTTTATGGCTTTCACTTTCTGTGCTACCTCTTTGGAAAACCATAATGGTCTCCTCTTCCTTTTCCTCTTGCTAACCTGCTTAATGCATAATTCTGTTGTTCTTGTAATCCCCATTTTAAATACTGCCCACTGTTCCTCAACCCCTGATTCCTGTCCCATTCCCTTAATGCCTCTTTCAAGTATCTCCCCATTTTCCCAAAGTCTGCCCCCCTAAAATCCAGGATACGTGTTTTTGTGTGGTTTGGTTCTGCTCTTTCTGTGATTTCAAACCACAATGACTGGTGGTCACTGTTCCCAGGTGCTCCCCCACTGTTACCTCCATCACACTGTCCCTGTTTGTGAGCACAAGGTCCAGTATTGCCTTCTGCCGAGTTGGTTCCATGACCAGTTGCTTGAGGAAGGCACCCTGAAGGGAGACCAGGATAAATCTGCTCCTAGTTGATGCAGCTGCTGCTGGGATGCTCCAGTCCACGTCTGGAATATTGAAGTCTCCAACCAGTACTAGCTCACCCTTGTCTGCCATCCTTTGGATGGCTAGCGTCAGCTCCCTATCTGTTTCTTCCTCCTGGGCTGGTGGTCTATAGACCACACCTGTGTGGATGGCTGTCCCCATTTTCCTTTCCAGCTTAACCCACAGTATCTCTCCCCATTTTGTTCCTCCTGGATCTCTGTGGCCCTTATGTCATTTTCACATACAGTACCACTCCTCCTCCCCTTTCTGCCTGCTCTGTCTCTTCTGAATATGTTGTAGCCAGGTATGGCCATCTCCCAGTCACGGTTATCATTACACCAGGTTTCAGTGATAGCCACAATGTCCATGTCTGACTGCACCATGACAGCCTCCAGATCTTCAATCTTGTTGCTAAGGCTTCTGGCATTTGCACACATGGCTTTCCATGATATGACCTCCCTAGACTGTTTCGCTGTTCTACTCCAGCACCTTCCTTGGTTGTCCTTTATCCCTGGTTCTCCTTGCTGTCTGCCCTTCTGCTGAATTTTGCCTCTTTTCTGCCTATCCACCTCCTGGGCACTAATCTCCATCTTTTGCACACTGCTTTGAAGAGATAGCCACTCCTCTGGTTCACTGGTTCCACTGCTAGCTGTGGGGGGTGAGCAAGTAGGTACCCTCCTTGCTGGCCTGCCACCCCCCTTTGCTAGTTTAAATGCTTGTCAATGTAGCATTTAAACTTATCATTGAGTGCTTGGATTCCCCTCCAGGATGGATGCAAGCCATCAGGCTTGAACAAATCTCCATCCCTCCAGTTGGGTCCCCAGTCACCAATGAATCCAAACCCTTCCTCACAGCACCAGTTCTTCAACCATGAGTTAAAGTTCCAGGTGCATGCACTCCTATGCTCTCCCTTGCCTCTCATGAGTAGTACCTCTGAGAAAGTGACAGAATTAGCTACTTGCTTGAGACCCCTCCCAATTTCCTAAACTCTTCCTGAACTCCTTTGGCTCCCCATTTGCCAGGTCATTAGTACCTAGGTGGATAATGACATCCAGCTCACCCACCCGCCTTGTCTTCCCAGTGATCCCCAGGATCTTCCTTCCATCCCTCCATGCCGTGGCACCTGGTAGGCACCTCACCTCCCTGTCCTCCCCCTCCTGTGTTCCTAGCTGGATCCCTCTTATGATGGAGTCCCCCACCAGGATTCACTTCTTCCTCCTCTGGGGTCCACTGCTTTCCCCGCTGAGGTCACCTCCTTGGCTAACCTCCACATCCTTTCCTTCCACTTCTCTGGGTACCTCTATTTGGTTGTCCTCATTTGCCAGTGTGGCATATGAGTTCTTGAGTGGAATAGGATCTGGGATGTGCCTCTTCCTGACCACTCTAACCCTCCCTGAGCCCACTGTCATCCAAGTGCTCCTCGTTCTCAGCATCCTTTGAGGCAGTTGCATTGGACTGGGTGGTCTCTGGAAAGGGGTGATGGTACTCCTGACCCAGTTTACTTCTGCTCTGAGTCTGGCTACCTCATCCCACAGTCCAGAGAGATGTATGCAAATAGGGCAGCACCTCAGTGTCCAGAAGGTCTGCCTGAATATGGCTGCCCCACAGCCACTGCATTGCACCACTCCCCACATTATACTGCAATTATACTGCCATTCCACTACTTGTCTGCTACTGAAGCTCTCCTAGTATCCTTTTTATTAATTTACTGTCCTAAAAATCCTGCTACTGATCCTCAGATAATTTTCTTTAAAAAAAACCAAAAAAAACAATAAATAAATAAATGAGTCAAAACACTTGTCGTGCTGAGGGTGGGCTTCTTCCCCCTTATACCCCTCCTACGTCACACCCCTTACTATACCCTGTGTTTAGCTTCTGTCAATCAGATTTAACAGGGCATGTAATTAAGAGTTGGGGGAAGGGGAGGACAGCACAGAATTCACCACCACTATGTTTTAAATTTTCAACAGCCCAAAAACAATTCTAAGTAAAGACAACAAAGAAAGTACAGTGTCACTAAAAGCCCGCAATCTAAGTTTAAAAGAAAAATAGCAATTACCAGTTACTCTAAAGCACTGAATTGAATATGTTTCCTTCCTTCCCCTTCTGGCTTCTTCTGGATAGGATGCAGAGTTCAAAGAAATGGTCACACAACGATATCATAAAAAGAAAACAATGTTTTAGTTGTGTCCAGTTTTACATTTGGAGATGCACTCTGATGAATGACTTTTGTTATAATTGCTTGTACCATGCTGTACATTTTTTTTATTTGATTATCACTGGTTATAATAAACACTTCTTGAGAATTTTATAACTGCTCCTGGTTTGCCAGTGCTTCCTGACCTTTGTCTGTATGACACCCACTTATTAAAACATACTACATAATAAGAATGTTGCCTTAATTTTCTTACAAATCCAGTATTGAGAAAAAAGTTTCTTAAGGGTCTAGTTAACTGTCTGAAATTAATGTTAACTTTTAAAAGTAGTCAATAGTAATGTTATATATGTGAAGCACTTGTTTTATTCCCTTCTGATTATTAAAACAAATCTGTCTGATAGCATTGGGTGTGATATATGAACTGAACTCTGCCAGGCAGGTGCCATATCTAATTCTACTCCCATTAATATCTTACAAGCATTGTGAACTCACTGACTGTGACATCACAAATGACTAAGGACAGCCATTCAACTGCTGTCAGGTTGGTCACTTGTGGTGTATCAATGAGTGATATGAAATCAGATATGAAATGGAATAGCTCCAAAAATTGTTACTTCAAGGGAGGTGCAGCTCTATGTATCACATCACATGCAATGACACTTTGGGGGTTAGAGGGATGTGTGCAAATACTTCTTCCCAGAATGGGTGGTGTATACCTGAAACAGCCTGACATAAGAGGTAGTAGAGACAAAGACAGTGGGAAGCTTCAAGCTTGCATGGGAAAGGCACATGGACATAACAGTAGAGGAAAGGGAGTAGGGAGGGACACCTGTGACCAAATAGGGTCCAGGGTGTAGAAATAGGCAGTGAAAATAAGGCAGACTAGATGGGCCTACTGGCTCTTTTCTGATGATGATATCTATAGTTATGTAATACTATCAGGCAGAAAACCTTCAAATTAGCATGAGGGAGAAAGAGCAATACTTTAGAAATAATATGTGACAACTGGCTACTATTAAAAATAATATCATTTTCTAGCTGCTGTTTTGGATGCTACTAGTTCTTTAAGCTAAAAATTAAATAAACTGTCTCTGCATATACCCTGAGATGTTTTAAAAATATCCCAAGTTCCAAAGGCTTTTACTATGCTGTCTAAAGGTACCAAAAACATCAAGGAATTACCTATTAATCTGTCCAGTTTATGAATGCAGGGATTAAAACAACAAATTCAATATAAAAAAGTGCAAAGTCATGCACTTGGGCCACAGGAATCCTGGAGAGGAATACAAAAGGGGGGGGGGATATTATCAACAACAAAACTGGAAAGCAACCTGGGGGTAAACATAATGGATGACCTGAATGTGGCCAAGCAATGTAAAAAGGTGGTGGGGAGGGCCGGAGGGATGCTGGGGTGCACAGAGAGGGGCATCACAAGTAGAAAATAAGGAGGTGGTGATGCCACTGTACATACAATTGGTCAGGCCACATCTGGAATACTGTGTTCTGTTCTGGAGAACACATCTCTAGAGTGACATTGACAGAATGGAGGCAAGCCAGAGAAGGGCAACAGAAATGGTGAAAGGAATACACCAGAAAACATACCGGGAAAGACTGAAAAACCTCAATATGTATACCCTGGAGGAAAGGAGGGAAAGAGGGTTATGATAGAGACATTCAAGTACTGTAATTCAGGGGAATCAACCAGGTCCAGGAGGGCAGCATCTTTCAAAAAAGAGATGTGCAAGAACAAGGGGTCACAATATGAGGCTGGGGAGAGACTCAGGGGTAATGTGAGGAAGTATTTTTCACAGAAAGGGAGACAGATGCATGGAACAGCCTCCCAGAGGAGATCATAGAGGCTAAAACTGGTGAGTTCAAGAATGCATGAGATAGACAGAAGGCAACCCTAGTGATAGGAAAGAGAGGGTAAGCTGCTGATCATTTAGTATCTGGAGTTTAAGTAGGTAGGAAAATGGGCAGACTAGGTGGGACAGGCAGTCCTTATCTGCCTTAAAAATCTATGTTTCCATGTTTCTATGTTGCAGGTGATACCTTTTATGAGACTGACAGTAGGCTCTCTTTGTAAGGTCAGTCTAGATCATGATTCTGATCTGATACTGAATATAGTGCCCCCAGCCACCAAATTAAAATGTCTGCTTGCACTTCTGCCCGTCCGTCACAGTGAGGTTACACACTGCCATACCCTTGTGAGCTGAAGTGGGGGAACTAACAATCTCAGTTAGTGTAGGCCCAGTTAGAAGGCTACATTTTCATATGCTGCAGTTATAACATAGTAAGTACCATGCCTCACACTGCATGACTAGAATGGTACTGTTAGATTCATCTTAAAGAAGAACTGCTCTGAACCTGTAATTCATCTTTCCCTGTAGAAGATGATTTTTAAGTACTAGTTCAAGTTATGTTACTGTTCCATGTCTACAGGTGGTTTTGTTATCCTTGTGGATGTTTCTGATTTAGGCACAGATAGTAAGTGCCATTTTAGAACAGTATGATGAAATTTATTTCCTTGCTCAGCTCTTCCATTGTCAGAACAATGCATCCATGTTCCACTACAGAACACTGTGGTAGGAGAGAGACATAAACAACATCAGACAGTTCTAAAATGGCACTTAACGTTACAGTGTAAATCAGAAACAACCACTGAGGTTATTAATAGGCAAGTATAGATGAAACAATAACAGAATTTAAACCCGTGAAGATGGCCGAAGCCATGCTGAAGCAGAACTCGGAGCTGCTAGAGTGCTTACTATAAAACACCTTTTTGAGCCTTTTCTTACTTAAAGAACACAACACACTACTCAGCAATAAATAATCAAAAGGAGAAAGGTGGTTACATAAAACACCACAAGTGCCACAACGTGGTCCCTCCGAACAACTTGCACAAGAAGTATGGTCACTTGGTGTACATACTGAACAAAAGACCTTAACTGCTAGGTAGGTTAAAACTACATTTATTCAATGTTAAAAACGACAAAGAGGTCACAGCACCCACACCTAACCACCAACATTTCACATCATACTGGCGCTTTTTCAAGGCCTTGAGAAAAGCATTAGTATGATGTAAAACATCAGTGGTTAAGTGTGTGTGCTCTGACTTCTTTGTTGTTTTTAACATTGAATAAATGTAGTTTTAACCTGACCTAGCAGTTAAGGTATTTTGTTTAGTCGGTACACCGAGTGGCTAGACTTCTTGTGCAAATTGTTCAGCAAAAAATGAGCATTCTTTACTACCTTGAAGGAAAACAAAATACGATGTCTAAAGAATTCTGAAGAACAAAGGACATTTCAGAATTCCTGCAACCTGAAAAATCACAAGCTGCTTCTAAAAGGTCTACACGCTAAACCACGCTAACACAAAGATCATCAGGAACAACTATAGCTTCACGTTCTTTAACTGAAGCATTTCTTATAATGCAAACAAGAGACTACAAAGAAGGAAAGTCTTTACCTGCAGAAAGGACTGACATATTGGATGCTTCTTCCCAGAATGGGGCTGAGGCTGCCCCGACATCTGACAAGAACAACTTGGTGAGTTTTGTCATACCAGTGGGAGAATTCAGAAGGCACTGCTCACTAAAAATAATACAACATAAAAAGACTGGTGAAAACATTCCTTTTAATTCAGGGGATTCATTTATGGAGGCTGCTTTCTCAAAAGTTGAGACAAGGGATCCCTCTTAAGCGGAAACATTCTTAGCTGAGTCAGCAGCTGCTCTCAGTAATTCAGTCAGAGTTGGAAAACTAAAATCTTGCATTTTTGTTCCCCCTTCTGATACAGTACTAGAGGAAAATATCAGAATATATCACAGGAGGAGATGAATCTGAACACTCAAGTAAACCAGGCAACTGCTTTAAAAATCAATGGCATTAGTGGCAATACCTTTAAAATTTACCCAGACAAAAACAAGATGACAATTACGGAGCAATATACTGTGCAATCAGATCTTGGCAATAAAACATTTCAGGCAGAATCCAATTTGATAACAGATATTTCCTACAGGGAAGAGACTTCAGTGGGACAAGTGCTACAACTTATGACAGGTTTACCAGATATGATTTCCCTGATTCCTGAAAACTTGACCAAGTCCCTTACTAAAAATGTCACAAAGTTAACGTAAGACAAGACTAAGAATGACATGGAAACATTAAGAAAAAGTAATGTCAGTCAAGACAGAATTCTACCTAATAAGAATTCTATGGCTCCCGGATGGGCAGAAGAGCTAATAAAGGATATTTTTACATTCAGATCAGATGTGCATACTAGTCTTACAGCTATTAGTGACGCTCTACACTCCCTTACACAGATGTTTACTCAGTTAAACACAAAGATGGAAGCTCTTACTATCAGTACAATGGAAATGGAAACAAGAATGATCTCATGAGAAGAAACAGTAGCCCCACTTGCCGATACAGTAGCTGCACATAATGACCAGCTCAGATATTTGATGGCTAAAATATAGAACCAAGAAGGCTGAGCATGAAGAGACAATTTGAAATTGATTAGGATCCCAGAGGGATTGGAAGGTACAAGGGACTCTGTCACATTCTTTAAGAAATTATTTTTTTTTTTCTATCATAAGAAAGTTTGTTATTTTCCAAACTATTACGGCATGTACAGGACTATCACAGGCATATGCTAGTAAAACACATATGATACATTAGCAGGTAGCATAGTATCTTGGTAAGACATAAGTGATACATCAACAGACAATATGTTCTTAACAACAGGTACACAAATCAGATATGCTAGCTCGCAGACTTTAAAAATTCAACAAAATAAAACAAAGGGGCTCAATGACCCACAAAAGGTTTTTAGACCGTCATTGACATAAACCCAAAAGAATGCTCAGCACATCATCACTTACAACTCATCTCAGCACTTGATCTCCTCAGTCCAAAAAAGTAGACCTATCTTCCTGCATACAAAAAAGAGAAAAGGGAGAGAAAACGCATCTGAGAGCCGCAAGGAAGTTGTCAGGCTGGAGAGTTACCTGGTGGCGAAGGGGGAACAGAACATAAGTAAGAGTGGAGGTATGAGTCCCACTTTTTAAGGAACTTGGGGAGCTGACCACATCCAGAATAGGTAAGTCTCTCAAAAATAGCTAATCTAGCTAGCGCCACATACCATGCCAGAACTGAGGGGGGTTGGGATTGCCTCCAATTCATCAGGATGGCCCTCTTAGCTTCTAAGATTGTGGCTAACACCCAAGTCTTGAGGGGCCCAGGGAGAGGATCTAGTGAGGAAGTATCACCCAAGAGGAGGAGGAGTGTAGAGGAATGGGCAATCTTTTTACCCACCACTCAGGAGCAATCCTTGAGCACTGCAAACCAAAAAGGTGCCAGACTCGAGCAATGCCATACAATATGTGTGAGGTGAGCCAGACTATCCTGACACCTCCAGCACTGGGAGTGCCCAAGGACCCCCAATTCATGTAGGGCATCCGGGGTCCTGTACCACCATAACAGGATTTTCAATTGTATAAGTTGACTCTTGGCATCCCTATAAGCCGTGTGCTGCACCCTTAGCAAGTACTCCCACTGCTGTGGGGATATGGATAACTGGAGCTCAGTCTCCCACAGTTGACAACATTTTTGAGTGTGGTCCGGGTGAGAATCCTGCAAGACCCTGTAAATTCTCCCAGCCATCCCTCTGTGTGAGTCAGAGTTGTCCAACTTAGACATCCAGTCCCATCTGTCATCTCGCAGGTGTTTGCCCAGTAATGTCCGGACTGCACTCTGAAGCTGGAGATACCACCAAAAACCTTAAGGGGCAAGTCAAACTTCAACTTGAGTTGCTTGAAGGACATCATGATCTCAGTATTGGGGAGGGGAAGGTGCCCCACTAACAGTATTCCCTTTGAAGACCAGGTAGGCCATAGGAGGGTTTTATTGTCTACCATCACCAAATGGTTATTCCGGAGATGGACAAGTTTTACTGGTGAATATCTGGTCACAGGAGGGGTATGTGAGATAGTCATGGCCTTTTGCCATGCCTTCCAGGTTTCTTTCATGATGGGGGTGAGCTGAGGTGGCCGAGGTCTTTTGGAAGTTAAGAGGGAAGATAAGGAGTCTCCCTGGAATAAAAAGGCCTCCAGACCCACCCACAGTGGAGATCTAGAAGGACCAGAGGAAAACCACTTGGTGGCCTGCGCCATCCTATATGCAATATGGTAGCTCTGAAACCAGGGAAGTCCCAACCCACCTTTTAACCAATGAGCCCTAAGCTTCATCAGTCCCCAGCTGGTTGGCTTCCCATCCCAGAGCAAAGGGGAGACCAGTCTGTCCAGAGACTGGAAAAGCTTAGGAGAGAGAGGAATAGGAAGGTTAAGCAGGAGGTAGTCAACCGATGGCAGAAGAAACATTCTGATGACTTCCACCTTGCCCTTCAAAGAAAGCTGTAGCTTATGCCAGTAGTAGATTTCTGCTGTTACAGAAGATAGAAGAGGGGGAAAAAATTGGTCCTCTCCAGGTCTTTCCATCCAGCACGGATAAAAACTCCCAGGTATGAAAACCTCTGAGGAGCCCGGGAGATCTCAGCCCCTTTCAGGCAGTCCTTAGCAAAAGCCCAGTTCAGAGGGGAAAGGGTCATTTTCTTTTGATTGACTATAAGTCCAGTTATTGAGGCAAAGTCCTAAAAGATAGAGATGACTTTGGGCAAGGATTGCCCCGGGTCCGAGAGAGTGAGCAGCATATCATTAGCATATGCACTGACCAAGTGGGACTGGTCCCTTACTTGGATCCCAGAGATATCTGGAGTTGCTATCAGCCATCTTATTAATGGATCTAGTGCAATAAAAAATAACAGAGAGGAAAGGGGACAGCCTTGCCAGGTGCCCCTTTGCAGGGTGAAGGGCGAGGAGATGTCCTTGTTAGTCAGGATCCCGGTGGAAGTACACATATAAAGGGTAGATATCCAGCACCTAAAATAACTGCAAAAGCCATAGAGCTGGAGACCCCCATGCAGGTAGTTCCATTCTACTGAATCGAAGGCCATGGAAAAGTCCACTACCAGTGCAGTCATTGGGGTAGAAGATTGCAGGGCCAGCCATTTAAGACTAAGTACTAAATGCAGGTTATCTGTTCTGGAGTTCCTCTTGGAGAACCCCATCTGTGAGGGATGAATCAATGTGGGCAAAACATTGACTAGTCTGTTCGCAAGGACTTTAGCAATTATCTTAGTGTCCACAGACAAAAGGGAAATAGGCCTAAAGTTGGAGTAATCCAACGAGTCATTGGATTTCTTGGGCAGGAGCGTAATAAAGGCTTCCCTCATGGTGGGTGGCAGACAAACTCTACCATGTGCTTCCTGCAGAGCCTGGAGGAGGGGTGATGCTATCTCATCCTTCAGGAGTTGATACAGATCCACCGTTGTGCCATCAGAACTAGGAGTCTTCCCCTTCACCAGCTGTGAAAGAGCAGTTTGAAGCTGTCCTATAGTAATGGGTGTCTCTAGACTGTGGCGGTCTATGGGTGAGAGTTGGGGAATATGAGTGGATTTAAAAAAGTCCAATAGGCTTTAGGTTGCACCAGAGGCATCTAGTGTAGTTCGAGACTGGTAGAGGGATTGATAAAAGAGACGCATCACCTCACTGACGCCTTTGGAGTCAGATTATTTTCCACGCTGAGTTCTGGAAGGCATGGATCCTTGATGCAGCTTGCTGCTTCTGCAACTGGTACACCAGGAGTTTACATCCTTTGTCCCCTTCCTCCCAGGATTTGTGTTTAGAACAAAGAAGTTGCCATTCCACTCTCCTTTGTAGCAAGGTGTTAATGCTGTACTTGAGACCCAGGATTGAAGTCAGGAGAGCATGATCAGACTGCTGAGAGGAGAGTGCCTTAAATCTGGACTCCAGAACTGTCAATTCAGCCTGCAGTCAGGCAACCTCTTCTTTCCGGACTTTATTTTTAGTGGCTGTATAGGAGAGAATATGGCCCCGGAGGACCACCTTGAAGGCTTCCCACACGGTACCGGGGGGAGCTCTCCAACAGAGTTAAGAAGAAAGTATGATTTTGACTCTTCCTGCATAAGGAACCAAAATTCTTTATCCTGAAATAACAGGGGATTACATCTCCATCTCATGAAGGATGCCCTCTGACCAGGTGGGTGGAACAGAGCAGAGACTGGAGCATGATTGGATATCAGTATATTACCTATCCTGACATCCCCCATCCCTGAGGCAGCCTTCTGGTTCACTAGCCAAAAATCTATCCTGCTATGGGTGCCGTGTATGGGTGAGAAAAAATAATATTCCCTCCCAGTAGAGTTGTCCCTCCACCAAACATCAATCAGTCCCCATTCTGCCATCATCTCAGAAAGTGCTGTCATGGCCCTGGGATGTGCTTGTGGAGTGGGTTGAGACTTGTCCAGGAAAGTATCCAGCACCAGGTTGAAGTCACCACCCACTAGAATGGGGATACCTTGGAAGCCATCAGAGAGAGTGACCAGTGCCTGACTGATCACCAGGAAAAAACTGTCTGAGTCATTGTTCAGCACATAGACATTCATCACCAGAACCCTCCCCCCCAGAGTATAGGAGTCGGGTAGCAATCCACCTCCCTTGGGAATCAGTTTTGACAGCTTCAACTGTCCTTGAGGATGCCTTGTGGAGCAATATGGCTCCCCTTTCTATTTGGTAGGGGTTGAGCTGGCAAACACTGTGCCCACCCAGAGTTTCTTAAGCCACTGTACGGTCCTGTTAGAGCAGTGTGTCTCCTGGAGGAGGGCTATGTTGGTGCCAAGAGAACCCAGGCATTGCAGCACCTTGGTATGCTTCGCCAGATGATTAAGAACCTTTACATTCTAAGAAGCACACCGCCAACTCCGCCCCACATTACTGGTCATTCTAAGAGGAGTTGAGAAACAAAGATGACTTACCTCCCAAGGGGTAGGAATGCAAATCAAGGGAATGCCTGTTACCTGAGTAGCCTCGTCTAGAGGTCTGTGAGGATCCAAAGGAAAAAAAAGGAAGGTTGAGAGAGCAGAAATGGGATATAAGTTCAGAAAGAGCCTGTGAGTGTAGTCCTGTGTAATAAATAACAACAGTAATATTATCAAAACCAGAAGTTGAAAGTAACAACAAAGTATAAACTTGAATGATCCCACCAAAATTATACCACTATAGGGATACCCCCCCTTAAACTGCACCCCGACAAGGGAGATGTGGGTAAGAGAGCGTGTCGCCCGGAGGGGGTGGTGACATACAGGAGAAGTAGCTCTGCCTCCAAATTTTGGTAGGGCCATGAGAAAGAGAGTAGTAATAACACTAAGGGTGCCAAGGTGAGCATGCAAGGAGGATTCTAACTGAAGCCTCTAGACATACTGACTCACACACCAAACAGGGGAAGAAAGGTCAGAACAATGCAAGACCTATCCTCTCCTGGACAGCCAACCCTTGAGATGTAAACCAAGGACACCAGGCAGAAAAGATAAAGGAACACCTCAGCTGCGGGGTATATGAAGGGTGGAAGTCAGAGGCATGACCCCGGGGGGGGGGAGATCCACCCTGCTTCTCCCACCAAAAATGTCATCCAAATACCTAAAGACAGAGCATTACCATGTACATGAACCTATAACCTTATACCAAAAATAAAACATTGAACATTAAATATTGCTAACGTACCAGAAAACCCACACCATAAAGAGTCAAACTAATCCCCAGAGGAGCCAATAGAAATAATAAGATGCTTCTCAAATTACCCCACCAGTAAACAAGGGAGATTTCGAAGGGAAGGCATAGGCTAGGGACCCCCTTGGTCCATTTCAGGGGGCCCAGTGTTGGCAATGGTGGGATGAGCTGAGCCCACTGTCCACCAGATGCGCTAAGGAGGGAGGAAAAGGATGGTGGTATCACATGTGCTGTGTTCAAAGCATGAGAGCAAGGATGGTACCAGCTAATTCCCTCAATAGCATCCTCAAGTGGGAAAAAATGGGGGGGTCAATAGACTTAGTACTGCCCAACCCCCAGGTGGACCCCAGGAGGGGACGAGGGAGCAGAGAAGGGAGCAATCACTGGGGTGGGACAGCACCTCCATCATGGTTCATTGCCAGCTGGAAGAAGGAGGAAAGGGGAGGGGGAAGGTTTACCCCACTCATCCATACCGTCCCACCCTGTTCACCCTAGGTGCCCACTCAATAAGGCCAGAGTATGGGTCACCCACCAATGCCATGAGCAGGGCTGTATAAACTCTAGGGCAAGCAAGGCAGGACACCATCAGACAATATTAAGCAATGCAAGGTATGAAAAACAAAAAGTCCACAACTTAGCCTGATCCAAAGTCCTCTGCATCATAAATGTCCCTGGTTCATCCATCCTTTCCTGGAGTAGGGGAGTGGGCCAATCAACCAGCTGTGTCCCTGGGAGGTTGTGAGGGCTCAGCTGCTGCCTCTGTGAAGGATTTCACCCCAGGTTTAAGAAGTCCCTTAGCAGCAGCCAGGTCTTCTTCTGCATGGTCCACTGTGGCAGCCCAATCAAGCATAATGTGGGTGTCCATGGGCTTGGTGTCTTGCTGCATGTCCTCCTGATGTCCTCCTTCACTCAGTGAACCAGCTCTGGGGAGCTTCGCAGGTGGGAAGAGAGCTGACTGGAGAGCATTATGAGGTTGTGGGCTTCTGGATCTTGGCCTTGAGTGAGCTGAAAGCAAGGACTGTGTGTTTGCAGTATCCTCCACCAAACTGCAATGCTCAACTTGTCTCTGCATGGCCTGAGATTGCTTGGAGTCCACCAGCCCTTTTGTAGAGTTTGCCTGGAGCCTGGGTGGAGCTTGAGTAGGAGGACTGCTCCATCTGGCTGGTTGGTCCCTGGGGAACACCTTCCCCCTCTTTTCATTCTGCCTACCATTAGAGTCTTCAGGACCCAGAGGCATCTAGGAGATGCAGTTCCAGACATTAGGGTGGGCCAGTACTTTTTCAGCCAGGCCTCAGTGTCTTGTGGGGATTCAGCAGTGTACTCCCTGCCCTCCTTGGATGTGAATAGAAAAGTAAGTCTCTTGAATCTGTACCTGAAATCATTCACTTGTAGGAGTTTTTCAGGGGTACAAGAGCCTTCCTCTGGGCTGCCACCTCATGAGAGTAATCACAATAGAAGGATATGCTAGCCCCATTCCAGGTAATATCTCCCAGGTCTAGTGCTACTCAAAGCACCTTTTCTTTAACAGAGTATCACAGCAGATAAGCAATGATGGTCCGCGGGGCAGTCATAGAAGGGCCCACTTTCCCAGTGAGCTGATGAGCTGTCTCCACTTCCACAGGGTCCTTCCACCACTCCCCTAACAACATAGTAATGACATCATTCAGGAATATTTCCATATTTGGCTCATCTGCCCTTTCTGGTAGTCCTCAGATCCTTATGTTGTTGCACCTTCCTCTGTTCTCCTGATCCTCAGTGCAGTCCCACAATCTGCTCAACCTGGTTTCACCCTCCCTCACCCTTTGCCTCATCCAGCTCTGCAGCCTTTCCAATTCCTCCGTGCATTGTTCAGCAATATTGAATCTGTCCTCCAACCGGCGAACATGCACCAAGTTGCCCACAAGTGAGGAGCTGATCCCATCCACCCAATCCAGCAGAACTTCCAGCATCTTGGTAATATAAGACAGGGAGCCCCCACTTGGGAGTGTTGTTTGGGGGCCCCTGTTTACAGTTCAAACCTAGCACACTGGTAGAGGAGGAGGAAGCTTCCATTGCGTGCTCCTTCACTGCCACACTACTTCCAAAAAAAGACTCCACTGGTTTAACTGCTGATAGGGGTATCACTGATGTAGCTGCTGGCAGAGAG
This sequence comes from Neoceratodus forsteri, assembly GCA_016271365.2. NCBI lineage: Eukaryota > Metazoa > Chordata > Ceratodontiformes > Ceratodontidae > Neoceratodus > Neoceratodus forsteri. The sequence goes on from CM057453.1 coordinate 734,101,909, forward strand.
TTAAAAGTGATACCAGTAAGGTCCAGGTGATGATCAGGGATCTGAGCGCTGAACCTGAGGTGGTAGAGTAGTGCTGCCTGAAGAAAGGGCCTGGGGCCTACGAGGCCTGGCGGCATGGACTGGTGGCTCAATTAAACATGTCAGCAGGCTCAAGTATGGAGGATTAGCTTCAAAATAGCTTCACATGGCAGGCAGCTAGATGTTGCGGGAAGGTATCCCAGTCAACTGGAGACTGCCTGTGCCCGGATTCACATGAGACTGTTATAGATAGTGTCCAGGCAGGTCTAGAGCAAAAGATTCTTGCAGCCATCTTGTCAGAGTCCACCACACCCCCCAAAAATTAATTTATAAAGCCATGGACCTTTGGTACCCTCAAGAAATCATTTAATTGGATAGAGCCAATCGGGCAGCTCCAAATAAATGCATTGCCTCACGAGCAGCCAAATTTGACACTCCAAGAGAAGTTTATATTAAACCGTAACAAAATCAAGATAAAGAAGATATCTTGCAAAAGGCAAGGCTCAAGGGTGCATTGACTTATGAAAGAAATAAATTCCAGTATATCCAGACTTTAGCCAAACTACTATGGCAAAGTCGAGATCTTCTTATCAAGTTACCGATACCTTCAAAAAAAGAGGCATTAATAATACTATATTACCACTGGCAAAGCTTCATTTTAACTTGAATGGTAGAGTTCATTATTCCACCTAACCCCAAGAGGCCTTTAAGACACTGGAATTGGCAGGTACCTCTCCACATGACCTAAGAGAACAAGCCTAAGAGTATCAATGTCCATAGTCTGTGTAACATGCTCCCTGAACTTGATGGAAGAGGGTTGCCTGGATATTGTGGCAGTCACAGAAACATGGTACACAGAGAACCATGACTGGGATGTCAACATACCAGGATACACAATCTATAGGAGGGACAGGGAGGGTAAAAGAGGAGGAGGAGTAGCTCTCTCTATGTAAAGGAAGGGATCAAAACAACAGAACTAAAGAGTAAACAGGGAGCAGATGAGACACTATGGGTCACCCTGGAGACAGGAAATGGCACCACAATCCGCATGGGGGTTGTATACAGACCCCCATCTCAGGGAGACGGAATGGACAAGAAAATGATAGAAGGTTTCCTAAGAATGGCAGAAAAAGGGGAGATATTGTTGGTGGGGGACCTGAATATGCCAGATGTTAACTGGAGCACCTATGCTGCAGGCACATCCAAGAGCAGGGTCATTCTTGATGCCCTATAGGGGCATGCCTCAGACAGCTAGTATTGGAACCCACTCAGGAAGGAGCAATCTTAGACCTGGTACTCTCAAATGGGGATGGAAAAAGAATCTCAGATTTAGAAGTGGGTAGCCATCTGGGAACAAGCGACCACCAAACAGTGTGGTTCACGATAAACACAGCCATACAATCAAGCCATGCAAAAGCAAGAGTATTGGACTTTAGGAGGGCTGACTTTGGGAAAATGAGAGAGTGTCTCAGAAAAGCACTAGCAAAAAGGCAAGAAGGATGGGTGGAGGAATAATGGGGAGTAATCAAAACAGCCATCACAGAGGCAACAAGCCTTTGTGTAAAGCAAGTCAACAAAACACAACGAAGGAAAAAAATGCTATGGTTCTCAAAAGAGGTGGCAGGAAAGGTTAAGAAGAAAAGGATAGCATTCAAGAAATATAAGGAAACACAGAAGGAGCAGGACAGAGAACTTTATTAGTTAAAGTAGAAAGAAGCTGGGAAGGCAGTCAGAATAGCAAAGGCCCAAACCGAGGAAAGGATAGCCAACTCTGTTAAGAAGGGGGATAAGACCTTTTGTAGGTACATTAGGGAGTGAAGAAAGACCAAAGGAGGGATACTGAGGCTTAATAAAGGGGAGGGAATGTGGGTAGAGGGTTACAGTGAAAAAGCAGGGATACTGAACGAATATTTCTGCTCAGTATTCACAAAGGAAGAGGAGGGGAAGGTACCTAAGCCAAACAAGAGAAACAATCTGAAGACGGGGGTCGATACCAGTCCATTTACAGAAGAAAGGGTTCTGAAAGAACTAATAAAATTGAAGGTGGACAAAGCAATGGGGCCTGATGGGATTCTCCCAAGAATTCTACAAGAACTAAGGGTAGAACTAGTGACACCGCTGACTACTCTCTTTAACAAATCATGGGAGGATGGGGTGGTACCTGAGGACTGGAGGAGGGTGGATGTGATTCCTCTTCATAAAAGTGGGAGCAGAACAGAGGCATAAAAGTACAGACCAGTTAGTTTGACCTCAGTGGTAGGGAAAATGATGGAACCACTTCTGAAGGAAAGAATTGTTGAGTACCTAGAGGCCAGTGGGGCACAGGACCCAAGGCAGCATGGATTCACCATGGGAGGGTCTTGTCAGATGAATCTAATAGATTTCTTTGACTGGGTGACCAAAGTAGTAGACCAGGGAGGGGCTGTGGACATGGCTTACCTAGATTTTAGCAAGGCATTTGATACAGTCCCACACAAAAGATTAATACACAAGATAGACAGCCTTGGAGTGGGCCCCAAGGTGGTAGCCTGGATAAAAAATTGGCTCGATAACAGGACACAAAGGGTAGTAGTAAATGAAGTCCACAGTGAAGAAAGGAGGGTTACTAGCGGGGTACCACAGGGTTTGGTACTGGGACCGGTCCTTTTTAATGTCTTTATGAGTGACATTGCAGAGGAACTGGAAGGAAAAGTATGTCTCTTTGCAGATGACACAAAGACCTGTAACAGGGTTGATACACCAGATGGAGTGGAAAGGATGAGAAGGGACTTGGCAAGGTTGGAGGAATGGTCAAATGTATGGCAGCTCAGATTCAATGCAAAGAAGTGCAAGGTAATGCACCTGGGAAACAAAAACCCAGGGGAAGAGTTCACAATGGGGGGTGAGATACTGACAACAGTGAAAATGAAAAGGGACCTGGGGGTAATTATCAGATGACCTAAAGGTGGGCAAGCAATGTGAGAAGGCAGTAAGGAAGGCTGGGGGGATACTGGGATGCATAGGGAGAGGTATCAATAGTAGAAAACATGAAGTTGTTATCCCTCTGGACAGACAGATGGTGAGATCCCATCTGGAGTACTGTGTGCAGTTCTGGAGACCCCATCTCCGCAAAGACATAGACAGAGTGGAGGCTGTCCAGAGGAGGGCAACCAAAATGGTGCAGGGTCTGCACCAGAAGACATACAAAGAAGGACTAAAGGAGCTTAATATGTATACCCTTGAGGAAAGGAGGGAGAGGGGGGACATGATAGAAACTTTCAAATACCTCAAGGGAATCAACAAAGGCCAAGAGGGTGGCATCTTTCAGAAAAAGAGATGTGCAAGAACAAGGAGGCACAATTTGAAGATAGAGGGGGGACGGCTCAGAGGTAATGTGAGGAAGCATTTTTTCACAGAGAGGGTTGTGGATGCATGGAATAGCCTCCCTGAGGAGGTCATGGAGTCAAGAACAGTGGAGGAACTCAAGAATGCATGGGACAGACATAAGGCAGTCCTAGTGGGGGGTAGGAGGAAGTAAGCTGTTGGTTAACTAGGATCTGCAGCTTATCTGTTAGATAGAAAAATGGGCAGACTAGGTGGGCCAAGTGGTCCTTATCTGCCGTCAAATTCTATGTTTCTATGTTTCTAAGCCTTTAAAAAGGGGCTACAACAACAGCAGCAATAAAATCAGATAAGTCTGACTAACAGATACACTTTTCTTATGACTAATCAGATAGCACAACCATCATGCTCAGAGGTTACTACACCTACCACTGCTTATCCAGAACAAGAATATTGTGCTTTGATAGATAAATTAGGAACTGAGGCTTGCCAAGAGCTACTGAAAATCATCTACCAGACACGAACGCTGGACCAACAGGATGATAACTTAATAAAATGAAGATATGCGAGAAGACTAGAATGATGAGGTATATGCAGATATAATATCTGGACAATTTGAATGGACACAGGAGAAATGGTATGAATTTTTTTTTCAGAAATTCTAATATTGCATGAGTTTCAGGGAGGGGGGAATAAGAACACCCTATCCTATTTCCTTGCTATTTTCCTGCTTAAGTAACTGGGTAACTGATGCTCTTTTCTCTTTACTCTTCACAGGTAACTTGGATGAATTTAGAGGAACTAACAATTTTTATATAATTCTTTTGTGCTCTCTACATTGGTGAGTAAATTGGATATTTCTGTTTATGCAGGCTATCTTTGTTAATTAAGGGATGAGTATTTAAAATAGGAGGGTGGGAGGGATGTGGACAATTAGAGTTTTAAAAACTTTTGTAATTGATTTCTGTATTAGGTTCATTTCTTTTAATCATGGGATTTGTGGGGAGGGGTCAGCATGGGGGTTACAGTATAAAAAGGGAAAATGGACAACAAGTCATTTATGCAGATATGAAGACAGAGATGCAGAGATTTTAAGTCAGAAATATGTAAATAAAGATAGGGAGTTAAATAAAAAAATATATAAAAATGGCTGAGTTAAAAAAATTAAGTTGGAATGTAAAAGGTCTGGGGGATAGAGCTAAACTGGGGAAAACTTTAGATTTTGCAGATAGAAAGCATGTGAATGTTTTGCTTTTGCAAGAAACACATTTTGTTCCAAACAATACATACTTTGTAAGTAAAAAAATTGGGGAGGTTTGTTTTTTAAGACAAACTCTGGGGGGGTTGCAACATTTATTAAGAAAAATACATTTGTTAAATTTGGAAATTCCTATTTAAGTCCACAAGGATGTTTTGTTATAACTGAGGTAGTGCTACCACTGTTTAGATTCATATTAATAAATATATATGGGCAGAATGAAAATGACTATCATTTCTTTGTAAACTTGTTTTTGGAAATTTCTACATTTACAGTACCTTATATATTAGGTGGAGATTTTAACACTACATTAATATCCTTGATAGATATCCTTTTAATGTTAAAGGAGAATTGCACTGACCCTGTAAATAATTTTTCCCAATAGAAGCTGTTTTGAAGTACTAATTAAATGTATGTTATTGTTCCATCTGTACAGGCCTTTTAATAACCTCAGTGGGTGTTTTTGCTTTACACTCAGGTGTTAAGTGCCATTTTAGACTTGTAGGATGTAGTTTATGTCCCTCTCAACCACAGAGTGCTGAAATAGAACATGAATGCATTGTGTCAACAATAGAATAGTAGAACATGGACATAACCTACATCATACAGTTCTAAAATGGTTCTTACCAGCAGTATGTAAATCAAAAACACCCACTAGGACAGCTGAAAAGCCTGGACAACTAGACCAATAACATAATTGTAACCATCATTTAAAAATAGCTTCTACTAGGGAAAAATACTTATAGATTCAGTGCAGTTCTCCTTTAAGGCAGAAGAAAAGGCTACCAAAACCTTAAGAAACTAATTATAAGACCTTAGAATTATGGATATCTGGAGACATCAAAATCCAATTGTCATACAGTATTTGTAATACTCCCCAGTCCACAACAGCTACTCTAGGATAAATTTATTTTTAAGCTCAGAAAAGTTAAATTATACAGTATTAAATACTGAGCACAATCATATTTTAATTTCAGATCATGCATCAGTTTTAATGACTATTAAATAATCAAACAAAAAAACTGTAAGATCTTTGTGTATTTCTCCTGCACTAATTAAAGATGATGGCCCGGATATTCAAAGGGGTTGTGCCTGGTGCAACAGAGTTGCACTGGTGCAACCCCGCTGTGCCCCACTGGGATATTGAAAAGGCTGCCTGGCACAGCACAACTCCTGATGTGCTGGGGTGCAATGTAATGGTATGCAGTGCAGATGCAGGGGGTGTGCCCATGCATATGTGGCACATCCCGAAATTCAGCCTGGGAAGTACAGCGCATACAGAATGCTGGTGCAACCCTGCATTTGCACCACATGGGGGGCTCAAAGGTGAGCCCTTGCAGAGCAGGAACAACTCCTGGCCACCCAAAGGTGGGCTGCAGTATTGCAGGGTGCAACACAGCAACCCAACCTTAGGTGGCCACCTGCCCGCCCAGAACATCATCTTCAAGCACACACTGAATCCGCACCCCCTGCCCGTAGCTGCAGTCGCATGGTATATGTATAAAAATAAATCCCTGGTAGTCTAGTGACACCCCCCAGTCCCCAATTCCTCAAGAAATATCATACATGTCCATCCCTGGTGGTCTAGTGGTCCCCCCTCCCACTTGAGTCTCCGATTCCCCAATATGTGTTACTATGACCGTAGCTGGTGGTCTAGTGGAACCCCCTGCTCGTTGCAGCTATCATGGTAAATGTAACTTACAACATTCACTGGTAGTCCAGTGGACCTACCTCCCTCCCAAGTCCCAGATCATGGTAAATAGCCCACACGTACTTCCCTGGTCATCCAGTGGCACCCCACCCCTCCCACCCACACAAGACCCCATGCCCACCCACTCCTCCCTGTCATGGGTGGGTGGCTGCATCCTCCGCCATACCACCTGGCTGCCGCTAAATGGCAGGTGCAGTATGGGCTGTAAGCCCATTGGTCCTCTGTGTGGACCAATGGGCTTGCAGAGCATACTGGACTAGAAAGTCTCAAATAAGTGAATGATTCATTCACAAATTTGGGACTGTCTAGTACAGTATGCCCTGCAAGCCCATTGATCCACATAGGGACCAATGGACTACAGCCCATACTGTACCTGTCATTTGGCAGGAGGTCCAGTGGTTTCTGGATGGATGCAGCACCCGCTGATGACAGGGGAGTGGGTGGGCATGGGGCCCTGTGTGGGTGGAGGGGTGGGGTGACACTGTATCACCATGGAAGTATGTGTGGGCTATTTACCATGATCTGGGACTCGGGAGGGAGGGGATCCACTAGACTACCAGGGAATGTTGTAAGTTACATTTACTGCGATCACCTCAATGGGCGGGAGGTTCCACTAGATCACCAGGGATGGTCATAGTAACATATATCAGAGAGTCGGGGACTCAGGAGGGAGGGGGATCCACTAGACTGCCAGGGAATGTTGTAATTTACATTTACTGCAATCATGGCACTGTGCGGGGGGGTTCCACTAGACCACCAGGGACCGTCATAGTAGCATATATTGGGGAATCGGGGACTCGGGAGGGAGGGGGGCGCACTAGACCACCAGGGATGGTCATGTATAATATATATCAGGGAATCGGGGACTGGGGGAGCCACTACACTACCAGGGATTTCCTTTTAAACATATACCACACGATCGTGGCTATGGGGCGGGGGATGCCACGGGATCTCCACAGCACAAGTCATGCTGTGCAGGGCACCAGGCACAAGTCACCATGCTGCCCTCTGCAAGGCATGCAAATGGGGCCATAATGACATGCAAATGGCCCCATTTGTGCCTTGCATATATTATGGCCTCATTTGCATGACCACTGCCGAATATCACAGGTGATGTGCCTAGCGCAACTCCACTTGTTCTGGCACATCCCCATGCTCCCTATCTGTGGCTTGTGCCGGTATGGTGCCACTGCGCCATGTGCAGTATGTGTGCTGGCCCTGTCATATTTAATGGTGCTGCACCATGGTGCATCCCCATTGAATATCACCTGGACCTGGCCCCAGCACATCACAGTTGCGCTACCCCCAGGCTTGCGCCACTGCCTGGTGCAGTCTGAATATTGGGGCCGATAAGTTGTTTGAAAAGTGAACTGTGGAAATCATTTCTATTATATTACTAATCAGACCTAGTCACTTCCAATGCAAACAATATGGGATTGCTTTAAAGCATATACACAAAGAATTTGTATTGCATATTCAGCCACTAAATACAAAAAAATAACACAAAACTGAACAACCTGGAAAAAAATTAAAAAAAACTGGAACTAATGGTTAAAGATCAACCAACGGATACTAATATAGATACACTTAATCAAACCAAGTTAAATTTTAACAATTTACTAACTGTAAGCACTATGGATGAGCGGACGGGGGTTCACAGAAAAGTTGTGTTTCCCATATGCATAGCTGCACACCCACGGACACATGCGCACAAGCTGGTATTAACAATTGGTGCCCACCTGTCTGTGGTTCCTCCCCTCAGTGTGCCGGACTCTGCAGAGCAGCCAGGGTGGAGTCACAGACCCAGTTGGGCATCCAATGGGATTCCCGGCATGGGTCCCAGAATGGCTCCCTTGTGCCCCATGGTGCAGGTCCAGGTGCATGAATAGCACATGAAGACACTTGGACATGTGTGGTATGGCTCCCTTGGCTGCAGAGCCCACTGCTCTGAGCCCTTGTGGCATTGCAGGCCCTCACCGCACACCCGCACCCTCACCAGCAGGACCCTGCCTGAAGGCCCATATGCTTGCCCCCAAACACATGTGTGCCTTGACACCATAGGGGCACTACAGACCCCCAGATCATGACAGCCCATGCCCCGAAAGGGCAATTGTCAGATGGGCATGGGGTGAGAAGGGGTATTGGTGCTATGGGAGGGGGGCCATGAACCATATATACCAGGGATGGGGCTGAACTGGGAAGGTGCCATAATGCTGTGTCCTGGGGGTGCCCATGTGTTGGGGTGGGCATTTGGCAGGGACTGAGACTGGGAACAGGCACACCACCAAGGTGTGGGTTCATGACAGGATCCCCATGGGTTGCGTTGTGCGGGCATGTGCCCAGTCAGCTGCCCCAGCCCTCCTTGGCTTCCTAGTAGGCTGGGGCAGCATGGAGGATCACATCCTGGTCCTGTTGTGTCCAGCAGATGAAGTCCATGGAGGCACGCAGTGGGTTATGGAAAGGTTGCAGCTGCCGTAATCTGAACCCATCTCTTCACTTATGCGGCCAGCACTATGTGGGTTAGTGCATACCGCATAGTGCTGGAAGGCCCCAGAATGCCTCTGGTGTGGTTTGGTCCACGGACATGGGAGATCAGGTGCATTGGGTTGTGCACCCCTGTTTGTACATCCCATGGGGGGGCAATGGGTGCAGAGTAGCTATGTGCCCAGGATACATGGGGTCCGCCCCTCCATGCATAAAAGTGAAAAATGCTATACTAAAATCTAAAGCCACCAATTATACTCTGAGTGATACACCAGATAAAATGTTTGCCGTGCAACAACAGGCAGCTTCAAACTGCATTAATGAAAGTATAAACACAAATGGAGCATTAGTAACTCACCCCAAAGAGATTAATCATATATTTCTACAATACTATTCAGATCTATACATTTCAGAAGGAGATTTATAGTCTAATGCTTTGGATTAATTTTTAAATACCTTTAAGATAACACCAGTTCCACCACACCTGATAGATCATTTGGAAAAGGATGTAACTCCTGATGAAATCCAAATTGCAACTACTGTAAATTCTGAAGCATTTAATTCAGAAAAATTACCACAATCATTTTCAGAGGCCAATAGCCATTTATTTCTAAAAAAAAAGTATAAAACCCCACATCTTTGCTCATTGTATAGACCAATATCCTTATTAAACAATGACAATAAAATCCTAGCAAAAATACTTGTGGCAAGACTTGAGACTGTTTTATCACTCATAATACATACATATCAGACAGGTTTCATTAACGGTAGATATTTGGCTAATAACATTAGCAAGGCAATTAATTATATTGATTCTATTCAACACACAAATTATTTCATACTCACTCTTGATGTTGAGAAAGCATTTGATAGGGTTGAACAGGATTACATACATGCCCTGTTAAAAAAATTACTGTTTGGAAACAAAATATTAGAAAATTGAATTACTTACTCTATCTATCACCTACTGCATACATAAAAACCAAATGTGATATTTCTCCAGTATTGACGTTATACAGGGGAGCAATACAAGGATGTCCATTATCTCCACTCATTTTCACATTAGCAATAGAACCCTTAGCTCAAGCTATTAGACAAAAAACACACACCCGAATTAGCCTATATGCAGATGATACATTATTAATGATTTCAGATCCAGAAGCATCAATTAAACTGATTCAAGATATAATTACTAAATCTGGAGCAGCTTCAGGCTACAAAATAAACTGGTAAAAAAATTTATTTATATCACTTGGGCTAAACCAAATACCATTTTAAGTTTGAATAATAAAATTCAAATATCAAATGAAATTAAATATCTGGGGTACTATTCTGAAAGATACTCAACAGATGTATAATACCAGTTTTATCCCTCTGATAAATAACATTATTTAAGATCTCATAAAATGGACACCCTACAGTTAACTCTAGTGGTGGTGTTGGACCTATCGAGTAGGCCAATGGAAAGCTTGGAACCAGGTGGCCTGCTACTGTACTATAAAAGGGCATTATCAGTGGCCATGAATTCCATAGCTCCTGTCCAAGTTTGCTCACTCACTCTCCATCCTCGGTCCCATTGGTTTTCTGGACCTTGAAGGAGTTGAGGTGAGAGGGGTGCAGGTTGGTGCATCGCTGGTGGAAATCCAGTTTGGAGGATGATAAACTTAGATTGATGTCCCATTATAAGGACTATCAATCATCTGTCTCCCATAAGAAAGCAGAGTTCCTGTCCAGGGAGATTGCCGCTGCAAGGAACCAACTAGCTCAGCTCTTCTGAACTGTCAACAGATTGTGCAATCCAAACTGTCTTCAGAATCGGAGAGCACTTTCATAGTTTAAGTGTGAGGAGTTTGCTCAATTCTTCACAGATAAGGTTGCCACCATCAGGTTGGAGATCTGCTTAGAACACTCTAATGAGCAAAGTGCCCAGTTCAACTGGTTTGACTTTGACCGGCTGGCAATCATGGATATTGTGAAGATTATCCAGGGTATGTGATGGCCTTACTGTAGTTTGGATCCTGGTCCCATCTACCTCCTTATGGAGTGTGTGGAAGTCATCAGACAAGTCCTAGTGGAGATTGCCTAGTGCTTATTGGAGACAGATGTGTTTTCTGACCTCTTTAAGGAGGCAGTTGTGGCACTACTGTTGAAGAAATCTTCCCTCGACCCAGACTGTCTTGCTAACTACATACTAATCTCTAACCTGCCCTTTGTGGGCAAGGTTATTGAGAAGGTAGTCGTGTTGCAACTCGAGGACCATCTTAGCACCCATGATGTCTATGATCCTCTCCAGTTTGGATTTAGGAAGAGGCACAGTACCAAGACAGCACTTGCTTGGGAACTTAATGATCTCCTGATAGTGAAATTGGAAGAGCTGTTCAGTCTTGGTCCTTCTTGATCTCGCTGCAGTATTTGACACTGTGGACCATGTGGTGTTATTGGAGAGCCTACAGTTGATCTGTGGACTGTCTGGTACAGTCCTCAGTTGGTTCCATTCTTTTCCTCATTGGCAGGACTCAGAGAATGGTGTCAGGGATTTTTTCCTCGGCTCCTCTCCCCCTGACCTGTGGGGTACTGCAGGGCTGTGTTTTATCAAACATGGTGTTCACAGTGTTTATGCTGCCATTAGAAGACATTATAAGGTGGTATGGGCTGAGTTTTCTCTACTATGCAGATGACACTTAGCTATACAATGCATGTCTTTTGTGCTGGAATGGGATGAAGCTGCCTCAGTCTTCAACAACTGCCTCACTGAGATTCAAGACTGGATGAGTGCAAGCTTGTTTAAGTTGAACCTGGATAAGACAGAGGTGTTGGCTGTGGACCAAGGTCATTGGGTAGAGGGGCCTTCCTCTGGTCAGCCTTCCAGGCTTAGGCTGGGGGGGCAGCCAATTGAAGTCCTCTGAATGGGTGCGGAATCTAGGTGTTATACTTGATGGCGGGCTGACACTTAAATCTCAGGTGTCAGCCATCATCAATATCTTATTTTATCGTCTAAGTGATACCACCCAAATAAAACACCTTGTTTCACCTGATGATCTTCCAACATTGGTCCATGCCTTTGTGACCTCCTGCCTTGATTACTGCAATGCTCTGTACCTAGGGCTTCTGGGGTGGACATCCGCCTCCTGCAGCTGGTGCAGAATGCAGCAGCCTGGTTGTTGATTGGCTTATCTAGATCTAACCATGTCTTGCCTGTGCTCCGTGGACTGCACTGGCTGCTGGTGCATTGGAGGATCACTTTCAAGGTTGGTTTGCTGACCTACAAGGCCCTACATTGACAGGGACCTCCTTTGTCCCTACCATCCCCTCCGCCTGCTCTGTTCCACCAATAAGGGATTGCTTGAGATTCCCAGGGTCTGTTTAAAGACCTCTGGGGCCAGAGCATTTTCATTTGTGGCCCTAACTCTGTGGAACTCTCTACCTCGTTGAGTTAGAGAATGCCCGACCACTGAGACTTTTAAATCTGTGCTAAGAACATATTTATTTGGTCTAGCATTTCCAGATGCTTCTTAAATTTAACTACCTGTCATTATTAATTACTTGATTGATGATTTGTTTTGTTTATGTACAAGTGCTTTGGCATTTTGAAAAGCTCTTTTTAAAAATAAAGTTGACATTGACATTAATTGAGAGAGTTAATGTAAACAAAATGTCAGTTCTGCCCAAATTGTTGTTTCTTTTCCAGACCATGCCTATTAAATTACCTGACTCATTCTTTCTGTCATTAAATAAAGCAATAACTAAATTTCTCTGGAAAAATAAGAAGCTTAGAACAGCCATGCATAAATTGATATTACCTAAATTCAAAGGGAGTCTGGGACTTCCTGGTCATAAATGATATTACTACACCAAGGAATTAAGTCAATTGCAGAGATGGTTTAGAAATTCTGCAATACCATGCTGTCAAATTGAATTGGATAAAACCAATTATGCAGAACTCCCACAGATTATATATATAGCAATCCCAATATGGAATTACTTAGCCCTACTATCCCTTGCAATCTTTTTTTTAATTTAATAAACTTTATTGAGAGTATTCAAAAAGCTATAACAGAACAAAGTAACAAGCTAGACAACAGCCAACAAATAATAAACCCCATCCCTCCTCCCATGCACCCTCTTCCCACCCTGGCAGAGCGACCCACAAGTGTATATCAGTAATACAAATAAGAAAAAAAGACTAGCATGACATTGAATATGAGATCAGACCAACCTACTGTATAAGCAAATCTAAAAACAGATGGAACCCTGGACATATCAACCATTGAGATGGTACCAGGAAATCTAAATTGTGTACAGTGTGTGTAACTTGTTCCATCTCTTATCATATAGTGTGAGTTCACTGTGAAGACTTGCAATTATTAGTTCTACATGGAGATTGAACAGGAGCTCCAGCAGCCATTCTGGACATGAAATAGAAACCTGATCGAGCCAGTGATGTAAAACTACTTCCTTCACAGAGAGGGAAATTAAAGCCATATAATATTTTCTCTCCTTCACTGGAACTGTGCTATATTCACCAATTAAATATATCTCTGGTGTAAAAAGGTCATTTAACCCTAGAAGAGGATCCACTTTAGCCTCAGTTAAGCTCCATAATGCTGCCACCTTAGGGCAAGTCCAGAAAATATGTAGGAGGGTACCCTCTTCCTATCCACATCTTGTGCAGAGAGGTGATGGTAACCTACCAATTTTAATGAGTTTCATGGGTGTAAAATACAGGTTATTTAAAATGTTAAACTGGGTAAGCCACAGCCTATCCTGGGAAACATAGGAGCAGAGGTCCAGCCAGACTTTTTGCCACTAAGGGGGAATGAGAGGGAAATGAACATTCCAATAGAAAGAAAGTCCCATCGAGCTCTGGGAATAATTTGAAAAAGAGAAAGGAATACAAATTGGCAACTGCATGTGGTTTCATAACAAGATCTCTGAGGGATTGCAAGAACTCATACAGATCAACCTCCCAGATATCAAGACCCAAACCTTTGAAGCAAGGCATGGCGCAAGTGAAATGTCTTAAAAATTGTTACAGTCCCCAGATGGAAATGATCCAAGATATCCTTAGAGGAAAGTAAAACCCCTTATTGAAGTAAATCACACACCCTGGTAGTGGCTGACTGGGGTAACCAATCCTCAGTTACAACCTGGCCCCCAATTTTAAGATTAGAAGTGCAGAAGAGAGACTGCAAAACATCCTTAGTAAATGGGTATCTCAACAATGAACAGAACTGTGAATAAACATGTGTCAAAGTACCTATAACAGAGCCTCTGAGACCCTCAGGGAGTGAGATTCGGGGAGACAAAAAGCATAGAAGGTATTGATAAAACAGTTTTACCAATCAGCTCCAGCTCCAACTCCAGCCAGATAGGAGCATGAGAGTTATCTTGATCCTGAGGAGGTGGTGAAAGCCATTTGAAGAACTTACTAACATGGCTAGCAAAATAGTGATCCGTGAGGTGTAGAGGTCTAAGCCCCCATATTGTTTAGAGGTGGCCAACTTTTTATAAGATCTCCTTGGGGCTCTATTAGACCAAATGAATTCTGAGACTAGGGTGTGGATGCACCAGAACCATGAGAGGGGGAGCCAAAGGTTGAGCATGTTAATAGGATAAAACAGTCTGGGGAGGACATTCATTTTAACAATGCTAATCCTCCCGCATAAGGTTAAAAGAAGGGCCTGCCATCTGTTTAGATCTTGTTACTATGTGATTATCAAGTCATCCAAGCTAAGTTTCCACAAAAGGGACTCATTCCTAATAAGATACAGGCCTAAGTATTTAATCTGACGAGGAGCCCAACTCAGCCCAAGAGATATAATATCCAATTTATTAACAGTCAAAGTAAGGGGCATAACTTCAGATTTATCTAGGTTAAGCTTAAAATTAGAAATACAACTGAACACTTCAATGACATGCAGTGCAGCTGGAATTGCAACCTGAGGGTAGGTGATATGCAGCAAGAAATCAACTGCATATACGGACAGCTGAGGATTCTTGGAACCCAACTGTACCCCAGCCAATCATGGGCTAGTCTTAAGCTTCTGTATCAGAGGTTCTAGACATAAATTAAATAGCAGAGGGGAAAGGGGCATCCTTGACAAGTGCCAGAATATCACACAAAATTGGCGGAGAAACCACATTACAATAGATTGTAGCACTCGGACAGGAGTATATAACCTTAACCCAGCAAAAGAAAATCTTGGGGAAAATCTAATTTTTCTAATGTAAGAAATAAAAAGTTCCAGTTGACTCTATCGAAGGCTTTCTCCTCATCCAGGGAAACCAACACCATGGGAATGACAGAATCCCTGGACGCAGAAAAAATATGGTCGAGTTTACATAAATAATTTACTGAAGAATGGTAGGCATGAATCCAGCTTGTTCCTGGCTAATGAGCCCAGCCCAGAGAGCGTTAATTCTTGAGGCTAAAATCTTCATAAGAATATTAACATCATAATTTAATAGTGATATAGGCCTGTAACTAGAGACCATATCTGGTACTTTGCCTGGCTTAGGAAGCAGAACAATTATAACTTCAAGTATGGTGGGATCTGAGGTGCCAAACTCATATAGATAAAGAAAATAAATGGTGTAACAAAGGTACCAACTCTTTAATGAACAGGTTGTAAAAATTAGACGTGAAACTGTCAGGTCCAGGGGCTTCATCAAGTGCTTTAGTACCTATAGCTGACACGATTTCTGATAAAGTCAGGGGATGAACCAGGAAAGCCTGCTGGGTGGCAGTTAACTGTGTCAGGGAAATAGCAGTTAGGTAATCCTCAACTCTTGACTCAGCTGGTGGGTTAGCCATAGGTCCATAAAGGCCTTTATTGCAAGATTCAAATTTCCTCACAATATCTCTGGGTAAGGTTTTGACAGTGCCATCCGCTGACTTAATGGACAAAATCAAATGGGATGCCTCCTGTATTTGTAAGCACAAGGCCTACAAGTGGTCAGCCTTCTCCCCCTGGTCTATATATTTGGACTGCATTTTAAGAATAGTATGCTCAGCCTTTTCTCGCAGAAGGTCAACATATTTATCCCTGAGGAGCATCAACTCCCTAGGGACTTTCTCTGGGGTTTGAGAGGATAAGAAGTGTTCTAATTCAGTAATACATTGGAGAGCCGAGGCCTCCTTTGTTTGAATTTGCTTCCTCTTAGACAGCAACCTGTTGAACTCTCCCCTAATGAAACACTTAAAGGCACATTATTCTAAATTCCCCCATCTATGGAACTGACATTTTGGGATGTGAAAACCTCAATTTGTTCTCTGATTCTAGTAACAATAAAAAGGTAAGTAGCTGATTATTCAGTTTTGATGAGGTATCCTTCTGAATGTTGGGAGCCAGGGAAAGCCTCAACTACACCAGAGAGTGATCTGCCAGGACCCTGGGAGTAATCCCCCCATCCAACACCCATCCCTGACTGACTAATCAAAATGAAATCTATTCACGAATAAGAACCATGGACAGGGGAGTAAAATGTATACTCTATATCTTGGGGGTGAAGTACCCACCATGGATCACAGAGCCCAAGAAATTCAGTCATTTCATGGATGGAGTATTGAGGAAGAGACAAGCCAGCCAGGGGTCTACCAGTCCTGCCCAGGTCCTGGGTGAAACAGATGTCCCAATCTCCCCTCCAAACAACCAGAGGGATTGGAAGAAACAGGGCAAGAAGAGAGGCCAGCTCCATAAAAAAGGAGGGATCATCCGAATTGGGGCCATAAACACTGCCTAACACTACCTCCACCCGATCCAGTACCACTCTAACAAAGATGTACCTACCCTGAAGGTCCAAGAGGCTCTCATTACATTGGAAACTAATATTCTTATTAATTAAAATGGCCACACCCCTATTGAACATGCTATTTCCTGATTCAAAAACCTGACCTACTGACTGCCTATGGAATAAATTATCTTCAGCAGCCAGCAGATGGGTTTCCTGCAAAAAGGCTATATTACATTGTAGTTGCAACAGGTGTTTAAGTATTTGATATCGCTTGACCTGGGAACAAGTTCCTGTGATATTCCACAAAGCATAAAATAAAGTATTAGCCATTATCACAATTAGAGAAAATTTTATAAAACAGTGCCTACATCTCAAAAGGTACTAAAACCATTCCCATGGGAGTTAGCTCCACAACCCCCTCCCTTCCCCATCTCTGACCAAAAGCCATACAAACACATCCCTCCATACCACTCAGAACAAATAACACTAATAGAATGGCATTCCCTTCCCAAGACATCCATTTTACCCCGGTCCCGTACTATAATATATAGACTGAAGCCAACCATCCAAAAAGGGACAGAGTACCTACTTCTCCTGCAGAGGTGGATAGCTAATTACAGTAGATATATGTTGCCTCTTCCTACAAATAACAACCAGAGCAAATACCCCAAAACCCAAGGCAAGACAACTCCTTTCTAGAAACATAGAAGACCTATCCCCTCTAATCCATCTAATGATAACCAGCATCACAAAGCAGTTAATCACATCCCTAACTCCCCACTCCTGCCCTCCACCCACTGTTTGGAATATCCCCAAACAGCCCAGTACCCTAGAAAAAGACATTGCCCCCCATATACAGTATATAGCCACACCTAATATGGACCACATAGAAATAAATACCACAATAACCTTACCTCCAACTTAACAGAGTAACCTTATAACAACAAATTGGCTGGGAAGTGAAGCCAAACCTGCCACCCAACCCCCATGGTAGATTGTTATATCTAAGCAAGCCCCAGAATGAAAATTAATCACAACACATTAAAACAACTTAGTCCAACCTGTAAAAGAGAAAAGGAAAGGGTTATGCAGAAAGTCAAAACCCACAGGGGAACAGAAGGCCACTATTCAGGTACCTAATCCCTAGCCTGAGGTCTGGTAACAGCAAGTCGGCTAGAAAATAGGCCCAAGCTAAACCCCTCCAACCCCCATAGGTTACCACATCTCAACAAGCCCCCAAATAAAGATAGGGCACAACCCATTAGTTCAGTCAGTCCAACCTGTAAAAGAGTAAAGTAAAAGGTTACACTAACAAGTCATAGCCCATGAAAAATAGGGGACTACAATGCAAATGCTTAATCTGTAGCTCGGGGTAATACATTTAAAGGGACACTATCAACCTATTTTTCATCATAATATTCCTACTTAAAAACCTACATTTTATGATTGCTTACCTTCTCTAAAATTCATTGATGTTGCTGTTTGTTTTGTTTGTCTCCTTGCTTAGTAGAACTGAAATGTATTCTAATGTATATTTATAAACAGCCATGTTTTGTTTACAATCCTGGATGTGTTCTTACTGCATTCCTGATCATTTGAAAGATACCCAAACAGTGCAGTCACTCATGAAGCAGTCACCTCCTAACCTCCCACTACATCATGAGGAGCTGGACTGTGTTGCGGGTGTTCCCATGTTCAGGAAATATGTAATTGAAGCTGATCAAGGAATGTAAACAAACCTATGCTGGTGTGGTAACACCAGTATGGTAGGCAGTCTGTTTTTCACTTTTCTAAAGAAAACAAGAGTCAGAATCAAACTACCAGCTACATCGGTAATCTTTACAGAATGTAGGCAATCAAAAAATGTGTTTTTTAAACTAGGGACACTTTGAGACCTAAGGGGGTTGACAGTGTCCCTTTAAGCAAGACCCTCCTCTCTAAGAAAACTACAGAAAGTACTGTATATTGAAAACCTGTTAATAAAGGTAAATCCATACAAATAATGTCTATTCAATTTTAAACCATTCTACGGAGAGCAAATGAAGACTGGTGGTGGATGGTGCCTGGTTACCACATGTCATAAAAAAAAAATTCAGAAACTCCCAGTAGGTTTTTATTAAGAACTTGGTACAATTCAGAAAAAAACTAGTAGAGTTGTACATGGTCTGAAGTCAGGCACTGGCAATACAAGGTGCCAATCATAGAAACATAGAAACATAGATTTTGATGGCAGATAAGGACCGCTTGGCCCACCCAGTCTGCCCATTTCCCTACCTAATGGATAAGCTGCAGATCCTAGTTAACAAGCAGCCTACTTCTTCCTACCCCCACCCCTAAATTGCCTTATGACTGTCCCATACATGCTTGAATTCCACCTGTTTTTGACTCCACAACCTCCTCCGGAAGGCGTTCCCATGCATCCACAACCCTCTCTGTGAAAAAATACTCTTAAATTACCTCTGAGCTGCCCCCCATCTTCAACATTGTGCCCCTTGTTCTTGCACACCCTCTTTTTGAAAGATGCTACCCTCTTGGACTTTGTTGATTCCCTTGAGGTACTTGAAAGTTTCTATCATGTCCCCCCTCTTCCTTCTTTCCTCGAGGCTATACATATTAAGCTCCTTAAGTCTCTCTTAGATGTCTTCCGGTGCAGACCCTGCACCATTTTAGTTGCCCTCCTCTGGACAGCTTGCATCCTGTCTATGTCTCATGCGGAGACTGGGTCTCCAGGACTGCATGCAGTACTCAGATGGGGTCTCACCAACTGTCTGTACAGAGGGATAATAACTTCCTGTTTTACTGGTGATGCCTCTCCCTATGCATCCCAGCATTCCCCAGCCCTCCTTGCTGCCCTCTCACATTGCTTGCCCACCTTTAGGTCATCTGATATGACTACCCCCAGGTCCCTTTCCATTGTTGTTGTTAGTATCTCACCCCATTGTGTACTCTTCCCGGGTTTTTGTTTCCAGGTGCATTACCTTGCACTTATTATTGAATCTAAGCTGCCATACATTTGACCATTCCTCTAACCTTGCCAAGTCCCTTCTCATCCTTTCCACCCCACCTTGTGCATCAACTCTGTTGCAGATCTTTGTGTCATCTGCAAAGAGACATACTTTTCCTTTCAGTCCCTCTGCAATGTCACTTATAAAGACATTGAAGAGGACCGGTCCTAATACTGAACCCTGACGGAACCCCACTAGTAACCCCCCTTTCTTCAGAGTGGACTCCATTTACTATTAGCTCTCTGTGTCCGTCTCCAGCCAATTCTTTACCCAGGCTGTCATCTTGGGACCCACTCCCAGGCTGGCTAACTTGTATATTAATCTTTGTGTGGGACTGTGTCAAATGCCTTGCTAAAAGTCTAGGTAGACCATGTCCACAGCCCCTCACTGATCTACTACTTTGGTCACCCAGTCAAAGAAATCTATCAGATTTGTCTGGCATGACCTTCCTGCTGTGAATCCATGCTGCCTTGGGTCCTGTGCCCTCTGGCCTCTAGATACTCAACAATTCTTTCCTTCAGTAGGATTCCATCATTTTCCCCTACCACTGAGGTTAAACTAACAGGTCTGTAGTTTCTGCTTCTGCCTTGCTCCCACTTTTGTGAAGGGAATCACATCTGCCCTCCAGTCCCGTAGTACCAACCCATCCTCCCACGATTTGTTTAAGAGGGTAGTCAGTGGTGTCACTAGTTCTACCCTAAGTTCTTTTAGAATTCTGGGATGAATCCCATCAGGCCCCATTGCTTTGTCCACCTTCAGTTTTAAGAGTTCTTTCAGAACCCTTTGTTCTGTAAATGGGCTGGTATCAACTTCTGTATCCTGAGTGTTTCTACTGTTTATTTTAGGTACCTCCCCCTCTTCATTTGTAAATACTGATCAAAAATATTTGTATAGTGTCTCAGTCTTTTCACAGTCACCCTCTGCCCACTGCCTCACTAACCCTTCCTTGGTCTTCCTTTGCTCCCTGATGTACCTATAAAAGGTTTTATCCCCCTTCTTAACTGAGTTGGCTATCTTTTCCTCGGTTTGGGCCTTTGCTGTTCTGACTGCCTTTCCAGCTTCCTTTTGCTTTAACTGATACAGTTCTCTGTCCTGCTCCTTCTGTGATTCCTTGTACTTCCTGAATGCTTTCTTTTCTCTTGAACCTTCACTGCCACTTCCTTTGAGAACCATAGTGGTTTCTTACATCATTTCATTTTGTTTATTTGCTTCACACAAAGGCTCGTTACCTCTGTGATGGCAGTTTTATTATTCCCATTGTTCTTCCACCCTCCGTCCTGCCCATTTGCTAGTGCATTCTTAGGCACTCACCCACTTTACAAAGTCAGCCCTCCTAAAGTCCAGTACTTTTGCCTTTGTATGCTTCTGACTCTATTGCTGTGTTTATTGTGAACTATACTGTTCGATGGTCACTAGTTCCCAGTTGGCTACCACTTACATTCTGTGATCCTCTTCATCTCCATTTGAGAGAACCAGGTCTAAGATTGCTCCCTCTCAAGTGGGCTCCAATACTAGTTGTCTAAGGCATGCCCCCTGTAGGGCATCTAGAATAACCCCACTCTTCGAAGTGGCTGCTGCAACTGCACTCCAGTTAACATCTGGCATATTCAAATCACCAATCAACAATAGCTCCCCTTTTTCTGCCATTCTAAGTATTCTTTCAATCATTTCCTTGTCCATTTCCTTCCCCTGAGAAGGGCGTCTGTATACAACCCCTGTGCAGATTGTGGTGCCATTGCCAGTCTCCAAATTTACCCACAGTGCTTCTTCTCCTCCTCCCCATTTTCCCTTTTGTTCTGTTGCTTTGATTCCTTCCCTTATGTAAAGAGCTACTCCTTCTCCTCTTTTACCCTCCCTGTCCCTCCTGTAGATAGTGTATCCTGGTATGTTTACGTCCCAGTCATGGTTTTGTGTGTACCATGTTTCTGTGACTGCCACAATATCCAGATGTTCCTCCTCCATCAAGGCCACTAATTCAGGAAGTTTGTTACTCAGATTGCGGGCATTGGTACTCATTGCTCTCCATTGTTTGATGGCTTTACCTTCTTTTGCAACATCCCCCACTGACCTTTCTACCTTGGTATTTTTCTCATTTAATACCCTGTTTTGTAGGGAGAGGCTGGGATTTTCCTGCTGCTTATCAGTGCCTCCCCCCTTGACTAGTTTAAAAGCTTGCCAATGAAGCATTTAAACCGATTGCTCAAAGACTTGTTCCTTCCTGGACAGATGCAGACCATCCTGCCAGTATAGGCTGGTGTCCCTCCAGGTGGAACCCCAGTCCCCAGTGAAGCCAAACCCTGTGCTCACACCATTTTTCAACCATTCATTAAACTGCATGGTGCAAAGTACCCTCGCCTCACTCATGCCATTGACAGGCAGCACCTCAGAAGGATATTGTGTGTACTATTGTCTTAGGCCCTCCCAATTCTACAAAGTCCTTCTGCACTGCTCTAATCTCATGATAAGCCAAGTCATTTGTCCCTAGGTGGATAATGACGCCCAGCCTAGACTCCTGCAGCTGTTCTTGTGATCCTGAGGATGCGCTTCCTGTCTCTCCAAGCCATGGCACCAGGCAGGCACCTTACTTCAGTTTTCCCTGCTCCCCCAGTTCTATCCCCCTAATAATTGAGTCCCCCACCAGGAGCTGCTTCCTTTCCTTGTGGTGTCCTCTGCCTCTTTTCTGTGGGCCTCCCTCATGACAGTTGTCCTCAGCCTCTTTAGTCTCCTCTGTGGGTGCATCCATAGGGGAGCTATGCTCCCCCAGAATGGTGTATGGATTGTGGTGTGGAACAACTGACTGGGTGTGCCTCTGTTCCACCATCCTTACCCTCCCTGAGCCCACTGTGGTCCAACTGCTGTGCTTTCTTTGCAACCTCTGAGGTAGTGGTGGTGGCTCTGGTGCTCCCTAGATGGGGGAGGTTCCCTTCCTACCATCCAGTGTGGCCTGGGGGATGGTTCCCTTACTACTGTCCAGTGTGGCCTGAAGACGGGCAACTTCCTCCCTCAGGGCAGAGAGTTGTCTGCAAATAGGGCATCATCTCAGCCTCCAGAAAGACTCCTGGAAGACTGCTGCCCCACAACTAACTCCTCATAGTCTGCCATATCTACTATCCTCACATCAGATATGTGGCAACTGAAGAAGAAGAAGAAGAAAAAGAAAGCCACCACAGCCTCAATGCTCTAGAAAGCCACTCCAAATCAGAATCCGAGTAAAAAGAGAGATGCGGCATCACAATCTCATTCGCAGCAGGAAGTCAGTGCAGTCAGGAATCCTAGTTCAAATCAGGCCAGTAAACACAAAGTTCATTGAGGCACATTGGCCAATGCCGTAGGAGAATATATCAGGACCCAGAACATCCACACAGAGGGTTAATTTAATTCATCCTGCAGTGGTGATGACATCCCAAGCTAGTAAGGAGCAGGACAACAGGTGATGCCTAAAGATGAACTGTGCAGAATATGATAGTCATGGCACAATCCTGGTAAGGAAAGGTATGGTACAGCATTCTTCATCAGTTAAGCTCCCAGTGCAATTCAAAATCCTACATTGATGCAGGTTGTGTGGCCAGATCACAGTAAGATTGGATTTAAGGACAAAATAATGCAGTTATCCAACTGAAAACAACCAGGATATCCAACACAGTCCAACAAAAGATGAAGCTCCAAATACATAGCAGTTGTCAGAGTAACCACTTGATTCAGGGGAAGAATCCTACCGGCCAAGTCAAGTTACGTAGTAGAAAAATCTAGATGTATTTCTTCCTCAGTGCACAATTCCAGTTCGATGGAGAATTACTGTACAGCCCAGTTAAAAAAAAAACTTTGCTCAAAGAAAACCAGAGTCCCATAGTAGCAAAACAACAGCAACTCTTTTATCTGACAGTCACTGATCCTTGCAGAGGTCAGAGAGGAGTATTTTGAGTTCTTTGGAGGCTTGCTCACCAGAATCAAAAGAGTGTCAGGTTCCTTCTACCATAACCTGCAGCCGGGCAGGATAGGTGACATGAAAATGGATTCCGGCAGCAATTAGTTTGGTACCCACCGGGTGAAGAGAAGCCCATTTTTGACGTACAGAGGCAGACAAGCCCTGTGTCACTCGCAGCTGGGATTCTTTCCATAGAATCTCACAGTGCTTCCTTATCTTTTGCAAAATATGTTATTTTTCCAAAAAGTTCAACAGTCTCATAATAAGAGGCCAGGGCAGTGAACCCTCAGGTGGTCTAGGGCACAATGAACAATGTGCCCATTCAATGATGTAAGCAGGGTTGTTTGGGGAGGGACCTGCAATTTAAGTCAGAAGCTTCTGGACAAATAAAATTGGAGTTGAGCCCTCTGCATCTTTGGGGAGGCCAAAGACAATGAGATTATTCCGGTGGCTTCACCCCTCGAGATCTTCCACCTTGTTTTCCATTTTAGAAATTTTCTGCCTGAGGGTACAGATCTCTGGTGCCAGTCAGTCCTGTCATTGCTCTAGGGAAGATGTACAAATCTCTACATCCCCTACTCGGTGCTTCATGTCCCTAAATTCTGAATGGAGAGATTTTAATTCCACTGTGATTTATTGAAGCGAGTCCTTAAATGGTTGAAACTCTGATTGGAATATCTCCTCAGTAAGTGGGGCAGGTGCCGGATTCATCATGCTAGAGTGCCTGGTATTGGGACTTTGTGCCTTGGAGCATTTGCTCAATTTATCAGGCTTCGGAGGTGTATGCCGCAGCGGTGTTTGCTGCATTTCCATAAGTGCAAATTTGTCTGGATGAGTTGCAGCAGAAACAAGCTTGGGGCTTCTTTGAAGATGAACTCTTCAAGTTACTGTGTTAGAATTAGAGGTTTTAGCCTGAAAAGCCAAACTGAAACCAGGAGTGCGAGAAAGCGGGAGCGAAGTCAGGGAGCTGCTACTCAGATTGAGGCATTACGTGACTCCACCATCTACAACCTTGTCCATCCAGATTTGGAATGAAATACATAAATTGATAAAATGGGAGAATAAAATGCCATTATACTCACCCATATCTGGAAATACTCATCCATATTTGGGAATTATAACTTTTCTCCTGCCACAAACTCACCAGAATTTAATATATGGAAAACACAAGGTCTGACCCATCTAAAAAATGTTTTCATCAAGGTACTGTACCTGCATGACCTTTTCAAATATAAAGGAAAAATATAAAACCCCAAGACATTTTTTTAAAATATTTACAATTAAGGAACTCTTTATATAAAATCAATAAAGACTTGAAGGTACCTGATAACTCACCTGTTCTAAACTACATGATTCCAGGAGCCCCTACTCAAAATGTTATTTCTAGAATCTATTCAATTTTACTTTCCTCCATAGAGAAATCACTTATGAATTTAAAAATCAAATGGGAACAGGGCCAAAATAAATGAATTGCAGATGTAAAATGGCAATATTTTAGAATCTCCTTACAAACACTTATTTCTATTAAGTTACAACAAATTCAATATAACATTATACATCATACATATTTTATACCAACTAAATTAAATAAAATGAATTCTGATATTTCCAGCTTTTGTCCAAGATGTAAACAATCCCCAGCTACTCTTTGGCATATGTTTATAAAATGCCATATGATTTCAAAATATTGGCATGATATATGGTTAATTATTTCTGAAATTATAGGAATTAGGCTAGATTTAGATACAGAATTTATATTGTTTGGTAAATACCTGAATAGTTACCTCCCTACATTCCAATAGAAATGTGTCCACCTTGCACTTAAAACAGCTATCAAGACAATACTCCTGAATTAAAGTGAAGACCACCAGAAATACAGCAATGAACTAACACTATGATAGACTTTACAAAATTACAAAAAGTGCATTACTGTATTAGGAATAAATGACAGATATGGGAGAAAATGTGGGCACCTTTTGCTAAACTCTGTATATCAGAGAAGTTAAGACCTAATTAATGTAGATAATAATGTTGCTATTCCCTTTGTATGTATAAAAAGTAAAGCAACTATTTTGTTACATTATGATTTAGAATGTAATCAAACTGACCTGCAATCTCTGTTAATGGATATTGGATTAAATATTGTATCAATGTTGATTTACTTACTATCAATAAAATCTCAAAAAATAATAATTTGAAACAGTTTTTTTTAACAACTTCTACTAGAAATAATTACCATCGGTGCAGTTCTCCTATAAAGTAATTTTGATTTTAAAAAAATGCACAAACCGCAATATATAGTATAGACACAATTTAACTGTTACCTTGCAGATTTTCTGTATTTAAATCCCTTTTGTTCTTCATTACTAGGCTCACTTACATAAAAACACATTTCTTGCTCCCCACAGTGACTCTACTCCTGTTGTTTAATCCGGTTCAGAAGTTACAGTCCTTTGTGGCATTCAGTAACTGTCAGAGCAACACACTGAGATGCAGTAAATGAAGGATTATGACCAGCATAGGTTCAGACAGCAGAAGCAGATGAACTCTATGGGACAAGGATCCTATTTTGATCTAATTAGTGGAGCAGTGAAGAACACAGGAGGAGAAAGGCAAACAGTTCATGAAACATGAGCTGAATTACTGTATGTCTAAATATGTTTGGTAAACTTGGCAATATCACTTTAATGGGGACAGGTAGTTAACTATTCCTTTGCTGGCACAACCTTTTCCTAAATTATCAGTCTGCTTCAATATATTTGTATGTGTTATTTACATTTATGTCTCTTGCTGCTTCCCTGGCAGTTTGGTATTACAAGGCTGTCCACCATGCAAGAATGCTGGCTAGGGTTCTTACAAGTTTTGGTGGGACCACTGGGCAAATAGCATACTCCTGAGCATCAGACACCTTTGGGGGGAGATATCCAAAAGGTCTGGACATGGACACAAATGCATATTGTGCCTGTACCTCTGTCCATCCATGTTTGTCCAGGTACCCCTGAATCTATTTGAGAAGTTGTGTCCATTTACAAAAAAAGTCACACATTTGTGGAAGAAAACACACAAATGTGAGTTGCACACAGTTCAGACACACTTGTGTTTATTTTTGCACATGAGCATTGGATGCTGTTAGCCAATCTAAGAGATGATGTAGCAGATTTGGATGGATTTCTGCTTTGAACATAGCATCTGATACATCTTCAGCAGATCCTTTTGAAAATCCTGATTCTTATCCACAACTGTAAAAATGTTCAGTCAAGCAGTAGTTCTTTAGTTTGCTTCCAGTATAGTCTTGAAAGACACGGTGTATACTGTACTTTCTGGTACCATAGACAGCTCCTTCCCAGGAGGTAGTTATATGCTGTTTTGGGCTTCCAGTTCTCATTTCTAGTTTATTTTCATGGCTGTGAATGCTCCATCTTCTTACTGAAGCTCAGCTGGAAAATGGGATACCATGGAACACACAAATTAATACTTTTTAGTATATTCTTCTGCAACAACTGCAAATCACTACCCAGCTATATAAAATACTCCCTTCTCTCTACTGGGTTTCTGGAACTGAAGACCTGTCAAGTGCTTTCAACATAAATAACAATATACTGTAGCATCTAAGATTTTTGCCCCATACATGTGTCTAGTAAACCTGAGAAGCTTTAAGAAGCTTTGCTGTCTCAGGAATAGTGGTGGGTGAAGTGGGCTCAATCTACTCCGTGAAGTGATTCACAGAACAAAGGAGGATTCATGGAGTGATCCTCAACACTAAGCAGAGTACTTTGCATTATAATGAGTAACGCGAAGTTCATTGAAAACAATGGCTTCACATTATTCCGCTTACCCAGACCACTACTCCATCAAAATCTTAAGGTGAAGTGCATTGAAAACAACACACTTCACCTTGTTTTTAAGCTGCGAAGGTGAATTTTGCAGTGATTCATGGAATTTCAGGTCACATGGGCTCTATATTGATCTGCACAGCCTCAATTTGGATTAGTGTGTGTAGGAAAGAGTAGGAGACAGTGTGCTCTTAGAGCTGTCTGTGATTGAAACCTTCTAAAAGCTGTTAAAAAGCATTTTTGTGTTTTTTGGGGGCTCAAACTTTAGTTCATCGATTGTAGGAAACCCTCCTGTGCTCATATCTTTGAACATTTTTTGGGGGTAGATTTTGAATGTTAATGTACAACATTGAGTGTGTGTAGTGAAAGACAGTGAAAGTGTGCCTTGGGGGAAGGGCATATCCATGGTGTGGGTAGATTTAAGTTGGAGAAATAGTGATTTCTTTGTTTTTTGGATATATTTTTGTTATATAACTGACTGTGTTAATGTACACACAGTAATTTTGTCAGTAATTGTTGACATTTGCTTGCTGATTGCGTGTTGTCTGGATCTGGTGCAGCAGTTCATAATTTCTGGTTGTTTACATTACAAGACATGGCATATTACTAAACTTTTCAATTTGCTACACATTACTTGTTCACCATTGTAGATGAACTGTTCTGTGTGAGTGTGTGTGCAGTGCTGCGTAACATCAACTAATACACCTTTTTTTGTGCCACAGACTAGTGTAATTGCAAATGCAGCAGTGTGAACCTCCTATCCACTGCAGCTGCCTAATTTTGTACTGCAATTGTTGTATGTGTTCTTTGTTTTTCTGCTTGTACTGCTGTAAAAATCTGCAGTCAGTGACCCCCCCACCCTCACCAGCAAAAGGAATTTTTTACCAGATTGGATTGTTTTTGAGACCTCTTCAGCACCACTGGTACTGAAGTTGTTTTCATTACATGACAGACTAGTCTCTATCTGTTGCTGAAGCTACAGTTGTTTTTTTGGCTTCACATCCAGCGTTCCTCCAAACAGAAAGTGAACATATCAAAATCTAAATTTGGTTATAATATTGTTGTTGATCTCCCAAAATGCCTGCAAAGAGATGTGCAACCAAAGCTAGTTCTCGCCATGGCAATGCTGGCAGTAAGATAGTCTGTGGGTATGGAAATACGCAGATGCAGAAGTGCATTGCTGATGTGAGGAAAGGTATTTCTCCTGCAATGTTTTTTACAGCCCAGTCAGTAGCTTCACTCATAGTTGGAGGAGATGATGTTTTCCCAGCTGGTGGTGTTAGTGTTACTGGTGTTAGTGGTGGTAGTAGTATTAGTATTAGTGCGTCAAGTTTGAATTCCAACCAGTGTACAATATCCAAAAATTCTGCATGTCAAGCAGTGTGAGTGGCAGTGTAGATGATGTCATACTTCCCAGTAACATCCCAGTAACTGAACCTGAGGATTCTGATAATCATGTCAATGATAGCAAACAATGTGATATTCCATTCACTGTGGTGGTTAATGTCACACATTTTCCATGCAGTAATTCACAGTGTGGTGAAAAAATATCAGGTGATGGTGGTGTAGATGATGATGATGAATGTGATGATGATGATGATGATGTTGTTGTTGCAACATGCAGTCCACATGCTAGCATCCAAGCAGAAAATGTGGATGTGTGTGGTGTTGGTGAATATGATGATGATGTAATTGACCCCAGTTGGGAACCAGAGAAAAAGAAATTCAAAGTGGCTGTCTCTGAGACTGTTTGAAGGAATCCCCCCCTCCCCGTAAAAACTTGTGATTTGCCGGTTTTAGTTGATGATGATGACCCAGTAATAAATATGATAGGTAGTCATGGTAGTCAGTTGCAGTCCAGGTATGCAGTGCCCAAAACATCACGTGCCCCCCCCCACTTCAGTGCTTAAAATAATGGACTTAAATAAGCAACATCATGGACATGTTAATAGCAGAGCATCATAATCCTTTGTTTGGGATTTTTTTGTTCAAGATGCAAATGATGAGTCAGTTGCAATTTGCCAGGTTTGCCATGTGTGTGTGTGAGTCGAGGTAAAAAGGGGAGCCATCTGGGCACAGGAGGACAGCATATGCATCTTAAGAATAGGCACTTGGCACTGTGGACTCAGCACAAGCTGGCAGCTAATACCACAGTGGGGTGTTCACCCTTGTCACCGGCAACCATAGTGAGCATGTTATCCCCTTCCATGACTGTTAAGTCCAGTAGTAAATTAAACATGTGCAGTACTGAGGTAATAAGAGCAGAGGATTACTACAGGCATGATGAGGTGGAGGACAATAATGACTTTGAAATGTTGACAGTGCTGGTGTGAGTAGCCATTTTGGTGGTAGTGGTGAATGCAGTTTGTCTAGTACAAGTGGTACATCAACCCCGGTTGGCAAATCTGGCAAAATAACTGCATTTCTGGGTTTGTCATCATCAACTGTGCAACTGTCTTCATTAAATGTCCACACTCCACACCTTGCCAATGCCATTCATCACAGAGCACAACCATTTGTGATCACACCCCATGCAAAACGTTTAAGTCAGCCCACGTTACAGAGTGTTTTTGCTCATAAGCTGACATACCCCCCCAATCATACAGTGTCACATGAACTTAATGCTGCTGTAGCAGAAATGCTGGCAATTGATCTTTTGCCCTTCTCCTTTGTGGAGAATTCTGGGTTCCGGTGGTTTGCTGCACGTGCCTGTCCAAAATGGAAAGTCGCATCCAGGACATACTTTTCTACCCGTGCTGTCCCCGAGTTGTTCTGCACAGTGTCTGACTTAGTAAGACGTGCCCTTCAACATTCCTCCTCTCCATTCATCCACTAAATAATGGTGGTGTGGACAAGTAGCAAAACAGTGGAGAGTTTATATTGGTGTATAACTGGACACTGGGTGCAGGTGCTGGGGGTTGTTTGTGATATTGGTAGTGTGAATAATCAGTGAAGTAAGGTGGATTGTCATGGTAGCAATGTTCCAGGAATTTGACAGTATACAACAATTGCTATGTGCAGTGTGACCTGTTCACACACTGGTGAGAACATGTTGGATGTGGTACTGACTGAAACTGACAAATGGCTAAACCCTCTGTCCCTGAGAGCTGGGCTCATAGCAAGTGACAATGAGTCAAATGTGGTGAAATGCATCACTAATGGTGCTTTTTTTTTGTGTTCTATGCATGGCCCACTGTTTAAATCATGTGGTGCAGGAGTTTCTGCAGCACCCTGATGTAAAGGAAATGCTGACCATTGCACGATGTATCTGCTCTCACTTTTCAAGATCTGGAAAGGCCAGTGATCAACTGTGGCAGTTGCAGATGTAAAACAGCGTGCCTCAGCACCGCTTGAAGCTGGAAGTTGTCACCCAATGGAACTCCACTTTATACATGGCAGAGAGGTTGTATGAGCAATACAAAGCCATCTCAGAATATCTTGTGATGCACGCTAGCCATGAAAGTTCCGGGGCCTCTATGTCTATGACGACTGAACAGTGGCACCTCAAGGACTCTGTAATAACAATTTTGTGACCTTTTGAACATGCCACATAGGCAGTGAGTTGCGAGTCTGCCTCCATTAGCCAATCAATTCCACTGCAGCGGGTGCTGAGGCAGACATTGGTGAATGTACAGCATAGCCTTGATGTTGCTGGAGACAGTGGTATGTTGCTGCAACACATGCTGATGGTATTCGACCAGAATCATCACATTGTGAGCATTCAGTGTAGTGACAACTTTGCCATAGCAACAATGCTGGACCTACGATACAAACATGGAATTGCATCAGTACTGGAGGGAGGGCCTGAACAGGTAAAAAATATCAGTGGTCAACTGGTGCGCTTGCTTCATGGGGCACAGAAGTCACATGCCAAGGTCAGAAAACCTCAGCAGCATAATCCTGCTGAAGGTGTACCTGTAGGACTATCAAGAATATCCTGCAAGGGGAAGGGGACAGCAGTTCAAGGTGGTCTGTCATCCAAAGTGGCTGGCGTCAACATACTTTGGGAGGCTTTGTCCCAAGTTTGTATTTGTGAAATAAATGATTCGGGAGAACAGGATGATGCATCAACAACTGGACTTAGTGCAGCTCAGAGAATGGTTGAATCATATTTGTCTGAAAACAGGCATCTGACATTAAGTAAAGATCCTCTTTTGTACTGGAGTGGAAAGGTCAGTGATTGGCAAGAGCTGACTGCTGTGACCCTGAAGTACCTCACATGCCCACCCTCCAGTGTAAGTGTTGAGAGGGTATTCAGCTCAGCAGGTGCAATAGTCAGGGATCGTCAGACAAACCTGTCTCCTGCAAATGTTAGTTTGTTAATGTTCATTAAAATGAATGAAAGGCGCATACTAACACAGACTGCAACCTTGGTATTCATACCCTGGGTTAGTCATGGTGGTTTTGGTAAAGTGGAAATGGACCATCCTGGTGGCACTGGCATTGGCTGCCTGAAACGGCCCACCGCTGATGTAGATGATGACACAATGGGGAAAGAATTTCCCAGTGGTCAGACTTCAGACATAGATGACTGTGAGGGAAGCTTTCTTTATTAGGATGATGATGATGTGGTTAATGTTGGCAGGTTTTAACTGAAGTTCTTAAAAGGAAGTGTGCCACGCCGGACCACCACCACCACCACCACCACCTGGACTGATGTTAGCTACTGCCACCACTGAGCATGAGTCTGTCCAACCCCCAGACCACCACCACCGGGATTGATGTTGGCCACTGCCACCATTGAGCATGAGTCTGTCCGCACCCCTGGACCACCACCACTGGGACTGATGTTAGCCACTGCCACCACTCAGCATGAGTCTGTCAGCCCCCCCGGACCACAACCACCAGGACTGATTTTAGCCACTGCCACCACTGAGCATGAGTTTGTCGGCCCCCTGGACTACCACCACCACTGGGACTGATGTTAGCCACTGCCACCACTGAGCATGAGCCTGTTGGCCCCCCTGGACCACCACCACTGGGACTGATGTTAGCCACTGCCACCATTGAGCATGAGTATGTTTGCCCCAGACCACCACCACCGGGACTGATGTTAGCCACTGCCACAACTGAGCATGAGTCTGTTTGTCCCCTAGACCACCAACACTGGGACTGATGTTAGCCACTGCCACCACTGAGCATGAGTCTGTCCACACCACCACATCCATCAGCCACAGACACAAAGCTTCTTAATATTTAAACCATAAAGTGAGTATGTGTACTCATGTTTGTTATGCTGTTTCACTTCCTTTAGTAGTATGTTTTGTTTTCTGTAGCTTTTCAGAGCCACAATGGTCAAACACATATGGTACACTTATTTTGTTTTTTGTATAGGTCAACAAAAATGTCTCCATCGCTAAAACTCAGTGGGAATGGTACTGCAGCTGTACCGTACAGAGATGAACCTATGGAATATCCATGTGAAATCCATTCTGGTAAGTATGAAGATTTTATTTTATCTGTTTTATTGTTTTGGAATGACTGCAGCAAATATTGCACACAGGTTGTGTTAGTTGACGAGTTTGAAATGCAACTTGACTTGAGATTTAGAACCAGGAAGGGACAAATAACAATTAAGTTGTAAGAAGTCATTCATTTCTCTTTTTAGGAAACTTCCAGATGCTTTGTCGTTCTGTCAAAGTGGCCTCATCCAAAAAAGTTCTTCAACATCAGGCACCCTCTCCCCCGGGCATGGGCACACATGCAACATGCAGAAGTTGTTTCATTACATGATCATGACCATCATTAACAACTGGACTCCAGAAGGAAGATGATGAAATCTGTGAAGAAGTAACAAAATAAGAAACCATTAGAGACAAACTTGCAAATATGATTCCCCCCCAAAAAAATTCTTACCTTCATGTGCTTGAGAGTTATCCGTTTCCAATTTCAGCACAAAAAATTCTCATTGAGCACTGGAATGTGCACACCAGCAGTTTCTGTGACTTGTGATACAGAACAATATCATGAGTACATGTCCATTTCAACCCCCCTTCACCTACAAAATACACAAACATATTGTATATCTATATATGTACTCACCAAGGTTACTATTAGTGTACAGACAAAGGGCACCCTTCCATCCAGTTGAGATGATCACATTGCATTTGCTTGAATTGCCTTGCAGAACACATTGGACCAGCAACAGTACGCTCATGATCATCATTTCTATTCTGGGGGACTTTGTATGTGCCAAAACACTCTCATTTCACTGTGTTACCACTTGTCAATTTTCTGCACATATGGAGGATGCATTTTGACCATGCAGTGAAAGTCTGGGGACTCTGTGCCACCACTGCGTGCATGATTGAGTGAGCCATTAATTGTGGGGGACTTTGTGCTGAAACACTCTGATTTCATTGTGTTACCACTTGTCAATTTTCTGGACACAAGACATGACTGAGTGCATCATTAATTCTAGGGATGCATTTTGTGCGTTGTGTTATTGTGAGCTCATGATGTCATACTGACATTATCAATTAAAGTAGCATTGCAAGAATGTCATGACAATTTTGAACTGTACTTTTTTATGCTACTTTACATTGCCACAGTCACTACTTACCTCCAAGTTGTGACTTAAATAATACGCTTCTTTTCACAATTTCTGTCTGCTTTACTTAGTTGACTACTTCTTTTCATGTATGGAAAAAAAATGAGCACACCTTTCAATATTGTTCTGACCAGGTTTGTATTTATTTGCAGCTGCTTTTCAATAAATATTGTTCTGTGGTGTCATAAAACACTGCCTGCTGCATAACTGTTCATTTACCACAGAAGTAATATATTACAACTAACTGATGTGATGGAGAAAAACAGAGGAAAACAATGACAAAGACCTGGTCAGCACCAATTTAAAAGGAATGTTCCTTTCATTATTTCACACATGAAAAAAGGTAGTACAGCAGACTCAACTACTGGAAATTCTCGTATCATTGCAGTCAGGATGGGAGTAAAGGAAGTTGTAACATTGCATTAAAAAATATAGGTCAGAGTTCTCAACAGATTGCCGCGCTGCTGCTTTACAGAGATTCACCACGTTACATAGTTATGGTGATGCACATAACCTAATATGTGGGTGCCTTACTTCCAGGGGAATATTTCTCGTTCCACATAGTGCAATACATTTCTGAGAGAACCCCCCATAATTTCATTACAATGTGTCACGTGGTGGAGGAATTTCCATTCAGAGAAGCCACCCACATTCTGCCCCACTTTCTCAGAAATGTTAGGACATGATGCCAGGGGAGCACAGGTGCGTGCTCCACTATAGTGAATGTCCGGCAGCTATCCCAATGTTTCATTATGTTATAAGGTTCACTTTGTGGTGAAATGTGGGAACCTTTCCACTAACAAGGCTCTTCTTACTGGAAACATGCCCACACGTTTCACCACAAACTGACCATTATAACATAAAGAAACATTCTGAAAGCTGACTGACAATCGGACATTCACTGTAATGGAGCACGCACCCATGCTCTCCCTGGCATCACGTCCTAACATTGCTGAGAAAGGGGGACAGAACGCGGGCAGCTTTTCTGAATGGGAATTCCTCTGTCATGTGACACACTGTAATGAAATTACAGGCGTCTTCACACAATTGTATTGCTCAATGTGAAGCAAGAAAGATTCCCCTGGAAGGGAAAATGTGTATTATTAAACAACAACAACAAAACACACACAAAAACAGTACAGCACAGTAGTGCAGTGTGGGGGTCCATAAAACAATCCCTTAATGTGGCCGTGGGATGCCATGGTGGTCCATCAGCAGGTGCAGCATTGTGAGTATTTGCTGCTGCTGTTGTTGGATTGTGTTGACCTGCTGCTGCACAGCACCTACCCTCTCATTATCCTCCTCCAGGGCTGCCCACACCAGGGCAATGTCAGCCTCTGTTGCAGGGACTGTGGTGGGGTCCACTGCAGGTGGAAACCCAGGTAGTGGTGGTGGAGGAGAGGGTGGTGCTAGTGGGCTCTGGTGGTGGTGGTGGTGCAGCTGCTGTACTGGCCCTCCTCCTGCTGCTGTGGTGGTGAGGCACAACTTTAACCCCAGCAGCACCCTCAGCCACTGCCACAGAAGGGCCAGCAGGTGGATGCCTGGCACCTTCTGAGGCAGCTTGCCACTCCTCCTTGTGGAGGTTCAACATGTGGGTGCGCTGGCCACCGGTCCCCAAATGTGTGCCCTGGGGGTCATGGTGCACCAGTACTCTGCACAGATGGTACACCATGACTGTGCTGTCTCCCCCCCATAGAGTTAAAAAACCTCCCACACTGGGGAGCTGTGGGGGCACCAGATACAGTCCTAACACCACATATGGTTTTCTGGGGCACCTCCTGTGGCTGTGGAGGTGGTGGAGGTGGTGCTGCTGGAGCCCCTACAGCTGCTAACGGTGGTGGTACTAGTGGCCAAGTAGGTGGATGTGCAGCAGCCACTGCTGGCACTGGTGCTGCTGCTGCTGCTGATGCTGCTGTTGCTTGCATGGGGGGGAAGCAACACTCAAGAGTCGGGAGTGGTCCAGCAACACACAACCACCCCATGTGTACGCAGTCCCCTTTTCTGACCGCGCCCATGGGCCAGCGACTCTCCTTCTCCAGAGTCCATCCTCTGCATACAAGTCCCCGACCCTGAATATAAAAAAGTACAACCACAGTCGATGCCTAGCCTTCACCAGGTGGCCACACTCACTCTCACACTCCCAGACACACACACACACACACACACACTCTGACACATACAGTCACACCCACACAAAACAAAACAAAATTTACAAAAAAAATTCACTACCAAAAAAATATCACAAACACAATACAAAAACTAAATAAAGATACAGCTTTTAAAAAAGCTGTTTCAGACACAAAGGCAATAAAGCACTTTCTGATAGTGACTCAAAACTGCTCTCCTCTCCACAAAGCCTTCTCCCTCTATGAATGCAAAGGAGAAAGTGAAACTGCTTCTCTGACTCACTTCCTTCCTGCCTGCCTGGCAAAAGCATGTGACTTACAGTACTGTAAGCCATGTGATGAGTGGGGGGCTGCCTATGTACTTGTCACATACTGCCTTACTTCACGTTAAGGCATAATGACAATACAAAGTAATAATGAGAAACAAAGTGAACACTTTACAGTGCCACTGCTACAGTGCTCACCAACGCCGAAGTGGCACCCTAGCGTTCACTTTGCCAGCAGATTAAAAATTCGCTACATCTTTACTCAGGAAGTGTCAAATGCTTCTAACACAAATAACATCTGATCATTAAGATAAGGACTCCAAAATTCCATGCCACTTAAGTGTCGTCTAGTCTAAGAATGTGTTTCTTTGAATCTGCCATGCTGCATGTTAAAGTCAGGCTGCTGGTTTCAGGAGACAAAGGCATATTTGTTCACAACTGAAAATAAGGATAATGTTGCATTTTCCTGCAGAGCGCTGGGCACTGATGAAAGTGAGGATTACTGTTTTTAGTTATCTTATGCATTTGCAGCTGTCTGTTGCTCTATTTGAAATCAGCACAAGGCCCTCTAATTAGCTTACATCTGACTGCTGGGGTTGTTCTGTATAAAAAGTGTTTTTGTTTTGTTTGTATAGCAGTCTATGTTTGTCTGTAGGCAGAGTTGTTGTGAGGATGTATTTAATTCTGATGAAAGGTGAGAGACTAACAGCAACACCTTCTGTTTAGCTTCAGGGACAGAGATGGTGCAGGAAGTTACAGTGCAGGCTTCCCCACAGTATGTAGTGCTGGTGAAAGGTGAGGGACTGATAACACTGGAGGTTGAAGCTGTATGTTTCTCTGTAGGCAGAGGTGTAGAGAGGGCAGGTACAATGTAGACTTAAAGAAAGGGAAAACTGATTAACCAGTAAAAGCACACTAAACCTAAGCTGTTTCCTGGTGTGACCTGGGAGCACAAGGAAGTTAAGTAACTTGCTCAGGGTCACATGGTATGCAAGTTGAGCTGTGGATTAACACTCAGATCTCCAGGTTTGTAGGTCAGTGTCCTTAACCACAGTGCTATACTGACTCTAACATAAGATTTAATCACTCTGTCATGTATATGTTGCTGGTAAGAGGTGGGGGGGCTGGCAGCACTGGAGACTGAAGCCCTACATTTATCTACAGAGGGAGTGCAATCAAGTACAGGGTAAGCTGAGGTTCCACCATATTGTGACATATTTCATGTTGGTGAAAGGTGAGGGACTAACAGTTCTGGAGACTGAACCACTCTGTTTACCCAGAACGACAGGTATAATGCATGTCTACTCAAATTTGTGATAAACTAATGTCCACTGTATGTGGAATGTATTTTATTTACTTGGCATTTTCTCCCATGTATTGCATGTCTTAGTGGGTCTACCTGGTCATCAAAATTTAAATAAAATCAGTGCATGCATACATACATACATAAATACATACATACATAAATGACTAAATAAATAAAGTGTGCCCCTGTATAAGGTATTTAATGCTTGTGAGAAGTGAGGGACTTATCACTTATAGCACAGGAGATTGAAGCTCCCTGTTTGTTTGCAGAGCCATGAACAGGGCAGGTACAATGCAGATTTAATCACTCTGTGAAGTATTTTATTCTGGTGAAAGGAGTGGGACTAACAACACTGGATATTGAAGCTGTTTGTTTACCCAGACAGACAGGTGCCATGCAGGTGTTGTCTACTGTGTAATGCATTTAATGTTGATGAAAGGCAAGGGACTGACAACACTTAATGCTGAAGCCCGCTGTCTGTTTGTAGAGCCATGAGCAGGGCAGATAAAGTGCAGGCTTCACCACACTGTGGTGTGTTTAGTGCCCTTGGCGCAAGGTGACTAGAGGGGCTGATAGCACTGTAGACTGAAAACCCCCTGTAACTGACAGTGTGGGTGCAGATGCAGTGTGGAGGCAGGTACAGAGTGGGTCAGGTACAGTGTAGACAAGAACAGTGTGGGTCTAGGTAAAGTGTGAGGGCAGGTACACTGCATGGGCAGGAACAGTGTGGGGTAGGTACAGTGCACAGGCAGATAGAGTGCTGGGTGTGGTACAGCATGAGGGAGGTAAAGAGCGAGGCAGGTAAAGAGCTGAGGCAGTTACAGTGTGAGGCAGGTACAGTAACAGTAGGGCAGGTAGAGTCCAGGGCAGGCACATTGCAGGGTAGCTGGGCAGAAACAGTGTGGGGTAGGTACAGTGCACAAGCAGGTAGAGTGCTGGGTGTGGTACAACATGAGGGAGGTAAAGAGCGAGGCAGGTAAAGAGCGAGGCAGCTACAGTGTGAGGCAGGTACAGTAACAGTAGGGCAGGTAGAGTCCAGGGCAGGCACATTGCAGGGTAGCTGGGCAGATACAGTGTGGACAGGAGCAGTGCTCCTTTACTCCTCCTCTGGTGATTCTGTTGGTGGGGAAGGGAGCACTATAGTGAGAGTGTTTTTCCAATTTTGTTATGTCTGAGGTGGAGAATGCTCCCCAACTGCCTACTACACCAGTTAACATAAATTCTGGAGCACAAGGTCATTACCTCCAGCCTTCAGGGCACAAGGCAACCACTCAAAAATCTGCAGAAATGAGGAGCATGCTTGTGTGAGGCATGCCACATGCACTGCCAGTGCTAAGGAATCTCACCTCATGCCTGCATGGACTTGAAAGAGTTACATTCCTATGGTTAAAAAGAGAACAAAAGGTGACAGTTTGTCTAATCACAAACAGTTTAAAGCACTTTGGGTTGATCCCAGTGGCAGCTCACTCCTGTGCTTCGTTTGAACAGACTTCCAAGTGTGATGATGTGTATATAAATGGGAGGTCAGAGCCCATGTGCCAATGCATGTATGTATAATGCCACCCAACTTTGTTTACATGGGGACCTGAGGCTGCCTAGATCCTGGGAACCTAAACATGGGCAGGTCAGGATTTGTTTTGTTCTTGGATGTTTGTTTTTAATTTTTTTTCCTCCCCATAAAGATTTTATCCTCTGCCCAACTCACTCCTCATCATGATTTCCTAGCCCCGTCACTTCCCTACTGTACCTTTACCCAGTGCGGTGGGTATTCATTTAAAATGTGGTACCTGTGACCTGGGAGCACACAGAAGTTAAGTAACTTGCTCAGGGTCACACAGTATGCAAGTTGGGGCTATGCATTAAAACCTAGGTCTCCAGGTTTGCAGGTCAATGTCCTTAATCACTATTCTATACTGACTCCCAACATAAGACTTATTCAATCTGTCGTGTATATGTTGCTGGTGAGAGGTGGAGGGCTAGCAGCACTGGAGACTGAAGCCCTATATTTATCTACAGAAAGAGAGTGGAAGCAAGTACAGTGTATGCTGAGGCTCCCCCACAGTGTTATGTATTTAATGCTGGTGAAAAGTGAGGGACTACCAGCTCTGGAGACTGAAGCCCTCTGTTTACCCAGAACAACAGGTGTCATGCATGTCTACTCAAATTTGTGATAAACATAAACTAATGTTCACTATATGTAGAATATCTTTATTTACTTGGTATTTTCTCCCGTGTATTGTATTATACAACTTACATGTCTCAGTGGGCCTACCTGGTCATCAAAATTTAAATAAAATCTATACATACATTCACAGATAACTAAATAAATAAAGTATACCCCCTATGTGATGTATTTAATGCTTGTGACAAGTGAGGGACTGGTCACTTACAGCACTGGAGATTGAAGCTCCCTGTTGGTTTGTTGGGCCATAAACAAGGCAGGTACAGTGCAGATTTAATCACTCAGTGAAGTATTTTATTCTGGTGAAAGGTGTTGGACTAACTATACTGGAGACTGAAGCCCTCTGTTTACCCAGATAGGTGTCATGCGGGTGTGCCTACTGTGTAATGTATTTAATGTTAATGAAAGGCAAGGGACAGACAGCACTTGAGGCTGAAGCCCCCTATTTATTTGTAGGGTCATGAACAGGGCAGGTACAGTGCAGGCATCTGAGAATGTGTTTCTTTGAATCTTTTTTCAGCTTGTTTATCATTGCAATATGACTTGCTATCTTTGGAGATTAATAATTTACTGACATGACTTCCAACAGATACATCTAGTTGCAGAGCAGTTTCAAATCACATTCTTGGTGATTATAGAAACATAGAAACTGTTGGCAAATAAGGACCACAAGGACCATCCAGTCAGCCCCTTTGGCCCTATACATTGTGTATGGTCACTGACCCTATGTGATCAATGGCTTTTCAACACTTCCTCCCCTCTCAAAATTCCCTTGTGCCTGTCCCAGGCATGCTTAAACTCCTCCACTGTGCTTTCCCCTACTACCTCATGTGGCAGACTATTCCAAGTGTCAACTACCCTTTCTGTGTATAAACATTTCCTCATATCACCTCTTAATCTACCCCCCTTCAATTTCATATTGTGCCCCCTTATTCTAGTACTTTTTCTACATTGGAAAAGGTCCCCCACCTGCACCTTCTTTATACCCTTGAGGTACCTGAAAGTTTCAAACATGTCTCCCACTCTCTCTCTTCTCCTCCAGTGAGTACATATTGAGGTCCCTTTGTCTCTCCTCATATGTTTTGTGGTGTTAGCCACCCAGACTACCCATCTTGTTAACCAGCCTTCTATGTCAGAATATGTTGAAGGCTTTGCTGAAATCTAGTTAGGCGATGTCTACTGCCCCTCCCTGATTTACTTCCCTAGTCACCCAATTTAAAAAAACTAGCATATTCATTTGACATGACCTTCCTGCTGTGAATCCTCATTGCCTCAGATCCTGGGCACCTCTGGATTCTGGGTGTACCACTATTCTTTCTTTCAGCAGTGTCTCCATGATCTTTTCCACCACTGAGGTGAGACTGACTAGCCTTTAGTTCCCTACCTCCTCCCTACTGCCACTTTTGTGCAGTGGAACTACATATGCCCTCCTCCAGTCCTCTGGAACCACACCCATGTTGAGTGACTCCATGAACAGGGTTGCCAGAGGTACTGCTAGTTCCCATTGCAGCTCCCTTAGTATCTTTGGGTGGACGCTGTCTCTCTCCCAATGTGTATATGTATGTAGCAATGATTTACACTATTTCCTTTGAAGAGTTGATTTACGTAACCATTTCAGGACCTATCTGATTAGTGGCATTTGGAACTCTCATGGTTTTATATTTGTAGGAAGGGTAAATGCTAGGCAGCTAATACTAACATACTAACATACTAAAATGCCAGCAGAATAGGCCTAACGGTCTTTCGTGTCTGCTCGTTTGGTCAGCCCCCACCCTGGGTGCTGACCTTGCTGTCTCCCTCGCCTTCTCTGGCTTCTCCCTTCCCAGTTCCTTATATTCTTGCTGTATTGGATTTTGCTTCCAGAACCCTTCCCCTGTACCTGTCCCACCCCATCTTGAACCCCTCCACTGTCTCTGCCTCCACCAGCCCCCTAGGCAGTGCATTCTATGGCTCCACCACCCTCTCAGTGAAGTAGCACCTCCTCCTTTCTCCCCTGAATCTTCCCCCCTCCAGCTTCCACCCACGCCCTCTAGTGACCCCTCCTTCTTCCTTCAAGCACCCTGACTGTTCCTCCCCTATTTACCCTCTTCATGTACCTGAAGACCTCTATCATGTCCTCCCGGTCCCTCTCTCTTCCAATGTGTACATATTTAGCTCTTCGAGCCTCTCCTCATAGGTCCTGTCCCCCAAGCCCCAAATCATTTTGGTTGCCCTCCTCTGGACCCTCTCCAGGAGGTTAATGTCCCTCTTTAAGTGTGGCCTCCAAAACTGCATGCAGTACTCAAGTGCGGCCTCACCAAGCAGTTATACAGAGGAGTATCACTTCCCTCCTTCTGGGTGATCCCCTAGCGATGCATCCCAGCATCCTGTTGGCCTTGGCTGCTGCCCTCCTACAAGTCTCAGAGTTGTTCATCTTGACATCCACCACCACCCCCCGGTCCCTCTCAGCCATCGAGACGTGTAGCATTTCCCCCCCACGGGTGTGCACTTGGCCTGGGTTTCTGGCCCCCAGGTGGAAATACCTTGCATTTCCCTGCATTGAACCTCAGCTTCCACTTTCTAGACCATCTTTCCAGAGCCTCCAGGCCCCCCTGTAGAGCCACTCTCCCCTCCTCCCCGTCCACCACCGCCC
The DNA here is from genome assembly GCA_016271365.2 of Neoceratodus forsteri. Classification (NCBI taxonomy): domain Eukaryota; kingdom Metazoa; phylum Chordata; order Ceratodontiformes; family Ceratodontidae; genus Neoceratodus; species Neoceratodus forsteri. Next base: position 734,144,260 of record CM057453.1, read on the forward strand.
CCAGTTTCGAGTCATCTGCAAAGAGACTCATCTCACTCCTGATTCCTGTCCTTATGTCAGATACGTAGGCGTTGAACAGAAGGGGCCCAAGGACTGATCCTGTGGGACCCACTAATGACCCCCTTGGGATGAGACTATCCCACCAACTACGACCCTCTGGGTCTGGTCCTGGAGCCAATTGCCTATCCATCTGATCATCTGGTTCCCCACCCCATTTCTCCCAGCTTATCCAACAGGCCCAAGTGAGGAACAGAGTCAAATGCCTTGCTGAAGTCTAGAAAGAGGACGTCCACTGGTCTACCCAGGTCCAAGGCACTTGTCACCCAGTCATAGAACTCCACCAGGTTTGTCTGACATGATTTCCCCAGGATGAAGCCATGCGGTCTATCATCCAGGCACCCTGACTTATCCAGGTCCCCCCCTAGCCTCTCCTTGACAATGCCCTCCATCACCTTGCCCACCACCAATGTCAGGCTGACAGGCCTGTAGTTCCCTGCCACCTCCCTTGATCCCCCCTTGTGGATAGGCACTATATGCGCCACCTTCCAGTCTTGGGGCAACCACCCTGTCCTCAGAGAGATGGTGAAAAGCTCCGCCAGAGGTTTTGCCAGGACATCCGAAAGTTCCTTCAGCACTCTGGGATGTAATTTATCTGGCCCCGGTGCTTTCTCTGTCTTAAGGGAGCTGAAGGCTTCCCTCACTCTCTCTGCTGTGATTTCCACTTCCGGTACCTCTTCTCCCTGCTTAGCCTCCCCCACCCGCCAGTGATGCCTCCCCCTCTCCCCAGACCCGTCGATCAGTAAGGGTCCCCTCCTCCTCAGTATCTCTGTCTCCTCCCATGTATGATGCAGCACCCCCATTTTCCTTGGTGAAAACTGAGGTGAAGTACTCATTTAGTACCTCAGCCTGCTCCCCCGGGTCTTGTGCCCATCTCTCCCCTGATTTAATCCTGCTAATCTGCCCCTTCACCCTTCGTTTTTCCCCAATGTATCTAAAGAACCCCTTGTTCCTCTCCTAATTTCCCTGGCCAGGTTCTGCTCCTTCCTTGCCTTAGCCGCCCTCACCACTCTAGTGGCCCTTCTAGCCATCAGCTCATACTCCTCGATCCCTTTCCTCCTTGAGCACTTGAATTGCTTATAGGCTGCTTTCTTTCCCGCTTCCACCTCCTGGACCTCCCTGGTCCACCAACAGGGTTTTTGGGCCCTACCGCATTTTCGTCTTACTCTTGCACAGGTGCTGGTAGCATCCTGCACCCCTCTCCTGATGATTTACCACCTACTATCAGCGTCCATGTCTGACCCAATCCCATCCAAATGCTCATAAGGATCCTTCCCATTTCCTTAAATCTGCCCCCTGAGTCGGTTACTTCCGTCTTTGTGCAGCCTTCTACCCCTCCTAGGTCTAGGCAGAACCAGACCGTGGCATGGTCACTCCCGCCAATGGGTCCCTTACCCCAGGCCCCAATCTGGTCACTGTCTGCCAGGACCACATCCAGTACCAGCCCCCTGGTCGGTTCCTCACCTGCTGAGTTAGGAACGCATCTTGAAAGACATCCAACAACCTCTGTTCCCTGGTCACAGAGGATGTCATAGTCTCCCAGTCTGTTCCTGGCATGTTTAAGTCCCCAACACCACCACCGTTCCTCTGCCCAGTCTGCAGTGTCTCCCAGCATCTGCCACCAGACTGTCCTCCAGCTCCTCTGCCAGAGCAGGGGTCTACACCACTCCTATTTTTACACTCTTGCCCCCCCTTGTTATCAAGGTGACCCAAATCGCCTCCATGGTTCCCTCCGCCTCCTCTACTCCCCCTATGCCAATGCAGTTTTTGACTATCATTGCTACCCCTCCTCCCCTTCCCTCCCCCCTGTCCTTCCTGAACATAGTGTAACCCTCCAGGTTCAGGTCCCAGTCATGACCTGCAGTGGCCCAAGTCTCAGTGACTGCTGCCACATCCACTGCTCCCTCAGTTAGCATCGCCTGGAGCTCAGGCATTTTATTGCCCAAGCTCCTGGCATTTAGCAGGACTACCTTCCACCCTTTCCCTATAGTTCCATTTCCCCTGCTCATGTTCCCATGGGGAATCTGTTTTCCCCTGGTCTGCACTTTGCCAGTCGGCCTTTTCCTGCAATCCTCCTGGTCCCCAGGGGGGCGGAGACAGAGTCCCTACTTTATCGGCTCCCCTTGACAGCCTTTTCTCCCATCCCGCCCCCTTCACAAGTTTAAACCCCACTTTTCACCAATGAACCCCTCTATTTTCAACTTAAGGATTCCCCTCCCCTCCAAATTGAGATGTAGTCTATCTCTAGCATACAGCTCCTTAACCTCCCAGGTCTCCCCCCAATCCCCCATCAACCCATACCCTCTGGCCTCACACCACTCCCTGAGCCACTGGTTTATCTCCCTAATCTTCCTTTTGTGTTCCCCACTAGCCCTTGGCACTGGCAGGATTTCTGAGAAGGAAACTGTGCATCCTATGTCATGACAGACCTTGGCAAGCTCCCTGAATCTTGCCTGTATCTCTACCTCACTATTTCCCTCAATGTCATTTGTACCCAGGTGGACCAGTATGTCTGGGGAACCCCCACAATCCTTTGCCAGCTGATATACCTCATGCTTAGCCCTGTGCACCGTTAGTCCAGGGAAGCATTTTGTTCTAACCGGCCAGGCTTCTCCCTCCCTATCCCATTTGATACCCCTGATCATAGAATCCCCCAGCAGGAGCACTCTGACCACTCCTTTTCCTCCATTCCCCCCTTCCATGTCCCTCATCCTTTCTACGGGCCCTTCCACCCAGCCAGCTCCTTGTTCCTCCCCCTATCTGGGTGCCACATGCCACCCCCTCCTTATTTACCATGGCCACCCCTCCCCTCCAATCCTATGCCTCTCTTCCTCCTGAGTATCCTTCTGTACCTTGCTAATTCCCCCCTCACTGCTCGCAACTGGTCCTTCTCTACCATCTGCTAAACTAGCCTGGCTCATCCTCCCTTCCTTTCTGTCTCCATTTAGTTCCTCCTTGCTCGTCGTGCTCCCCTGGCCTAAACCGTCAGCTCCCTTTACTGAATCCTCCTTGTACTTCTGGTCCTTCTCCTTTACCTTTCCTCCCAACTGGTCCTTCTCCTTGTGCTTTCCTCCCTCTTCCTCCTGCCCCTCCTGCTCTGATTCACTGCTCCCCCCATTCGCCTGCATTCCAGGTCCCCCTGTTCTTCCTGCTATCTGGCCTCTGCCTCCTGCCTCCCACTCCCTTTCCATCTCTAACCACCCCTGTCGTGGCTACATCACCCCCCTCATCCTCAAGCAGAAGAAGAGAATTGAAGCGGTTATTGAGTGTAAGGTCTGATCCACCTCCCTGCCTTGCTTCCTTCTGTCCAGCCTTGGCCATCTGCCTACTTACCTGAGAATGTTGTCCCTCCGTCCCTCCTTTGTGAGGGTCCCCAGTTACCTGCCTGCTTCCTTGGTAGTGTCCTTTTGGACCCCGTCTGCCAGGGTCCCTATGTGACCCCTGAGTATTCTCCTGCACTCCTTTCCCTATGCCCCCACCCCCAGTGCTTGGTGCAACCCCGTGGGAGATTCCCAGGCCCCTTCCCAAACCATACCACCCCTTCCCAGCTTTCTCCTAATCCCTGCAACCTCCTCCCCAGCTGTGCTAGCTGGTAGCACACTGGGCAACCACCGAACTTCCAAGCCCAGTCCAGTATCATGGCTGCTTCACACCCTGTGCACCCACCACCCTCCCAAAGATGCCGGCCCTAATGACGTGTGGTTCCATCCCCTTCCAAATAGGTTTCCTTGGGTGAGCCACAAGGTTCCCCCCAGTCCAAGATACACCCTACTGCCTAATCAGGTTACCCACTAATCTTAGAGACAGTCCCACTGTACACCAGTAACCCTGTTACCAGGTGCAGTACAACACATTAAACTTATAAGGTAAATGAACTGTTCTCCACTTTTCTCTCTATGCTGCAGTTGGCTGGACATCCCTACATCACAGAAGGAGCAAAAATGCTGCTCTATGGATCTACAAAGCTCTGAAAAATAAACTACCATCCTACATCTCAGATTGCTTCTCTCTTGTTACTCCAAGGCCATATGCCCTAAGAAGCAATAGCCTCATCACATTGAATTTACCAAAGGCCAGTACCCGGCATGGAAGGGCTGCAATCAACTACTTTCTAGCACTCATCTGGAATTCTCTGCAAAAGACCCTGAAGCTGAACACTTTCATTCCTATAGCCTCCTTCAAAAAGCTGTACCTAAGTCTTTTCCCAGATATGCAACTGCTTCCACAAGTCCTAGTCCCTTCAGACCCCTTTTCACCCCTGCCCCATTAGATTCCCCCTCCCTTATCTGTTTAGGCATTCATCCATTAACATCATTACAATTTTTCTCCTAAACACCAATGCCTTACCTTTTTTTTCTCCTTTTGCTTTGGTGCCCAATATCACTGGTTAACCACCTTGTATATATGTGTATATTATTGTATCTGTTCATTTTAATGTCTTTGTTATTGTACTCAATCTGTATTTGTATATATGTGAATTTATACCCATTATGTTGTTTCTGACCAATCAGGTCCATCTTGTAAATGAGCTATGCTCAATGATGTTCACCTGAATAAATAAAGATTTTGATTGATTGATTGATTGATTGAACAACTCCCTAAGCTCCTCTCTCCCAGCCTTTAAATCCAATCCCCAGTGTCTAGAACTACATGAGCTGCACCTGCAGCCTTTTCCTCCAGGCAGGTGTTCTCCTATAAATTCGCAGACTTCTGGGGAGGGAGGAAAGGGTGGGGAGGGCGTATTGGGCAGACACCTGACTCGAGAGAGAGAGTGTATCAGCCCTGTGTCTCCCTTCCAAGCCCAGCAGCCAAAGAACCAGGCCCAAGCAAATCCCACCAAATAGGTTTTAAATCAGAAGAAATAGGCCTCTACCAGTGCAGCCTGTTACACAGTGAAACATCCACAAAATGAGCTCCACTTACAGCCACCAAATCAGTTTTCAAACATCCAGCATCCCCCAAAACATTACCCTGCTAGCTCCTTAGAAGTAAGAAAGAAAAGAACTAACCTACCAAGTAAAATCCACAAGAACCTTGTGAAAACAACAGCAGCAGCTACTGTCCTGGAACACAACTGATCCTGTCCCCTTCCAGTTCTTTCTCCCTAATGTTTTAGGGATTTTCAGAGGTTGCAAGGGGCATCATAGGGGCTTACAAACAAATCATAGTGGTGTCAACTGCAGTGTTCCCAGATTGAACAAAGCATTTCCCTGTAGGGCACCCTCCTTTTCCCTGCATTTTCCATGTAAAACTGGGACAAAACTCCTGTACATTTTCCTGTATGCTCAAATCAATACATGAATGTAACTCACTTCATTATGCCTGTCAGTAAAATCACTGTAACAAATAATAAGGCTGTTCTATGTGTTCTTATTTATTTTAAATAGTAAAACTCACCTGGAACATATCACAGATGCTCTGGAAAAATGTCGGAATTTCTCAAGCTTTGCTATCAAGGTTCACATGTCTGCAAAACCTCTTGATGGTATTATATATAGAATAATGGCCAGGTATGGGGTTATAATGAGATTTTACACACCCCTGAAGGGTGGGATGCCACATAAACCCCAAGAGTGAAGCTTGAGGGGTTTATTAAGGCATCTCATCCTGAGGGTGTGTGTAAAATTCAAGTTTTTCACACCTGTATCCAGCCTTTATTTTATATAATTGCTGGGGAGCATTTTTTCACCACATCAACTATATAAAATAAAGTTATTTCTACAGAACTATGGATCGGTTAGGTTTCAGTGCTGTCTGTGTTTCCTGATAAAGACAACTGCTCTTTTTTTTTTCCATAGCCAGCTTATGTTAAAAAAGTTGTCCAGCAAATAACCTACCGCTGCTGACTTCAAATGTGGCAAACTGCAGGGTGAACTATGCAGGAATGAGGAATAGTGGCAGGCACCAAGTGAAGGAGTGGTAGCTGCTCATACCTAGTGCGAGAGAAACTCGGCATATGTTATGAATAACTCTGAGCAATGCAGGAGAGTGGCTAGCAAGGCAAACAGGATGTTGGGATGCATTGTAAGGGGGATCACCTCTAGTAGCAAGGAAGTGATTCTGCTACTGTACAATGGACTGGTTAGACCACACCTGAGTACTGTGTACAGTGCTGGAGACCACACTTGAAGAGGGACATACAGCTCCTGGAGAAGGTACAGAGGAGGGCAACTAAGATGATATGAGGACTAGGGGATTTGACATATGAGGACAGACTAGAGGAGCTCTGCCTGTTTTCATTGGAGGAGAGGAGAAATGGGGACATGATTGAGGTCTTCAAGTACCTCAAGGGAATAAATAGGGTAAACATGGAGGGGATCTTTAGACTAAAGCAGGGAGGTATCACCAGAGGGCATGGTTTGAAGTTGGAAGGTGGAAGGGTGAGGGGGGAAGAGGAGGAGGTTTTTCACTGAGAGGGTGGTGGACCTTTGGAATGCACTGCCTGGTGAGCTGGTTCAGAGATTCACAGTGGAGGGCTTCAAGAGAGGGTGGGACAGACATAGAAAGTGGATGTATCAGGTGATGGCCTGTCCCAGGGGGTTGGGGATGGATGATATGGGTTTCTGGAACACAAGGGGGGGAGGGCCTTGGAACCCAACTAGGAATCTGAGGTTTGATCAGACTAGATAGACCATAAGGCCTAATCTGCTGGCAAATAGTATGTTAGTATGTTCACCATTATAACCCACAAGTTATAACAGCAAATTATAACCAGGATTCTCCATGGGAGAAAATGCTCCCTAGTTATTATAGCCCTGTTATGTACTGACACAGGATAGCCTGGCTGAGATGCACTATCTCATATTCAGTGTGGTCATACTTTTATCCATTTTGGCAATGTACTGACACAGGATAGCTTTGCTGAGATGCAGTATCTCATTTTTAGGGGGATAATAATTTTACCCGTTTTTACAATGCACTGATACAGTTTAGCTGGACTGAGATGCAGTATGTCATTTTCAGTGGGGTCATGCTTTTACCCATGTTTACGCCTGCGAGCAGTGAACTGACACAGGATAACTTTGCTGACATACTGACAGCCGCCGGTTGTAACATGGCGGTGCTGACTTAAACTGCACATATGCAAGTATCACACATACGTAGTCATGTCAGCACTGCCATGTTACACACGGCTGACTTGGGGGGTAAACTGTGTATGCATGAGTATCATGCATGCACCATTCTGTAATCGTTGCAGTATCAGTTACATCTGACTCCAGTGCAGCAAAGTACTGCATATTCTTTTCTACACTCTTCCCGATCCTACAAGCTCTCCACTGCCATATTGGCTCTGACCACAGCTTGCTTCTCTTAGAGGCTGAATGTTATATTACAATCCTGTAAATACCCACACTTTTTACACTTTCCCTACATTCACCAGCACCCCTTTAGCAAACACATTACACTGAAAACAACAGGGTTGCTGCAGCAGGAGTCCCTCACTTACAGCAGCATTTCAAGGTAAATGGAAACTTTTAAATAGCTACCACTGTATATGCAATCTCTTGTGGCAACTGTGAAAGGCTTGTTGCATAATGCTGGGCACACATGACCTTCCCTGAAGCATACTGTGGCACGTGGACAGCTGGTTCTGATTTCAATATGATATTTTTGCTGCAATATAAAATATGTAAAGGAGTGTCTGTCAGGAGAAAATGCTGTCTTGCTGAAATTGACACATCAAAACCCCCCAGGGTTAAGTTCAAAGGACAGGAGGTAGCTTAAACTGCAGATATCTGAAATGCAATTACTTTGTTAAGTTTTCTTTGAAGCCCAGGAAATAAAATACCCATTCATGACATCCCCAGGGAAATCCTTTGATTTGCGCTAAGTGTCATGAAGGAAGGGAAAATATGCATGTGTTGGGGTGTCTCTCAAGATAGCCAGTAATTACATCAAAGAGACTTTGATGTCTGTGGGAAGCAGGTCCCTGACTAAATGGGGAAGTCCAATATGCATTTGTTTGGACCGTCATCCCAGGAAGCCAGGAATTATGTCAAAGAGCGTTTGATGCCTGTGTGAAGCAGATCACACACTGGTCTGGGGAAGTTACATGGGGAGAGGAGATTCTTTATGTCATCTATTATTTCTTTAAATATCTAAGTAGGACATCCTGTGTTATAAAATATAAATTTTAATACACCAAGGCGGAGTTAGGTGACCTCAGAGAGAAGGCCGGCTCAAGACTGCTTTTAAATATACTGAACAGACTTTACACAGAGACATTCATTTTCTGACTGAGAAAAGAGAAAAATTGAAGCATTGAAAGATTAAGAAAGTAAGGACCTTAGATAAGACCAGTCTGAGTGTATGTGTTGTAGGAATTTGCACTTTTAAACCTGTTTTGTTTTTAAGGCTGTATGTGTTGGGATATCTTGGTCTGTATTTCACAGTTTTCCTATTTTAAAGTAAAGATATATATTTTAAAAACAGAAATTGCCTGGTGTGCCTTGAAACTTCTTTTTATATAAGTGAAGCTTAGATGGTTATAGTTGACACTGTGCATGGGCTTATTGCGGAAACAAAGTGGGAAACAGGTCAGAGTTCTCTAGGTCTTGCATAGAGTTCTAAGGGTTCATTTTGAAATATCTGGTTAGGTGCATGTAGGCAAAGATATCTGGCCCCCCAATGACAGAATTATCTGAACCTGACAATTGGGTATGCTAACAAGAGGTTATCAGTTTGAATCCCTCCAGAACTTGGGACTAAGGTGACTCGAACCCACAAAACAGACAAGAAGGTTACCTTGTTCTGTTAACTGTTCACAATTCTATGCTCAGAGCTTGGCACTTTGGGAGTAGAAGGCTGACCTGCTGAGTAGGGTTGTGACAGGTTGGTTTGCAGCGGTGGCATAAAAGTTTGGTGGTATAAGCTTTATTATTCAGTGTGTCAACTTGAGACTGTTCAGCTCACTTGAAAAAAAGAAAGGCAGTGTTTTATTTCAAAAGGAAACAGAACTATATCTCTTGGCTTACAGTCAAGTTCCTATCCATTTTATTTGTTTTCTAAAGTGCCAGTCAGAGTAGCAGTAGTCAGGAAAAATGTCTTCCAACTAAAGCAGACACACTGTAGAATACTTAAAGCAGTTGTGCAGGGACAGAGGAGTCCCATTCAAGGTGACAACCAAAAAGCAGAACCTCATAGAAGCCCTGATGGTAGCAGATACCCAGAGCAGCAAGTCACTGACTGTGACTGAAAAGGACCAGACCTCAAGTGTGACAGGGCTATTGGCCAGTGCTGTGTCCAGGTCTGGTGAAGTGGACAGCAGGGTCACTGTCAGTGAAGGGCCACAGCAGCAGAGGATGGTCACCAGTATCCTAAATCCGGAAGTACTCAGGCTGCAAATTGAGTTGTGCAGGATGGAGCTGGAGTTCCAGAAAGAGAGGGAGTGAGAGAGCTGAGAGGCAGAGTGGGAATGATGAGAGGCAGAGAGGGAACAGCAAGAGGCAGAGTGATAACAGGGGGAGGCAGACCATGAGGAGCGTGAGCACCAGCGAACTGCAGAGGAGAAGAGAGAGGAGCACCAGTGGCAACAAGAACTGGAGAAGATACGAGTCCAACCAGCGTCACTAGAGCAGGTAAATGGCTTGGGTTTAATTGGGACTGCAGGACTGGGTTACAAATCGAACTCCAAATTAATAGCCAGGTTTAAAGAGGGGAGGATATGGATGCCTTCTTAAATTCTTTTGAAAAAGTTTGTATTAAGGTTAAAATTTCTAGAGAGTCCTGGAGCTTCCAGCTATCCCTGCTACTTACTGAGAAAGCTCGGAATACATTGGGTCAAATGGACAACGAGGACAGCAATGATTACAGCAAGCTAAAAGCTGCACTCTTAAAAAAGTTTGAATTAACTGCTGAATCATACAGAGCTAAATTCCGTAAGCTCAGGAGAAACCCTGATATGAGTTATGAGGAACTAGCCAATAAATAATGCCAATTTTTAAAACGTTGGTGGGAAGGAATTGAGGCAAACTCTATTGATAAAATTGAAAATGTGATTTTATTAGAACAGTTTTATTAGAACAGTTTTATGCCCAGCAGAGCTAAAAATCTGGCTAGTGGACCGAGATCCAAAAACAGTGCAAGAGGCTGCTGAACTCTCGGACTGCTATGCCAAGAGCAGACCTGCTCTAAGAGAGAATGGGGTGGGTGTGGCAGCACAGAAAGGAAAAAGCATGCCTTCAGGGCAGCTAAAACCCTCACTGCCTCCACCAAAACCAGTTAGCCCCAGGTTTCAGAAAAAAGATTTCTCTGAGAGGAACTGAATGTTGGTTGTGTAAGGAAACTGGGCATATTGCCAGACAGTGTCCCTAAAAAGCGAGCCATAATACACAAACGGGTGCAAGAAAAGAAGTGGGTTGTTTGTGTGTCCCTGGAAGCATGCCAGTGAACATGAGGGAGAACACATGCACCCAGTCATGGTGAATGGTGTACAGACGCAGGGGTTAAGGGACACAGGGGCATCCCTGACATTGGTAAAAGGGGATCTGGTACAGCCTGGTCAACTTAAACCCAATAAATACATCACTGTCCAAGGGTTCACGGGTGAAGAGAAAACATTGCCACTGGCCAGTGTTCTCCTGGACTGGGGTGAAACAGGGGGAACTGTGCAACAGGAGGCTGTAGCTAAAACATTAGCAGTGGATGTGATCCTGGGCAACAATCTCCAACAGTGGATGGTATGTGCAGTTACCTATAGCCAAGTGGCAAGGGAAAATAGTAGTTCCCTGAACCCCACAGAAACCAGTGTGGAAACGACTGAGAGGATGGTTCTCCAGCCTGTGTTTCCAAATGGGGAGACTGATAAAAAGGGGTAGAAATTTCCCCAGTAGACAGTAACCACACAGCTACAGAGGGCTACTCTGAAGATTGAGGGGCGACCCCTTGTCAGAGGGTTGGGATTGACAGTGATCCTGAAGGCCTTGATGCTAGTGCTAGGGATCCTAGTTTAGCAACTGAAGGGGACCTGTCCCATGCCTTGTGACTGTGTGAGGGTTTTGCAGCTGCTCAGAGGAGTGACCTTAGTTTAGAGAAGCTGAGGGCTTGGGCAGACTCAGATGGCACACAGGGAGGTGATGGCAGACATAAGGTTTATTGGTAAAAAGGACTTATGCATACTCAGGCAGTACAGACAGAGGGAGGGATGCTAGGCAGGTAGCTTCCTGTTCTCCAGGAATATCGTGAGCAGTTGCTCAAGATTGCACATGATATTCCCTTGTCTGGTCATCTGGGAATTGTGCGCATAATGCAGCAGTTGGCCTAGAATTTCAAATGGTCTAACTTCACCCAGCAGGTAAAGGAGTATTGCAGGTCTTGTTACTGGTGCCAAGAAATAGGGAAGGCGGGCAAGAAAACCCAAGCCTCCCTGATTCCATTGCCCATAGTGGAGAAGCCATTCCAGAGGATAGGAATGGATACTGTGGGGTCTGTGTACATAATGCACATGGTGCAGTGGCACTGCACCAGCACAAGCCACAGAGAAGGAGCATGGGGATGCACCAGCACAAATGCAGTTGCGCTAGGTACATCACCCATGATATTCAGCTGGGGTCATGCAAATGAGGCCATAATATATGCAAGATGCAAATGGAGTAATTTGCATGTCATTATGACCCCATTTACATGCATTGCTTACGGCGTCCCAGTGAAATGTGCTTAGTGCCCTGTCTAGCTGCTGTCATTGGGGGTTGGGTCCCTGGTAGGCTATTGTAACCTCATCCCCTCCCGTACACCCAATCGTGGGCATCTGTACTATTACATTTTAACCTGGTGGTCTACTGGTTCCATCCCCCTATGCCCGATCGGGGGCATCTGAAATATTAAATAGTAACTTGGTGGTCTAGTGGTTCCCTCCCCATGTGCCCGACTGTGGGCATCTGAACTATTAAATTCTAACCTGGTGGTCTAGTGGTTTGCTCCCTGTATGCCCGATTGCAGGCTGTTACAATGTTAAATATTAGCCTGGTGGTCAGTGGTATCCCCTCCCACCCACCTACAAGAACCCCGCCACCCAGCACCCCACTGTCATTGGTGGGTGGCAGCACCCCACCCGCATACTCCCCAGCTGCCCGCTGAATGACAGCATACAGTGTGATCTGTATCCTATTGGTTCACAGTGTGGACCAATGGGCTTGCAGACCATACTATGCTACACAGGACCAGATATGTGAATGAATTCATTCTAACAGTGATGGGGGTGCTGGGTGGCCAGGGGTCCTCTGTGGTGGGTGGGGGGGTACCACTGGACCACCAGGCTAATATTTAACATTACAACAGCCTGCAATCAGACATATGGGAGGGGAACCACTAGACCACCAGGTTAAACTGTAATATTACAGAAGCCCATGATTGGACATACAAGGAGGGAACCACTAGACCACCAGGTTAAAATTTAATATTGCAACAGCCCACGATTGGGCATACAGGGAGGGGAGGTGGGTCCACTGCACTACCAGGGAGGGTCCGGGTGCTTGCGGATGGTGTTCCTGCTGGGCGGGTGGCCACCTATTGTTGGCAGCTGTTGTGTTGCATCTTGCAATACAGCTGCCTGCCTATGGGTGGCCAGTATTTGAGCCTTTTATTTTCGGCTCAACTTTGAGCACCAGTGTGCGGAACATGTAGGGCCCTGGTGCATCATAAAGTTGTGCTGCGCAACCTGCCCCTTTGGATATCATGCAGGGTCCCCTGAGGGGTTGCGCATGGAATATCTGGGCCCATGGATTTACAATGTCAAGGTCATGCCAAACAAACCTACTTACCTTTTATAAAAAAAGTAAATGTAGAGCTGGATATGGGAAATGCAGTGGATGTAGTATACAGTATATGGACTTTGCCAAGGCATTTGATAAATTACCCCATGATGAGCTAATAGAAACACTAGTAACTTTAGGACTGGATAGTAATATTATAAGAGAGATCTGGGAGTAAAAATAACTTCAAACCTAAAGTTTAATGTGCATTGTAGAGAACAGGTCAAAAAGGCTAATCAGTATCTAAATTGCATTTTAAGGCACATTGCAAGCAGGAGTGAGAATGTTCTCATGCCTCTGTATGGAGTGCTGGTTAGGCCACATCTTGAGTACTGTGTCCAGGTGTGGTCGCCACACAACAGGGAAGATGTGTTAAAGATTGAAGGGGTGCAGCACAGGGCTACAAAATATGTTTCTGGGCTGTAATCTATTCCTTATGAAACAAGGTTGGAAAAACTTAACCTGTATTCACTGCATTATAGAAGGTTCGGGGGTGATTTGTGCATGATTTATAAAATTATTATGACACTACACTGCGGGAAGACCTTGGATTTACTTTTAGATCCGGATGGACTAGTAGTTGGAGACATAACAAGCAACTGGTACTGTCCAGGTAGAATACTAATTTAAAGAAACATTGGTTTACTCAAAGGGTTGTCTCCTTATGGAACAACCTACCACCTAATGTGGTTGAAAGTACTACTATGGATACGTTTAAAGTCAGGATTGACAGTTTCTGTAGTAGCAACACTACTATATTGTAAATATTATGGAACCGGCAAGCACTCTGGACGTAAGTCTCCTTGCTTGACTTTACTTGTGCAACTTACGAAATTCTGCAATTCAGTGTTAAATTCCAAAGAACACTCATGTATTATTCTGCAAGCAATGTGGTCACATGACAGTCATCTGCTAGGCAGGAATGTAAGGGTCAAAGGGTGTGCTGCTATAGCAACACTCTCTCTGTCCTTCTTTCTCTCTTAAGTGACTATTCCTCCTGCTCTGCTGTGCAGTTTTACACTGGGTGTTGAAGAAGAAAGATGTGCAGCTGTTTGAGACTTATTTTTGTAAAACAAAAAGTGATATTTCAATGCACTATGTAGCATTTTATATTTGTGAAGTTTTATGTGAAGTCCCTGTTGACTTTTTGTAGTGTTTTTTTCTGCAATATAATTGTTAGTTTATTGACTTACGTTGTTGTGAGACACTTATTTGTCTGCATGTTGGTCAGTGATAAGAGAGAAAATGGACCTTATGGGGACCAAGATGTGTTCATCATCAAGCAGTAGTGGTGATGGGCATGGAAGTGGTGATGGCACCCTCTGTTTAGTGTCAAATGTCCCCACAGTTGGGGGTGGCTTCAGCTGCAGAGGCCAGCACCAGTATTTCTAGTTTTTTTGTGGGACAGGACGTAACTCGAAACCAAAAGTGTGGGATGTCTGTGCAAAGCACAAACATAATTCAGGCAAACCTGTGACAGATGTGACAGCACTAATGCTGAGCATAGGAGATGTAGGGTACTTATGGAGGTGAATGCAGTTGAAGCAGCAGTGGTGACCAAAGTATGAGTTTTTACCTGAATAATGAAAGTGGAATCCATAGTTTGCAGGATATTCTGAGGTTCACATAGGCCACTGCTTTTTAAAAAACACTATTTTTTCTTTATACTTCCTTCTTGTCTCCCGCACCTGCCTCCCTCAAGAGTTTTGAAAGCATACCCAGTCCTCTGTACTCCTAGCTGCAATTGCCATCATCCATGGAGAACAGGTAGCTCTGTACACATGTTCTCAGAAGGAAGAGGATAAGGTGGATTACTTGGCTAAGTTAAGAGAAGGTGGCAAAGACTAAAAAGGAAATGTAGTTGGCATGGAGCTAAAAACAGGGGTGAAAGTCTTTTTCCAATTTATAAGGGAGAAAAGAAACACCAAGGATGAAACAGTCAGGTTAAAAAAGGAGGATGGTTTGGCAGAGGGTAGTGAAGAGAAAGTGAAAGTATTTAACAAGTACTTATGTTCTATTTTCATTCAGAGAAGGATGGACCAGTGTGACAAGGGAACAAGAGGGTGGGGGAAAGGACGGGAAAGTCATGGACAGCTTCATTCATGCTGATGGAATACTTAGGGACTAAGGATCCTGAAGGGGGATAAATCCCCTGGTCCAGATGGCATGCATCCAGTCCTAAGAGAATTGGCAGTGGCTTTGGCAGATCCCCATGGAAGACCTGTTTTACACTTCTCTGGAGTCAGGGATCTTGCCCCGGGATTGGAGAACAGCACCTCCTAGTACAATAATAAATATCAAACAACAGTTAAACCTATAAGACCCTGATTATTCTATTCCTCTAGAATTCCAGTCATATAAATTAATCAAACAGTGATCAAATCATTGCTACCTCACTTAGATACAGAGTAGTTTTCCTTTTATAGTACTAATTTATCAATAATCATATTAATTACAATTCCACTGTAGCCACATTCATTATTTCAGATACAATATATTTCCCTGTGATTTGAATTAGATCCAGACACATTAATTATTCATATTCAACCACCATAGTTATAGTAATAGCGCATTCTTGTATGTCAAAATCAAATAAACTTCCTTAATAAAACTATCAAACTAGGCCACATTTCATGAATCTCTAAATAATATTCTATATAGAGTCTTTTGAGAGTCGGCTTCTAAAGACTTTCTGAAACAACGGCTACAACTAAATAAATAAAAACATTTTTGTTGCACGTTGTATCCATAACATTTTACATGTGAGACAACAAAGACATAAATCGCTCAACTGGATTAAAACAGCAGATCAAACATATCAATTTTCAATAGTCATTCATAAATACTCATTGAAATTCAGATCCCTTTGTAAGGCAGAGAAATTGACATTCAGTTCAAATAGCTGCCATAATAAACTCCGGTTTTACAGCAATAATTATAAAATGCAAAACTGTTTCTGAGGTTATCATGTCCTTTTGACTTTTAGTTTACAGGATTGAGTCCCTTCTTGATGTTAACAATAAAAGTATTTTTTTTAAATACAGACAGAAGGAACAAATATACATATTACCAGAACAGAAAGAATGCAACTTAAGGAGTGTTCTGTAAAGGAGTTCGGCTTATTCAGTATTAAGCAAGTGGACGCAAGTAAAAGTTGATGCTCCTTGCATCTTTGCTGTGTTATAATCAAAAGAAAACCACACGGTGTCTTAACTCAGAGTTAGTTGAGTGTTAGTTGAGTGGTCACTTTGAGTTGTTAAAATTGCTACTCTAAATGTTAATAAAATGTTTAGAAAACTCATCCACATTCAAGTCAATGAAGCACACACACGCAGTGTTCATTTTGCAACATCACAAAATGGGACTGCGTGTGCCTGTGTGGGGGCATTGCTGTAGTTGCAGGAAGTGGCTCCATTTTTGACAGGGACAGAATTATGAGCAATATAACAGTTTAAAATTAAAGAAATAAAGGCAATGACTTATAGCCATCAACTCTGGGCCAAGTGAAGAATGATATATGTTTTTGGGGGGCTACTGAAAGTGCAGACCTGTTCTTTAAGAAAAATATCAACTTGATAGAAACAGTCCAGAGAAGGACAACCTAGATGATCCAGGACCAGCAAGACAAAGCCTATGAGGAGATGATCAGGGGGATCATCATGTTCTTTGTTAAGGGCAGAAGGGAGAGGTGAGACATGACTGAAACCTTCAACTACCTTAACGGTATAAACTAGGTCTGGGAGAACTCAGTGAAGTTCTGACCCTTATTAAATAAGAACCGGAACATAATGAAGTTCTGATTTGTTCTGATTAGTTCTGATTAATACTGATTTATTGACAAATATTTAAAACAATGCATAAAGATGCAAAAAAGTGGCCAAAGTCGGTCACATTTGACACAGAGTCCCAAAGGAAATCATTTATGGATTATGTGTATAAAAATGAATGTAAAACTGCTAAATAAAAAAGTAATCACTCACTACTAGCCCCTTCATGGCTAGCCTGTTATGGTAGCATATTCTGCTTAGGTCCCTGACATAGTGTGTTGGGACAGACAGAGACGGACAGAGACAGAGTGGGGAGAGAGAGAGAGAGAGAGAGAGAGAGAGAGAGAGATGCAAATACCTACAGTATATCATTAGTATTCTAACCTGTAAAAAAACTAAGATATCTCAAAAAAATGTGATGTCCTTCTGATGACACACACATCCACAGACCAGGGACATATTTACTGTCATGACTCATGACTGTACACAGTGTACCGACAGCACAGCAGTCCACCACCACTTTCTGCCAAGATTACTTTATTGACTCCTACAGTACAGTTACTGTTAAGTGACTAGAATCAGCAACTGTTACGTGTGTCTCAGAATTTGAATTGGAGATGCAGACATATCTGTTGCATAGCTGAATGCAGCACATAATGTAATGTGATACACTATAAAACTAATGATAATAAGGAGGAATAATGGGGAATGAGTGCTGCTGCTGATGATGATGATGATGACACATGTGTGCAGTTGTACTTTACTTGTGTTGTAGTTTAAATAGTCT
The DNA here is from genome assembly GCA_016271365.2 of Neoceratodus forsteri. NCBI lineage: Eukaryota > Metazoa > Chordata > Ceratodontiformes > Ceratodontidae > Neoceratodus > Neoceratodus forsteri. Next base: position 734,161,620 of record CM057453.1, read on the forward strand.
GCTATGAGCAAGGCCCCTGGAATTCTGTGGTTATGCGGTTGCGGAATTTGCCGCAGAATTTGCATCATGCCGCAGAATATATATAGTGCCGAAGAATTCATTGTTTTTGGTGAATTTTCATATAAATATACCGTTTTTCCATAGTGTCAGGCTTTCTTTCCCACCTCGTTTATCCTGAAGCCCCTCCTCTATGCTCAGCATATGATGTCATCGATGACATCACATCATATTTAGCCAATGACAGGACTGCATTCTGCCAGAGAAATGAATAAATCATGCCGAAGAAATCAGAAAATGCTGCGGCAGAAGTCAAGGAGCCCTGCCGCAGAAATCAGAAAATTCTGCCGCAGAACACCAGGGGCCCTGGCTATGAGCCACAAAGTCAGATTTTATACCCTGGGCCACCCACAGCCAGAAGAACAGATGCATTGACTTGTATGCTGTTTGTCCAAACAGTATGTTTTTTTTTAATGCATGAAATTGTGAATACATATTAACAAGTGATTATGATTGAATGGCACAAGTCAAAGATTTATTTTGCCAGCCTGATGCCCTTGCCTATACACATAGCCACACTGAAGCCAGAGGAAATAAATGTATTTGGGATTTCTGTGACTGTTGCATTTCTCGTAGGCCCCCCTGCAGTCTCTGTCTCTCCCCTCTGGATGAAATCATGAATGAATGTTAACAAGTGATTGTGATTTGTGATTCAGTGGCACAAGCCAAAGATTTATTTTGTTAGCCTGCTGCCCTTGCCCTGTACACATAGTCACACTGAAGCCAGAAAAAAAAAATTGGGGAATTTTTGTAACAGCAACATTTCTATTAGGTCCTCAGTAGTTTCTTCTTCATTCCTTTGGATCTGGAATGGCACAAGTCAAAGATTTCACCAGCCTGCCCTTGCTCATGTACAAAGCCACACTGTTGAAGACCAAGAAAAGAAAAAAAAAACTTTAATTTGGGATTTTCTGTAACTGTAAAATTTCTCTTGGGCCTCCAGTAATCTCTGTCTCTCTCTTCTGGATCTGGAATGGCACAAGTCAAAGATTTTGCCAGCTTGCCATTGCTCATGTACACACACCTCCACTGTCTGAGGCCAAGAGAAGAAAAAAAAAATTCATTTGGGATTTTCTGTAACTAAAATTTCTCTTGGGCCTTCAATAGTCTCGGCTCTCCTCTGGATCTTCTACAATGGCACAAGTCAAAGATTTTGCCAGCCTGCACTTGCTCATGTACACAGTCACATGTCACACTGCCTGCCTTTTGCCCCCCCCCGGCAGCCATCCAGGCCACCACTATCTCCCCAGTCCCTCCAGATTCCTCCTTTCTCCAATCCTGACCCATCACCCTCCCCAACAATCAGTTTCTCTCCTCCTCCCCAGTAAATCTCCTTTCTCTCTCCTAGTGTCTCTTCCCTCCCTACAAAAATGTTTATATTTGTGTGTTTTCTTATTTTGACAACTTCTTCTGGTGGCTCTCTGCTGCAGTGAGTGAGTGAGTGAGGTGCTCCTCTGACCATCCTCCTCTTGTCTGGCTGCGTTGCTCACTCAGCATGGTTATATACCATCAGTGTGTCATGTGACCGTCTGTTGTCTGATTGGATGCTGCCAGCCACCTGTACATGAAGCAAGCATGCCAACAGCATCTCCATGGCAACAATATACAAAATAGCACAAATGGTACTTCCATGGATCCAGAACCAGACTTCTGTGGTGAAGTGCGTATTTATCCAGGTCTGTGGATTGCGGGTTCGATCTGGGAGTCCGGCTCTCCAGCTGAACAGTCTGCCCATGCCTAGTATAAACAAGGTGAACACCAAGGGCCTCTTCAGTATTGGTGGGAACAAGACCACTAGGGGTAACAGACTAAAGCTTGTGGGTGGTAATGTTCAGAAGGGAGATAAGGCACTTTTTCACCAAGAGGGTGGGTGCTAAAGGAATGAGTTGTTGGAGGTGGTGGTATCCCTAACAATGGTGGATAGCATCAAGAGAGGTTGGGACAGAATGAGAGGGAAAGCTGCAGGTAGGGGTGTTATTTGAGAGGGGTCAAAGGGGATATGAGGTAGGGAGAAGTTCCCTCTGTAAACAGCGTGGAAATTGCACATTCAAGCTGACTAGATAGATTGTTAGGCTTTTATCTGCCAGCACATTTGTATGTCCATATGTAAAGTGGACTTTTTAAAATGATGTAATTATTTGCCTCAAATGGGGCTTTTATTTTTAAACAATTGTCCCCTGCCAGCATACCCCAAAAGTCCTTAAAAGGACTTAGTGATCCTGATGCTCATAAAAGAGTTATTTTAAATTGATTTTCTCCTGCCTGCCTGGGTTTGTGCCCTCATACCTTTAAAAGGACTTGTTAGCTGCCAGGACCTGAACAAGGCTCTAATGCCTTCCTGTATGCTTTAATAAGGCCATGGCCCCCGAACCCTGAAAATCTTTTATTGATTTTTTTATTGATTTTTATACTGCCTGCCTGCATGGCCCCCAGTCCATAAAAAGGACTCTCACTAGCACCCAAGCCCTGAAAATGAAATGGCTTTACACAATGCTTTCGATGCCTCCCTGCCCTAATATAGTAGATATTTTTAGTTATTTATCCCCCAAGCCATTAAAGGGTTTTTAACTTTATATGTTATGTTGTGCTGGTGAGGGTCCCTAGCTCTTAAAAGGATTGGCTCTGAGTGCCCATTTAAAGACCTCAAAGGGACTTTACTCTGTGCGCTTCCTGCTGCTCCTATGACTGATTCAGCCCCCAGCCACAGTGCATTCTGATGGGCTATGCAGCACTCACCAGCAACACTTCACAGGGGAGAGATCAGTTGCCAGCAGCAGTCATTCAAAATGTCTCTACTCCACATTGACCTGATGCCTAGTGAGACCCCTTGTCATGTGACACCAGCTGCTCAACTGAGTCAGCTTTGATCCTTATTGCACAGACTTTGCACAGTCACATGACAACCTCTCCACCACACTGCTCCTTTCTGGTGCTGGCCATTCCACTACAACTAAATCAAAGTGCTCTTATGAACTTATTTTTGCAATGCAATGCTGTGCCATCACAGACAGTGGAGGCACTCAGGAAGGTTATAGGCTGGGGGAGACTGAAAGAAAGAAAGAAGGGAGGAGGAGAAGAGAAACAAATAAAGGTTACACTAGCACTAATGTCTTTGGTGCCACAGTGGACAGTCACTGAGGAGATGTAGGTGTCTTTAGAGAAAAGTGCTTGCCTTGGGGCACCTAAGGTGTGGGAATTTTTTTACCCTGACAGTGTCTCTTTCCAGATGTAATGGTGTCTCCTCCCAGTTCTGTCAGTGCATTCCACTGTATTAAAAGTACACGTTTCACCATAGCTTGTTATGTCAGTCTCTCATCCCAGTTACACCAGTATCAGTTGCAGCAGTTTCACCTCACAGTTATTCAGTTTCTCTTCCCAGGTACACCAGAACCTACCTACTTCCCTGTTATGGTCCCAGTTACACAAGTTCCTACTTCCTAAATAAAAGGAAAAAAACGGTAATTTCTGAAGAAATATTTTCCATAATTCACCAAATTATTCCACCATATATGACAAAATTCACTGGCTAAAGCAAAGGCAGACTGTCATGAAATCTTCCTCCATTTTATGTGAAATTCCATGGAAGCAAATTCTGCATTTCATGAGAATTTTGCCAGTAGAATTTACATTCCTCCCAGCCCTAATATTTAATGACATGAGTCACTAATTACAAAATTAGTTATAAAAACTGTTTTAATTATATGTGAACAAACTAAAAATACACTGGGGAAAGGCTTGGAGGAGGGGGACAGAGGCAAAGCAATGATATTGAACCAATACTTTTGTTCCATATTTACCAGGGGAAAAAAATGGAAAGCATCCAGAATTCAAGTTTTCAAGTTTCAAGTTTATTGCAAGAAAACTCCATTGAGCAAGCTCATTCATAAGGAGGTCCTGTGACATAAACACTTAAAGTACAAACACAGATAGGTAATAACAGTATATACATGAAATGCACGTTACATGATACAGGCTGGATATACATACAAGGGTACCACATAGGGTGACCGCAGGTGGTAAACATTGATATGAGACAGGGAAGCGACTTACAGGTTGCATACTGATAAATGAAACATGATGACTGGTGTGTGCAATACATATACAGTATTTTGGCAGCTAGAACAAACAACAGTCTACAACTGATATGGGGGGGGAGGAGTGATTTGATAGAGTAGCAGTGGATCGTAAGCAAAGATAAAGCCAGGAGTAGAAGGGGAAGGGAAAGCAGTTAATATGCCAAATCAATTATACTTTACCAGTGGATAAACATGGCACACATGGGGAAGGAAGAGACTTAATGACAGTTACAGGTGTCTTTTATTTTGGCTGAACTTAGCGATTTGTAGAAGTTTATTGAAACTGCGCTAGTTAGTTTCAGTACGGTTTGCAATTGGTTCCAAATGGAGGGAAGGGCATATGCAATAGCACGTTTACCAAAGGAAGTCCGCGTCCTTGGTATGTCAAGCATAATAAAGTCAGATTTTCTTAAGCAGTATGCACTATGTGAGATATTAATAAGGGAAGAGATAGCTTGGCAATTTCTGCAGGAGTAGTTTAGAGTCCATAGCCAGCATGGGCAGGAGTCTAGTAGTAAGGCATGTCCAACCAACAACTGCATATAAGTCACAGTGGTGCGAACGGTAAGGGGAGTTGGTAATGAACCGTAACGCATGGTGATAAAGGATGTCCAGTTTACTTAGATTTGCAAGAGTTGTGGAGGAATAGATTACATCGCCATAGTCGAGTAGGGGGAGAAAAGTGGCCTGTACAAGCTTGTTTCGAGTTTCAAGGGGGAAAACTCCCTCACCTCACTATGAGGTGAGAGGGGAGGAAAGGGGTGTGGATAATAATTGTTTGGACAGAATAGCAGAGGAAAGGAGTTAGAAGTGTTAAAAGGGGTGAAACTAGACAAATCTATGGGACCTGATGGGTGCATCCTAAGATGCTCAAGGAGGTTGCAAAGCTAATAGCAGATACACAGTCAGATATAATTACCTGCTCACTGGCCACAGAGTTTGTCCTAACAGAATGGAGGACAGCAGACATGTTCTCTCCACTGAAAGGTGGAAGGAAAGACAAGTCAGGAAACAATAGACCAGTCTGCTATAGTGGTGAAAGTAATGGATTCCACACTAAGGGAGAAACTGGTGGAATTTCTGGAAGGGAATGGGCTGCAGGACACCAGGCAATATGGGTTCATGAGGGGGAAGCCCCGGCAGACAAATCTTATTGAGTTCTTTGACTAACTGACCAGGGAGGCTGCCAAAGGACAGACATAGTGATCAGTGCTGGGACCTCTTTTTATGTTTACTTGCACGCATGTGCAAGAAACATAGTGCCACCATATGAGAATTCATAGGTGTGCCTCCCTACTTCCAATACCCTGCTGCCTTTTGCAGGTGCGGCCCCACCACGCCAATGAACGTAACAGCTATCTATGACGGCATTTGCAAATGCAGTGGCATACAGCACTGCAGCATGTTGGCAATTTGTATACTGTGTCAGCAATATGCAAAGTGCCTACATGTCGGCACTGCGGTGAAAGAGCAGTCATAGACAGCTCCTCTCCCACCAAAAAAAGTAACACGCTGGGAGTCCACCCCAGTGTGCTCACATGCTTCCCCCCCCCACACACACAGTATGGCCGATGAGGGTGCCCAATCTCCCATCGGCTGTGCTGCGCTCCCACCAACAGACTTTTAGGTGCCACGCTGGGAGCCCACCCCACTGTGGCAAAAATCTGTAAGGTTGATGGGGGTGCCCAATCACCTGTCGACTCCACTGCCCCCCCAAACAGCCTTCCAGGTGCCACTCTGGGAGCCCACCCCAGCATGGCAAACCTCTCTATGGCTGACGGGGGTGTCCAATCACTTGTCGGCTCCACCGCCCCCCCAAAGAAAATTTCCAGCTGCCAAGCTGGGAGCCCACCCCAGCATGGCAAATGTCCTGCATCATCTTCCTAAAAGAAAAAAAACCTAGAAAGAAAAAACGTTCCCTCGCTGACTGTCTTGACCCCCTTCCCCACCTGCGTCCACCCTCTGTGCACCCTGCCTCCCCACACCCCTCTCATCCCATACTTATCTCTGGAGTCCGGCGCGACAATCTTCAGTGGACCAGGAACACGTCTGCACTCTTCAAAACTGATCATGAACTGAGGAAATGCCGGTAAGCTGTATAATGGAATAAACAGGGTTTTTCCAACTTTGATGCATATCTCAGGCATTTTTGGGAATTTTTTCACCAAATTTTCAACATGGGGTTTTTGGGACTCCTCCTCATGAATTCGTGCACTGTCATTTTGTTATTCAGTCCCAAAAGGTGATTTCATGGTCACTGCGTGAAACCACCTTTCAGGACTTAAGTACGAAATGACAGTGTCACAGTTCATGAGACAGGCCCCCCAAAAAACCTGTGTTGAAAATTTGGGGAAAATTTTCCCCAAAATGACTGTTTTACCAGTGTCTGTTGTGCAGATCCTACACACACTCATAAGTTTATGAATTTTTAATATTTTCATTCCAGATTTTCAACATTGCCATTTTACCACACCTCCTTATGAGCAGTACAGCTGTCATTTTTCACATCTTGCCCAAAATGTGTTTCCATACATGTAGCACACAATGGCACAGTCGGTGTGTGAAATCAATGTTTGGGACAGATTAAGAAAATCACAGTGACACTGTTCATGAGCAGAGGTCTTAAAATGGCCATGTTGAAAATTTGGTGACAAAAGTCCATAAAATGACTGTGTCATGAGCGAGCATTGCGCTGTTTCTACGCACTCTCATAAGTTCATGAATTTGTAATATTTTCAGTCCAGATTTTCACCAGTGGCATTTTTCCATGCTTCCTTATGAACAGTACAGAAGTAATTTTTCATAACATGGCCGAAATTTGTTTTCACACTTTCTGCACAGAAATGCGTGGTCGCTGTGGGAAATCACTGTTCGGAACAGATTAAGAAAATGACAGTGACACTGTTCATGAGCGGAGGTCCCAAAATGCCTTTGTTGACAACATGCTGTAAAAAATCCCCAAAGTAACTACATTAAGGGTGTGTCTTGCACAGTTTCTATGCACGTTCATGACTTTACCAGTTTTTTTACTATTTTCACTGCAGATTTTTAACACTGCCATTTTTCACATCTCCCCATGAACAGTACAGTTGTCATTTTTCACATCCTGTTTGAAATGTGTTTTTGCACCTGTGGTGCCAAATGCCATAGTCACTGTGCAAAATCAGCTTTCGGCTAACGAACTGATATTACCACTGTTCATGAGGTGGGAATCACAAAAAACCCATGTTGAAAATTTGGAGTGAAAATACCAACAAACGCCTGAAGCGTTAGTGTTTCCGACCATAACGCCCCACCCTGTAGAGACTGACAGGCATCATGGGTGTGACTTGGGATAGTCACCTGTAATGCTCATACCATTCCACCCCCACCCACACCCTGCAGCCAGTGAGAGGCATCGAGTTGTACCTTGGACTCTTCGGCCCCCAAAGTTCACCCCATTCTCCTATACTGCACCCATCTCACCATACTTCCTGATGGAATGAGGTGAGCATAAGGGCCAAAGACCCCAAGGCACACCGTAACACTTGTCGGTGTCTGCAGGTTAGGGTGTGGTGAAATGGCGTGGCCATTATGCCTGATGACCCAAAGGCACACCCCACCAATGCCAATGCCAGCAAGCAAACATTTGGCATTGACAAATGCTTGTTTTTCAATGTGATCATATGTAATATAGGGGAAGGCATATGCCTGCCTGTTTACAAATGACATGAATAGCTGCACAATGGTCCATGAAGAGGAGAGGAGAGGGTAAGGGAACTAATAGAGAATCTGGGTATGCTGGAGAACTGATTAAAGATTTGGCAGCTGAGCTTCAGTGTAAAAGAAAAATGCAAAGTAATGCACATCAGGAAAAAGATCCCAAAGAGTGCAGTCTGAGATGGGGGGGGGGGGGTTACTAGAATGCATGACAGTGGAAAAGAATCTATGGGTCATAATATCTGAAAACATATAACATATTGCACACTGTAACAGGTCTGTAAGAAAGGGGAATAGTAGCTTTGGATATATATAGGGAGGTGAATCAGCAGCAGAAGACAGGAGGTAAGCCTTCTACTATGCAGGTCATTGGTGAGCCCACATCTGGAGTACTGTGCAAAATATTAGAGTCCATTTCTGAGGAAAGACTTTGATGAGGTGGAAACAGTATGGCTCAGGGCAATCAATATGGCCCATGGTTGGGGGGCATGACTTACAAAAGGAGAGGCTGCAGTATTTGAAAAGGTACACCTATGAGAAAAGAAGAGACAGAGGTAACATGTTAGAAGCATAAAAGTACCTTTATGGGATAAACAGGGTAGACTTTAAGACCATATTGCACTGAGCACAAATACAGGGACAAGGGGAAAATCATTTAAACTGGCAGGAGAGACATTCAAGAAGGACTTCTGTAAACACTTTTTCACTGAAAACATAGTAGTCAAGTGGAATAAGCTACCAGAAGTGTAAGGGCCATATAAATGAGCAGTTTCAAGAGTGTTGAGGTTGGAATAGTCATATGACCTAAGTCAGGGTGGGGGGCAGAAGATAATGGATGGGACAGCCACTAGGGCCAGAGCAGTCAGATAGGATGGGTAGACTTTTTTGGGCCAACTGGACAATATCCTAAGGTCTGTGCATCTATGTATGAGCACCTTTTCTTTCAGCATGACTTATTTTTTTTCCAGAAAGCACAAAGTGATTCAATTTTCTCTGTTTTGCTGATAAGAAGTTCCAAGAACTGAGTTCCAGGCAATAGGGACTGCACTACATAGTCTGTTAACATTCAGTTACCACTAGAATCATGCCTGGACCTTCCAGGTTCCTTAATATTCATTAAACATAGCGACATCGATTTTAATAACTCAGTCCTTCCACTCCATTGCTGTTGGAAAATTTAGAAAGGTTCTTCTTTTAGTCTGTCACAGGTCAACTGTTGGGTTCCAGTTGTGGCTCAGGTCATAGGTGCAAATAATTTAGTGGTCTCATTTCAGTCACTGATACACAAAAGTGGTCCTCTGTTCAAAACCAAACATACTGCAAACACACACACACACACACACACACACACACACACACACACAGCTTGAACATGACTAAATAACCACAGAGACAGAATCACCCTCCAGGCCAGCAGCTTCAAGCTTGTGCCTAACACTCAGTTGCATTTTACACAATGTGCCCATCACTTGTAACACTAAATTCCTTAATCTGTAAGGAAATTACTTGCTGACCTGTGTGAGTCAAGCCTCTGCATTCAGCTCAATAAACATCATCACTTTCCAGTAACAGCAATAGTGGCAAGATCAGCAGAAAGCACGAGGCAATATGTGCATCAATCATGCCGTCCTGTGAAGCAGTAATCATTTAAGCACTGAAGTGACTTTAACTGCTTCAGCACTGAAGTGTGACATGTAAGCTGTACCATTGATTGAAAGACTGAACAAGAGACACCTGCTCCATGTTTTTTTACACATTCTTTATTTCACTCTGGTTATTGCATTTTATCCTGTGACACATGTTCAAGGAGTACTCCAGACAAAAGATAAGGAGGAGATGGAGGAGGATGTCATGGAGGAGAACAAATGAGCATATAATGTTCATCCTGGAATGTAATTTCCATGAGACAAGATTTATGGATGAGGAACTGAACTGTAAGGATGACAAAATGCTTCAAATAGGTATTGCAATATAAACAGATTTGTTTAGAAAGAAATTATGAACCAAAAAGAAAAATTAAATGACCAAAATATATTTCATTATAGTAAAATGAAAGTAAAATAATTTCAAAATGAATCTTTGAACCAGAAATGTGAAAAAAGTACAACATTAGAGCTGTGTGTAATTTTCAAAATTGACTTCTGATGAATTCTGAGGAATTTTGGAATTTATGCTTAATTAAGCCTAATTCTGTGGAATTCCATCAAATTAGGATTCCTCTATTGTTGAAAGAATTTGCTGATTCTCATGCAAAGTGAGTATTACTTTTCAGAAGTTTATATAAACTAGTTAACTGCAACTGAAACACTAGGGGACATAGTCATAAGTTGGAGGTGGGCTAGGAAGCACTTCTTCATGGAGTTAGTGGTGGCCAGTTGGAATATGTTGACAGAAGAAGTGGTCTTGATGAAGAAGGTGGACAGGTTCAAGAGAGGCTGGGATTGACTTAAGGGGAAAGTAAGGGTTATGGGAGGGGCAGATCGAAAAGGTGGGAGGATTGGGGAAGGGACAGGGTCTGTAGCCTAAGCTGTGAATCCTGCAATACAAACTACATAGACAAAATTGCCTTATTCTGCTGTCTTCTTTGATCACATGCAGAAAATTAATCCACAGTGAACACTGGACTATGTAACCTGCAGAAAAGTAATCCACAGTTTACTTAAACTGCAGATACCTATTCCACAGTTTTTGTGAACTGTGGAAAACCAATCCCCTGGTTTAATTAAAAAAAAGCAAAATGCTCTTAGAATAATGTGAAATGTATTGAAAAATTCTGAAAAGGGTTAGCATACCTGTCCGCCCCTTACTGCCACAATGTCCAGAGATAGCATATTTATGGTGTTCTTAGTTTAGTCTGTATCTGGGGAAGGATCAGGCCTAGAGAGGGATTCCCCATTATTACTAAAGTCCCCCTCACTAAAAGCTGCCTATGGACACAATTCACAGAAGAGGAGATGCACGCGCACCAACCAACAAGGAGGACTGCTCGAGCGGCCTGCTACAATACTGTAGTCTGTTTCTACTTGTAGTAACCAGACTCAAGGGTCTTGGGTGAACATTTATCACAGTAGATCAGATGTAAGGAATAATACCCCACAGGGTGGGCAGTATTGTGCAATACCAGACTGCCCGGGGTGTAATGAAGCCCAGCGCTGCAGGCGGAGGACTTTATAGCCCCTGAAAGGTCCGGTAATGCACAAAACCACCCACCCACCCTGTCGGGTATTATTGCACTTAGAAAATGGCTCATAAGTAATATTTTTAATAAAATAAAATATTAAGAACAAGTCTAATTAATGTTAAAAAACAATTTTTTCTTGTAAAGTAGTCCTTGTACTGTGATATGCTTGCCAGGAGAGGGAGGTGCCATTCAGAAGATCCTGTTTGACTGAGCTGTATAGCTGACCAATGGTTTCATGGGACTTGTAGTTCTATGTGACAGAGGAGGAAGGGATCTGAGGCCAGAATAGGGAGAAACAGTTGTAGAGGAAGACGCGGGATGCAGCAGTCACATTTTGAGTTGGACAAGTTTCAAGTGGGTCCCAGAGATGGATTCGCGCTGCTAGCTAGATGTGGTTGTGAGAGCTGGTGGGGAATCTGACAATGGCAGTGGTGGTAGCAAACGCATCAGGCCCGCTTTTTGAAAAATAAATAAAAACAGAAAAGGAAGCCTCAGTCGACTGAGCACAGCATGCAGGAGGTAGAGTTATGAAAAAAGCATCTGCTTGTAAATTTATTTTAATACTTATGTGATGGGGACAATTAGACTAAGGAGCTGTAGCTGCACTTTGTTTACTTTGGCTGCCCAGACATGCAGACTCCTTGTCAACTTGTTTTGACTGCTACAACTGCTGACTTTAAGGGAGCAAGAATCAAGAGTAACTCTGTGCCTTGAGAAAAGTGAGATGTGACTTAAAAGCATTTATTTATTTTCAGTACATTTTTTTTAATTGATGGTTTGGTTATAAGGGGTGTGGGGGAGATGACTTCTTTCACTTGGGAGAGAGGACTTTCTTCGGTTGATCATCTGCTTAGTGAGAGGGAAAATGGAGGCTACTTGAAATTGAATTTTTAAGTGGCACAAGGCTACCAGTTTGCTTTTGGGGGCATGCAGCTGGTACTTGTTTTTTACAGGGCTTTGTTGAGAAATAGATGCATGGCAATGGAATGTTGCCAGCCAATCAGGAAACTGACATTTCTATTGCCCTTTTCTAATTCTGTATAATTGTGCTTCTTGCCTTAAGCCTTCTTGGCTTACCTAGATTTTAGCAAGGCATTTGATACAGTCCCACACAAAAGATTAATACACAAGTTAGCCAGCCTTGGAGTGGGTCCCAAGGTGGTAGCCTGGATAAAAAATTGGCTAGACAACAGGACACAAAGAGTAGTAGTAAATGGAGTCCACAGTGAAGAAAGGAGGGTTACTAGTGGGTTACCGCAGGGTTCAGTACTGGGATTGGTCCTTTTTAATGTCTTTATAAGTGACGTTTCAGAGGAACTGGAAGGAAAAGTATGTCTCTTTGCAGATGACACAAAGATCTGCAACAGGGTTGATACACCAGATGGAGTGGAAAGGATGAGAAGGGACTTGGCAAGGTTGGAGGAATGGTCAAATGTATGGCAGCTCAGATTCAATGCAAAGAAGTGAAAGGTAATGCACCTGGGAAACAAAAACCCAGGGCAAGAGTACACAATGGGGGGTGAGATACTGACAACAGTAAAAATGGAAAGAGACCTGGGGGTAATTATATCAGATGACCTAAAGGTGGACAAGCAATGTGAGAAGGCAGTAAGGAAGGCTGGGGGATACTGGGATGCATAGGGAGAGGCATCAATAGTAGAAAACAGGAAGTTGTTATCCCTCTGTACAGACAGTTGGTGAGACCCCATCTGGAGTACTGTGTGCAGTTCTGGAGACCCCATCTCCGCAAAGACATAGACAGAGTGGAGGCTGTCCAGAGGAGGGCAACCAAAATGGTGCAGGGTCTGCACCAGAAGACATATGAAGAAAGACTAAAGGAGCTTAATATGTATACCCTTGAGGAAAGGAGGGAGAGAGGGGACATGATAGAAACTTTCAAGTACCTCAAGGGAATCAACAAAGTCCAAGAGGGTGGCATCTTTCAGAAAAAGAGATGTGCAAGAACAAGGTGGCACAATTTGAAGATAGAGGGGGGACGGCTCAGAGGTAATGTGAGGAAGTATTTTTTCACAGAGAGGGTTGTGGATGCATGGAACAGCCTTCCTGAGTAGGTCGTGGAGTCAAGAACAGTGGAGGAATTCAAGAATGCATGGGACAGACATAAGGCAGTCCTAGTGGGGGGTAGGAGGAAGTAAGCTGTTGGTTAATTAGGATATGCAGCTTATCAGTTAGGTAGGAAAATGGGCAGACTGGGTGGGCCAAGCGGTTCTTATCTGCTGTCAGATTCTATGTTTCTATGTTTGCCTGTTTTTTTTTCTGATTTCTGTTGTGTTACAATGTGTTTTTGCAATACTTGGTATCTTCCTTTATTTACTGCTGCTATTATGTACTGTTGTTGCTTTCTTTGTAATTAATTTTTAACAAAAAGATTAACTGGAAAAAAATATGAAAAGCATTTGAGAAGTGGAATTAGAACATTCTGCACAGTTCTAGCAACAAAATGATTGGTAACATATTCTTCATGGGAGACACTTACTTTAACATCTTTTCTGTAAGGGCCTCCCAGTACCCTAGTTGTGAAAATATTTGGTTATTAAGCTGGGGAACTAGGTGCATGCCATGTACCCATAAAGCTGTATATCAGACAGCAGAGGTTAGTGTGAGCACTACAGTGGGACATGCTCTGTCTCAGGGAGGATGTGAGAATTCTGCTGTTACACAGCTCACCCCTCTTGGCTCAGAGGGAGTGGTAATGTGATCCAAAATACAGGGTCCACTTTGGGTGCAGTGGACTACGGGACAGATACAAAAAAAGCTTTTTTTTTTTAGTAGAGGCACTTGATAATCAGTGATGTTATTCAGGTACATGGGATAATGACATTTTTGGCCCAGATATTTTTTATTCACACTTTTTTTTTACATGCTTGTCTGCAAAAGCAATGTTATTGTTTATCGGCTTGCTCATCTGCACCTGCAAAGATGTCCTTGTAACTGCTGCTGATGTTTTTATAATTCACTTTCTTTCTATACACCTTTTTTCTGTACTGCTCTTCTTTGCCCTGGGTCGCACCTGGAAACAAGCCTTGGTTCAGTATGCCTCTTCCAGTTCACCAATTTTCAAATAAATAAATAAAGAAAGAAAAGAAATTCATAGCAGACAATGAGGCATGAAGGTTATTATTCTGTTACATTATTTGGACTATTTGGGAAAGCTGACAAAATTATGCAATATACAAGTCTATACTTAAGCAATATTTCCCAGATAAGTTGGCATTTATTTTGGGATTGATGCCATTCTGGGGGACGGCTGATGTCCCAAGGTAGAGCTAAGGGTCTTTATCCCCAGCAAGGATGTTAATCCCATGGAAATGCCTGGTTGAAAGTCAGCCCATGGCATGGAGGGTTAAGATGCTGAACACCTTACCTCATGCCTTGTTGGTGACCCATGTTTGGGAACAAGTATGGGTTGCTGGGGGTCTGCAGGGTGGGAGAGGATTCAACATCCCAGGGACTGTTCTCTTCCCACGGTGAGGGGTGACCATCTAACTCAGCCTTTGACTTCCACTGAGTGGAGGCCTGGTGGAAGTGCAGGCAAATTAGCAACTCAAGGGAGGGGCCACAGTTCTGTGGGGTATGTGTGCCTCCACATACACATCCTGATGTGCTGCAATGGCAGGGGTACTTGAGAGAAAATGGAAAAAGGGGAACTGAAGGTGGACCGATGCACAACCCTAGACCTGTGCCTCCACCCAGAAGCCTGGAGCAAATCTGGATCATAGACCTGGAGGGGACAAGAGCCCTCCCCTTCCCTTCCAACTCCACCACAGGAGGGAAGCTGTGGGGGTCTCACTCCAAGTAGGTCAGTGGGAGGTGGTGCAGGGTTCTCCAGAAGGGTAAAATGCTATATTAAAAAAAATGCCCAGTTGAAAGGGCATTACTGCAATTGTAAATGCAATCATGTCAGTTAGGGGAAAACATGGCATTTTATTTTTTTAGAGAAAGAACACTTAGAAACGTGCATGGCATTCCGAACTGTACCATGCATTTGTAAAGGACAAATCCCCAGTACAGCAGCCAATCAGTGCTTGTGTTTGCCTTATAAATAATTAATTAGACGTATAAGTCTGTATACTCCACTTCCTAATTAATTGACATGGAACCTTTAGTCCCTATTTATTACTGTTTTATTGAAGAACCCTTTGAAGTATGCCAGTGTACTTACCCAAACAACAAAATATAAATAAATAAATAAAATAAATAATGCAGTGTTACTGTGGTGTACATGTGTATTATTTTTATACAACAATCAATTTAAAACATGTATTCCCTGACATAGATACATTGTGTCATCTAGGGAGGTCTTAGATAAATGCTAATAGATGCTGCCTGTTACTGGAACCTTAGTCAGTTTTCGTGAGTAGGAAATTCGGAAGTCTATCTAATAATGAACAGTTCTCCTTGGGTAATCAGTGAAGGTTCTTAGTGAGGAATGTATTTCTCTGTCAGAATACAGATAGACAGTTGAACATACAGTGATTAAAACTGTGTATATGTCTGTACCACACCACTCAGAAGGGAGAAGAGGAACATATCTGATTAGGGTTCAGTTTATTCTACTGAAATAGGGACAGAAGGGAGATAACCTGAATAAGTCTGGATATCGTGATGGACTGAGAACAGTAAATTACTTTCGTTTTAATAAAAAGCTGGTTATTTGCTTTGTTAAGTTAATGAAACAGTTCTATTTATAGGTGTAAGTCTAGACTGTAATTTATGTTTTATTGAGTTAAAAAATAATAACAAGGTACATATACAGTTCAATGTCCTCACCAGGGTAAGCCCCATAGATTTACCACTCTATAAGAAAAAGAAAGACATAGATTATTTAACGGAGTCATTAACCTTATATGTATTACTACTGCAGTTAACCTTAATCTAAGAGCAATTAGCTCATTATTAACTACATACAGGCACTAATACGTAGTATATCGCTAAGTTAACTATCTAGAGGCAAACTTAACTGTACTAAGTTAGCTATGGAACATATTGCAGCCTTGTTTTTGATCACCAACTGAGGGTGATTAATTACCTATATCTAAGTACTGCCTTCATGTGTGCAGGTGTTAAACTGAGGGCTAAATACTAGGTCTAGTGGTTAATGGTGTGGGTCTCTCCTTAGAGGATGTGCAGGTGGAGGCTGATTAGTTAGGGAGGAATAAACCCTCTGGTATTTTACAGTGTGCAAAGTTGAGATAAACCTCCATATATCTACATATTTATTTATTTATTAGCTTTTGTTTAATGGTTGAGCACACTAGACAGGAATGATGATGATGATGATAAAAAGTTTATTTTTAAACAGGATACAAATTGTTAGGTTATGGCCCATTTTCAACAATGTCCTGTAAGTTCATACATCCATATCAAACAGTTTCCAACACACTTTAGACGTACATTATACATACATTAACACCTCTCTCTTACCAATATATATTCTATCTTATTGCACATATACCTTAAAAGTGTTCTGTCATCTAATCCCCCGATAACAGTCCACTAACTAAAACAGGTACATTTCTCTGACAGATAACTTTTCAGGACTCTTTTAAACTGCATGTGACCCTGTACTGTTTTTAACTCTGTAAGCAATTTATTCCAGTGGACCGCAAGATTATTCTGCAGGGTAGTATCCCACATTTTACTCCTAGACCTTACATTAGGTATCTATAACTCTGTATACCTTAGAGAAGTGGTTAACAATTCTAGGGATTCTAATAAAACATATTGACTTAAGGGATGCTTGAATCTGTTGTAAATCAATTTATGGCACCAAATCAGGCAGTGATATAATCGTTTTAGATCTGGTTTCAACCATCAAAGACGTCCATTGATTTTACAATGGTTAGTTCCAAGTTTAGCTTTAATCACAAACCTACCAAGCCTATAATAAGCCTGGTTTATTTTATTTAGATAAATCTGGGGAGAGTTCATATATAGGCTAGACCCATATTCCAAAACAGGGATTAACAATTGGTTCACCAACCTTTCCCTTGTTTTAATTGTAAAATGCCCAGACAACCTTCTCAAGGCTCTTAATCTTTGATTGACCTTATTGACTTGTTGACAGATATGTTCAGAATATTTTAATCTTGAATCTACCACCACCCCTAAATATCTGTAAGACTCCACGTTTACTAATTGGGTGCCATCAGTTAATCTTAATTGTATTACAGGAATATCAGACCTTCTAACACCTGATGAAAAGATCATACATAGAGTTTTCTTAACACTGATTTGCAAAGCAGAGTTGACAAATCACTTTTCCATGTGTATCAAATCACTCTGTAACTGCTTTCTCACTTGATTATAGCTATCAGCTGACGACACAAGTACAGTGTCATCGGCGTACAGCTGGATCACACTTTTAGATATTTTAGAAACTATATCATTAACATAGATGTTGAATAATAGGGGACCGAAGATTGATCCCTTGGGTACCCCTCTTCCAACGCCTACCAGATCTGAAGCCACTGTTCCTACAGCAACACACTGGTATCGATCAGATAGATATGATTTAAACCAGTGCAATGGTTCTCCCAAAGCTCCTACAATACATAATCTCTCCAACATCTTATAGTGGTCCACTATGTCAAAAGCTTTACTTAGATCCATGAACACTGCACCAGTTTTCAATCCCAAGTCTAGAGATGTTGCAACAAGATTATTGAAATCTACTAGTACGGTGTTTGTGGATCGTACAGCTCTAAAACCATGCTGACAGTTAGTCAGCAAGCTATGTTTTTCCAAATATTGGCTTAACTGTCTGTGGGCTAATTTTTCTAAAACCTTAGATAAGACTGACAAAAGGGCTATGGGCCTATAGTTTGATGGAGTATGTTTATCACATCCCTTGTACACTGAAATTATCCTCCCTATTTTCCATAAATCAGGAAAAACAGTGGAACACTTCTACTTGGTTATCCACCAACCCATCAGATTCCATTAGTTTAATCAGTATATTATCTCTAATAGGGCTTTGTATATCCCTAATACATCCACAGAACTGCCTGGGCCCTGCAGCTTTATTTATACAATTTGAATAATGTTTATTTTTTGTCTGATTTATTTCCCTTTTACATTTATTTCTCCATGATTTAAATCTATTCCGGTCCTCTTCCCTTTTAGTTTTTCTTGTCTTTTTCCACAATCGGTTTCGTACCCTAATTCTTTTTTTCAATGTCTCATCTATTCAGTCTACATTCCTCCCTTTTCTTTATCTTAACGCTTTGGGAGCATGCATATCAATTATCCCCTTAAGCTGATCAGTAAACTCTTGGGCCCAGATATTCAAACTGCACCACAAAAGTGCGCAACAGCAGGAGCAGGCGCAAGTCCACTGCGCCCATGTGCCACACGCTTGATATTCAAACATTGCACAGGTCAAGATGCGCCTGCGGCACATGACTGAATATCGCACCAACTGTGCCATAGCACAACCAAGGGATGTGCAGTGGCACAGGTCAGATGCATAATAGCAAAACCAGGGACACCTAGTGGAGCAGGGCAGCAGTGCAACAGCACAACCAGGGATGCGTAAGGAAATGATGCAGGGGCCCACCACCCATGGTAGGGATTGGCAGAGGAGCACACAGCAGAACAGACATTTCCCCCCCCACACCCCATGCACTGCCCAACTGGAGGAGAGCAGAAAGAACCAATAGTCCAGGGACACCAGCAAGAAACCCACCACTGTGGCACGGTGCACCAGTACACCCCCTTGCAAGCTGGGACCATCACACATGGATGCCCATCCTCCCCATGCCACACCAACCCACCAATACAGAGCACAGTCTGCACCACGACCCCCATACACCCTGCCCAGGAGTAGCACCCAACAGTGCAGGACACCCCAAGCATGCCACCACCCCCACTGTGACAGTACAACCCTGTGCACCACAGAACCATGCAAGGCAGCCCCACCATGAGCAACCAACAGTGGGCAGCAGCAGACAGTGAAGCAATGGCTGCAGACACAATACCACCACGCACATCCGCCCCAGGTAAAGCTGTGAGGCCGACAGTGTGTGGGTACATGAGGTACCACACAGGTGACAGGGCATGCCCCAGAACACACCACCTGTGTCACAGCACCCTGCACACCCTCTCTAGGACACACCCCATCCCAGCACTGGCCACAACAGCCAGTGCAGACACCCACAGTGTTACATGGAAGTATGCACCAAACAGGATGCAACACAGTGCACAGACAAACAACCACCCATACCCAAGGGCACACCAACACAGGGACACAGTAGTGGGTCAACTAAGCCCCCAGCATGTGACCACGGCAGCTGTGTACACATGGCTAGAACCCCTCCATGGCACAGGTGTGCCAGCAACCCTGTGCAGGCACCATGACACTGTACGCCATCAGCATGCAGCTGGAACACAAGTGACAGACAGTGGAGCACATCCCCTGCAACAGGCACAGGTGACAGCATCGAGGTGGGACAACAACAGTGGAGGCAACAGTGCCACCTGAGGCAGATGTGCACCATACCAGTGACAGGAGGCAACCAGGAATCATGCTGGGTACAGTGGCAGTCCAGCATGATCAGCCACCACTGACATACCAGCAGACTGTGCAGGTCACAGACATGCAAGGGTGGCAGCTGCACAGGCCATGGATAGTCTGACAGGTGTGCCATGGACACAGTGCATGCAACATGTACCACTGCACACAGTCATCCATTGCACAGGGAACAACACACAAACCACAGACAGTGACTGAGAGCTATGTCCACACCACACTTGCCTCCTCTATGGACACACACACACACACCCATGATAGCACCACCCCCAACACCATGAACACCACTGCAGCTGAGTACCATTAGCCCACTGAAAATCAGAGACAACAACAGTAGGCATAACTAAACAAATATATCAGAAAAGTAGTAACAAAACTGTGTACAAATATATACAGTTGAAAGGGGTGAGGGTCACAAACTGGGTGGAGGTGGGTAAGGTGCAGGGGTGAACAAATGGGAGAGGGAAGGAGGGGTGTGAGGGTGGGTCCAGGGTTTTTTTCTGAGGTCAAAGTGCAGTCCATCTTCAGAGGGAGCCCCACTTCCCACTTCTATGGTGCCTCCTGCCATGTCAACGCCGCACACCATGGTGATCCATCATTTCTAAGATGGTCAGAGAGGCCCTTGCCACCTGTAGCAGCTCCTGCAGTGCCCGCTCCACATGGACCATCCTCTGTCCACCTAGGACAAGGTAGCAGAGTCAATAGGCATGAATGCACACACCCCTGCAGCCCACCCATTGTGCATGGCATACAGCCATGGGACACGCCCCTGTGATGGTGTGTGACCACCCACAGTGATCATGTCCACAAGACCTGCCCACCCAAGTGCACACAGCCATGTCGAATGCTGCACATACCCACCACCCAAGTCCCAAACAGCACCACCATGGCTGTACAGTGACATGGCTTTGTGGTGCAAAGGCAGTGGCACAGCCATGAACCTGGTGCACGCATGGACCACTAGTGATGCTCTCCCAGACATACAGTGCCACTGGACAGTGTTGACTGTACTATGTGGTGTGCATGGTAGTGGTGTCAATGGATGGTGGCCAAGCCCCGCCACCCACCCTGCTACACAGCATGCACAAAAAATCCTGGATGTAAGGCACTCACCATCATTAGGCTGGTCTCGGCACTGGGGTGGTATGGGTCCTCCAGCATCTGGATGTGCTTCACACCACTGCCACTCCTCCCTGGCACACTGGTGCTTCTTGGGGCCTAGAGTACAAACATGGAGAGAGGAACATCAGTACAATCCAGTAGAAAAGGCCCCCCACCCCGGGTGTGTGCAATCCCACACAGCCAAACCCTTCTGCCCCACCCCTATATTACCACCACCACCACCGTGGCCCACATTGAACAGACCACCCCCCTGTGTGGTGGACACATGCCCACCGTGATACCTGTACAGACGTAACCAGTGTATGGATGGGGCACATACCTGGCAGTGGAACCACACCCTTCCTGGCGCATGCCCACAGGTGGGCAAGCCTGTCCAGGTCCCTCCACTGGAGGTCCCCATACCAGTGCCTGCACTGCTTCGCTGTGTGCTGGATCCCTGTCACCTCCTCCAGGGTCACCTCCTCCCACACGGCACTCCTGGCCCTGTCTGGGGTGCCTCCCCAAAGAGAGCACCAGCAAGGGGCTCAACTAGGGACACGAGGTTAGTCAGTTCAACCTGGCTGCAGATTGGTGCCTGTCTCCGTGCCATCTTTCCACCATTGAGAATCAAAATGGCATTCCCTAGTGCACATCAGCCACGTGCGGATGCTGCATGGTACTGTGCTGCATTCCCCATCGCGCTGTCACCGAACAGCATGATAGCAGTGCACCCATGTGGATGCATGGTGCCTACGGGGCAAAGGCAGGCACAGGGTCAGGGGTCCCTCGTGCATGGACTGCCACAGCACGATTGGTACTCACGATGTGTAGCGTGGTAGGGAACCTATGTGGCACTTTCTGTACTGGCCTACCGCACTGTGGCACCACGGTGCCCCAGGGCAAGAGTGCTATACATGTGAACAGAACACTAGCATCACTGGAACAGTGGTGAACATGCTCTGCACTGCCTCCCGCACTCAGCACATCAGCAGCATGGCAGGCATCAGTGTCAGCTCCCTGGGCATGCGCCATTCGGTGTCTACTGCGCTCATCACAGAGCTGCTCCCCTACCTGAGCATGTTCAGCACAATTGCGCAAGGTGCAACAGCGCAATATTCAGCCGGCATATGCAAATCAGCTCATCAGCAATTCAATGGTGCAGATACTGCATTAGCATACACTTAAAATTGAGCCTCGCCTCATTTGCATGCATTGTGCTATATAAATGCAACATGGGGCTACAGAGGCCATAGTCTGGTATTGCAGTCTATTGTGGTGAGTTGCATGCTGTTTGCCAGCATGGACTGTGGTGTGTGGGAGATGCATGGGACTGCACATTCAGAGGTAACACCTGTCATTCCCACAGGATCAATGATGACTGAACGTGAGGTGGAGGAGGAGGAGGAGGAACAGAGACGTGGGAGACAGAGGAGGCCCAACTTCACCAAGGCAGAATCAGATGCCCTGTTTGAGGTCTACCTTGACCAGGAACCGCTGCTCAGTGGGGAACATCACAGGCCCATGCTGTGGCATGGGGTGCGGTGGTGTGCGCCGTCAGCCAGCATGGCTGCCACCAGCAGTTCATGCAGGAGTGCAAGAAGAAGATGGGCATGGACAGGAAGAAGGTAAAAGATAAGGTGGCTGCCATCAGGGCAGCATGGGCTGCGACTGGTGGTGGACAGCCGGCTGTGCCATGCCTGACCCCACAGGAAGAGCAGGTTGCTGGCAGCATGCAGCGTCATGCCCTAGAGGGTGTTCCAGGTGGTGGCTTCCAGATGGGTGGTAGCCCATCACTGCATTGTAGGTCATGATCTGTCACTGTGTGGGGGATGGGGGGAATGCCACAGGGTAGGGCAGAGACATTAATGCTACTGTGTTTCCTTACAGCTCCTGATCATCTACATGGGTCAGTGGTGGTGGACTCATCCACTGAGGGCAATATCCTGGACACAGAGGGGCACCCATCCACCTCCACCGGTGTCCAAGGGTCAGGACGACAGTGTGCCCACCTGGCTGTCTGGACTGAAGTTGGTGGAGCTGGTGTGGAGGAGGCCCTGCCCGTGTCCCAGCTTGACAGCGTCCATGGATGCCAGCATGCTGAGAGTCGGACTGGTGCCCGGATCCGTCACCAATGATGATGGAGCTCACATCATGGACAGTGAAACGTGTGGGCTGCAGGATGGCCCCACAGCAGGTAACAGCATGGGCATAGCCGTGGGTGGCGCTGCCATGGAGGCCTGCATGACATCACAGTCCCAGCCTGTGCCTGTCTGCATCAGTAGGGCAGCACTGGTGTGCGTCCAGGACAGTGGGGCTGTTGCGGCCACTGTGACGGCACCGTTGAGCCCTGGCGAGCAGTGGCCAGAGGGGCAGTGTCAGCAGTCAGACAATGGCAATGGGGGACAGTGTTGGGGGCCTGTGTCAGTGCACCACCTGTGGACATGCCCATGCATGGCCCTGGTGTGCAGTGCCCAACCTCAAAGGGGTGCTGCCCAGCAAGGCTGTGAACACCATGAGGGACAGCATGCCGATTAGGTGGATGACCTCTTAGATGAGCACACCCGCATGCTCCATGAATCAGTGGATCAGCAGTTGTGGCTTGTGACGGCAGTGGATGCACTCAGTGTGGTCCTGTGCCAGGCAAAGGAGCGGCGCAGCAGGGACACCGGTCTGCTCCTGGCAGGGATGGACCGGCTGCGGGAGGATGTGACCACCACCATTGACAGGCAGACACAGGCATTCACAGCTGTCATGGCCACAATGGGCACACAGTTATTTGCCCATGCGCCGCAGACACTACGCAGTGACATGTCCACCCCCCATTCCCAACGTCATGCGACACCCTTCATGTCGACACCGGGCTCAGCTGTGGGTATCCTGAGCACACCTGGCACAGGCATGTTTGGTGAGCTGAAGACCCCTGCTCGAGCACAGTTGTGTTCTCACAGTGGCACCCCTCGGGGACCGTCAGTGCCACCCCATGAGGCCAATGTTCAGCCTGTCACGGCTGGCAGGTCTCGGTGGGGCCACCCACGCATCCGTGGCAGCCATAGCACTGTGCCACGTGACTGACCTGTCTCCCACCATGGCTGCTCTCTGATGCTGCCTTGTGTGCAGTGTGTTTTTCAATGTGCAATGCACGGGTGGGGTACCCGGCCCTGCATATACACATGGTCCATGTGCACACCCTCCCGGCTGCTGGCCGCTGTAGTGTGTGCATGATGATGCTTGCATTGCGCTGTCCACCACTGTGCAATGGTGCCCAGCATCTGAGACATGCACAATGATGGGCACTGAGCATGGTGGTCTGTGGACGTGTGTGTGGCTAGGGTTGGTGGTCGGGGTCAGTGTGCCTTCTACTACCCTTTGTGCATGTCTTGTGGGGTGTGTGTGCATGTGTGCATGTGACTGCATGCCGCATTAGGCCTTGCCCATCCCTGACCGTGTGTGCAGTTCTACGCTCAGCCAATTCCCTTTCCGCCATGCACCCCTTGAGTTTGTCCATGAGAGTTTGTGGGTTGTGCCCTTGCCATTGGTGGCTGCACATAGCCCCATGACTTACCTGGGTTGGTCAAAGTGCTCCTCTGTGATGGTGTCCTGGTGCAGCTGTGACATCCAGATCAGTTGGGGGTCCCTTCGACCAAGGGGAACTGGCCATCACCATCTGCACCAGCGTCCTCATTATCCCCATCGCTGTCCCCCTCTTCAACCTCTACAGCTATCCCACAGTCATTGGCCATGTTGTGCAGGATGCAACAGGCCAGGAATAGCCCACAGGCCTTTGAGGGGCTGTACTATAGGGCACCGCCAGATGTGTCCAGGCAATGGAAATGTGCCTTCAGCATCCTGAACACCCGCTCTATGACACTGCATGTGGTGGCATGTGCCTCACTGTACCATTGCTGTGATATGTTTGCGGGCTGCCAGTATGGTGTGAGCAGCCAGGGATGGAGTGGATAGCCACTGTCACCTGTGTGTAGAGGGTGGACATTAGTTTGGTGATCAGCATCGCCCTGCCATGGGTCATCTAGGCCAGTACCCATGGTACCTCTGACTATGCCCCTCCCAAGATCCATGTCATACTGCGTGATTTGCATACTCACCCACTAGGTGGCCAGTGGGGATGTCCCCACTCTCAAACCTGTGGCACAGTACAAGCTGTTGCCAGATGAAGGCATCATGTGCTGCCCCAGGGTGCGTGGCACAGACATTGGTTATGTGTCCCCTAGCATCGCACACCACCTGGCAGTTGACTCTGACATAGCCCTTCTGGTTGATGTACACAGCACCTTCCAGGCCAGGTGGTGTGTGGATGGACAAATGGGTGCAGTCAATGGCTCCGAGCATGCCAGGCATATGTGCTACCCTGTGGAACTCTTGTATGTGTGCTGTGCACTCCGCCGGTGTGCTGGGGGAAATGGATGTACTCCGCAGCATGTGGCAGCAGTGCGCTGAGGAATTGTGTGAGTAGACTCCGACTGGGTTATGCCTGTTGTGTCCCCGTTGGTCTCTGGAAGGTGCCCGTGGTAAGCAAGCACATGACAGCTGTTACCTTTGTCTCCACTGACAGAGCATGGCTCTGTCATGTGGGTTCCTGCATCTCATCACTGCACAGCTCAGAGAGCTGCCTCAGGATCACCCGGTTCAGGTGGTACCGGCCCACAATCTCAGTGTCACTGTAGTGCTCGAAGTTGGTGCGGGCTCTGTACCACCTGTTGGGGGCATACCACCGACGGGCCCTTCCACGGCCGTGCCCCCCTACTGCCTGCCTTCTCACACCCCTCATTACTGCCTCCATCTGAATGGTGGCACTGGCCATGTCCCTGGCTTGTGTTCTCCTCCTCGGCATCCATAATCCCATTACCCCCGCTGTCCTTTGTGCTACTCCCCCTGCACCGGGAACACCTCCAAGCTTTGGCTGTCCTGCCCACTGCCACTGCCCTCAGTCCACTGTGGCACAGGCTCCCCACTCCTGTCCTGTTGCCCTATGTTCCCAGGTGTGCCCTGTCCTGCTCCTTTCCAGTCCCACTCACTGCTTCCCTCTCTTCTGTGGCTGTCACCTTGCTACCTTCTCTGGCTTCCCTATAGTGTTCTTGCGCTTCTCTCTTGTTCCTTTTTATTTTGGATAATTTCCGCTATTGCGTAACTTCCACTTGCTCCCCTATTGCACATGGCGCATGCTGTTGAATATCACACTGCGCCATTTATTCATGGTTCCTCTCCCTTCAGTTGTGCATGCATTCATTACCATTGCACTCTTGCGCATTGCAATTTAGGGGGTGCAGCTGTCTCCCACTGAATATCGCAGAATGGCACATTTTTGTACTTGCACTGGTGCATCTCTGTTGTGCATGGTGCAACCCTTTTGAGTATCTGAGCCTTGGATTGCTAAATTTAAATCTGGTATAAACTTTATCCTATCCCATCTTATTTTTACCAGATCTCTCCAAAATGATAATGCCCTAAAATATCTCATATCTCTAGTCCAACACAAGTTGGACTGATTATTATTAATGGGTGATTTTAGATCCAGATTACACTTAATTGGATAATGGTCTGCCACATTTAAGGGCATTATTTCCCAATTATTCACCCTGAGATCCAGAGAAACAAACATTAAGTCTTAAATAGTCCCTATGTCTCTGTTTTTGCTACATCTAATGGGGCTTTGAATTATCTGGTCTAAGCCCAGAGGTTCAAAGATCCTTTTTAGTTGTTCTTTTTCTTGGTTCCAATCTGAGTTAAAATCACCCATTAAAATGACTCTTTGGTATTTTATCTTGTCACCCAGTTTGTCTGCCAGTATATTAAAATTCAAACTTTTTGTCCTTGGGGGAGCATAGACTACCCCAACCATAAGCTTAATAGATTTACTTTCTATTAAAAAACAGTCCACACCCTCAATATTTTCAGGTAACACCACTGTACATGGACCTACACTATGTTTTATATATAACATGACTCTCCCTCCCCTCATTACCCTATCTGTCCTTAATAAACCATACTGATGAAGTTCGACCTCTTCATCCTTTATGCCCCTGTGTAACCAGGTCTTAGTGATTGCTATCAAATCAGGATATTCCTCTGTAACCCAGACTTGGTACTCATCAGTTTTGTTTACAATACTCCTTACATTTTCATGAATCAATGAAATCCCCTGATAAATTTCTAGGCCTGGACCTGTATTTACTTCCACATCTCCACTTTGTGCCAATAATACAGCACCATACAATCCTCGTCCCACTGGGGATTCTTTTAATTTTATTTTCCTCACTTGTTAATGCATTTCATCTCTTCATCAAATGATCTTCCTTCCCATTAAGCTGACCTTGTACAGAGGTATAGCTGATGTTTCGTAATAAGTTATTGCTTAATGATATTTTTGTTGGAAATTCAGAATAGTAATACCTCACTAATAGCCACCCCCATATTAACAAACATATATGCATTTTTAAATGGTACTCTGATCTCTATTTTCAATACAGGTAGCTTACTTTTCCAAGTTATTTTCTCCCTGAGTGGTGCTCGTGCCACTCATACCACTTGCACCATAGTGCTCGCTCCTATTGGCGGTGTGACAGAAATGGTAGGGAAAGAGTTAATGGTTTGGATTCTGTAACTGGTGTTTTTTAGCAGTTTGGAAAAGAAACACACACAAGCTAAAATCCACTGTCCAGCAGGATCCACAAGCTGGAATTCGCAGTCCTCCATAGCTGCTAGATAAGAGCTGGGTCATAAATCTCAAATGGACATCTCCACACACACACAGACCTGCAGACAGGTACACAGGCTAGTTTGAATGGATTGGGTCATTCAAATATAAACTGAAGGTTAAAATGGAATATAATTGGTCACTGATAGGTGTTCAGTCCGATTAGGACAATTAAATACATACATGTTAGATGGTTGGTGCATTCACAGGGGGAATAGGCATTACCTATTCCCAGAAGAATATATAAGAGGCTGAAAGCAATGAAGTGGTCTCTCTTACTTTGGAAGCTGGAGGGGAGAACATAAGTTTGGAGCCTACCCTTATAGCTATGTCTGTGGGAGCTGGCAGTTAGAACAGTGTCCAGTGTCTCTTGTAAGGACAGGGAAGGGTAAGTTTAGTAATAGCATATTTTAGTAAAAGCCTTTTTCTTTTGCCATCTGTTGTTTAAAAACATTTGTTTACTTTTCCTGTATGAGTGTTATTCTCTTGTGTTGTAAATATATATCCTGTAAATGCTCAGTGCACTTTCTGGTAAGTAAAAAGCTATTTATTTGCTCAACAGTTGTGACTGTGATGTCATTTTTCTAAGGTAATATTTGGTTTCCACTGGCTGAGATAAACTCTGTGTAGCATCCACCACCCAAGATAGACACACTACCAGACTTTAATTTGTGCAATTGTATGTTTAATTATTCAAGTTTATGAACTTGAAGGTTGGCACTGGATGACTCCGACTGGTGGCAGTGAGTACCCAGGACAGACACCTCTCTAAAAGCTGTTTTAGCCCAGAGAGAGAGAGATGGGTTGTCACATATTGGTTGGTAATGATGGGGTGATGATAGCAAACTGCATAGCACACTGAGATACAGAGTTTGCCAGTGGAACAGTTACCTTAGCATTGCAAAACAGGATATATAAGAGAATACATTTGTACAACAGTTTTATTTGTTTCTAGTTAGCACAGTATAGTGTAGCAGTAGGGAATGAGCTCCACACAGTATGACTCACTTACTGTGCCACAGCTTTTTGAAAGTTGCAGGGAAAAGGGAATTCAGACTGATGGTCTAAAACACAAGAAAAAGGCAGACCTCATATCTGCCCTCTTGGTACATCATCTGAAAGAGACAGTCACTGGGGGTGAGTGAGGAACTGAGGCAGCAGACCCCCCAAACCTGCTTGAGGCACTGCAACGGCAGCTGTTGCTGCAAGAAAGGGCACTGGAGGTGAAGAGACTGAATGCTGAAGCAGAAACAAGAAAGTTGGATGCAGAAACAAAAAGATTGGAAGCCAAAACAAAAAGATGGGAAGCAGAGACAAGAATACAGTAAGTAGAGAAAGAACTGGAAGAAAAGAGACTGGCAGACAGAGAGAAAGAACAACAGCATGAACTCCAGAGACAACAGCATGAGGTGGAGATGATGACCCTGCACAGCCAGCAAACCATGAGTAATGGTGGAGTGAGTTTGCCTCATGAAACCAAAATGAATTCTAAATTGTTCCCTCAGCTTAAAGAGGAAGATGACCTTGATTTATTTTTAAGGTAATTTGAGAGAGTATGTGACCAATTAAAATTGACTAAGGCTTCC
Organism: Neoceratodus forsteri; assembly: GCA_016271365.2. Taxonomy (NCBI): domain Eukaryota; kingdom Metazoa; phylum Chordata; order Ceratodontiformes; family Ceratodontidae; genus Neoceratodus; species Neoceratodus forsteri. The sequence goes on from CM057453.1 coordinate 734,190,583, forward strand.
TGGTCAACTTATCTCACACCCTTACCTATGGGGAGAGCTTTGCATGTATTTGCTAAAATGAGTAATGAAAACTATGCTGATTATGATTATGTTAAAACAGTGTTGTTGAAACATTTTGAATTAACTCCTGAGGCTTATAGAAGGAAATTTAGGGAGTTAAAGAAAAGCCCAGAAGACAGTTATGCAGAACTGCAGGTTCAACTGCGTACTTACCTTGATAGATAGATGGAGGGGGCTGAAGCAGCCACTGTGGAACTAATTAAAGATGTATTGGTGAGATAATTCCTTCAAATTTTACTTGAGGACATGCGTGTATGGCTTCTAGACAGGGCATGCGCCTCTTCAACAAAGGTGGTAGGAAGCACTGACATGTATCTATCTAGCCGGCCATACACACAGCGTAAGTCTTATGGTGGGAGGGCAGCACATGGTTATAGGGGATCCCATGGGGAGCAGCCCAAAGGAAACCAGCCTGCACCTAAGCCCAAAGTAGAGCCCTCTGGTTCTAAGGGGACTCAAGAAATAGGACCTAAGAAATGTCATATTTGCAATCAAGTGGGACACTTGAGATATAACTGCCCTCAGAAACTGGTTAAAGGACAGAGGTATGGGGGAGTGGGTGATCAAAAGAGCACTGGTGTGTTTTTAGGGTGTGTCCAGTCAGAAGGACCACTTTCCTTTGGTGAGGATCTGCATCCCGTTACAGTTAATGGACTAGTAACACAGGGAATGTGGGAACCAGGCACTGACATCTCCCTAGTGAGGCAGGATCTCATCCAGGCAGAGCAGATGGTGCCTGGGAAGTACTCCAGGGTCTGGGCATTCACAGGGTCACCAGTCCAATTAACAATGGCTAGAGTCTTCCTGAGCTGGGAAGGGGGTCATAGAGAAAAATAAATGGGAGTTGTAGAGGACCTACCTGTAAATATGATTGTGGGGAAGGATTTGGACCCCAGGATAAAAATGGTGTGTGTTGTAACTCATAGTCAGGCACAAGGGCAAGCTTCTGAGGGTGAAGAGGGGATGACTCTGGGTGGTCCAGCCCCTCCCTCAGCAGCTGAGGAAGTGTCTAGCACAGGGGAGGGGCTTACTAGAAGCAGAAGTCTAGAACCCCAGTCACAAATAGAGGAGCCCATGGGATTTCCTTTGGAAGGGGCACTGGGAAGGGTCAGACAAGGGCAGCTGAGTACTGCACAGCGAACTGACCCTACCTTATAAAAACTGAGGGAAATAGCTCATAGGGCTGAACGTCCTCAGGGGAGTAACAAGTCCATTTACTGGGACAATGGGCTGTTGTACAGAGAATGTACAACAGAGGAAGGGCTAGACGGTGAAGTATTTCAGCAGTTGGTAGTCCCTAAGTTTCACCGTCAGCAGCTTTTGGCCCTTGCTATTATATCCCCTTTTTCAGAGCACTTGGGGGTGAGACGCACGAAAAAGTGTCTAACCAACAATTTCTTCTGACCTGGTATTGGCAAGGATGTGGTAACTTATTGCAGGACTTGTCCTCAGTGCCAGCGGGTGGGGAAAATGGGGGACAAGGCCAAGGCAGCTTTGGTGCCCCTGCCCATTATTGATGAACTCTTGAAGAGGGTAGCTGTGGACATAGTGGAGCCATTGAGCTCCCCAAGTCACACTGGCAAGTGGTTTATCCTGGTAGTTGTCGACTATGCCACCAGATACCCAGAGGCAGTGGTCCTAACCTCCTCTGAGGCAGAACCAGTGGCAGATGCACTGTTGGAAATATTTAGCCAGGTGGGCTTTCCCCAGGAGATACTGTCAGACCTGGGTGCCAGTTTTATGTCAGGGTTAATGAGTAGTTTGTGGGAGAAGTGTGGGGTAAAGCAGCTCAAAAACTCACCATGCCATCCCCAAGCTAATGGTCTGGTAGAGCAATTTAATTCAACCCTTAAGACCATGCTAAGGACTTTTGCTGACCAGCATAAGAGGGACTGGGACAAATATTTGCCTCATCTCCTATTTACATACAGGGAAGTTCCACAAGAGTACACAGGATTCTCACCCTTCAAGCTCCTGTTTGGTCATAGGGTGCAGGGGCCCCTAGATTTGATTCGGGATGAATGGGAGGGTGACCGTGCCTCCCAAGGGGAGTCTGTTGTGGAGTATGTCCTGAACTTCAGGACCTGCCTTAAGGAACTCATGGGGTTTGCTCAGGTGCACTTGGCCACTGCACAACAGCGTCAGAAAGTCTGGTATGACCGTGGGGCCCGAGCCAGAGAATATGAGGTAGGACAGCGAGTAATGGCACTAATTCCTGTCCACCAGAATAAATTACAGGCTGCATGGGAGGGGCCATTCTCCATTGTCCAAAAGGTTAGTGATGTCAATTACATGATAGAGCTACCAGACAGGAGGTGCAGGTGAAAGGTATATCATGTTAACATGCTGAAGCCCTACCATGACAGAGAGGAATTGGTCCTCACTGTATGCAGTGCCCCAGAGGAGGAAACTGAGATAGATACACTGGTGGACCAGCTTGGGGAGGCCAGGGTTGCATCCTCTATGGACAACCTTACCCTCTTGGAACAGCTGACACCAGTCCAGGTGCAAGAAATTAGGAGTGTGCTGAACGAATTTGAGGACATGTTCACAGGGAAACCGGGGTACACCTCTATGGCAGAGCACCATGTGGACACAGGGATCCAGGTTCCCCTGAAACAGTCCCCTTACAGGGTACCTGAGCATGTTAAGCAGACTGTGAAAGAGGAGCTCAAGGAGATGCTGGAACTTGGAGTAATCCAGGAATCTAGTAGCCCCTGGGCATCACCCGTGGTACTGATCCCCAAAAGGGATGGTACCACACGATTCTGTGTTGACTACCAGAGGCTTAATAACTGCACGGAGTCTGATACCCATCCCATGAACAGATGAGACCCTGGAGCGACTGGGGGGAGCCAAGTATTTGACCATAATAGACCTAACAAAAGGCTATTGGCAGGTACCTCTGACCCCTGCAGCCAGGGAGAGATCAGCTTTTGTTACTCCATTTGGTTTATATGAATTCAAGGTAATGCCATTTGAATGAAGAATGCACCAGCAACCTTTCAACAGCATGTGGATCGCATTCTGTCTGGGGTAGGTGAGTTTGCATTGGCTTATATGGATGAAATAGTCATATAAAGCCAGACCTGGGATGAGCACATCAAGAATGTACAGGATGTGTTCCACAGGTTAAAGAATGCAGGTCTGACAGTCAAGGCAGAGAAGTGCCAGATAGGTATGGCAGAAGTGTCCTACCTTGGGCACCAGGTGGGTAGTGGACCCAACTGCCCAGAGCCTGCCAAGGTTGATGCCATCCTGGCCTGGCCTACTCCTACCACAAAGAAACAGGTCAGGGCATTTCTAGGGACAGCAGACTACTACTGAAGGTTTGTTCCCCACTGTAGCGATCTGGCTATGCCCCTGACAGACTTAACCAACCAGATACAGTGAAGTGGTCAGAAGGCTGTGAGGTCACTTTTCAGGAGCTAAAGAAGGCCTTAAGCGGCCCAGCTGTATTGACTATCCCCAATTATAGGTTAAAGTTAATGGTCTATGTGGATGCCTCAGATCATGGGCTGGGGCTGTGCTGAGCCAAGTTACCCAGCAGGGCGAGGAGCACCCGGTTGTGTACCTCAGCTGGAGGCTTTTGCCCAGAGAGAAGGCATATGCCACAATCGAGAAGGAATGCTTGGGAATAGTGTGGGCCCTTCAGAAGCTGCAGCCTTACCTATATGGAAGAAGATTTACTGTGGTCACAGATCATAATCCACTGATTTGGCTTCATAGGTCAAGTGGGCAAAATGGAAAACTAGTACTTTGGAGTTTGGTGCTGCAGGCATACAACATGACCATCCAGCATTGCAGTGGCAAACAAAATGCAAATGTGGATAGGCTATCTAGACAGGGCTAATGGCATGGCTGGATACTTTTTGGCATTTCGCAGTAGTTGCATTAATGGCTGTGTCACTTGGGGTGGCCCAAGGGACACACCTTCATCATCTGGGGGGGGGGGAGATGTGAGAGAAATGGTAAGGAAAGAGTTAATGGTTTGGATTCTCTAGCTGGTGTTTTTTTAGCAGTTTGAAAAATAACAAGCTGGAATTTGTAGTCCTCCCTAGCTGCTAGATAAGAGCTGGGTCATAAATCTCGAGTGGACATCTACACACACACAGACCTGCAGACACATACACGGGCTAGTTTGAATGGATTGGGTCATTCAAATATAAACTGAAGGTTAAAATGGAATATAATTGGTCACTGATAGGTGTTCAGTCTGATTGGGATGATTAAATACATACATGTTAGATGGTTGGTGCATTCAAAGGGGGAATAGGCATTACCTATTCCCAGGAGAATATATAAGAGGCTGAAAGACAATGAAGTGGTCTCTCTTACTTTGGAAGCTGGAGGGGGAAACATAAGTTTGGAGTCTACCCTTGTAGCTATGTCCGTGGGAGCTGGCAGTTAGAACAGTGTCCAGTGTCTTTTGTAAGGACAGGGAAGAGTAAGTTTAGTAATAGCATATTTCAGTAAAAGCCTTTTTCTTTTGCCATCTGTTGTTTTAAAAACATTTGTTTACTTTTTCTGTATAAGTGTTATTCTCTTGTGTTGTAAATATATATCATGTAAATGCTCAGTACACTTTCTGTTAAGTAAAATGCTATTTATTTGCTCAACAGTTGTGACTATGATGTCATTTTTTTTCTAAGGTAATATTTGGTTTCCACCGGCTAAGATAAGCTGGTAAACACCAGTGTCAGTGGCTCAGTAGGTAACACACTTGCCTCTGAGGTTGGGAGATCAGAGGGCTGTGGGTTCAGTTCCCACATCTGGCACTTGGGTTAATATCCCAGTACTGACACTGTAATACAGCATGAGAGGGGTGCTGCATTTTTGTGGTGCCGTCTTTCGGATGAGACTAAACCGAGGTCCCATCTGCCTGGACTGGTGGTAGTTCAGGTGGATGTTAAAGATCCCATGGCACTTATCGAAAAGAGTAGGGGAATTTCCCCCGGTGTCCTGGCCAAATTTCCCTCATTCACTAAACATACCACCAACAACAACAGCTTAATCTGGTTCAAGGTCAGTTGGCATTCATCTGTATTCCCCCTTCCCCGGGTCGTGCCTGAAAATAAGCAGGATTTGTCTAGTGTACTTACCCAGTCAACAAAAGCTAAAATAAAAAAAAACAACTCTGTGTAGCATCCACCACCCGAGAGAGACACACTACCAGACTTTAATTTGTGAACTTGCACTTTTAAATATTCAAGTTTGTGAATTTGAAGGTTGGCGCTGGACAACTCCAGCTGGTGGCAGCAAGTACCCGAAGACAGACACCTCTCTAAAAGCTGTTTCAGCCCAGACGGAGAGGAGGGTTGTCACAGCGGTGCGAGGCTTTGAATGAGCAAGAAAGCCCCACCCCACTGGGGATCTCTCCGGTAACTGGTCTGCCACCAGACCCCATCAACTACCCCCAATTATCACAGTGTGGGCTATATATAGTATCAATGCCCTGCTAAAGTGCAGTTTTGCAGTTCCAAACAGTACATAGGCAGTCCCAATACTTGTTTTCTTTAAAGTGCTCATCTGCGTTATTCTGTCACAGCTCGTTCTGGCAGAAATGCTGTTCTTCAGCTAATCAGCAGCACCCACCTGCAGTCGGTCCCATGACTTAGCAGCTCTCATCTGCAGCTTGGAGATGGAAATCTTAGCAGACCTAGGAAGTGCTGCCTAGTTTCAGGTACGAGCTGGGAGATTACAAGAGTATAGTTTACAAAATAGTGCGAGAGAATTACAATGATGTTAAATACAAGCAATGAGCAGGATGATACAAATAAACAGGTACAGGATGAACAGATGAGCATCTACATCAAGGGTAATAACAAGCAAATAATTGTTACATTTCACAGAAATAATGCAAGCGTAATTTGTCCCATTTTGAGGATGGTAAGTGCTGAGGGTGAAGGGCATGCAATGTAGATTATTTCCTTTACTAGAGCTCAGAGGGGGTAGGGGACCAGGGAAGTGGAGGATGCTCACCAGGGTCCAAGCAGGGGTAGGGGATATCAAACAGGCTTGGAACAGTTACAGGCTGAGGCAGACTTCAGGTTCAACCAGAGGGAGCTGTTAAAGATGGGATGGGTGGAGGTACATCTGATGATTACAGGAGTGTATCATCAGGACAGTGACACCATTGCAGTGAAATACCACCACAGCTACAGATCTTGCCAGGTCGAGATCTTTTGCTGTGGTGGTTTACTGTCAGCCAATGGAGCAATTCCCATAGTTGCACCCCCACCCCGAGGCAACTCTGACATGGAGTTGGTTAATTAGAGATTGGGGGAAAAACACTTTGGTTCATCAGGAACAATGCTGACTGTCGACATTGTTCCCATCGATGTTCAGGATGTCAACAAGATTGTTGTCGATGTCCTGTGGTGGAACCGTTGCAAGTAGGGTATTCCAGAATCTAAGGGCACAAACAGCAAAGGCACAATGATCCAACAGTGTATGAGTTTTTGGGACAAGGAAGGGTGCAAGACAGCGGACCTTAGCTGGTATGACGCTAGAGTTAGCCAAAGGAGTTTGGAGAGGGCGGGTGGCATTGTGGACGATTTTGTCTGTGAAGCAGCCAAAGACAAATGAATGATAATTACCCAGGGACAACCAGTGTAGTTGACTATATAAATCACAGTGATGGGTAAGTTGAGGGGCGGCAAGGGCAAAGTGGCAAATATTATTTTAGGCCACATCCCATTTAGAAAGGCTAGTTTTTGTGGTGAGGAAATAGGCTGTCAGCCCATAGCTGAGAGAGGGAAGGAATAAGCCTTTAGCAAGGGCAAGCCATGCAGCAACAGTAAGGGACCCACGATCCTGGTATGCAAGTCCAAGCTTGATATTTGTTGCCCTGCAGACATTTTGAATGCATAGAGACAAGTCTAACTGGGGGTCAAGAGTAACTCCCAGGTATCTAAAGGAGCATGTAGTGCCAACTGGTACACCATAAAGACTTAAAACGTTAAGTGGGACAGGACACTGTTTGAGTTTAGAAGAGGAGCCAAAGAGCACGAGTTGAGTTTTCTATAAGTTCAGCATGAGCTTCTTTGACAGGAGCGAATGTTGCAGTTTACTGAAGTCAGCTTGTAGGTTGTGATTTATGGCACAGACATCACCTTAGATAACTAGGAGGACCAGGTCATCGACATATAGGGTTGTGGTGCCATGGGTAGGGACCATTGGGAAGTCATTGATGAAAAGAGAAAATAGGATAGGGCCCAGAATAGATCTCCTTTTTTTTCAATTCAAAGCTTATTCACCACTTTTTCCATGTTACAGGAGGCAGCAATGAAAATTTTGACATGAGATTCGTAAAACAAGTCATACTGCATCCAACCCTTTCCTGCCCTCCCTCCCTGGCACAGCAGTCCATTCTAATACTGTTATCACCATCTAACTACCTTTACCAAGGGTAAATAAGTTAATAACCTCAACCACACATTATTTCATAGCCATCGGAATTAGAGTGTGAAGGGGATCCCAAATAACCTTGTACCTACAGTATGTAATCTGTTTTGAAGGCTGGCAATGGCCTTCTGTGTGTGTAGATTTGCTAGGATCTCGTTGATCCACTCCTGATATGTTGGACAGGTTCCTTCTTTCCAACACCTAAGAATGATTTTTTTGGCTGAAAGAGCAACCATGGATATATGAAATCTCCGGATTCTAACCTTTATGGAAGACAAATATCCCAAAAGGCAAATATCTGGTGTAAAATGGTTCTGTAAACCCAATAAAGGATCCAGGTTGGCTTTTATAAGCTCCCATAATGAAGCTATCCGGGGGCACAACCAAAATAAATGAAACAGTGACCCTGTGTCCTGGCAACACTTATTGCACCTATCAGTATCAAGAAGGCCCCATTTCACCAGTTTAGTTGGGGTATAGTACAAATTATGTAGGATGTGAAACTGCATAAGACGTAATCTGTCTTGGAATACATATTTATGACAATACATCCAGAGGACGGGCCAATTAAAAATATATTGGGGAAAAAATGAAACCCAAAAGTTAGTGGGGCCATTACCACATCCAAACCGCCATAGGTACAACACTTGATAAATCTTAGAGATCACACCTGTGGAGACAAGAAAAGGGGAGAGTTCAGATACCAATGCAAAGGCCACTGGATGGGGTGGAGTGGCTCCAAGAACCGTGGTTAACAAGTGCCTCAGTTGAATCACTTTAAAGACCTGAGACCCCAGAATTTTGAACTTATTAATGAACTCAGGGAATGAAAGCCAAGCCCCAGCCTCGTCCAAAAATGAGGAGACTATCCCCTCTCCTAAATGAGGCAACCATAAATGGGAAATTTTCTGTTTGTTTTGGGGAAAGCCGGGGAGTTCCAAATGGATTGAGCGAGATCTTCACTTTGATTGTATCACAAAAAAGAGCACAATTGCGAGTGTACTCTTATTGAGGTCATGATAGTGGGACATTTGTTGACATTCTGTAAATGAGAAATTTTAAGATAAAGCATGGTCGAAGGGTCCATGTTCATAGATTGGATGAAGTCTAATTCAATCTTGAGCCAAGCCTGTCTCATGTCATCCAGGGCTGGCCATACCCATCACAGGTATTTAGCCAAATGACTAGCCCAATAGTAAATGGGCAAGTGAGGAATTCGCAGCCACCCCCTCTTTTTTGAGTGTGGCTAGCTTGTGGTATGCCAACCTAGAGGTCTTATTAGACCATATAAACTTGGTAAAAAGTTTATGCATTTTCTGAAACCAAGCTAAAGGGACAAATGAATTAAGATGTGACAGAGGATAAAATAAATGGGGAAATACATTCATCTTGATTATATTAATACGACCCCATAAAGATAACGGGAGCTTATCCCATCTCTCTTGATCTTGAATGATCCCCTGCAAGAGAGGGTCCAGATTTTCTTTAAACCACGAGGAAGAATTACGCGTTAGTTTTAAACCTAAATACTTAATAGCCCGGGGCAGAATAGATCTCTGAGGGACACTGTTAGTGATAGGAATAGGTTCTGATAGAGCTCTATTGTACTTAACAAGCTGTAACCTGCCAGTGAGATAGTTGGAAAACTAGTTTAGGGCTGGACCAGCAACACCAAGGAAGTGAAGCTTGGTACAGAGTAGGGAGTGATTCACTAGATATAAAGGCTTTTGAGAGGTCCACGAAGATAGCCCCAGTCAGCATATCCTGGTCCTTGGCAATCCTTGTATCAGATGTAACTTTAGCAAGATCTGCTTACCTTTTTCCCTCCCTGCATCCTGCCTCCTCAATCACTACTATGACAATGCCTTTGGCTGCTACCAATTTTCTCCCTGGTCTTAAGCTCATCTACCCTCCTTTCCTCATTATAACTCTATGCTCATTCTCTCCTTTCATACTGATGCCTAGTTATGATGTATCATTAATTACACTGCATCATTAGTAACTCAGTTTGTTAGTTCTCCTAAGTCTGTTTATAATCCTCCCTACTGATGTGGAACCCTTTGTAAATGAGCTGCTTGATGCATATAATCACTTTAACGCTGATGTCTATTTATGATGACTGATGTGTAATCTTTTGTAGAAGAGCTGCTTGGTGCTCATAACACATATATTGATGTCTATTTATGATATATTATTAATTGAGCTGGTTATTTGTAACACATTTGTCAGTTCTCCTATGTCTCCTATGTTCTTCTATGTCTGTTTGTAACCCCCTATTGATGTGGAACCTTTGTAAATTAGCTGCTTGGTGCTCAAAGGTACTTGTAATCTGAGATTGAATAAGTAAATATATACTGTAAAAAAAAGAAATAAAATATCTGTAGTATCACACCAGCTATAACCCCCATCTGCAGTTTTAATAGTGCACCAGAAATATTGCAAATCCCTAGCAGAGGATAAGAGGGCAGCCTTGTAGTATTCAGTCTAGGCATTACTTATGCCTTTTTTGCAGGTGTTGCAGAGTCACTGGTATTCATAGTAGTCAGAAAATTCCTTAGAGGATTTAAATTTACCCCAGTTCTTATTGTGGGATTTCATGAGGGAGAGCAAAATCCCCATGTAACCATTTAATGATAGTGCCTCTAACACTCTTTCTGATGCAAGGGGCAGGCTTATTCTTCAGAGTGGGGAGGATGTTTAGAAGGTTGTTAAGAGCACCTGTGACATCCATGGCAGAGATCACTGGGGCATAATCTGTGGATGCAAGATCTTGAAGAAAGAGAACAGAGTTAAGGTGGAAGAAGTCTCTCACTTGTATAATTTTATAGGGCACTTTGGGAGAAGAGACTCTCCAAATGCAGTATATGGGGGAATGGTAAAATATGGAGTCAGAAAGGACTCCAGATGCTGAGCTCCTATCAAGCCTGTTTGTCAGAAACCAATCGAGGAGTGTTCCTTGATTGCCTTGGGGTGGTTTCGTGTAGGCTCATTGATGAGCTGAGTAGGGCTGAGGGCCTCCAACAATGGTTCATACTGCTTGACATTGGCACCAGACCAGTTTAGATAGAAGTTGCCATATATAAGTACCTAATTTTATGTGATTCTGGGGCTAATGTTATCAAGCAGATAGGACAGCCTCTTGATACCCTGCTTTGGAGGGTTGTAAGCACAGATTATGTGAACCTTTTTGGCATTGCCTAGTAGGAGGAGCCAATGAAGGAATTCACAGGTGACAGAGGGGGGTAGATAAGTTGTACTGGATTAGGGTATGCTAAGGTGACTTTTATAGTATGTCAAAAGACCACCCCCATGCTTTTTACCCAAGCTATCGCAGCGCAGGAGGCAAAAGTTGGGGAGCACAATAGCTGAATCAGGGGTGGTAGGTTTCAACCATGTTTCCATGAGACACAGAATATCAGGGTTATAGTGGTCAACCCAGGCAGTCAGTTCAGCATGATTGTGGATGAGACTGCGAACATTGAGATGTGCAATTTTAAGACCCTTAAGAGAGGACCAGGAGGGGGTTTTAAAGGTCTGTTGTGAGGTTGGTCCAGGGTTCAGTTCAACATCTCCAGCGAGGAGGATAAGGAGAGCGGAGAACCGGAGGAGGTGGTGCAGCCAGGTCCTCCTATAAGGAATTTTATGAGAATGGTATCGCGAGCATTTGAGCAGTCTAAGCATAATTCTCATAGAATTTGGTGGAAAGCACCAGAGAGGATGCAAGTTTCCTTGCCAGGAGGCTATAAGATTGCAGTAAGAATAGTCATAAGTGTGGTGCATCTTCAAAGGGCATACAAATGGTGGGAGATAGACAGTAGTGAAGTACAGGGCAACAGAGAACAGAATAGACAGGCTAGGAAGAACACTGTGGCTTTTTTAATAGCAAACACCTCAGGAAGGAAGTATTCAGTAATGCCTAGTTAAGTTACAGGTCCAGATAAGGTGGAGTAGAAGCCGTAAGTAGAATCTAGTTAAGGTGGAGCTGAGGCAGTAAAATTGAAGTAGGCAAGGGCAGAACAATTTCTTATTGACAGTCTGCAAGATTTAAAGCCAGGTGATGTGTCAGAAAGATAGAAACATTCTCGCCCTTTAAGTAGAGCTGGCTTAGGGACAGTGACCTCAAGTAGTAGAGATGTATAAATTGCAAATGAGAAGTTGGGGAAAAAATGTGCGTGTAAACACTCTTTTGTAGCTGTTTTTTCTGCCCAGTTCAACTAGCCATTTGAGAACAGGGGAAGGGAGAAGCACACTTCAACCAGTGCCTGAGAAGAATCTTTTTTGCAGTAATGAGTGCACCTAATAACCATTTTTCTCCGCAGGGTGAATGTGCATCCCTGTTTGGTGTTCATGTAGGAGGCCTAGTAATACTAGTGAAGGCATAAGGGAGATTTTGTATAACAAGATTTCTCTGCAGATGTGTTGAACATCCTTCCAGAAATCTTGCAAGGTAGGATAAGACTAAAGTAAGTGAGTGATAGAGCCTGCCTGCATATCACACCTCCAGCAGGCCCTGGATGGGAGGAGGCCCCATTCGTGTAACTTAAGAGGTGTCCTATGCTATTTATGCATGACTTTAAATTACGTGAACCAATGTTTTGTGTCTTTAATAGCAGCCTGAACATTGTTCTAACAACTATTCCAAGTTTGCAGTGTAATTTTCTGGCTTAGTTCTTCTGTCCACCTTGGCCTTACTGTTATGGTAGGGTCCTGGAGGAGACTCAGGAGGTGCTGGTATAGATCTGTGCTCTGCAGTTTCTCCCACTCTGAAGGCCATAGGATTTTGTCCAAGAGGTTGGTTTCTGGGTCTACAAGGTTCAGGCCTAAGAGTGATCCCAAGACATGTCTTAGCTGGGGGTACTTCCAGTGATGCTGTTTGAGGAGGCCAAACTCTTGCTGTAGTTAAGCAAAGGTTTTTAGAGTGTTGAGTGTTGGATGCAGAACATCAGAAAGATGGTGGATACCTGCTTCAGACCAGCCTTTATCCCATGCCACCTTTCCTCTAATGTGCAACCAGGGTTGCCCAGAGGGGAAAGTGCCTTGCCTTTATTGGCGCCCAACCGCTAAGTTTCAGATACTTCTTCCAGATCCACATATTATGTGAAAGGGAGGGGTGTATGGAAGAGTTTTTCATTTGGGGTCCTAACTTGATCACTTTGGCCAGTGTTTCTCCAGCCACCAAATTTTCAGTTTCCGCCCATCTAGGCTGGTATTATTGTGCATTCCAGGGTGCCATTTGTGCAAGCTGGAGGAGACAGTGCGTCATGATTCTAAGTTGGAAGTCTGGCATTTTGAGTCCACCATTTTTAAAATCCAACTTCAGTTTGGGCCAGCTTATGTATGTCAGGCCAGTGCCCGAGAAGAAGCTCTGGATCTTGGAGTGTACAGTATTGTGTTGATGAGTTTTGGGCTGATGTGTAAGCCTATAGACTGAGTCTAAGTTAAGTCATTGAGATTACTTAAACAATAAGGCACAACATGGTGTGGGTTATTGGAGATTTACCCATGCTTTGTGTGGTGTGTCACGAGGCACAGCCAAGTGACTTAACCACACAAGAAGTGGGGAAATCACCTAATAACTCACATCTTGGAGTGCCTTATTGTGATTATACAATGGACCCATGTGAAAAATAAGTTTCAAATGTGTTTCATTATGTTTTTTATAAATGTCATTCCTCAGCCGTGGGTAATGCAAGATTTACCCACAGTCATGTGACATGTTTTGACCAATGAGGTTATATGATTTTCACGCACCATTGTATAACATTTAAAAACCTTTAATGTCATATGCTTTTCTAGAATGCACTTTCAGCTCTTGTGCAGTTTGTATTATACAGAATCTTGTAAATAAACAGCACCTATTTGGAATGACATACTGTGAGTTATGTGTTGTGTTTTTTGATAAATGGTACTTTACTTATTGGGAAATGTCTGATATATCCACTATTCTGAAAGAGATATATCATAGCACATCTGAGCTAAGTAATCTTTCCTACTACTTGGAAGCGATATGGTAAAGCGTGGTAACCAAGATTGCACTCCTCCTGAGGTTTGAGCCACTGACCTTGGCTTGATCTATGGGACCGGGCTTTATGGGTCCATGTGTCTGGGATGTGCCAGCTATACAGAGAGGTGAGTGTGGGCACTGGACAAAGAACAGAGCAAACTAAGGTGGAGATCTGTGTCATGCTAGTATTATAGTGGATTTGGTGTGGGTACAGATGCATTGACTGTGTCAACCAGTAGAACTGTAGTGTATATTGTAAGCTGTCATTGACAGTTTAGTCAGTGGGCAGCCATGGAGGTGTCAGGAGGGCTGTGCTGCTCGCCAACTGGCGGCTGTGCTGGGGCGGGGGAGATGGGTGGTGTCTGCTGTCTGGTGTAGGTGGGTAGTTCAGTGGACCACTACATTTTGGAAAAATAGTGAATTTAATGTCAGGTGGGGGATCGGGCTATGGGGTGGGACCCTTCACTATTGGACTGCATCTGTAATTGACGTGTGGGTGATTGGGTGATCAAGGACCAAGGTGGGACCACTACACCAGGGAAAATGTTAGTAATATTTATAGGTGGGTTTGCATTGGAGTGGGGACTGGGGTGGAACCAGTACACTATGGAAAATTTGAATAATATTTATGGGTGAGTTTGCATGTGAACGGGGATCAGGATGGGACCACTATACTATGAGAATCTGTTTACCATGGGGTCCACAATTGGGGTGGGGGAAGGCATCACTACACTTTGGGAGAATGCGACTGCATAGAGCTTGGGCTGGTGGAGCATAATGCCACACTAATGACGTGCAAATGAGCCCATAATGGGCATGCTAATGGCCACTAGTGCCTTGCTTGCCCAATGAGCTCATTTGCATGCCTCTGTTATTAAATACCAGTTTAGTGCCTGAGCGCTATTAGCTACAGGATCATTTTCCTGGCTGGCTGGCTGGTTGTGGGGCAGTGCTATTATGTATTCCACTGCTTCTTCTGGGTTAGTTCTGCCCCCACCTGCCCCCTTTTCACAGTCAGATAATCCACTGGACTATGAGACTGTGAATAGCTCTGTTGCCCACCAGCACAGCCAGGGAGTGCTGGGCAAACTTTTGTGCTCACTTTGTGCTCCATTTGTGAATCCTGGTCCTAGTTATCAATAACCTGCAGTATCAGAGGTAGCATGGGTTCAGGGGGATAGGTCCTGCCAGACAAACTTGATCAATTTCTTTGATTGGGTGACCAGGGAAGTGGATTAAGGGGGAGCGGTAGATTTGGCCTACCTGGATTTTAGTAAGGCTTTCAACACTGTTCTGCATAAAAGGCTGTCAAACAAGCTGGGAAGCCTAGGAGTAGGTCCTAAGGTAGTAAAATAGGTGAAAAACTGACTGGGCAATAGGAGTCAGCGGGTGGAGGTAAATGGCAGTCATTCTGGAGTAGGCAAAGTAGAAAGTGGAGTACCACAGGAATCAGTACTAGGCCGGATCCTCTTCAATGTCTTCAAAAGTGACATTGCAGAAGGGCTAGAAGGGAAAGTATGCTTGCTCACAGATGACAGAAAACTCTGCAACAGAGTAGACACACTGGGAGGAGTGGAAGAAAACAAGAAGTGATCTAGAAAAGTTGGAAGAACCTGGGAGCAACATGTCAACTCGGAGAAGAGGTATTAACAGTTACAAAGTAGGATAGGGACCTGGGGGTGATCATTTCTGATAACCTGAAGGTAGCAAAGCAATGTAACAAAGCCATGGGAAAGGCTGGAAGGATGCTAGGTTGCATAGGAAGAGGAATCACCGGAAGAAGGTGGAAGATAATAATACCCCTTTACAGATCACTGGTTAGGCCACACCTCAAATACTGAGTGCAGTTCTGAAGGTCCCAACTCTGTAAAGACATAGTGAGGGTGGAGGCAGTACAAAGGAGGGCAACCAAAATGGTACATGGCCTGCATCAAAAGCCCTATGGAGTAAGGCTCAAAGAACTTAACATGTACTCCCTGAAGGAAAGAAGGGAAGGTGGGGGTATGATAGAGACATTAAAATACCTCACTGGCAAAAACCAGGTACAGTAGGGAAGTATTTTCTACTGAAAAAGGTGCTCAAGGACAAGGGGTAATGCTACGTAGTTAGAAGAGGAAAGTCACAGAGGAAATGTGAGGAAGTACTTCTTCATGAAGAGAGTGGTGCATGCATCAAACAACTTACCAGTGGAGGTGGTGGGGGCAGAAATGGTAACAGGATTCAAGAACACATGGGATAGACACAGAGGGATCTTAACAGGAGGAAGGGGGGGGCGGAGACTTAGTAGGGTCTGTGGTAACACTATAAGTAGGAAAAGTAGGGTGGACCAGGTGGGCCCTCAGGTCCTTATCTGCTGACAGATTCTACATTTCTATGTAATTGATGAAAATGAAGCAAAACAACCAGAAAAAGAAAAGAATGTTGCTGAAGCCCCTGATCAAAGTAATGCAGCACTGTCGGTATTGCCAGAAAAATCAGATAAAACATAAAAACAGGTAGCCAAAACAGACCTAGAAAGTCAGTGATTAAGAAAAAGGCTCTGTCTAGTACCACTAGACGTGGCACTCCACAATAGGCCACTCATGCATATCTGGCTCCTTCATCAGAATGCAGTGCCTCTGATGCAGATGTTGTAAACGTACAAGAACAAGATCATGATCATCGAAAAAAAAAAAAGTAGGGCTACCCAGTATTGCAGGTGTGAAATAAGAACCTATAAGCTAGGTCATATAAAAAAGCATTTATTCCACAATGAAAAAACTGCTACAGTTACAAACATCAGCACCCCTCGTGCTCATGCAGACGTACGTTTCACATCACTAATGATGCTTTGTGGGGGGGGGATAGAGAAAATAAATTGTTACAAACTGAAAGCAAATGGCAGTGCCTTTTGGGAGCCCACAGGGAAAAGGGACTTAATGCTATGTTTAGTATAGTCCCATTTTTAAAAGATAAGGGATAAAATTGAGTCTGTATTCATGTTCATGCATGTTTAAGGCCATTCAGGAATTTACAGTACTTTGGTTCTTATTGCATGTATGTTGGTGTATATGGAGTGGTACTTACTGCATTTATGTATGCCATCTATTTACAGTTTTTTAATCCTATATATATATCAATGTGATCTGTTATAGTACATGTATTTTGCTGTTATGGATCATGTGTATGGCTATTGTTAGCTTTTATTTTTTTATTCTCATTCATCTATTATTTATACATTTGGTATAAGAGCACTTTGCATTTTAAATGAGATTGTCTCTTTAATTAGGGACTATTTAAGTACATAATTGAATGAGATAGCATGCATTGACAAAGTGTCGTTAGTGACGTGAAATGTACGTCTGCGTGAGCATGAGGGGTGCTGCTGTTTGTAACTGTAGCAGTTTTTTCATTGTGGAATAAATGCTTTTTTATATGACCTAGCTTATAAGGTTTTTATTTCACACCCTCTATACTGGGTAGCCCTACTTTTGTTTTTTCGATTACTGTGCAGTTTGTAGCAGTTTTGTTACAAGTTGCCACCTTTTTTGCTACATAAAAGATCATGATCATGATGCATCACGTGCATCACAGTTATGCTCTTCCAAAAGTGATGAATAAGAATGTGATACCATTTGGTAGAGGATGCCATCTGGGTTCCCGATCCCCCCCAAAAACAAAAAAACACATACACATACAGCAAGCACCACCACTAGCTATAGGCAGTGGTGGAAAAAAATCAGTAGCAATCATAGTACATCTTCTGGGGACAGCCACAGTGTGCATGAATCAGGGTCAGAAACATAAGCCACCAAAATTGCTGCAGCTCCTGGCATGATGACAAAATGTTCCACCTCAGCTGTGTGGCGCTATTTTCAAATACAGTAAGTCCCAAAAATGAGTGTGTTGCTGTCTACACCTTTTGTCATTGGGAAGTTAGCGGGGGGAAGGGGAAGTGAGGGGCCAGTTTGGGACAACATCACTAAAAAGGCATTTGCAAAGAGCAAATCCAACCATTCAGCTGTGCAGCAGTCCTGAGCAAAGGAAAAATATCTGAGATGAAAATAATCCTTCAGACAACAGTGATGGTGTAGAGACTGAGAGACAGGGTGGAAAAAATATGTTT
Organism: Neoceratodus forsteri; assembly: GCA_016271365.2. Classification (NCBI taxonomy): domain Eukaryota; kingdom Metazoa; phylum Chordata; order Ceratodontiformes; family Ceratodontidae; genus Neoceratodus; species Neoceratodus forsteri. The sequence continues at coordinate 734,208,159 of CM057453.1, forward strand.
GACTTGCCCTTTTTAACATGCAACATACTAAACAGTCAGAGAACAAAAATCAAACTTGGAGGCACTTAGCACCAAATTTTGTGCACCTCTTTAACACTATTCTGGGAGACAGCAAGCAAAGTTACATTTAGAAGACCTGAGTTCCATGGACAGAAGCATCATCTATGTAAGAGACTTGTGATTGCCCCCTCTCGGCAGCTGTACCACACCCATTCCCATCCTAACTCCTTACTCAGTGGAGATCAGCGATGTTGTGCAAGGCAAAAACTGCAGTTGCAAGGAAAGCAGAATAATAGAAGTATAAAGTGAACACAAGAGGACACTGGTTCAATCAGAGGGTGGTGTCAGAATGGAATAGACTACTGGAGGATGTGGTCAGGGTCCGAACATGGATCAGCTTAAAAAATTAAAGGATATAATTATGAAGGCCAGGGGAAGAGTGAAATTTGCAAATTAAAGTGACAAGTCAATATGGCTAACTGCCTGACTAGTTAGAGATACAATATGAGTGTAAGACTGTAATTGTTACCTTCATCCACAACACTGTTGGTGTCTCCTTGTTCAGACTGTCCCACTGCTACAAGCAGATGATGTGTTTATGTACTCTGCCAACAAGGAACAGGTACAGTGGAACTGCCAGGTGGAAAGCTGTCTGCTTGTGTAATTTCAACATATACTGACTGGTTGGGGTGGAGTGAGTCATGTGAAGCTGAAAGAGTGAAGAAGAAATCAAAATGTATCAGAGACTGCTGCCAGAATGCTAATTTTTTTTAACAATTTCCATTTTTAACCTCAAAACATTTGCACTTGGTAGTAACTTGGGGGGGTGGATAGTTTGAAACAGATTGAATTAGTATCCATCTGTTGTGAATTAGTATCCATCTGCTTGTTACATAGAAACATAGAAACATAGAATTTGATGGCAGATAAGGACCGCTTGGCCCAGCCAGTCTGCCCATTCCCTACCTGATGGATAAGCTGCAGATTCTAGTTAATCAACAGCTTACTTTCTTCTACTCCCCACTAGAATTGCCTTATGTCTCTCCCATGCATTCTTGAAATCTCCCACTGTTCCTGACTCCAGTCTCCTTGGGAAGGCTGTTCCATGCATCCACAACCCTCTCTGTGAAAAAATACTTTCTAACATTACCTCTGAGCTGTCCCCCTCTATCTTCAAATTATGCCCCCTTGTTCCCGCACATCTCTTTTTCTGAAATATACTACCCTCTTATACTTTGTTAATTCCCTTGAGATACTTGAAAGTTTCTATCACGTCCCCCCTCTCCCTCCTTTCCTCAAGGGTATACATGTTAAGCTGCTTTAGTGTCTCCTCATATGTCTTCTGGTGCAGACCCTGCACTATTTTGGTTGCTGTCCTCTGAACAGTCTCCACTCTGCCTATGTCTTTGCGGAGATGGGGTCTCCAGAACTGCATGCAGTACTCTAGATGGGGTCTCACCAACTGTCTGTAGAGAGGGATAACAACTTGTTGCTTTCTACTATTGATGCCTCTCCCTATGCATCCCAGTATCCCCCCAGCCCTCTTTACTGCCTTCTCATATTGCTTGCCCACCTTTAGGTCATCTGATATAATTACTCCTAGGTCTTTTTTGATTTTTGTTGTTGTTATTATCTCACCCCCCATTGTGTACTCTTCCCCTGGGTTTTTGTTTCCCAGATGCATTACTTTACACTTTTTTGCATTGAATCTGAGCTGCCATATATTTGACCATTCCTCCAACCTTGCCAAGTCCCTTTTCATCCTTTCCACCCCACCCTGTATATCAACCCTGTTGCAAATCTTTGTGTCATCTGCAAAGAGACATACTTTTCCTTCCATGTGCTCTCCAATGTTACTTATAAAGACATTATAGAGGACCGGTCCCAGTACCGAACCCTGTGGTACTATGCTAGTTACCCTCCTTTCTTCACTGTGACTCTGTTTACCATTACCCTTTGTGTCCTGTTGTCCAGCTATTTTTTTATCCAGTCTACCACCTTGGGACCCACTCCAAGGCTGGCTAACTTGTATATTAATCTTTTGTGTGAGACTGTGTCAAATGCCTTGCTAAAATCTAGGTAGGCCATATCCACAGCCCCTCACTGGTCTACTACTTTGGTCACCCAGTCAAAGAAATCTATTAGGTTCTAACCAGAAAGTGCAAATCTAGATGATGAGTTGTTGTACTGTAACCAAAATTAAGGTAATTTCACCAAGAGTCATTGTGCTGTTGTACTCTAACCAAAATGAGTGGTTGTCATGTTATGTACTCATCAGAAGGTTGAACCCTTCGGCCCAAGAAAGGGATGTGGAAAGACTGTTCAACAGTGCTGTGCAGAATTTTCAAACTGCAAAGCAATGAAATTTAGTAGAATTTTCAAAATTCTGCTGAATTTCATTGGAAACAGAATGACAGAATTCCACGGTAGAAAAATGAGGAATAAGTTTTTCCACATTTCATGGAATTTTATTCCTCAGATCTCAATATTTTCCTTGGAAATCATTGCGGAACTATGTTCTGTGGAACAAATGCTGTTACGCTGAACTTTATTCTGAGATCATAATATTTTCCACAGAAAAGTTTGCGGAATGATTGTCCACAGAACAAAAAATGGTATTCTGTGGAATTTTATTCCCAGATCATAGCAGGCGGTATTCCACAGAAGAACCAATGAATTCTGGCAGAAATTATGCCTGCAGAATGGCCATTCCATGCTAATTCTGCCAGCAGATTTCTGCATTTTGCACAACACTACATTTCAGAGGATATGGCTCGATTTGTTGAATGGCTTTGGATTTTTGGAATTTGAGAACCCAAGGGATGCAGGTGATGCAGTCCATGAATTAGAAGGAAAGGAACTATGCAATGAATAAGTCACCATTGAATATGGTTGAGCAAGCTGTACAGTGTAGTGCAAATAAAATGATCAAGGGAATGGGGAAAAGATGTATGAAGAGAGGCTGAAAGACCTTGACTTGTACACCCTGGAAACTAGAAAGGAGAGGGAGGGGCATGATAGAAACTCACAAATACCCATATGGGATAAACGGTGGTTTGCAGGGACTTATTCATTTTAAGTATAAACACAGCTATGCAGGGAAATTCAATGAAACTGGCAAAGGAGAGATTCAAGAGGGTTGTTTGCAAGTACTTTTGTACCAGAAGCATGGTGTGCAAGTAGAATAGACTGCCTGAAGATGTAGTGAAGGCCACAAAATAGTGTGTGGGAGGAGTTTCAAGGCAGGGTAGAAGAGGAACATGGCCAAATGAAGAGGATATGGGGAAGTGGTAAGGGAAAGGAATGACCTCTAGTGCCTTTGTACAACTGACTGCATATGCAGATAGACAGACATGTTTCGTCTTACACAAGATATATCAGTGGGGTTCATCTGTATCTCATCTCAGGGGAAAATCAAACCAGCCCTTATGTGATCATATAGGTTAGGGTCATGGTAGGCCCAAAATAAGAATGCAAGCTAAAAAGATTAAGAACCTCGGCACAAAACAACGGAGGCAAGGGATACTCAAACATGGCATTGGCAACAAAGCCAAGTTACAAAGAAATACAGAATCACACATACCCACACAATGCAAAGCATCCTGGGAAACATATATGCAAATCACCATGAACATTTAGGCTGCTTCTACTTTAAACAGGACTGCATGGTGCCAAAGGGCCTGTCACACAATCTGCAAAGGCTAACAATAGAAGACACAGACATGTGCTTCATCCTACACAAGACTCATCAGTGTGCCTCATCTGTATCTCACCCGAGTAAACTCTAATCAGCCCTTATGTGGTCTGACAGGTTTGAGTCATGGTGGGCCCAAAATAATAAAGCAAGCTAAAAAGACTAAGGATCTCAACACAAAAGCACCGAGCAAGGGTTGCCCAAAAAGGGCATTTGAAAAAAAATCCAAGTTATAAAGAAATACAGTGTAGGACAAAACACGTGCCTATATTTTTTGTTCTCAGCATTTTCAGATTGTGTGAGAGGCCCCTTGACACTGTGCAGTACTGTTTAAAGCAGAACCAGCCTAAATGTTTATGGTGATTTGCATATACATTACATGATGCTTTCCATTATGAGTGTGTGTGTGATTCTGTTCTTCTTTGTAACTTGGCTTTGTTGCCAATGCCATTTTTGGGTGACCCTTGCCTCAGTTGTTTTGTGCCTAGGTTCTTAATCTTTTTAACTTGCATTCTTATTTTGGGCCTACCATGACCCTAACCTGTAAGATCACATAAGGACTGGTTTGATTTTCCCCTGAGCTGAGATACAGATGAACCACTGTGATAAATCCTGTGTATGACAAAACATGTGTCTGCCTATTTGCATTGGCATTCCATGATGCTTTGCATTATGTGTGTATGTGTGATTTTGTATTTCTATGAAAAATGGTTTTGTTTCCAGTGTACTTTTGGGTAACCCTTGCCTCAGTTTTAATGAGGTATGCTCCCATTTCTTGTTTGGAAACAGAGTTTTCTATTACTCTTGACTATGTCATAGTTTGTTATGATTTGATGCATTTAAATGAACACTGAGCATTTAACATGGTTTCTTAGCAGTTTTGTAATTCTAGATGGGTCTTGGATGTTATATCTAGTATCCAGATAAATATACATGTATAATAAAAAGCATCTGTAACATTAAAACATAATTCTGCCAAGTCAATTTTTATGACATAAACATTTGAACTCACTGTTAGCTGTGAAACATGATGGAGCAGGGCTAGATTTTTCAAATGGATTTAAACTGGCTCGGTCGTTCACCCCCCCACCCCACACACACACAACACATATGCATACAAATGAATGGCTTGGTGGAGACTGTCTGAGCCAAAATAAATCCCTCTGGAAATATCAGCCTAGGAGTGTCACTTGGCTTAAGGCAGAAATTATTATTTGTTTTTTGCCTGATCAAATGGTGGCAACGTTAATTAGCGTATTGTTAGGCAGTATACAGCAATATAAACATGCTAAAACAAACATGACATGCCCTGCCAACTTGTTATCACAAAGTTAGACAATAAATATGATTCTGATGTGGAACCTTTGTAAATGAGCTCCTGCGCTCAAAGGTGTTAATCTGAGATAAAAAAATAAATACAAAATAAAGTAGGCTTCTTGCAAAATGTAACACTACTTATTCAGTACATCACTCAGCTGCCCCACTTTACAAGAGACAGCCCCTCAGTTTACTCTTCAGGCACCCTTGGTCCCACAATAATAGGGCGAACTCCAACATTCATCACTAAGATTTTACATCACAAATTCAAAATTCATATTAATTGATGTTGCTCAGCAAATCTGGTAAACATAGATGCAAACATTTTCACAAGGTGCTCAGAGATTCTAACTTTGTGATGTGGTATTGGTCAAACTGAAAAACTGGTTACTGATTGCTTCGTTCTAATTGTATGGGAAGGGGATTTATGTTTTCTTCTCTAATTTTTGTCTTTTCTGTTGAGATTGTAAAAAGAAAAGTTTAATGAAGCTTATTCAATTAAAAAAATCTCTGATTTGGTGTTGCTCTTGGGGTGCATTTATTCTGAATTTTTCAGGGTGAATTTCTTTCATTTGGATGAAGAAAGGATAAGGGGTATAAATGTTCAATCACAGACTGGATGGCTTATAGCTCCCTGGTTGTTGCATACTCTGCTATTTAGGTCAACCTGGTCAAGGCCTTTGACATCGTCTCTCACTCCCTTCTTGACTCACTCCCAGCAGCTGGCCTGTCTCCCTCCACCACAAACTGGTTCAAGGCCTACCTTATTGGCAGAATCCAATCAGTTAAGATGTTGGACGCACTTCCACTCGCCTCCCGATTAGCACTGGCATCCCCCAGGGCTCTGCATTAGGGCCCCTCCTATTTTCCATCTTCTTAAATGACCTTCCCTCTGTTTGCTCCACCTCTTCCACTCTACATATGTATGCCGATGATACAGTCCTGTATGCATCTGGCTCCTGTCCTGCTGAGGTTACAACCAGCTTACAGCAAGACTTCAACAAGTTTCAGCTCTGGTTTGCTAACCATCAACTTTTCCTCAATGCCAAGAAGACTGTCTCCATGACCTTTGGCACAAGGCAGAGACTCTCTAGGCTTCCCTCCCTACTCACTTTCCACACCCTTGATGGGTCTTTATTTGAGGACACATCCTCCTTCAGATACTTAGGTGTTGGTTGGACCAAAACCTAAACTTCTCTGGACATATTGATACCATTCAGAAAAAACTGCACCCCGAGCTTGGTGACCTGTTCAGGAACAATAGTTGCATCCCTCCTACGGCTAGGCATGGATTTGTTCAGAAGATCATACTGCCCATTTTTGACATAGTTATGGTGCTGCCCCTAAGTCCTCCCTAACCAGACTGGACACCCTCTTCAATTCCTTCTGCCACTTTGCCCTGGATGCCCCCCCCTTGCACCCACGACTGTGATCTTTATTGTGCCCTCTCCTTCCCCCTCTTACAAATAGGTGACTCTCCCACTGTGCTAAATTCACCTGCAAGCACTGATTAGGTGAGCTCCCTTCCTACCTCACCTCCTCCATTATAACACCCCCCCATCCTCCCATTCCCTTAGATCAACAGAGTCCCGCACCCTGGTTGTCCCCCGGCAATCCACCCAAATCGGCCAACCCAGTTACTCTCACCGCCTCCCAAAAATTTGGAATTCCCTCCCTCCTCAAATCCGGCACTCATCTTCTGCCTACTCCATCAGCTCTGCCCTTAATAATTACCTTGCACCTAGCTGCTCCCGACATGTCCCTCCCTAATTCCCTCCTCTAAGCCCTTTACAAACCCTACCCCTCACCTCCATTTTACCCTGTGCACCCCCACTCCCCAAATTTCTAGCTCTCCTCCCCTTCACCCAAATTGCTTCCCCTTACTAGCCTCCCTTGATCCCTCACAGAATGTAAGGGACCCTGAATGCTCTACATGGGTCCCTCTCCTACCCCCCAAGGGGCTTGTATCTCTCATCTACCCCCTTCCCACACCATCCCTTCTATCTCCCTAGACTTACAGTCCTCTTGCAGGGTTCTTAGCATCCTGAAGGGGTCCTGCTGTATCTAGGTTTGTCTCCTCTCCTTCCCCTTCCCATTCTACCTTTTTTCTTCATAGTCTTTGCAGTCCCCTTGCAGGGTTCTCAGCATCCTGAAGGGGTCCTGCTGGACCTAGGCTTGTCTCCTTTCCTTCCTTTCCCCTCCCCATCTGCCTTTCTCCCTAGTTTTTGTAGTCCCCCTTGCAGGGTTTTCAGCATCCTGAGGGGGTCCTACTGCACCTAATCCTGTCTCCTGTCCTTCCCCTCCTCATCTACCTTTCTCCCTGGCCATCACAATCCCCTTGCAGGGTTCTCAGCATCATGAAGGGGTCCAACTGAGACTAAGCATATCTCCCCTATTCTACCTAGCCACTATCTTGGCTTTCTGTGACTACCAGCAGGATACAATGCATCCTGATGGACTAATGATTAGGCCCCATCCCCTTCAAAGGTGTGAAATCTCTTCCCCTCAAGGGTTCAATTCTCACTCCCTCCCTCTCCTATCACACTCTTAATCCCTATCTAATGACCTTCCCCAACCCCCTTGCAAGGTACCCCACATCCTGAAGGGTCCTTTCTTGGGTTAGGTTCTATTCCCCCTCCTAGCATTAAGTCACACCTCCTCCTTCTCTCTCCTCACTCTTTAAATCCCTACAGCATTATCCCTCTTTCTATCTAGCCCCACAGCCCCTTTGCAGGTTCCCCACATCCTGAAGGGATGTCTCAGGGACACTGTTTTATCCCCTTCTCTCTGGTCCCCCAATCCCCTTGCGGGGTATCTTGCATCCTGAAAGGGTCTCCAGGGACATGACTCTTCCCCCTTCCCCCACCTCACCCCTCCCTCTTCTTCCCCCTTTTCTTTCATGTAAGCACTTGTTTACTTATTAACCCAGCACTTATTATTGTCTACTCTTTCTACCTATTATGCGCAACACTGTTGTAACACTGTGTGTAACACCTTCCTTACAACTCTGTGTTAATGTTCATCTTGTAACTTGAATGTTTAATGTCTCATTCCTTTTGTACCGCTATCCCCCAGGTCGCACCGAGAGTCGAGCAACTTGTCATTCAGTGTGCCTTCCTGATGAAAAATTTCAATAAATAAATAAATAAAAATACCGTATAATAGGGGATAAGGGGGTGAAGCAACATATAATAATCCAACAATGAAGCACAACAGTTTAGGAGAGCAAATCATGCCCAAAACCTTTAGACACAAATTTAGATGTTAATTTGTCAAATATTAAATGCACACGCATCTCTAAAAAAGTACCTGTATATACTCATGTACAAGTCGACTTCGTGTTTAAGTTGATCCACCCCTTTTACAGCTGATTTTAGCCGTTATGTGGATAAAACTCACATACAGGTTGACACATTACACTTTATTTAGAGTACACTCATCTTCCTCCCCCAACAACCCAATTTTAGCTGAAGAAGGTGACCAGCACAACCCACTCGCCTCCATGGCTGGCCATCATCATATTTGTAGTTTTCAAAAGAACTTAAAGTGCTAAATTTAATATTACAAATTTTCCCCCTGCCCAGATCAGCTGTTTTACTATTAGGCAGAACAAGCACATGTGCATTATCATTCATTCTGAAGGAGGCCAGTCATGTAGGTTGGTGGGTTGTGCCAGTCACCTTCCTATGCAAAAATTGGGTGTTGGGGGAGGAGGAGGGTGGGATCAGGGTGCTACTAGGGTGGGGTGCACAGGGTTAATTTGTAATCAAGAGTTTAGCGCTAGAAGAGCTTTTGAAAACTACAAAGATGGCGACCAACCGTGGAGAAGGATGGGTCTTGCAGATTGCCTTCCTTTATCAAAATTAGGTATTGGAGGGAGGAGGGTTGGAGCAGGTAGCTTCTAGGGTGGGTGGAGGGATTCATTTGTAATCTTGAATTTAGCACTATAAGCACTTTTGAAAACTACAAAGAAGGCAGCTGTTCATAGAGGACGGTGGGTTGTGCCAGTCGCCTTTACCAGTTATAATTTGGTGCTGGGGGGAGGAGGGTGGGAACAGGTGCTACTAGGGTGGGGGGCAGGGAGATAATTTGTAATCTTGCATATATCTCAGAAACCCAGGGCATAGGTCAGCCAGGAGAAATTATAGATAAAAGAAACTCAACACATAAGTTGACCTCACATATAAGTCAAGTCCCCATTCTTTAGTACCCATTTCTGGCACTAAAAACTCAACTTACACACGAGTATATATGGTAATTTTTTATTTTCCTTTAGTCACACTTAAACCAATGGCAGAATCTGCATTTCTTTTCTGAAGTACATAGACTTTGTGAGCTGAAGGAGTAATATGATAGTTAGTAGTAAGCAAACATGCATGATAGCAGCTGTTCATCAAATAGCATTACGTGTGATGCTGATGATAAGCAAGGAGCAATTATTTTTATTTGCAATTTACTACCATCCCTTGTTTCCAATGCAGTGTGTCTTTATTTCATCTCACAACATGTAATACAGGTTGCCCACACAGCTGTATTAATATATTTTAGACAGAATGCAAAATCTGCCTGAAGATCAATTAAGTGACACGTGTGCCCGCTGATGATATCATAACTGCAGTGTTTACCCAGCCATCTTCCCATCTCCAGGCTTCAACACTAAATGTAAATGCAAACTATACCAATATGGTTAATGTCTATCTCCTGCAGATATAAAAATGCAAACAAATTACTGAGAAAAAAAAACATACTTTTGCCCAACATTTAACACATCCTTGTAGGAGTCCATAAAGCATTGTCTTTATGCAGATAAGATCCCTCTACTGAGATGTTTTAAGGGTTGATATGTGCAGCAGACCAGTTACTATTGGGATCAAAGTCAGGAAGTGATTTTGAGTATAACTCTAGCAATGCATTGGGAGGTGGTGCATGACAGATTTTATGACTGTGAATGAGTGAGTAATGCTGCCAGCTATTGGTTGTTGCTGTTGCCCCTTACACTTTGTAAAACATCTGTTGGATACTGCTGATATGTGTAAGGAGCAGCTGGATGAGAGAGAGGTGATTTTCTCAAGAATGCACAGCTGAGACTATGCCATTTTTCTCTTCACAGCAGATCATTCACTAAAACACCATCAGGTGCTCAGTCCCACCACCAGTATCCCCCTCCTGCCTGATCCCAGCTGTTTAATCCCCTTAAGCCCTTTCCAACTGACTGCAGCTGATCACTTATTTTATTAGCAGTAGGTGTTCCATCTCACCACCCATAACCCCCTTCCATTTGACCCCAGCTATTTAACCCCCCATGATCTTTTTCCCACTGACCATAATTGATCACTTACTTTAGTGTTGGTGGGTGCTCAGTTCCATTGCTGGTGTCCCCAGCTCCCATTCAACCCCAGCTGCCTAACCTCCTTTAACCCTCCTGACACATCCCTGGCTGTGGCCAAGGATCTCCACACGGGTAAACTATGTCACATCACAACAACCCTTCTAAACAAACACTTCTGACTTGAAGCAAGTAATGAAGCATACATTTCAGCTCTTGAAAATGATGTTGCAAGGAGTTTCAGTGGTAGCAATGTCAATAACAGCACATGGTTCCATTCTGGTAGACCACTGTTCTGAAACATTTAAGGCAATAGATATTCTCTTCCTGCAGTGGCAGACTTAGGCAGAATTTTATCATGATGCTAGTACAGTGGCAAAGAAGATGTTACTCTACATCTCTGGTTATAACTGAAGACAGCAATAAACAACAAATAGCAGTCTCATACTAAAAGGGCTATTGGATGTATTAACATGGGATTATGCAGAATTAAACCATGATGAATATAGCAGAAAATTAATGGATATGAAACAGAATAAAGCTGGGTTAAATTTAATTATGATTTTAAAGGAATGCAATATGTTCCCTCTTAATGGTAGGTTACCAGGTGACAGCACTGGAAATTGTACTGTATGTACTTTAAGGCAAACACATCTACCTTATTGGATTTTATATTCTGGCCAGGCTTAATTGGCATTTGGAGCACAATTCATGTGATTCCACGGTCTGAGGGCGATCATTTTTCCATAATGTTACAAGGAATAGAAAAGGGAAACTTTGAAAAAAGCTCAGAAATAGGGTCATTGTTTCCAGTCACTGAAATAAGAGCAAGAAAGAGGATAGTTTGGGATGAACATTTGAAAAATAACATTTTTAATGCAATTGAGGTTTTTTTTTCTAAGTAAAGACACGGGGTAACTACTAAATCTAGGTCCAGATAAACTATGGACACATATTTTGATGCATTTTGATGAATTACATGGCTACCTTTATAAAAATATAACAATAAGAACTCAAAATAAAAGAAGATGTGGCTGGTATGACGAATGTGTAAAGGAAAAAGCATCACTTAGGAAAAAATAAGGGTAACTAGGAATGACAGAACTCTAGAAGTTATAAAGTCTTTAAATTATGATAGGAAGAAATACAAAACTTTCTTACATAAGAGAAAAAAACAGCTTATTTCAACAACTAATGGGGGAAAATGTTAATTGCAATCCAAGAGAAAGACTCAAAAACATTTTGGGCTTTAGTATCCAGAGGAACTTATAGCAGTAAAACTGCACCATATTCATATTTTTCATATATATATATATTCATGGCAAAAAACTCCGTTTAATGCATCAGTTAGGGTTGTTGCACAGTGACAAAAGTGAGGAAATTCGATGTTAGGGTTGAAAACCCTAACTCCGAATTCACCCCCCCAGCACCACACACACACACACACACACACACAAATATGCAAGTATGGGGGAGGACCAAGTCAGCACAACCAATGACAGACATCCAGCAGCAGGTGACAGAAATAACAAACAATTGTCTAAAGGTACTACGAGACATCCCCACCCACCTGACCAGGTACTGCATGCTCAGTGGAGATCAACAGCAAAACTGAGGCCATGTACACCAAATGTACACATCCCTGATTGCAGCTGCACACAACGTACCACACTTAGTAGTATCAGATGCATTATTACTGGTGAAGGTGTAGTACTGATGTACATACATAAACCTTCAGTGTGTTTCAATACTAAAGATGCAGTAACTATTCTTTGTAAGAAACAGTGTAATTGCATGGATCAGGCCAAGCAACTTCTAAATATCATAGCACTACTGAGCCAACAATGACATATTTGTATCGGAGATCTATATAGGATAGATTTTCCTGTAGGCACTTACTGAGTATGTTGTACCTGATAAAGACAATCTCATTGCATCTGTGATGACTAACCTATTCAAACAGCAATACATTTACTATTGTTGCAATGAGTGATCTATGGCACTTATGGACACAGTGTAATTTTTTTTAACAGTTGTTTCATAGTAAGACTGTATGACTAGTGTTTGAGTTTGCCATACTTCTGTCACTGATGCTAGCAAAGTGATAACTATGTTAATTGTGGTACAACAGGAATCAAGTAGGTATGGTGTAGATATTAACAGAATGTCTTTTAGTATTGATTTCACTCACAATGGAGTAAGTGTACTACAACAGCAGGGGTTATTCTGTATCACTGACTCTGTCAGTTATAATCACACTAAGGTTTCGATGACTGTAATGATCAAGTTACACTGTTCATCTTCATGAGTTCATATTCACAGCCATTGTCCAGTAACTAGATAGTGTATGGTGTAACTGGGTGGGGCACTGTGTGGCAAAGCTGCTGCAGTGCCTAGCAGAGGGAGAGTATCTACTCATAAAGACAATTAAGCAATAAGCCATCACCAACAGTTATTTTAAATGGTCTGTTAATCACCCTGTAGGGGTTTAATGTTAAATGAGGCATAGCCGAGTGCCACATGTCGCTAGACAGTGGTAAACTGACCATTAACATAATACCTGGGAGTGGCTTATTGCTAACATAATAAAACTATTTTTTAAACAACATTAAACCATCTTCATCATATGGTTAGGCTCTACATGTATGTCAATTGAAACTAAACATAAGGCTATTAGAATGTTTACAGCCAATCAGAAAGCTGCATTTCTCAAACCCTTTTTATAATCAGAGATATTATACCTGTACAATTCCTTGGTTTTGCTGAACTGTATTGCCCAGGTGGCCCACCAGATGTGGTGTGGTCTGGTTTGGGGCATCAGTAGGTAAGGCCATGCAACTACTAAGTGTGGTACGTTGTGTGCAGCTGCAATCAGGGATGTGTACGTTTGGTGTACACGGCCTCAGTTTTGCTGTTGATCTCCACTGAACATGCAGTACCTGGTCAGGTGGGTGGGGATGTCTCGTAGTACATTTAGACAATTGTTTGTTATTTCTGTCACCTGCTGCTGGATGTCTGTCATTGGTTGTGTTGACTTGGTCCTCCCCCATACTTGCATATGTGTGTGTGTGTGTGTGTGTGTGTGTGTGTGTGTGTGTGTGTGTGAGGGTGCTGGGGGGGTGAATTCGGAGTTAGGGTTTTCAACCTAACATCGAATTTCCTCAGTTTGTGCTATTGCAACAACCCTAACTGATGCATTAAATGGGTTTTGCCATGAATATCCTGTCTTTTCAGAACTATTACTCAGTATAGTACATGATTTATACTTGTAAGAATACTCGCATACATACAAAAATGTTCCAAGATCATGAATTCTTCAAGTCTTGTAGTTGTATTTACTGTTATTAACAGTAACAGTAGTTCACTGTGAATCATATTGTTTTTATATGACCATATTTATAGTAATTTGTCATTGTTATTCCATGTTATTTTTTATGTAACAGTGTCTTACTCTTTTTATTTGTGAGCACATATGTGAAGAAAAAGATTTACATAACTAAAAGAGTATATGACATGACATGGACACCATTAGCTCATCTATTGAACAAATGAATATGTTACTGTAGTAACTTGTGATTTTATAGACATTGGTTTTACAACCAACTGAGGTGGTAGCACCAATCATGTGAAGAGACATGGAAGAGGTTTGCTGGTACTGAATACATAACTTTGTTATAAGTACACCAACGCTGAAATTTCACTGTTGTACTAGCAGGCACATACTCATCTTCATCATGTTACACATAACCACATTCTGTAGCACTAGGTGCATGAAGCAACAATAGTGTGCCACAAGTAGAGTAAGGTACCAGTGTCACACATGTAAGTTACTACTATGGAGAATCACAACTGTAATACCACAATAGTGTACCACAAGTAGAGTAAGGTACCAGTGTCACACATCTAAGTTACTACTATGGAGAATCACAACTGTAATACCACAATAGTGTGCCACAAGTAGAGTAAGGTACCAGTGTCACACATCTAAGTTACTAGTATGGAGAATCACAACTGTAATACCACAATAGTGTGCCACAAGTAGAGTAAGGTACCCATGTCACACATCTAAGTTACTACTATGGAGAATCACAACTGTAATACCACAATAGTGTGGTATGACTTTCACAAATGAGAAAATAACGGTTGTGTAATTCTTGTGTAACCCCCCTGCAAATGGGGGTTCCCAAAAGACTTCCAGGAGCTTGCTTGAATGCTCCAAGCCTGAATGGTGTTTGGCATTTAAGCCATTTATCAGTGAGTGTTTTTAGAGCCTCTGGTACTGTCTCTTTAAGAGCTGTCTGCTTGCAGACATAATTAGTTTGTATGGGGGGACTGTGTGCTTCTCTGAGTACCACTCGAGCTGCTGCCAATTCACTTAATTTTGCAGTCACTAGGAGTGCAAGGAACCTATCTGAAAGATGTAACTGTTTACCAGAAATTATTTAGAGTAATAATGAAATTACAGTTTGTCTAACCTGCTTTCTTTGCAGTCAGAACTGTGTCTGCTAGTTCCCATTCTAGTTTTGAACTGCTGAACTGGACCAATCAGTGTGGGTAAGCTAGCTCTAAAATGGTGCCTTGACGAATCAGAACTTGGACTCATAATCTGAGCCAGCCACAAGAGGATTGTATGGGCAGTGACTCTGGGAGATGTAGTTTAGACTTCAGTGCCTTTTGGACCAACAGCAGCAGTCTATTGTGAGTGACAGCCAATCCAGTCAAGAACTGGGAGGAACTCAAAGGAAGTGCCGGTTTTTGTCGGTTGGAGTTCAGTTGAGCTTTGGCAGTGAAGAAGGAAGGAGCCCTGTACTTTTTCAGTGTGCAGTTTTAGTCAAAAACGTGTGTAAGGCCCAGAGTTCAGTCTGCAGCTTGTTAGGACTGAATCCGTCCCTGTGAAAGAATCAAAGGATCTCTGAAGAGTAGAAACCAGGCTCACCCTGTAGAAGACTGGAGGAATTGCTGAAAATTACACTCGGTCTGTCAGGAACTGAATCTGCTGTGTGTTCTCCTGGGTATTGTGCAGTAATTGCGATCGGGATACAGATGCAGCCTGCCTGGTATAGTGCTTCTTTTTATATGGATGTGTGAAGAGGTTTGTGTACCTCAAGTGAGCCTGCTGACATTGAAGGACCCTATCTTATTTGGAGGTCGTGAGTACTAATTCAGGTCGCTCCCTGTTGAATTGCCACATTAAATCCAAATGGAATTACTGTACTGCTGACTGTTTAATTCTCCTTTTCTCTGTGTGAAAGGGCCCCACCAGCTGCCACGGTTTGGACTAGCCACTAGGGCTTGGGTACCCAGGGACAGTAACTGATAGGGATAGGCCTGTGCACAGAGCCATAGATAGATTATTAGAGTGATAAGCTAATTAACCTGATTTCCCCTGTCCTTGTTATATCCCCTAAATAAATCAGAGCTGCTTGTTTCAGCAAAGTTATACTGCCTGAGGTATTTGTCTATGTTAAAGTACTGTACTGTGATTGTTGCACTGTATCTCATTTCTACAGGAGGTCCCAGTGCGGAACCAGACCTGGGGGTAAGTGTATACTGTGAAGGTAATTCTGATATATTGTGTGGGCCACTAGTGGGAAGAAAGGGGGGTTGCAGTGTCCCAGAGGGCTGTGACCAAGTTAGTTTAACTATTGCAAACCCTGACCTCTGGGTGGAGGCACCCGCCATTGGATCCAGGCCCCTCAACCTGTTAGTGGCAAATCAGGCAGGGGTAGTAGCCCCTGGGATAGCGCCATCTAGGGGTTACACTTGTTTAAACTATTTTAAATAAAGATCACCAGTACACAATAACAGACCAAACACAAGAGAGTATGAATTAAATTTTTGTTTTACTGAAAAAATATTATACCTATTAAAAATTACACACAAAAAAAATTATTCTTTTTATAAAAAATACAAAAATATATATTTACAAATATGATGTTAATACACATAAAAAATACTTATAAACTGTGTATTACATCATACACAAAATAAATATTTTATAAAAATAAATACTTTTTTACAGAAATAAAAAAAATAAAAGAGTTGTGCAAAGTCTTTGGTCATGTTTAGTGCAACACTTGCGAGAGGTGTGTGCACTGCTTGAGCCAATCCAAGCTGGAAACTTGATTCAATGTGGAGGCGCAAAGGAAGTGGAAGCTGTTGCACCCTCTGGAGGAGATACTGGACTACTGTAAAGGGTGGCCAGTTTTCCCCAGGGAAGCTGCAGGAACAGATGGTGCTGGTGGAGATGAAGCGCTGCTACTGGCCACAGTGCCGTCAGCCTCTGCTACGACCAGCTCAAGCACGAGGTTGACAGTCCACTGTTGTGCTTCCAAGAGAGACAGCATCCTATCCTGCCTCTCAAGGAGCACAACATGTTGCTCACACAGACTGCCAACCTCACACGCGAGCTGTCTGTAGCAGTGGCAGTGGCCAGTGCATTTCCGCAATCGCCGGCGCCCTACAAAAATACAAAAAAGGTAATGATGAATACACAAGACAAATGAAACAGTTATTACTTTCAACTATTTAACTTCAAATATTTCCTCGCTACTGCAATATCATAAATGCATTCATTTCAAAGTTATGATAATATTTTGAACTGTGATGCTAAACTATTTAGTTATGTTATTTGTGTCTCTATTATACTTTATTATCTATATAATGTAATGAGCTGACAACATCAAAAAACTTATACTAACATGTGGTTTACAATGCTATTCTTATATTTTATTCAGTAGTCATAAGAATTCGGTACCTACATACTTTTGCATAATCAACAGTTCAATACCATACAATTGAAATAGATCCTCATCAAGTGTGAGAATTGTTACTTCACCATGTCTGCCTATAATGTCTAGTCATCTCCGCATAAAAAAAACGCAACTACCTTGACATGAACACTATCATAACATACTTAAAATGTGTACATAATCATTATCACTTTGGTGATTGTTTGAAAGCAAATATCTTGTGAGCCGTATTTCTGCTTCTCAACACACATCACTATTTTAAATAATTAAGTCACTGATGTGACATGCATTCAGCAGAATACCATTAACAAGCTATTATGTAGAATTATCATAGACGTACATTCTGGGGATTTTCTAGAACAGCAAATTCCTAATAATTATGTCTTACGAAGCACTCCCTATATGTACACTCAAGAACCTACATATGTACATATTTACAGCAAAAATGTGCTCCACAAACATGCCAGAGATCTTCAAGTATATAAACAACATAAATAACAGATTTTTATGTTGCATAACTATAAGACATTCACACAAGTAACTTAAAACTTAAACTAGAGTATGGGAAAAGCTAGTCAAAATAAACAGATTAAAATCATTGTTACACCGTTGGATGCCCATAGTGTGCAGATAACTGGGGTTTTCCAGTGACACAGGGTAAAATTTGTCAACACTATCTGGCACAGCAGTAATAAAATTCTTCAATGTACTATCTGACATTTAAGCAATAATGCACTGCAGGGTTACTGTTGTGCTGGGATAACATCACGCCTGTGGTGATTAGGCACGAGGTCACAAGCCGAGTGCAACTAATCACCCCAGACGTGACGTTAACCCAGAAGAACACACACCCCACAGTGCATTATTGCAATTATACAATGGCTTGTTGGTACTAATAAAATAAAAATTAAAAAAAAAACTCATAAAAGGTCTATTTTTATTTGATTTTTCAATGGAGAGGCATAGTGAATAAAAAAAAATAGTCCCATTGTAATGTTATTATGTGTCTGCTGTCTCCTCCTGCACCCACACCCTCCCAGGAAAGTACAGCACTCCACACACTAACATTCCAATATGGAACCAGTTAATATTTTTTAATTAGTATTTCTGTTTTTTTTTTTATGGCTTTAAAATCAACTGCAGGGAAGTTGAGGAACCGCAATAGCAGTTACTGGTTGTTTCAGCAGTTAGTGATTGGCAGCAATGCAGGAAATTTTTGTGGACTATGTATTTCAATCTGAGTGTCAATTATCAATTATTTGTTTTATTTTTAATGGTTGTGGTAACACTGCAGCACTTCGAGGAAGCAAGCTGGAATCATGGGATTGTGACAATCTGAAAGGTCTCGTGCTGCTGCTGATGGGAAAATTGAAATGCCGTCTAAAATGACATGGTTTTTTTTCAGTTTAAAAGATATGTTTATAGTCAGGGATACTGTTGGTGAATATTCCTGTAGATGGTTTTGGCTGGCAAGTCATAGAGAATTACTGTACTGGTGCCCCAGCGGACAGGGATATTTAAATGACATCTATAATTCCACATTTTTTTTTTTTAAATGGGCACACTGTCTGTGAGTGGGGCACGGGGAGTTATTTCATTATATCTGGTGGGAAGACGAGCAACGTAGGGATAATTTGCACTTTCACGGCCGCTGGTCACTGTTAGGTGAGTCAGAAGCACTCGCAGTAAGTTAAAGGCAGTTGAGACTGTGAATGACAAACGGAGCATTGCATTGCCAAGCAGCTACGTGGACTGATTTCTTGTTTTCCCGAAAAGTTATGTGGTCACCTTGGTGCTGGGCCTAGAGCCGTGATGTTGTGCTGGGATACCATCACAGGTTCAGTCCCAGAGTCACCAATGGGAGCACACGATTTGTCTTTCCCATTGCATTATATGAAATAAACAATTATCAATACCAATTATTGCTTTGCTATCATTAACATTAATAGTGTAATAGTAATAAAGTTTCTAACTGATGCCAAAGCACTCGCACCCTGCAGAAGATGACAGGCATTAGTGTGTCCCTGTGACTGTTAGATATTGCAGGGCAGAAAAAGATGTTGATAATGGCATAAGAAAAAAACAGCTGTACAGTACATTAGAAGGTGACAAAAGAAATTACACTGTTAAACATTTTGTATATAAATACACAGCATTTTCAAATCTACTACAGTGCATGGGAAATATCTAATACCTGATTGCAATGATAAAATGTAATGCTCATCTCACAACAAATGTTTCCAGTACCCTTATTAGCACCTTTGCTCACATACACTGTCACTGTTATGTCCTCACAGTGTACCAAAAAGTGGTTTTGCACAGCACCCATGCCATCATATGGTGAAAGTGTGAAAACACAGTTTGACAGTATAGGTGAGCATTCAAAGTCAGTATACGAACAGGCAGTGGGCTCTCCCTGTCATGACGGTAAAACAGCAAGGTGTAGTTATCAACAGGAACATTGCTCACCACCAATGTTGACAACCATAGGGTACTTGACAAGAATGCAGATAATAGCAACAAGGCTAACGAAATGCTGCTCAGAGCATGACAAGCGTTGCTAAAATTGAAGTAGAGCTTCACTTACAAATGCAGGATGATTGCATTATACTGTACACAGCCAGTAATCTGTAACCTGCATTCACCCAAAAGCATTACAGCCCCAAATCAGCACACTTTTAACATGTTGCTGTGCAGCTGCATCAAGGCAATATAAAAGAAAAGTTTACAGTGCCATACAATTTCATTATTAATTACACACCTGGTGAAGTAAGACACAATAATAATAACATACATTCTAAGTTCACAGTACCATGGGACTACATCTTGCTTGGAAACATTTTCAGATTTCACTTACGTGGTGGGCTGGCGCTGGCCTCCTGCTTCACCTCCACTTGTTGTACATCTGCAGCTTCCCCGGGCTCTATAAAAGCAAGCAAGGTTAAAAATGATCACATTAATAGATGAAATATCAAACTAAGAGTCTTTTTATTTAAAACGTCAATTTCTAAAACTACATCATTCTGTGCATAACTATCATATGAACACATGTCTCTTCACAAAAACAGCTGTCTCTCCAGCTAGATGTATGTTCTTAACTCAGTATTACATGCATACAACAACTCTTCTCATATGCAGAAAGGCACACAAAGTTGAAATTATGAAACCATGTGTCTGCATTCTTTCAAGATAAATGTCCATGAAACCCAGAACACTTAATATAAGAAATCCATTCATTTCTGGCGGTTCCCTAACATGTTTGTCCAATTACATTTTCACAGAAAGAAAACACAGAAATCTATAATTGATAGTATGTAATGCAGAACAAGCAGTGCCTACCCATGAATGGCAATAGTTAAAACACTTTGATAATGCATATTTCTTTCAGTGAAACATCCTAACAACCTTATATGTACCTATAATTTACATACATGTAAACCTAACTATATGATGACCTCTTTTTTAAAGTTTGACAAAATGTGTTATTCTAATAGCAAGAACAAAAAAAAAACGTATCATGTAACTCTTCACTTAATGACCCTCTAGCTGAATATGACAGTCTTTATGCGTTATTAAGCATACTACCCCACAGAGCTATTAAAACACATTAACAAACATGTGGACACTCTATGCTGCCCATCTATAAATATAGCAATAATAAAAATGAAACATTCCCAGCAGATATAGAAATACTAAGTCTATAAGCATCTAGGAACATCTGTTAATTAGCTACAGATAATTAAATAGCACACTGGTGAATACCAGTGAGACACCAACAATATTACAATTGGTACTCAATTACTCATTGTACATGAATTTCCAGTACCAAAAGTAGCAGAGTACAAGAGATCGCCCCCCCCCCCACAAACACCACATGTACTACTAAGTACCCCATGGACATACATCCATTGTCACATACATGAGAAATAGTATCCCACTCACAAGTGTAATAACAGCAGTTTGTCATGCTGTCTCGGGATCTTGTTCCATGCTGCCACTGCACATTCACTACAGTTGCTTACCACCTTTCAGAAGTATTTTGTGTCAGAAGAAAGTCTCGTTTCTTATTTGTAAACACCATAAAAGATTTGGAATAGTATTCTCTTATGCATTTACAGTTTTTGACAATGGCAATCTTAAAGATACGTGGTTGAGAACAGCGCTTCCCATAAATGCGTGAGCTTAGTATGGAAATGCTTACAGAACATGGAGATTTTAAGCCGGTACACCAGTAATGGGAATTATTTCTTAATTATCAAATTTGATAACCTGATAACTTTTTCTTTTATTCAGAGTCATTCTACAGTCACCTCTTTAAAATTTTTAAGTTGTAGAATGTGAGATGGGAATTTAGCAGTAACAGAGGAGGAAAGCTGACAGTGCACCTTTAAGTGTTGTCTGCTGCTGCATGAGAGACTGCCTTTTTCTTCCTTGTATGGAATGATTAAAAAAAATGCTTTCAACCCACTCAACAAGTAAAAAGAATACATACATGATTCAAACAATACTGAATCAGTAAAGACCTTTTTTAAAAAATACAGCCTTAACTTCTGCAGCTAACACATAACATAATTTTGTAACACAGACCAATAACATAGAACAATTATTTATATCAGACTCTTACCATCGGACTCAATAATAATGATACTTTCTGTGTCCGACTGGCCACCCTTCACAGCTTCACGCTGTGCTGGTACTACCTCATGGGACGCCAGGGGAGACCTCTGGTGTTCTAGCATGAAACAGAAAAAAAAATATGTAAGTGGTTGATGTGAATCACAGTACAGTTTTTAAATAGTTGCAACAACAGTAAACCAAGCACCACATAGATAACATTGCTTTTAATTATACAGACCACAAGCATTGTGCCCACATATTACAATAACAATTGGATTTATTGTGGAGTGGGTCCTCACACCATTATCTACATAGGGCTGGATATTCAAACTGCGCTATTCTTAGGCGCAAGCCCTTGCACTGCACAAAATAGTTGCACAGAGGTGTGGCCGAGGCGATATTCAAAGGAGTTGTGCTATTGAGAAACTCCTTTGAATATCACCCCCCAGCCACAGCCACTGTGCATGGCACAGTGGAACTTGTGCCACTGCAAGTTGTCAGAGTGGAGCATTCAACTTGCGGTGGTGCAAGTACCATTGCGCCATGCACAAAATCCCCATATTCAAAAGGTGACATGCAAATGGGGCCATAATTCATGCAAGGCACAGGGGGGCCATTTGCATCTGATTATGGCCCCATTTGCATGCCATTAGCATGTAGGTGCGCCGATCCCCGAGGACTTGCGCCTGGCGCCCTGCCAGGCGGCAGCCGCGTCGAGGACGGAGGCGCCTGCAGTCCGATCGAGGGCAAAACGGTATAGAATGCTCCCACCACCCCACCGGCCCGATCACAGGCATGGTTTATTCCCTCAACGAAGCCGATCGCTGGCAGCAATGTGGCTCCCCGAATGGATCTCGGTGGTTCAGTGATCGAAAGCTCGATCGCTGGGCAGAATCCCTCCTGACCATCTCAGTGCAGTGACCGAAGTCTGATCATGTGGTAGTGACCACTGGCGCCCTGGTGAGGCAGTGGCACATCCCGACATGGATCCCGCTGAACATTCCCCCGGTGGCAGTGCCCTCCCACTCATAGCTCACCCCCATTGTTCCTCGCAGCGTCTTCTTCCGGCTTCACACCGCTGATCGACTGCCCAGACGGACAGCAGAGAATGAGCTATCGGGCTTGTAGTCATATCAGCATGACAGTCCATATTTGTGAATCATTCACAAATCTGGACTGTCATGTACGGTATGGGGCTGCACCCCATTGGCTCATTCTCTGCACCACTGGTGTGCAGCCCTACCGGCAGTCAGTCAGCTGGTGGCGGGCGGGCAGGTGGAGGATGCTGCTTCCGCCAGCTGTGGGGGAGCGGGCAGGGGCTTCGTGGTGGGTGGGAGGGGGCACCAGCCACCAGGGCTATGTTGGGGATTTGTTCAACATTTACATCCTGCAATTGGGATGTGCCACTAGACCACCAAGGCTGAATTCGAGGGGTTTACACAGCTACTGCTCCGCGATTGACTTTTCAGTCCACTGGACCACCAGGGCTGAATTCGGGAGGGGGTTTACACAGCTACCGCCCACGATCGGGATTTTCGGTCCACTGGACCACCAGGGATACATTGGGGAGTCATGCTGCCCGAGATCGGGCTGGTGGGGATTAAGCTTGCGCCGCGATCGGGCCAGTGGGGGTGGTGGGGGATTCACAGTCGCCTGCCCTCGATCGGGCTGCAGGGGGGAACAGGGACTGGGTTGGCAGCACACAGGTGGCAGCTGCTGTGTTGCACCCTGCAATGCAGCAGCTCACCTGTGGGTGGCCTTCGACTTAAGCCTTTTTTTGGCTCAAAGTTGTGCAGGCGCAGGTTGGGAGTTGACCTCCAGACAACTCTGCACAGCCCCGCTGAATACTCGAGGCTGTGCAGTTTATGCATGGTTCCTCCTCCAGTTGAGTATGCATTCATTTGCATTGCGCTGTTGCTCAGCCTGTTTCAGTGGCGCAACTGCCTCCTGCTGAATATTGCAGAATACGCATTCGACTTGGCGATGAGCAACCCCATTGCACATGGCTAACTTTGAATATCTGGCCCATAGTCTTTAACTGCTGGGGCACCAAACACTATTGATATGTACATGTTCACATCTCTGTCTGTATATGTAGCACACAGGACAGACCATGACTCACTATTGTATTAATGCTCACTGAAAATACTTCCCCCCTTTTTAACTGTACAGCAATGCATCTTGTACTTGTGACAGACAGCTGCAGCACACATAGAAAACTGCACATCGGCAAATACAGTAACTTAATTGTAACAGGTGTGTAATAAATATGAAATGTAATATGATACCACTATGTTTGTTGCACATGTGTGCAAAGTAACCTGTAATACATACACAGTATTACAGAGTTAGAAGTTTAATACCACTACATTACAATAACTAAACAGTTACATATTGTTCTCTACCAACATACCATAATAGGAAGTGTGTATGTATAAATGTACTATTTCTGGTATGGCTATGTTAGCAAACTGTGGCTTGTGACTGAACAACAGCACAGTAAATAAATACAACAATTCAGCTACATATTTTAATAGTACATCCTTACATATAGTATTAACTATTATAAAAAGGGTGTGACAAACACAGCTTTCTGATTGGTAGCAAACATTCTATTAGCCGTATGTTAATCTTTGATTTACATATATGTAGAGACTAATCCCCTGCAAAACAAGGTTCTACACTATTTACTAAATATTTGTATAATAATACTAATAAGGCAGGCTCAGTGTTTATATTAATGGTCACTTAATCACCCTGTGGGGGCATGTAGCACTCGGCTGTGCCTCATGCCACATCACACCACTAGATGGTGATTTATACACCATTAACATAATCACTGCTCATGTCTTATTGCTTAATCATGTTGTATGCAATAATTGTTACAAATTCTGAATACATGCACATCCATAATGAAAACTTCTGCTGATTTACTTATGGTGAGTGAGGCACTCCCCCGCAGCTGACTTGCCAGCAGCTTCCCATAGTTCATATGCAAGGTAGTACCAGCACGTATCGTTGTCCGGTATCCCCTCATGCTGTTTCAGCACGTAAAAACGTTGGCGCAATAAAGCCTACTTCCGCTTCAACTGCAGGATACTCTGTTTTGGCCTTTTAAAGCTATGTGCAGGAAGCTATTTATGCGCCTCCACATTGAATCCAGTTTCTGGTTCGTACTCCTCATAAGAACCTTCAGATTGCCTCTAGCTTGGACTGCCTCAAGCAGTGCACACACACCTCTCGCAAGGTCCACTGCCTCATTCTGTCAATTTTAAATTGTTTAATTCTGAAATACAAACAGAAAGAAACATGCACATTACTATCATCTAACAATATTATTCATTAGTTAAACTAATTCCATATAATACTTATTAAATTAAAGACCACATCTACTTCAACATAGCAGAAACACATCTCAGTAGCATTATGCAGCCCCAAGCAAAGATTCAGCCACCTCAACAGTAACAACAGCTGCTGCTACGCTATGGAGTCCCACCAGCATGCCATACAGTACTCTCGGGGGCAGGAGGGCTACTTCATCGAACATGAGATTGCACACACCATCACATATCCATGTCTACTACACTGAAGTGTTCACACAGCATGAGGTATACAACTGTCTTTTGCAAACTTGCACCACAGTTATTGAGCTGTTGCACACCACTCTCACCTAAACTGTGTATAACAGACTGCATCACACACTACGTATCTATGTGTCTGTATCCAGGTAAGCACCAGACTTGGACATATGATATTCTGCTGCTGTCCATAACACCATAACTGCACCCTTCAACCATACAACACAGCATAGTAAAGTGATGTAAAACACAGATGAACTACACATTGCAGAACTGTGCACACACCTACAAATACACTTAATATATGTGAAGAAGGGTAACAAACCGATTAAAAGTTCAATAGTATGATAATTGTGTTGTGCATTCATGGCAGGAAATATACTAATTACTATCCATATCTGTTACATTGAAAATGATTCAATTCCCACACATACCAGTAAAGAAACATATACATTAAACAGCACCACAGTGTTTTATTGTTGTTGTACACATACCATACTGTATCAGCTACAATACTGTAAGACCACAGTAAATGCTACACTCACTTAACAAACTCAAACTATATACAAATGTTGAGACATAACAACATCACACAATTGTGAACTGACAGCAGCAGGGTAAATTACTAGTGCTGTATCCCCACTATTCTAATATAGCAAACAAATATATATGTGGCATGTATGTGAATGATGCATGCAGTTGATCTATTTTTTGACCACATTTATATGGTTCTGAAAAGAACCTTTGTGTATACTGTAATATTTCCTCAAACAGTCTGACAATCTTAAAGGACTTTGAGGATTCCATCTCGAAGGTCTCCCAGAAAATGGAAATTGCCAGCATGCTAGAAATGTACACCATCTGGTAAGAATAGCCAATCATTACAGTATTTTATTTCGGGATGACGTATAGTATGCATTCCATGCATGCGTAGAAAAGCAGTTATCTGTACATTTACTTTTCTGTGAGCTCTGTCAATCAGATACATATGATGTTCTGCTTGCCAGACCCTACGCTCTGTAATATCTGAAAACATGATAATACAGGCAGGCAACATAGACATAATAGAAGCAAGGTCCAATTTTGCCTCTGTAACTAAATCTACCCAGCGTTTTGAGCCCAAATCATTGCCTCCAAGATGTATAAGCAGTATGTCAGGAGGAGAGTGAGTTTTCCAAAGTCTGTCCGTGGTTGGCATAAGGTGTTCCCATCTCATGCCACCGCGACCAAACCATCTGACATAGCAATTGGGGAGCTGCAGGTCCCTCCCAAAACTACTATGAACTGCAAACTCAGCTGCTCGTCTTATGTAACTGCTTCCAACTATTCACAAAATCCTTTTGCTATTTTCTGCCATTCTAAGTTTTAAAACTAAGAGTTGTACAGAGAGCTACAAAGAAAGTCAGTGCTCACCCTGCAGTGACCAGGCAGTACTGAAAATAAAACTGATATTTTCCCTCCTTATTTCAAGCTAGCTTCAGTGGGTTCAGACAAAACACACAAATCAAATAAAAAACATTCCCTGCTGCTCTGGCTTCATTAACCAATGTAACTGATGCATTCAGTATTACTAGACCTATGTTCCTGCAAAAATCTGCAACCACTGACAACTGGGAAAATGCATCCTTTTCATAGGCAGTTTTAAACAATTACAACATCAGAAACAAGTCTGATTGGTTTCATTTTCTCATAGAACTTCACGTGCACCTTCCTATCTACCTCCATTTGCAGCTGTATCTGTACAAGTTAGTACTAAAATGATTTCTCACTTTAAACTATTTTCTCTTAAGAATATAGCCTGCTAAACAACAAGTTACATTATGAGATTCAACATAAAAAAAAATTTGATTAATAGTATTTACATGTTGTTATAAGTTTTTTTAATACTAGAAAAAATCATTTGAAGATAGACTGTACTTACAGTTTGAAACTGCTCTCCCTCAGCAATATTGAAAATGGTTCCTGTTTACTTGTTCTTCAGGGTTGTCCATCTCTGATTGGTTCTCAGAAATGGCCTGACAAATCTTAAATTACATTGGTAGAGCTAGCTGTCACTCAAACACACTGTTTTCTGATTCGATAATGAATGTTTTTGCCACTCCCAAGTGTTAGATTAACTTTATTGTCGAATGCACGAAAGTACATTTGCTACACTTTCGAAAGCACGACAGTAAAATTTGCGAAAGTGTCAAGTTCGACAGTATTTTTGGCCATACTGTCGAATGCACGAAAGTAACGTTTGTGACACTTTCGAATGCACGAAAGTACTTTTTGCGAAACTTTCGTGCACACGAAAGTAATTTTCCAAGGCTGTCTATTTATTGGCACAATTTCAGATTTTATGGCAAAATA
Organism: Neoceratodus forsteri; assembly: GCA_016271365.2. NCBI lineage: Eukaryota > Metazoa > Chordata > Ceratodontiformes > Ceratodontidae > Neoceratodus > Neoceratodus forsteri. The sequence goes on from CM057453.1 coordinate 734,235,795, forward strand.
GCTCAATTTTCAATTATAAACACATTATGTGCTGCGTAGCTGCTTCAAACTCAGTGCACGTCAGATATTTAACATTTACAGCGTTCCAAGCGTGCATAACAACTGTGCAACGCAGACTTGTGAAACAGTTATTTGTTGTAATTTTCACACCCAAATGTAAACATAGCCATTTTAAGACCTCTGCTCATAACAGTGTCACTCTAATTTTTATACATTTGTATCATATAGTCATTTCTCACATCAACTGAGCCAAAACACAGCACATAAGCAAAAACACAGTTTTGTCAAGATGTGAGAAATGAAATCTGTACTATTCATAAGGTTGTGTGTTAAAACCAAAATTAGTAATTCTCAACTGAAAAGTATGACGATACACAAACTTACAAGTGTACATCTGAACTGCACTGCGCAAGCTTGTAAATCAGAAATGTTTTGGAATTCTCACTCCAATTTTTCTACATATTCATTTTAAGTCGTCTGCTCATAAACACTGGCACTGTAATTTTGTGACTGTGCCCCATATAGTGATTTCGTTAATCAACTGCAGCATTGCACAGTACATGTGCAGAAAAACATTTTTTGCATGTTGTTAAAAATAACAGCTCCAATAGTCATACACAGGCATACTAAAACACAATGTTGATAATGTGCAGCAACTATATTGAAATTTCGTTAACATACAAGCATACATAGCAACTGTAGGCGAGTCACACAACAGTAATAGTGCCATGTTCTCCCTCTAATTGTAAACATACTAATTGTAACACATTTGGTAATGAACACTATCACTCTCAAGTTTTTGGTCTACCATATAGTGAATTAGCATACTGACTATGCCATGACCGCTACATGGTCGAAACACATTTTCGTCCCACATGTAACAAATTACACCTATCCTAATCATAAGTACACATGGAAAAAGCTTTTAAATGTGGACTAGAAATATTGAGAATGCACAAACTTCTGATATTAGTAGCAACTACGCAATGCACATTCATAAAACTATTGTTTAGTTATGTTTTTACCAAATTGTAAACAAACTTAACTTACAATTCTATCAATACACACTGTTATAAGAAATTTACTGAAGCCTATTCTAACACTTTTTTTTCTCTGTCTCTCATGCAGGTACCTGATACTTCTCTAAGATTGCTTACTGTCACTGTCAACCATAATATCAAAATATGCCAACTAAATACAGACGTAGATGTGTCTCAAAACGAGAGCAGTATAATAGTACTACACTGTTGTATAAGGGCAACAAACAAAACAGTAAAGGCACACCAGAAAATGAACATCGACAGACCTTTACTGCAACAGTGACCCCTACATCAAGTCACTGCACAACCAAACAAAATTCCTTAACAGAAAAGAAAAAATGTGTACCATCACAAATGTTGTGTAGATCTCTGAGACGAAACACAACTATTTTGAGTGTAACCATCAAGAAACGCTCAAAACAACGCCATAAACTCACAGCTGCTGATTTACAACTCAGAAAGAGAAAGTATTTCCGATCACTAGCAAGTAAAGCTAAGATTGAAAGACTTATCGCTGCTGTGCTGCCGCACACCCGCAAAAAGAGTAAGAGTCACCTATCTCTGATGAATTTACATCTGAAAGTGTGAACTTTTGTCAACAGAGCACTGTTTGTACTACAGCGATTGTGGTGTAAGATGTGTCATGTGCTTGAACAATTCAGGAAACTTGTATATGCCATAAAAAAAAGGCTTCAACAGTATCCTTGTTTGACTGTTGACAACTTCTGTCATGTTTTCACAGGACAGTGGCTGCACACACAGCACTCAGAGGCATATTTTTGGGAAGAGTCTTATCATTACTTAACAAAAGAACACACGGTCAGTATTGCTGAGTATGGCAAACTAACAAATGTCCTCAGTATCTCTGATGACAATCAATTGGATACTGATGATGACTGTGATCCAACCACAGTCTTCAATAAATGGCACTGTCTGGCATGGCCATGTGATGACACCTGCAACCGTAGGCAATCGTCATTTGAAAAAGTAGAACACTTTGTAAACCTATTTGTAATAACAGATTGCAAAGACAGACATAAACTGTTTACAAAAATTGACCATTGTGAAATCCGGCCACATACTGGACTCATGGGTCACTCACTTGCATGTCTCGATAGCGGTGTTTGTGATAGTATTTTTCACAACATGCGGATGCTTGCAGTGCATCAAACAGGCATGCGAAACTTTGTCTACAGAGTATATGAAGTACAGCGAGCTGTACATCAGTACACTTGTTTAAATGACTTATTGCAATCAGGTGACATGCAGGATGCCATCACTTTCCTAAAAAAACTGCAACACATTAGTTCTGTACCAGAAACAACAAATTTTCAGTGTAACACTTCTGCAGAAAAATCTGTTTCAGTGTTAGAAAATGACATTCTGAGACAGTACGGGAAGGAAATTGTTAAGTTTGAGGTTGCAAAGTCTCAGGAAGTTTGATTCTGTATGTGTGTCATGCAACCATTTGTGCTACACAAAACAAACAGTCACAGTCGACCTAGAAACCTTGTCACCATACAATGACATGTGGTTCCGCCTGGCAGCATTCTTGCTGCTGAAATCTGACTTTAACGTACAAGACACCATTGTGCTATGCAAACACTGTTTTTCAAAAGTGAACTGTAACACTTTGCCAGCAAGGTCAATGCTGAATAACATGGAAACAGATGTTACACCAAGTGAGATTTCAACATTGAATATGTTTGAACGCATTCTAATTCAGACAATGAAACCATTCCAAACGATTCTACGTCTGAACACAAAGACACGGAACATTCCACAGAAAGAGCTTGTTAGATCTCTAAAGGGTTCTGTGATGTATCTACCACTTCCTCTACAGGAAAATGTTCAAGCACTCTCCAACTGAAAATAGCTTGGTAATTCTTGTAAATGGTGGCCTACAAAGGCCAAGGTCATCTGGTAAGATGTTGTCAATGTGCAAAGGTAAAGCTTGCTCTTCCTTATTTAAAGAGTAACAATCCCTTTATATACAAACCTTGACATAGATCAGATGGCCAGTCTCTGTGCAACATGATCTATTAGAAAAAAGTAAGCCAATCATTGAGAAGGTCAGTGTACAGACACGTGACAATGTGTATGAACAGTACACAATTCACCCACTACACGGGAGAGATCCATTAGGAGACGACATTGATCTCTATCAAATGAAGCAGGTTGAAGGTGAACCTGTCAGCATTTGGGAGGCAACTAGAAGCACGCCGTTTCCCAGACCTATTTCCAAAAGGGTCAGGCGGACGCCTAGATGAAAGAGAAGTACGTGTACAGGGTGCTGAGTACCGCACTAGCCGTGTCCTCAGCAAAGATGGCAAATTCAGATGTATCATACAGTACCTGTTCCATCTCCTCTGGGAGAGTGAACTTAGCATTCTGTCTGTGTCTATAGCACATACTATTCATCTAACAAGTCCACTAGATGGAATAACAGCTGCTCAATTTCTAGAGAAATTAAAGCAGAAAGATGAAAATGTGCAAGTGAATCTGTCTTCCATACTTTCAAGTCTTCGTGGCACCAAAGAATATTGGTATCGCAGACACTCTGAAGTGATGACAATGCTGTGAGAGTATGGTGCAGCCACATGGTTTGTCACACTTAGTTGTGCTGAATATGCCTGGGACGAACTCATTGAACTGTTGAAGTGGGCAAATTCTGATGTCGAAGGCATCTCATCAATGACTGTCAGAGAAATGTGTTCACTTGATCCTGTGTCTGTCACAAGACATTTTACAAGCGGTTCCATGACATTCTGACTTTCATCTTGTCAAGGACAATCCTCCTCTAGGTATTATGTAACATTACTTTTGGAGGACAGAATATCAAGCACGAGGTGCCCCTCATATCCATATGTTATTGTGGATCAAGGATGCTCCACGCATTGGTGAACATGAAGCAGCAGAATTGCTATCATTCATCAAAAAATATATCATTTGTCACATTCCAGACAAGTATGACAGTCCTACACTATGGAAGTTGGTACTAAAGTTCCAGCGACATATTTGCGCAAAATATTGCCGGCGAGTAGTAAAGAACAAATCTAATTGGTACACATGATGTCGCTTTGGATTTCCTAGACGAGTTTGCCAGAATGGTGCCATGAATGACCTTTTCTCAGCAATGTGACATCACTCGAAGGCAAAATCAACCAAGAGGGTATACAAGTTACCCAGAGATGAAAAAGAGGTGTACATCAATGACTACAACCCAACTCTTCTCCTAATGTGGCAAGCAAACATAGATGGTCAGTTTGTGGCTGATAACTCACTGGCCCTGGTTCGGTACGTCACTTCGTACATAACCAAACATGAACAGACTAGCTTGCAAGATCTTTGGGAAAATATTGCCACTTCAAGCAAAAGTCTGACATCTCAGCTGTGGTCATTGGGTTTGAAGACTCTTTCACACAGAGAATGTGGAGCTTACGAAGCCAGTGACCGGTTAATGGGTACACATCTGTACGGGAAGTCTGATGCTGTACGTTTTCTCAGTGTAAGCTACAAAGAGAAATGGAAATGTGTACTGATTCCTCATGCCAAAATTGAGGAGCTCGCTGTCAATACACTTTCTTCAAAACATATCTTGAAGAATAACCTGATAGACACATACTACCCACGTAGACACAACGACATGAATGATATGTGTCTCTTTGAGGTGGCTAAGTGGTATGACTACAAGACAGGTGCAGCACCTGACTCAACATGCCAGATTTACAAGGTCAATGGAGTAGGTGGCTGTCTTGTGAAGAGACACAAGCCATGGCTTATAGATCACTGCAAACTGCATCTAGGCACATCAGAGAGCACAGAACATTACTACTTTGCTCTCCTATTCTGATTTAGACCCTGGAGGACTGAGTCTGAATTAAAAGGTGACTGTGATGCATTCGAAGAGCAGTTCAATCTCACTCTACGAATTTCCAAACTGAATACTCACAGACATATATAAAGACTAGAAGCTGAGAAAGAACAGCTTGAGAAGGCAGAAAAGCAGCTCAGGAAGACACTCCAGTTAGTTCACAAGACAACCTTGATCCAGAAGGACCAGGTGTTCTAGGTGACCCTCTGCCCTTAAATGCCCCAGAAGTGTTAATGTCAGAAATTGAGACAGCCATGGAACATGGCACACACTCCATGGTCAACCCAGCTGACTTAAGAGAAAGACTAAATCAGCTGCAGCATACAGTTCACTCTCAAATAGTTGAAGCTGTCCAACATGGTATACTACATGAAACAAAACAATGTGACTGCACTGACTACAAGCCACTACTAATGTTTGTTAGTGGTTCAGCTGGCACAGGAAAGAGTTTCCTGATTGAAGCCATCACTGCAGAAGTATGGAGTGTGACAGGCTCTTCAATGTCTGTTGCTGTAACTGCTCCCACAGGACTAGCAGCATACAACATTGGTGGAGTTACATTACACGATCTCTTTATGTTGCCAGTCGAACATGGGAGAACTGGAGAGTATCGTAAACTGTCATTCGAGGTTGCATCTCAGCTCCGTTCCATGTTCACAAAGATGCAGTTACTCATCATTGACGAAATCAGCATGGTCTCCAATGTCATGCTTGCCTGTATTCATCTACATCTACAGCAGATCTTAGGTACTGACGATGGAGTGCCATTTGGTGGCAAAAGTATACTTGTGTTGGGAGACCTTTACAACTCTGCCAGTCAATGCAGAGCATGTATTTACAACTCTAACTGCCAAACAAGCTAAGAATATCCTTGGTTGCATTGCAGGCTATAACATATGGGAATTATTTACCTATGTTGAGTTGTCTGAGAACATGCGCCCAAAGTGGTGATCTAGCTTACAAATCACTTTTAGATGAAGCTCATATAGGTTGTCTATCACCAGAACATGTTTGTATGTTAAATGATCGAAAAATCACAGTACATAGGTGCATGCATAGAAACGGCATGTAATGTCTTCAGCGATATATAATCTACTGGCAGACACATAGTGGGTCTTATGCCATGACTAAAGCAATGCACTGAATTCAACAAATAATGCTGCAGAGAGAAAACCAAGAGATTCTAACTCTGCATGCAGTTGATACAGTTGATGGCGTTATTCTTAGTTGAAAGCTAGTAGCAAAGATGACTGAACGACTAAGTGAACTGAAGTCAGATGTTTCACGAACAGCTGGCCTAGAAGCTGTTCTCACAGTTTGTAAGAATGCACGTATCATGCTGCGATGTAATCTAGATGTAGAACAAGGTATGGTAAACGGTGCCATGGGAAACATCACTGACTTTGTCTACAATGCCCAGAAGACATATATTGAGATGCTTGTAGTGCACTTTGACAATATGGAACACTCTGTACACATAGATTGAACCTGAGTAAAATTCCAGGTTTTTAAGGATGTCTATGTCAACAGGAAACAATTTTCATTATGTGTTGCATATGCTGTCTCCATTCACAAATCTCGGGGATCGGTTTTGGATTCAGCAATGGTAGACATAGGTACAGACATTTTCAAGGATGGCATGAGCTATGTTGCACTTTCACGTGTACGCAGCCTTTCTGGGTTGCAAATTATTACTATAGCACCTCAGAAAATACTAGCTGACAAGCAATGTATTCTTGAGTACAACAGGTTACATACTCTACATCAGCCACAAATGTCTTTAATACCACTGCCTACATATCTGTCTGTCTCACACAATTCAGTCACAGCTAGAGGTATCAACAAACAGCAACAAGCTTCCAAAAGTAATTCAACAAAAAAGAGTTCAACAAAGGCCACAACTTCAAGTAAACATTCACAACCAGCAATTCATCAGAAATCAGTTGGTGTAGCTGCTGTACCAGTCTTTGACAACAGCAGTAGAGTAAACTGCTATCTAACTCAGCTATGCAAGTTTTCTCACATGCCACAGTTTATGCAGGCAATATCTGCTTCACAAGACAATCCCCTATCAAACGCTTTGAAGCAGATTATCAACATGACTTCTGACCAGTCTAACAATGTACAGTCACTAACACCACTACGGCAGGTGTTAGCTACATATGCTGGATGTAGTAAGTTTGCTGCAGACATACAGCAAGACACTACTGAGTTTATGATGGCTGTCATAAACAACCTGGATGAAGACGGCACCCCAATGTGGCAGTACTTCACAGTAACATGTGTTACAAAATATGTATGTGTTTCATGTGGCAATTCACAGTGTGAAACCACACAAGACATGCTATGGATTACTCTCTTTGTCCCTCAAACCAAAAGTGTCAAATTTTGACTGCTATTCACCAATGCTGAATGTAGTCATGCCTGTGGAAGGTGTGGAGGCAGATGAACTCAGTCCATACGTCTCAGGAATTCATCTCAATATCTGTTGCTTATGTTGCACAGATTTGACCCCAACGGGCTCAGAGTTGATACTCCTATCACAGATTACACAGCTAGCAGAATAGTCTTCAACCAATCAGTGTTTGACACTCACAGTATAATCTATCACCATGGTCAATCCATGCATTCTGGGCATTACACCTCCTTACTAAGGTGCAGAACTGGATGGTTAGAGTGTGACGACTCTACAACCAGTTTTAAACAGAGACTGCCATGACACTTAAAAAATGCATATCTTCTAATATTGAAGAATTATGATAACCTTCATATTTCAGAAGAATATGACAAAACATGTTGCATTTAAAAAATGACTACTTTGTCCAAAAAACATTCATACCTCATTACAATGTTGTAGAATGTACGACTCTAAATAAACCATACAATTTCAACAAAATGCTATTCTGACAGAGACATTCCATACACTGTAACATGTAAGATCTTGTGTGGATCAGTGACTACATGAAAATTGTTGTAGTGGCTTCAATCAGCGCCAACAATATTCACAGTCACTAGAGAAACCATGATTACATGTCTATCAAAGATTGTACATCTAAAGACTGAGGCCTTACTGCTCTCCTCCTCTGTACATATCTTTAATTATCCATATATCAAGTCATGCATAACAACAAATTGATATGAGTTATAGCTACTTTGCAAACAAAGAGAAGTTCTCAGTTATCATCGTAATAACTGAGCAACACTTCAACATTCACCAAACATTCCACTCTGTCACAAGTTGTCAATCAACACTTCAATTTGTCTATTGACTCTTGACATATAGAGAACATCATTCGCTCACCATGCAACAGTGTAGAACTATCCACTTCATGCGTATCTAGTACTGTACATATGTAAAAATAACTACCTTTATTGATAATGCAAGAAGCTGAATTACACAACTGTAAATAGAACCAATTGCAGAATATCATTTATTGACTTTTACATGTGTTTGCAATTCTTGTACATAATATAAAGATTTTTATTCAGGTGTACATTGTTAATAACTACTTTGATACTTGTACTAAAAATACTAGTCTAACACTAAAGTACAACTAATGTTTTACATATTATTCAGCAGCATACTAACTACATCTAATTAACCATAAGTTTGTTAAAAAATGCATATCATGCACAGTCTTACTATTTACAAGTTAAGAATTTACATAGAAGATAATGTAAGAATTGAAACAATGTCATTTGTTCATGTAAGACTATTCTATTTTCATAACTTGTCACATAAGTAATTCTAACATATATAAAAAATATAGACAATTGTAAATCAGACACTGTTGCTGATCACAACACACTGCATACCTGTTCCTGACAATATTTATGATCGCCTCAATTGAGGGGTTGGGTGGGAATTTTCCATTTGCACCTATTCAGTGACATATAATTAAATAACACCAATCAAATGTCACAAAACTAACATTTTTGTATATTGTATTACTTAGACAATCAGCATATGGTTTTTCACCCACCCCAGGAACATCCACATTAGCAGTCACACAATAACAACAAAACACTTGTCTATCATGTGTGTAATCACACTTCACAGCCTACTGACATTGCCTTATTAACATACCACACAAGTAATGCACTACACATAATTACAACATACAACCATTTTAAAAAAAGTAAAAATTTTTTACAAACTCTATTCACATTCAATAGTAAATATATAATGAAGTGCCACAGCTTCAGCCTGACTATTGGAATTCCACGTGGAATGTCAGAAACTACTTCCTCACATAAAGAGTAGTGAGTAGTGAAACATGACTAGAAACACACAACACCTGATTAGTTTCCTATAATAGCACATACTTACTCCAATCCATATTATACAGTTCTTATTATTCTTACATTTACATTATATGATGAGCAATGATTGCACACATACAAAGATTGTATTGTGAGACTGCTTCTGTTAACTAAATTTCAGTCTTGATTGGCCCTTTTCTCCATTTGACAAATTGGCAATACATTTTTTAAAACCATAACCACCTGTGTCGACCCTTTACTTTAAATACCATTATGACATAAAAATAAGTGGTCTGACTTAAGCATACAAATCAATGTTAACTAATACTGCTACAACTATACCTCCATCAATTTGTTTGGTACCTATGACATACAGTCAGTATCACAGCATATGCAACGATGTGGCACATTGCATGTCACATTTGACATAATTCCTAACAGTGTAAAAAACTCAGCAATGTACTTACTTTTCCTGTGCCTATGCAGTCATTATTACTATACCAAGGTGCCACACATCAGCACCCAACAGTACACAGCTGTGACTATACATGTACCATGCAGTCACTACTATGTGTACTTCAGAGTCTGACAAAATGGAGCTTTCTAATTGGCTGCAAACATCCTAACAACCTTATGTTAATCTTTTATTACCATACATGAAGAGGTTAACGATATACTGAACAAGGTTTAAAACTGTTTAAAAACATGTTTCATTATAATACCAATAAGTCACTCCCAAGAATTGTGTTAATGGTCATTCAATCACCCTGTAGAGACATGTGGCACTCTGCCACACCTCGTGCCACAGTACACCCCTAGAACGTGATTAACAGACCATTAACATAACCCCTTGTCATGCCTTATTAAATAATTATAAAAAGGGTCTCAGAAACTGAGTTTTCTGATCGGCTGAAAACATTCTAACAGCCTTCTGTAAATCTTTTATTGACATACATAAAGAGGTTAACCATTTCCTGAACAAGCTTTAAAACAGTTAAAAAACATTTTTATAATAATAGCAATAAGGCATTACTAAGGGTAATGAGAATAGTCAGTTAATCACCCTATCGGGCATATGCCACTCGGCTACACCTCGTGCAACAGTACACCCCTCGAAGGTGATTAACAGACCATTAACATAACCCTGCATCTTGCGTTATTGCTTAATTGAATTTTGATAACCGGATAGGCCCACAGGTCCACGGACATCCCTTTTTCAGGGGTGACCCAGAAAGTAAATAGTAGATCAAATAGAACACAATGGTACATATACAAGCTGAGGGTATACAGTATGCTTCAGTTTACAAATACATCTGTGTTGTCATCTGCATCTATAATTACAATATACTACCTAATTTTGTCTGACATTGGGTGCTCCACTGCCTAACTGACCCTGCTGGTGATGTCTTGTGTCATAGTAACACCAACAGCAATGCAAACAGAAGCACTAACAGTGGCACATATGGTAACACAAGCGAAAATGAGAGCATAAACGGTAACGCACACAGTGACACAGACGACAACGGTCTGCCATGTGATGTGTTAAATGGAGGTTTGTAATTGCCTGCAAACATCCTAACAGCCTTATGTTAATCTTTTATTGACATACATTAAGAGGTTAACCATTTCCTGAACAAGGTTTAACACCGGGATGCACATTGGTTGTCGTTGGACGTAACTCTCACCCCATCACATGTGTAAAGCAGCAGAAGTATAGGATAATGGGGTGAGAGTTAGGACCCACGATCCCAATGCGCACCCCAATGCCAGTTGGGGGGTGGGCAGGGGGGTCCAAGGGTGGTTTTCAACCCTAACACCAAATTTCCTCACTTTTGTCACTGTGGAACAACCCTAACTAATGCATTAAACATAGTTTTTTGCCTCTAATTTCCCTTCTTTTTGAGAATGATAATGAGAAATAATGAATGTAATGCAGCGGCGGGAGTGCAGGGCCCTTTGGGCCCCGTGCTCCCACCACATAATGCGGTGGCATGAGTGCGGGGCCCTTCAGGCCCCACGCTCCCACCACATAATGTCTTGTGGCATAGTAACAGGAACACCAACGCAAACAGAAGTGCTAACAGTGGCGCACATGATAACACAAGCGCGAATGAGAACAGAAAGGGTAACGCACATGGTGGCGAGATGGGAACAGTCTGCTACTGTGATGTGTCACATAGTAACATGGTGCCTGCAACGGAAATGTCAATGGGCATGGTGACGCAAAGTGAAACAGAAAGAGAAACAGTACTGTAGACACAAATGGCAAAAAATAACAGAAACACAAGCACAAATGAAAATGCAAAGGATAACGCACATGGTGGCGCAGATGTCAATGGTAAGTGAAATGGGTACAGAACCGCAAGTGAAAAGGGCAACAGAAACATTAATGTAAGCGCACAGGCTGGTTTTCCCCAAAACCTGCATAGAGAAAGACAGTGAGTACAAATAATGTATGCATAATAATGAGTATTGGAGCAGAAAATGAGAACTTGGAATACTAAATACGTTATATCTCAGGAATCGTACGATGTAGAAAAAAAATGTAAAAATCATATGATTTACTACCGTCCTGCCTAATTTTTTACTTAGCCCCCAGTAAGGGGGCTAAGCATTTTTCCGACAAAAAGTCTGTATCTCGCACCGTTTCCGAGATATGGGCCCTGAAAGGCGTGGCGTACACCGTAATGTTATCCTATGGGGAAAAAAGAGAAGTTCGGAGTGCCATAACTTTGCCTCCCTGTAATATTTTTTCACCAAACCACTGAAGGGCATATCTGTGGGCTGTTGGCTGTCTCCCCTCCAAATTTCAGACCAAAACTCCTAACGGTTCTTTTGCAGCGCAGTGCCAAAGAATCGCTGTCACTTTCCCACAGATGGAAAACTACTGTCGCAATTTGCAAAAGCTTTCACAAAAAAGTTCGACACTTTCATGAGCATGAAAGTAATTTGCGAAAGTACTTTTTCCAGAAATTTGAAAAACATATTTCTAGGGTGTTTTACCACAAAATAAAGACATGGCAAGCATCCTCAGGGTCTGACTAGGTGAATACAAAAATAATTAGGTTGCTAGAGGGTCCCAAATTTAAATGCCAACCATTTTTCTGATCACCAACTGAAAACAAAATGGCCTATTTGTGAAAGTAACAGGCCCATTTGCGAAAGTAAAAATGTATTTGCGACACTGTCGAACTTTTTGTTAACTTTTCCCATTGACTTATAATGGGAAACTGTTTTTTGAATAACTTTTGAACCGTTTATTATTTTTTCACGTAATCTTCAAAAGGCACATCGGGGACCCCAGCTGCACGTTCCCTGAAGATTTCGGGCTGGTCGCACAAACCGTACGACCTGTAGGCGCGACCGTAGAATTCCAGAAAAAGCGTAAATGTGTTCACAGATCATGCTTAATAACTCCGCAGCTGTATATTTGACCAGTACAAAACTTGGCAGATCCCAAGGCCTATGGTTCTTGATCATGTCTTCCAAATTTCAGCCAAATCCATAAAACGGTTGCAAAGTTATTAAGGTGCAAAGTTTTGGGGTTTAACATAGAAATGGCTCATCAACCCTAACTATGGTAGCACTACGGTGCTACCATAATTATATATATATATATATATATATATATATATATATATATATATATTTTCATGGTAAAAAAAACTCCATTTAATGCATCAGTTAGGGTTGTTCCACAGCAACAAAAGTGAGGAAATGCGGTGTTAGGATTGCCACGCCTTGCACCCTGCCCACCCATCCCCACCAACAGGCATTGGGCTGTGCGTTGGGGTAAGCGGCCCTAACTCTCATCCCATTCCATGTGTAAATAAGCTCAGGTGGTGCAGTATAGGAGAATGGGGTGAGAGTTGGGACCGATGACCCCAATGCACACCCCAATGCCTGTTGGTGGGGACGGGGCATGGGGTGCAATGGGTGGCAACCCTAACACCAAATTTCCTTGCTTTTGTTGCTGTGGAATAACCCTAACTGATGCATTAAATTGATTTTTTTGTCATGAATGTCCCTTCTTTTGAGAATGTGCCCTATAGATAGGGAATGGAATGTGGTGGTGGGAGCTCAGGGCCCCCATCATGTGATTTTCTGTCACTTAGCTGCGCAAAAACTGTATGACTGAAATGAAAATTGATAAATGAAGACATGCACCATGGCACACCGTGTGTCCATAATTGTGTGTACATCCATTTAACAGTTGCACAGCTCCATGAAGAACCAACGTAACATGCACAAGTCAGCAACCGTAAGTGCCAGTGACCCGAAAATTGTAACAGTCAAAGATGTATTATAAATCTTTGTACATTCTAAAGCCGGGTAAATTGGACACACGGTTCAGAAGTTATTGAAGCATAATGAACCAAATTTTCATTCGTTGGAGTTGTATAATTCCACACCTGTTAATGTTTTACACACCAAACCACTGCAATGCACCTCCATAGCACTAGGGCTACCTACACTATAAATTTCAAGCCACTAGCACCATGCAGAATGCTATGCACAAAATGTTAACTGCGTCACACAGTATCTCCACAGCAAATATGTTTTCCAACATGTAAACAGCATTATCCACATCCCCAGGACATCCACTCAACACCCTCCAAATTTCATGTGAAAAGACAAACCCATTCCAGAGATATTACATTTTTATGTTTCTGCACCTTTAAGGAGTCTTTCATTACAAAATGGCAGAAATCACATCTGAAAATGCCCAAAAATGGTGGACCTGGCAGACAAAAAAATCTGTAACTGTGAGGGAAGCCAACTTCAAATGGCAATAGCTCTGGAAATGGCACACATTTTTTTTACCAAACAAAAATGGGCATGTTCTTTGAACACAGGTCTTTCTATTTGGCAAATTTCAGATCAATCAACCACACACTGGCTGTGCTATGAAACTGTGCAGGAGTGCTGCAAATAACATTTTTGTCACTTTGCTACACAAGAATCATATATCCGATGGAACCAAAAATTGTTAAAAGAAGACATGTACCACAGCACACCGTGTGTCCACAGTTGTGTGTACATTCATTTAACAGTCGCACAGCGATATGAGCAAACAATGTAACATGCACAATTCAGCAACCGTAAGTGCCAGCGACATGAAAATTGTCATAGTCAAAGATGCATTATAAATTTTTGTACATTCCAAATGCCAGGCAAATCGGACACATGGTTCAGAAGTTTTTGAAGCATAATGAACCAGATTTTCATTTGTCAGAATGGCATAATTCTGCACCTGTTAATGTTTTACACACAAAACCACTGCAAGGCACCTCCGTATCACTAGGGCTACCTACGCTATAAATTTCAAGCCAGTAGCACCATGCAGAACGCTATGTGCAAAACATTAACTGTACCACACAGTATCTCCACGGCAAATGGCTTTTCCAACATGCAAACAGCATTATTCACATCCCCAGGACATCCACTCAACACCCTCCAAATTTCAAGTAAAAAGACCAAACCATTCCAGAGATGTTCAATTTTTACAATTCTGCACCTTTAAGAAGTCTCACCACAAAATGATGGAAATTGTGGCCTAAAATGTGCTAAAATGGCAGACCTGGTGGCTGAAAAATCTGTAACTGTGAGGGGGGGCCAACTTCAAATGGCAGTAACTCTGGAACGGAACAACATGTTTTAACCAAACAAAAACTGGCATGTTCCTGAACACAGGTCTTTATATGTGGCAAGTTTCAGATCAAGCAACCACACACTGGCTGTGCTATGTGTCATGGAAGACAGTGCAGAAAAATAGCAAAAACATAATGTTTTGCAATGCACTGCGCAAATGCAAAACACAGATAGTAACGTTAACGCAAATGGTAATGGCAACACCGAGATAAAAGAAAATAGTAACACTAATGGTAACGCAAACATAAGCACAAACGGTAATGCACACAGTGATGCAAACAGAAATGATAACACAAACGGTAAGAGAAATGCAAGTGCAAATGTGAATGAAAACAGAAATGGTGATGCAAACGGTTACGCAAACGCTAACGGCAACAGAAATGCAAACGGTAATGAAAATTCAAATGGTAACAGAAACGCAAATGGTAACGGCAGCGGAGGCACAGAAGGAAGCAGTTACACACTTGACAACAGAAACACTACTGATAACACAAATGCTAAGGCCAACGGAAACACAAATGGTAACGAACATGCAAACAGTAATGGTAACGCAATTGGAAATGCAAACAGTTACAGTAACACCAACGATGATGCCAAAGGAAACAGCAATGCAAACAGAAACGCAAATGCAAGTGTGTATGCAAACGCAAATGGTAGCGCACACAGTGACGCAAAAGTCAGCACAAACAAAAGTGGTAATGGAAATGCAAATGGTAACAGTAACGCAAATACAAAGGGTAACACACACGGTGACATAAACAGAAACACTAATGCAAATGGTAACGGAAATACAAGTGGAAACACTAACGGTAACAGTAATGCCAATGCAAACCCTTTTTTCCCCAAAAAGGTGTATTCAGAAACACAGTGAATACAAAGAATGTATGCATAATAATGGACCTCAGAGCAGAAAATGAGCACTTAGAATACTAAATTCCTTATATCTCAGGAACTGTACGACGTAGAAAAAAATTTTAAGTCTCATATTATTTATGACTTTCCAGGATAGTTTTGCAGTTAGCCTCCTAGTGGGGGACTAAGCATTCTTCTGACGAAAAGTCCGTATCTCAAACCGGTTTCAAGATACGGGACAAAAATAAGGCGCGGCAGACGCCGTAATGTTATCCTATGGGAAACATCATCAACTTCAGAGTGCCGTAACTTTGCAGCCCTGTTATATTTTTGAACCAAACCACCAAAAGGCACATCTGTGTGATGTTGTATTTCTTCCCTGAAAATTTCAGCCTAAAAGACCAAACTGTTATTTTGCAGCAGGGTGGCAAAGATTTCCGATTGTTTTGGGCATAGTGTCTCAAATTACTTTAGCAAATCACAACACTTTTGCAAAAAAAATCATGAAAGTGTCGTATATTCGAAAGTACTTTGCAACACTACTTTTCACAAAAATGTTAAAAACATATTTCTGGGGTGTTTTACCCCCCAAAAAAGACATGACTAGCATCCTCAGGGCTTGACTAGGTGAACACAAGAATTGTGTCCCTAGAGGGTCTCAAATTTAAATGCCAAGCATTTTTCTGACCACCAACTGAATCAAAAATGGCTGAATAACAAAACTAAAAGGGTCATTTGTGACAATAAAAACTGCATTTGTGACACTTTTGCATAGTTTGTTAACTTTTCCCATAGACTATAATGGGATTCAGTGTATTTTGAATAACTTTTGAACTGTTTAATATTTTTTCACGAAATGTTCAAAAGGCACACTGGGGACCCCAGCTGCATCTTCCTTGAAGTTTTCGGACTGATCATACAAACCTTGCAGGCTGTAGGCATGTGCAGAGAAATGCACAAAACCCCATAATTTATGCTTTTTTGCACTCTGTGGCTCTGCAGCCGTACATCCGACCATAACAAAACTTGGCATGTCCAGAGATCTATGATATCAGACTGTGCAATTCAAATTTCAGACAAATCCATCATACGGCGCCAAAGTTATTAAGGTGCAAAATTTCAACTTTAACCTTAAATAGGGTACTCAACCCTAACTATAGTGGCACTACTGTGCCACTTATTATTCATATATATATATATATATATATATATATGTGTGTATATATATATATATATATATATATATATATCTTGTAACAGTAATCTTGCAGTTTGTGCCTGTGCTGACTGCAGGTGCAGCTGGGGCTTAACCCTGTGAGGCTGACAATTGACAGCTGGATGAAATCTAGATAGCCTCTGCCACTTCACTGAAGCTTTTAGAGGAACAAGAGCAGTATGAGAGAAATAAAGACAAGAGGACCTTCCTAGCAGCTCTAACACAGGTGACTTTCTTTTAGACTCCAATTAAAATCTGACTGATTCTATCTGAGGCTCCCCTGAATGGCAGTTACACAGCACACCAGACCCCTCTCCCCGACATGCCCAAACACATGGAAATAGAAGTTCTCAAACCTTAACCTATGAGGTGCCAAAGGGTAACCACTCTGAATTTTAGGAAACCACTGGGTTACCACTGTTACTTTACTGTACCTTTAAAGGATCTATTAAAGCACTTACATTTCTCCATGGAGGCAGTTCTCTGAAACAACAAATACGTCAGATAGAGATGATTGTTCACAGAGCAAAAAACTGCAGTCAGACTGTTCCACTTAGCAGTAATAAGCCCAAAGTTCTAATTTCTTTTCTCTAAATAATTGTATCCTGGCATAGAAACATAGAATTTGACAGCAGATAAGGACCGCTTAGCCCACCCAGTCTGCCCATTTCCCTACCTACTGGATAAGCTGCAGATCCTAGTTAACCAGCAGCCTACTTCTTCCTACCCCCACCCCCTAGAATTGCCTTATGACTGTCCCATGCATGCTTGAATTCCACCACTGATTTTGACTCCACAACCTCCTCTGGAAGGCCGTTCCATGCATCCACAACCCTCTCTGTGAAAAAATACTTCCTTAAATTACCTCTGAGCCGCCCGCCATCTTCAAATTGTGCCATCTTGTTCTTGCACACCTCTTTTTTTGAAAGATGCTACCTCTTGGACTTTGTTGATTCCCTTGAGGTACTTGAACATTTCTATCATGTCCCTCCTCTCCCTCCTTTCCTCGAGGCTATACATATTAAGCTCCTTTCGCCTCTCTTCATATGTCTTTCGTGCAGACCCTGCACCATTTTAGTTGCCCTCCTCTGGACAGCTTCCATCCTGTCTATGTCTTTGCGGAGATTGGGTCTCCAGAACTGCACACAGTACTCCAGATGGGGTCTCACCAGCTGTCTGTACAGAGGGATAATAACTTCCTGTTTTCTACTGGTGATGCCTCTCCCTATGCATCCCAGTATCCCCCCAGCCTTTATAGTTAGCTAACAGAGCAAGCCTGTTAGTATGCACCTGTGATTTCTTTTATCTTCTGCACTCTGATTAATTGTCTGTTTCCTTCTGGTGCCAAATGTCACTCTGACAAGACTTCAACTGGCAGTTACATATGGTGCTAGGGTATATGAAAGGCTAAGCCTGGGGTTTTTTCCTGAGCAAGTCACTCTGCCCCCCCACCACCACCACCAAGGGCTACTTCAGCACACATGCCCCAAGCAACCTTTAGATGCTTGTTTCTTACTTACAGCAGTGTGCTTGATGGCACTTCTTGCTGCAGTCACTGCCTGCCCTTACCTGACATTGCCCTGTGACTGCAACGTGAGCATCCCTACTTGCTGCTTTCTGCCTCTGGCTACTGCTTTGGCACTCCTGTGGTGCTACTTCCTGGTTTCCATTCCACTACTTTCCAGTGAATCCAGCATGGTTTTTTGTGCCCTTCTATTTGCTGACTCTCATGGGGTGGTCTTCTGCTAGCTTGCTATCCTTGCTTTTCTGTTGGTCCACTATTCCCAGTGCCACCCCTAGGTGGTCTGGCATGCTTTCCCTATATGTTGTTGTCCCTCGCCTGTTCTCATTGGGTGCACTCCAATCCTCCACTCCTGCTACTCTACTTATAGTTCATCTTTCCTCTCCAGGCATCTATATCATCCATGCTTCTGTGCCACTCACCTTTTTCTTCTTCTACCAGTGTATCTGGTCCCCTGCTTGCTTGTTTGATACCCCTCCACTCATGCTGCCTTGGGGCCTGCATAGGGGGCGATTCTATTCCTTTTTGCAATGCACTCCCTTCCCCAAGGGGGCCATCTGGTGGCTGTCTTTGCCCTTTCCTTCCCCCCCAACTACTGTTCATTACTGGGTGGTGCTTGCTGGACTGACATTCCTTCCTGTGCCCTGCCTGCCAGCCTTTCCATGGGTTTCAACCTGCTGTGGCTATAGCTGGCTTCACTTCTTATTTTTATGGGCCTTTCTTCACCTGTACCCTGCCCTCTCCATGTAGTGGGCCCCTTTCAGCCAAGCATGAACCCTACCACTGCCCCTCAAGAACTTAGTATGTTTTCACCTTTGACTTTGTACTACTACACTCCAACAGGATTAAGCCATGCTTGCTCTGTGCATTCCATGGACCTGCTCTATTCTGCTCCATAACTCCCACCAGTCTGCTCTGGATGCTGTTTAGTCTCAGTACTCACATTTGCCCTTACCATCTACTATTCCAACTCTACCTAGTACTTTTAGGCAAACCTCAAAGGGCACATGAACCAAAGTTATATGGGCACTCACCCCTGCAACAACTTGGTATACACCCACTCTTTACCCCCTCAAGGACATAGTGCACTTTTCACCCTGCATTGCTTCCTACTGCAACTAAGAGTACCCTTCACTCTTTATGGCTTCAAACTGCACTTAACCAAACCACTCAAGTGATTGTTTTCTTATATACATAAGCCTTGGCTAGAGGGTTACAGGCTGTCAGACCTGAAGCAACCATGTTCACGCCTCTCCTTTTCTTTGGGACATTGCTAGCTGCAGCATTCCTTAATATAGTAGCCACTGCGCTTCCAGATAATAGCCTTTTGTTCCCTTACTTCAGGTTTGGCAGTCCTTCATGTGCAGAGGAGAAGCTTGAATCTACATTAGTCTTCTGCAGCACATTGCAGCTCTTACTGATGCTCAGGTCAATAAAATGTCCACAAATGCAGTGCACTCAGGAATCAAAGTACTAGATGGAACTGGATGCAAAAAAACAAAAAGCAATTGCTAGAAAATAAGCCAGTAAAGTGTAATAAATATTTATTGAATCAAAAGAGAGCTGTGGTTGTAATCCTGATGCTTCAACATTGTGATGACACATCTTCAGCTGGAGTGACTTGACACACCTACCATCATAATTTATACAGACATATAATACAGGTGTAAACGATTAATTCATACAACACAAAATATATATTTTTTTAATATATGACAATATGTAACAGGGTCCTGTTATGAAGTGAAGTGAAATATCAAGAAATTTCAAGATTCTCCACCCCCCCATTTTCAATTTTCACTCTACCCTGTCTGCTTCTATATTCTTATCTATTCTAAATTTCTTGTCATGGTGACCAACCTGGCAATCTTTACATCTTTCTTTAGTATCCCTTATTCTCTTTAAATAATCTGGCATCCAAAATCCTGAGAAGCTGTAATACAGCTAGGTAATGGTGTAGGGCTTTAATAAGCTGTAATACAGCTGGGTAGTGGTGTAGGGCTTTAATAAGCTATAATACAGCTGTGTAATGGTGTAGGGCTTTAATACAGTATCTGCCCTTACGCAGCTATCCCCAGCTAACAAGTAACTTTCATTGTAAAGAGCTTCCCTGCTGTCTTAAAAAAGAGCTGTATTACTGGATATAAAGCCCTTAGTCAGTAATAAGACTGGCACCAGGCCAGATTGAAATTGTAGCTGTCGGGTAAACAGAAGATATTGCTGGAAACCTTCTGAATATCACAGAAAAGGCATTTGCAGCTTGACTCAAGTGTTTAAGTGCAGACAATTGCTGTGCTGGGTTAACATAAAAGACATTTCTTCTAAATTTTTTTCTCTTGGATTATTACAGAAAAAAAGGAGTTTAAAATATAAAAGAATCTAGACTCTTACAAGGGGACAGATAGGGAGAGTGCCCCTCATCTGGTTATTATTTGTTAAGATTCTAGATTCTTTTTAATGAACTAACCATGCTTTCCTTTCTGTATGAGACATTTTGAATATGTATGGTATGGTACAAAATGGCTGCTTACCTGTATTCTGAAGGTTTACTTGGGAAGTTCCTACTGTAGGGCTTGCAGCCCACAAAATGGCTGCCTCTATAGGAACTAGGTAAATGTCACGTCACAAAGGAGGAGAGGGCTCAGTGAAAACCACACCCCTTTCCTTCACTATATAAGCCCTCCACTAGAAGGCTTAGAGATAGTTTGGTCAGTAGGGTTCTGACCAAGGTGAGAGAAGGATCTCAGAGAGAAGCTAATGTCCAGACTTTCACAGTACTTGAGAAAGGAGAGAACCCAGGAATTTCTTTATAGTATTTGAAGCAAGAAGTATATCCTGACGTTTGATTGATGTGAAGGTATAACATCATATTTTTCCTTTCTGTAAACGTTGATTTTTTTTTCTAATTTTTCAAAATATAATGATAAATGCAGACTCTTGCATTTTTTATGCATCCTAGCTGGTTGTATGATCTGTTTATTGAGAACCACATGTTCACAACTGGTGTCAGAAGTGGGATTTCAACCTCTGGTGTGTCAGAAGATACTCCAGAGGGGGTGTTGCACTGAAAAAACCCTGACAGATGAAACAACCAGAAGCAGATGTTTTGGATGCATTACATTTGACCAGGTCTGTACAATTGAAGACTGGTGATCAGTTGTTGCCAGGAATTGAACCTACAACCAGACCAAGGAGGATGGAAGGAGGAGCCACAGCTGCTGCTGGTGATCCAAAGAAGGAGGAAGGCCAAATGACCCCAGCATCTGAGGATCCAAGTGAGTTATTTAAAATGACTCTGTTTACGTCAACTGGAGATGGACCACCAGAGAGAAGAGGACCAGAGACAGAGGGATGAAGACCGGAGGATACAGGCAGAGAAAAGAAGAAGACAAGATGAGAAATGGTCAGCAACACTGAAAGCTATCCAGGACATGACCCAGGGCAGATGGAAAGGTCTGTTCCTAGAGACATTCAATTAAATAAATTGACTGAAGTGGATGATATTGAGGCCTATTTGACTACTTTTGAGAGGGTGGCCCAAACTTGTAACTGGCCCAGGGATCAATGGGTGATTCATTTGGTCATCCATCTCTCTGGCCAATCCCAATTAGTTTATAGCCAACTGAGTGGGGCTGATAGTTCCAATTATGACAGAGTGAAAGAGGAAATTCTATGTAGGCATAATATCAACACAGAAACCTACAGGCAAATATTCTATTCCCAGAAATTGTCCAGCATAGATACACCAAGGGAAACCTATGCCCATTTAAAGGACTACTGTGGAAAATGGTTACTACCCACCACCAAAACTGTAGACCAAATTATGGAATTCATAATAATTGAACAATTTATACAGATGCTGCCTATAGATGTGCAATTGTGGGTGAAAGAACATAAACCCAAAACAGGTGAAGATACTATCAAGCTGGCAGAAGATTATTTGGCTGCACAGAGCACTCAAGCCAGAAGTAACCTGGGCAATCCAGGACCATCTAATACACTGGTAAGACCACCTTTTAATACTTCCTCTAATCAGAGACAGTTCTATTGTAGAGATAGAGGTGGAAGAGTTCCACATACAGACATAATATGCCACGGTTGTCTTGGAAAAGGGCATATTGTCAGAAACTGCCCCAATAAAAGATCTGACTCAGCACATCTTGCCCTAGCCAATTTTGGTTATGTGACCTCTGTGGGTATAAGAGAACAACAAACTTTGGTTTTACTGGACTCTGGCAGTATACAAACTTTGATTAGAGCTGATCTAGCACTGAATCTGCCCCACAGTGACTCAGATACAACTGTTCAGTGTGTGCACAGGGATATTCACCGATACCCTACCACCTGTCTTAATATAACTGTGAATAATGAATGTCATGACATGTTGGTAGGCCTTGTTCCATGACTCCCTGTACCGGTCATTGTTGGACAAGACTTTCCTCATTTTGATCTTTTACTACAACAGCAGAAAACCACTTCAGGAACTGTTAATGTGGTGACTAGGTCTTAGATGAAAACACAGGAGTTACAAGACATTTTTCCTTTTGAGGCTGATTATTTTGAGACTGTCAGTAAGATCAAAAAGTTCAAGAGGACTAGAAGAAAAGGAAAGAAGAACTGGACTAATAACCATCAGGCTATGGGCTCATTTTATATTCCAGAGACTTTAGTAAAAGATATTGGACAAGAGCAAAAATGTGATGAGTCACTAACCCCTTTATACTTACAGGTCAACAAGGTTGGACCCCCAGGTCAATCACGGTTCATTGAAAAAAAAATGATATTTTATATAGAGTTACTCTTGAACTAGGTACTAATGAAGAGCTTGAACAGTTAGTTGTGCCTAGTAAGTATAGAGAACAAATCATGCATTTGGCACATGATATCCCCATGGCTGGTCATGAAGGGAGAGATCGAACAGTGCAACGTATTCTATCTCGCTTCAGTTGGCCAGGGGTCTATGAGGATATGGCGGCTTACTGTAGGTCTTGTCCACAATGCCAACTGGTTGTCAAGGGAGGGAAAAAAGACATAGTGCCCCTGCAACCTATACCATATGTGACTACCCCATTTGACAGGGTGGCAATGGATGTGGTGGGACCCTTGATAAAGAGTTCTAAGGGGAATCAATATATCCTAGTCATTTGTGATTATACCACCAGGTACTTGGAGGCAATACCAATGAGGACGGTTACTGCCCCTCATATTGCAGAAGAACTGGCAAAGGTCTTCAGCAGGATGAGAATACCTAAGGCTATCCTGACAGACCGGGGGAGTAATTTTACATCCATCATGTTACAAGAACTTTACAAATTACTAGGGGTATCTGCAGTTCGAACAGCCCCATACCATCCCCAAACTGATGGGTTAGTAGAACATTTTAATAAAACCATGAAATGCATGTTACAGAAGTATGTGCAGGAGGAAGGTCGGGATTGGGACAAGTACTTAGCTTACTTGCTATTTGCCTACAGAGAGGTACCCCAGGCTACTACAGGGCTATCACCCTTTGCCATGCTATATGGGAGTAACCCTAGGGGTTCCTTAGATGTGGTGAAGGAGCACTGGGAACAGGGGTCTAATGTAGCATGTAAAAATATATTGGAATATATGACTGCTCTGAGAAAAAGGTTAGTAAATTATGTGACTATCGCCCATCAAAATGTTGACCAGAAACAACTTAAACAAAAAGAACACTACAACCTAGGTCTGAAAAATAAATCATCTGAACCAGGTGAAAAAGTGTTACTATTATTAACCTTCCACGGAAAATAAATTGCTTATGTGGTGGCAAGGGCCATATGTAGTTTTACACCAGGTAGGCACAGTAAACTATGCCATTGAGATGCCAGGGCATAGACCAGTGAAGAAAGTATATCATGCCAAAATGCTGAGAAAATGGGTAGAAAAAACAGAGCCACCAATACTGTTTGTTCAAACAAATCCTGATACAGCAGAACTAGACATAGCTTATGACAGAACTGGTAAAGCTATTAATAACATGGAGGTACATATCAACCCTGAGTTGTCCCCTGAACAGAGATTAGAAATTGATCATCTTCTGAAGTATTTCTCAGACACATTCACAAAGGAACCTGGGAGAGCTAAGGGTGTGGTTCATGAAATAAGGGTAACCCAAAATAAGCCCATTCACCAGAAGCCATACAGACTACCTGAAACAATCAGGCCAGAAGTAATGGCTGAAATAAAACGCATGGAACAGGCCAGAGTGATAGTTCCTTCATGCAGTCCTTGGTCCTCTCCTTTGGTAGTTGTGCATAAGAAGGAAGGTGGCATCAGGTTATGCTTAGATTTTAGGAACATTAATGAAATTTCTGAATTTGATGGCTATCCGATGCCCCGCATCAATGATCTGCTAGATCAGATTGGGTCTGCTAGGTACATAAGCACATTAGATTTGACCAAAGGTTATTGGCAGATTTCATTAGCCCCAAAACCCAATAATTGACTGCATTCTGTACCCTGCTTGGTCTCTATCAATTTACCACAATGCCGTTTGGCCTGCATGGAGCTCCAGCCACATTCCAGCGTTATATGGATTTTGTATTAAGACCTCACAAAAGTTACAGTGCTGCTTACTTAAATGATGTTGTTATCTATAGCCCTGACTGGGAGACTCATTTAGTTCATCTCAGTGCTGTAATACAAAGCATCCAGGATGCAGGAATGACCATAAACCCTTCAAAGTGTGCTGTAGCTAAAACAGAAACACTATATCTGGGTTTTATTATTGGACATGGGAGAATCAAGCCTGAAGTAGACAAAATTGAAGCAGTGGCTAGTAGTTCCATACCAGTGACAAAGTGCCATGTCAGGTCTTTCATTGGTTTGGCAAGCTACTATAGGAGCTTCATCCCGGAGTTTTCTACCGTAGTTGCCCCCTTACAGATTTAACGAAAAAAACAGTTTCCAAATAAAGTAAAGTGGACTCCAACCTGTGATGAGGCATTTCATAAAATCAAAGCCATCTTATGCTCAGCCCCAGTGTTATGTAGTCCTGATTTTTTCTAAGCCATTTGAATTACAGACTGATGCCTCTGACACAGGCATTGGAGCAGTATTGACCCAACATAGTCAGGGAGAGGAACGTCCCATCTTATATCTTAGCAGAAAATTACATGAAAGAGAGAGGAGATATTCAACAGTGGAAACTGAATGTTTGGCCATCAAATAGGCAGTGGAAGCCCTCAAGTATTTCCTTTGGGGAAACCAGTTTACAGCTGTGACAGACCACAACTCTTTATGTTGGCTGAATTTAATGAAATATAAAAATGCTCACACATTTCGATGGTATTTAGCCTTGTAGCCATATAAATTCACTGTGTGACATAGAGCTGGTTCTCAACATCAGAATGCAGATTTTTTTATCCCGCTTTGGTGCTGACCAAGCTGGTGACTCTGTTCCAAACAGGTGTCAGCATGGCTCAGTTGGTAGCACATCTGCCTCTGGACCAGAAGGTCATGGGTTCTTGTCCCACACTGGGATTGGACTTGCACCTAAAAATTGCTGGCATCTGAGTGCAGTATTGGGGAGTGCTGTACTGCTGGGGTGTGCTGTCCTTTGGATGAGACATTAAACTGAGGTCCCTTCTGCCTGTCCAGGTCTAAGTAAAAGAACCCAGGGCACTCTTTGCAGGGAATATTCTCTGTGTCCTGGCCAACATTCCCCTTCCCAAAATCTGGTTCATGCAATTATCCAGGCTGTGTGTGGGTGATGATATGCGATATGGCTGCCACCACACATTCAGTCACTTCACTACCAGTCTAGCATTGCTTGTAAAGTGCTTTGGAATACTGTGTATGAAAAGTGCTATATAAATACTGATTCTTCTTCTTCTTCAGACATAGATAATGGCATCATGAGGTTCCTAGATGGTAAAACCCCAGGGAAATAGTATGATTTATAAACAGTATTGTCTGTTTTGAATTAATTGTGTTGTATATTGTTTATCTTAAGAGTCCCTGGGGGGAACTTCTGGAGTGGATGGGTGAAAGTTCCAACTCTTCCAAGGGTGAAGGGTCTCGGCCAACAAAATAAAACTTATTACGTTGCCTTCTTGTGGTGGGAGGTGTGTAACAGGGTCCTGTTATGAAGTGAAGTGAAATATCAAGAAATTTCAAGATGCCCCCCCCCCCACTTATTTTAAATTTTCACTCTATCCTGTCTGCTTCTATATTCTTATCTATTCTAAACTTCTTTCCAGGGTGGCTAACCTGGCAATCTTTAAATCTTTCTTTAGTATCCCTTATTCTCTTCAAATAATCTGGCATCCAAAATCCTGATAAGCTGTAATACAGCTGGGTAGTGGTGTAGGGCTTTAATAAGCTGTAATACAGCTAGGTAATGTTGTAGGGCTTTAATACAGTGTTGGCCCTTATGTAGCTATCCCCAGCTAAACGAGTAACTTTCATTGTAAAGAGCTTCCCTCCTGTCTTAAAAAAGAGCTGTATTACTGGATATAAAGCCCTTAGTCAATAATAAGGGTGGCACCAGGCCAGACTGAAATTACAGCCGTCAGATAAACAGAAGATATTGTTGGAAGCTTTCTGAAAATCACAGAAAAGGCTTATGCAGCTTGACTCAAGTGTTTAAGTGCAGACAATTGTTGTGCTGGGTTAAAATAAAATACATTTATTTTTTTTTTCTCTCTCAGATTATTACAGAAAAAAGGAGTTTAAAATATAAAAGAATCTAGACTCTTACAAGGGAACAGATAGGGAGTGTGCCCCTCATCTGGTTATTCTTTGGTTAAGATTCTAAATTCTTTTTAATGAACTAACCATGCTTTCCTTTCTGTATGAGACATTTTGAATATGTATGGTATGGTACAAAATGGCTGCTTACCTGTATTCTGAAGGTTTACTTAGGAAATTCCTACTACAGGTCTGGCAGCCCATGAAATGGCTGCCTTTATAGGAACTAGGTAAATGTGATGTCACAAAGGAGGAGGGGCTCAGTGAAAACCACACCCCTTTCCTTCACTATATAAACCGTCCACTAGAAGGCTTAGAGATAGTTTAGTCAGTAGGGTTCTGACCAAGGTGAGAGAAGGATCTCAGACAGAAGCTAATGTGCAGACTTTCACACTACTTGAGAAAGGAGAGAACCCAGGAATTTCTTTATAGTATTTAAAGCAAGAAGTATATCCTGACGTTTGATTGATGTGAAGATATAACATCATATTTTTCCTTTCTGTAAATATTAAATTTTTTTTATATATTTATTTTTTTGTGAATTTTTCAAAATAAAATGATAATCTCAGACTTTTGCATTTTGTATGCATCCTTGCTGGTTGTATGATCTGTTTATTGAGACCCACATGTCCACACAAGACCACAGCTAGAAAACACCAAGATGAACCAAGATTTAATACAGATTACAGATAATCAACATTTTTATATCAACTCCAATTCATTGGTGCTAAAAACAGCTTTTAAAAGTGAAATTGGATAACCTCATCAAAACTAAATTTTAGACAGACCCCAAGGAAAAGAAGTTAAGAAAAGAAGCACTGTGTAAATGGGGGGAGAGAGAGATAGATAGATAGATAGATAGATAGATAGATAGATAGATAGATAGATAGATAGATAGATAGACCGAATAACACAATGTAGAAAAACAGAAGTGCCAACATCCATGGAAGTAGAATACAGGGCAACTCTGGAATCAGGAGCTAAGTTAGAAAAACATATGAATAAAGAAATATTACAAAATATGAATAATTTATTGGGTGAATTTCCAAAGTAAAAAGAAAAGAGGGGGCGAGAGAGAAAAGAATCAGTAAAGTGAAAGGAGAGTTGGGTGTCCCAGAGCCAAAAAATGTTCCTGCTTACTAATATGTACATTACAAGTAGAAACAGGACAGCCCAAGCAAGAACACCATATCATTGAGGAAGCACTCGCACTCAACAGATCCACATGTCTTAACAGACAACCTTTGATCCAACCACACCCTAAACAGAACTCTAACACTGAACATGTACTTTTCATGACAGAACACAAACATCTTACACCCTATATAGACTCCTTTGTAAACAGATTCTGGCCCTTTATTTCCAAAATTTCTACCCTAAGTGAACTTTTTCCCATTTCCTACAGACTTGCTAAAAATTGAGGAGACATGTTTACTAATAGCAGGTTTACATGAGCCACACCTGACATAAGATCCACTTTGTTTTCACACAGACCAAATGGCAACAATACCTCCAGCAAATGTAATGCACGCAATTATTGCCTCAAGAGTTGTACTTTTCAACCTTTCAATGTTTGGTGTCTAGTTAATTTCAAACAATTGACTAGTTACTATACTTCTAATGTTTTTTATGTTGATTGCGCACATGCGCAAGAAACATATTGAGGCAGTTTTCTCCACAAGCAGATTGTGGAGGTGCGGCACTGTTGTGTCCAATGCCCCCACAGCCTTTAAAGGCTTGTCAAGTGTCCCCCAATGCCGTGGCATGCTGCTGCTGACACTAGTTCAGGCAGCGTGACACAAACTTGTAAAAATTTAGCCGCTGCAATCAGGGGCTGCCTTGTTATTGCAGCGTAAGCCATTCGCTGCAATGAAGGAGTGACACATCATTGCAGGGTGGGATTTTGATACATTGATATTGTTTGTGAACATGGAGGCGGTTTGCCACCGTGTTTACAAACAATTGTAACCCCACCACCACCGTGTTTATTTGCGGCAGGGGCCCTAATCCCCATCGGCTTCAGTGTCAATCATTATAAGGTTTACGGGGAGCCCCTCCCCATCAGCATTATGTAAATCCCCCCACTTATACTGTCTGCCCATGGGTGCCCAATCCCCGTCAGCATAATGTCATCCCCCCTTTTTGTTGTGTGCCGATGGAGGTGCCCAATCCCCCATCAGCTACAGCTTTCCCCCCAAAAGAAAGACTTCAGTGGCATGCTGGGAGCCCACCCCAGCGTGCCACATTCCCTGTAAAATAAACAATGTTCCTGCGATGTCTTATTTTTTAACCTCTAAAAAAGGAAACTGTTCCTTGGCAGTCTTCCTGCCCCCTCCCACAACCTGTACCCACCCACTGTGCACCCTGCCTCCCCACACCCCCTCACCCCATACTTACCTTCGGAGCTTGGTGCGATGATCTTCGGTGAACCAGGAACACGTCTGCACTCTTCAAAACCGACCGCAAACTGAGGAAATGCCGGTAAGCTGTATAATGGAATAAATGTTTTTTTTCCAACTTTAATGCATATTTCAGTCATGTTTTTGAATTTTGGCACCAAATTTTCAACGTGGAGTGTTTGGGACCCCTCCTCATGAATTCTGGAATTGTCATGGTGTTAATCAGCCCTAAAAGGTGATTTCATGGTCACTGTGCGGAACCACCTTTCAGGGCTGATTAATGAAGTGATAGTGCCAGTGTTCATGAGGTGGGCTAACAAAAAGCCTACGTTGCAAATTTGGTGGAAAAAAATCCAAAAAATGACTGTTTTATGAGCGTGCATTGCGCAGTTGCTATGCACTCTCATAACTTTGCGAATCTGCAATATTTTTATGACAGATTTTCAACATTGGCATTTTTTAACATCCTTGTGAACAGTACAGCTGTTATTGTTTATATCCTGGCCGAAATGTGTTTTCACACTTCCAGCGCAGAATAGCGCGGTCGCTGTGGGAAATTAGTGTTCGGGCCAGATTAAGAAAATGACATTGTCACTGCTCATGAGTAGAGGTTCTAAAATGCCTATATTGAAATTTGGTGATGATACTCCATAAAATGACTGTGTAATGAGTGTACATTGTGCAGTTTGCACGCATTCACGTAACTTCACGAATTTGTAATATTTTCACTCCAGATTTTCAACATTACCATTTTCCCACACCTACTTATGAACAGCACAGCTGTCATTTTTCCCATCCTGGCCAAAATGTGTTTTCACACTTCCGGTGCAGAATAGAGCAATCGCTATGGGAAATCAATGTCCGGGACAGGTTAAGAAAATGACAGTGATATTGTTCATGAGCAGAGGTCCTAAATGCCTATGTTGAAAATTAGGTGATGATAGCCCATCAAATTACTGTGTTACAAGTGTGTGTTGTGCACATTCTATGAACCCTTGTAACTTCGCAGATTTGTAATATTGTCACACCAGATTTTCAACACTGGCATTTTTTCACACCTCCTCATAAGCAGTACAGCTGTCATTTTTCACATCCTGACCGAAATGTATTTTCACAGTTCCGGCATAGAATAACACAGTCACTGTGGAAAATCAGTGTTCGGAACAGATTAAGAAAATTACAATGGCACTGTTTATGAGCAAAGGTCCTAAAATCCCTATGTTGAAAATTTGGTGACGAAACTCTATAACATGACTGTGTTACAAGCGTGAATTGAACTGTTTCCACGCACCCTTGTAACTTTGCAAATTTGTAATATTTTCACCCCACATTTTCAACAGTGGCATTTTTTCGCACCTCCTTATCAACAGTACAGCTGTCATTTTTCACATCCTGGCTAAAATATGTTTGTGCACTCCTGCTGGAGAATAGCATGGTCACTGTGGGAAATCAGTGTTTGGGACAGATTAAGATCGAGCGAGTGAGAGGGGAGAGTGACCAAGCTCAACTGAGCTCTGTCGGGACTGCTGCAGATTTTTTTGTGGGCAGAAAAAGGCCCCAACACAAGAGCCCAGTACAAAAGGGCAGCCTGTAGCACTGGGAGAAACAGAATGAGAAAGCGAGTGAGGGAGGGGGAGTGAGTGAACTCACCGGAGCACTGTCAAGGCTGCTGCAGATTTCTTTGTGGGCAGAAAAAGGTGTCAATGCAGGCAGGGGCCCAGTACAAAAGGCTAGCCTTCAGCAGTGGGAGAAACAGTACGAGCGAGTGAGACAGGGGGACTGAGTGAGCTCAATGGAGCTCTATCAAGACTGCTGTGGATTTCTTTGTGGGCAGCAAAAGGTGCCAATGCAGGCAGGAGCCCCGTAGAAAAGGCAGCTTGCAGTGCCAGGACAAACAGAATGAGTGCGTGAGAGAGGGAGACTGAGCAACCTCAATGGAGCTCTGTCAGGACAGCTGCAAATTTCTTTGTGGACAGACAAAGGTTCCAACGCAGCCAGGATCCCTCTATAAAAATGCAGCCTGAAGCACCAAGAGAAACAGAATGAGAGAGTGACAGAGCGGTAATGAGCGAGCTCAATGGAACTCTGTTGTGACTGTTGCGGATTTCCTTGTGGGCAGAAAAAGGCAGCAATGCAGGCAGGAGCCCAGTACAAAAGGCCAGCTTGCAGCGCTGGCAGAAACGGAATGAGTGAGTGAGAGAGGGGGAGTGAATGAGCTCAATGGAGTTGTGTCGGGACTGCTTCAGATTTCTTTGTGGCCAGAAAAAGCCACCAACACAGGCAGGAGCCCAGTACAAAAGGGCAGCTTGCAGCGGCGGGAGACACAGAACAAGCAAGTGAGGAGGGGGAGTGAGCTCAATGGAGCTCTGTTGGTACTACTGCAGATTTGTTTGTGGGCAGAAAAGGGCAGCAATGCACACAGAGGCCCAGTATAAAAGGGCAGTCTGCAGTGGCAGGAAAACCAGAATGAGTGAGTGACAGATGGGGAGTGAGTGAGCTAAACGGAGCTCTATTGTAATTGCTGCAAATTTCTTTGTCGGCAGAAGGCAGCAACGCAGGCGGGAACCCAGTAGAAAAGGGCAGCCTACAGTGCTGGCAGAAACGGAATAAGCGAGTGAGAGAAGGGGACTGAGCGAGCTCAACGGAACTTTGTCAGCACTGCTGCAGATCTCTTTGCGGGCAGAAAAAGGCACCAGCAGAGGCAGGAGCCCAGTACAAAAGGTCAGCCTGCAGTGTCAGGAAAAACAGAATGAATGAGTTAGTGAGACAGGGGGAGTAAGCGACCTCAACGGAGCTCTGTTGGGACAGCTGCGGATTTCTTAGTGGGCCAAAAAAGGCACCAACACAGGCAGGAGCCCAGCACAAAAGAGCAGCCTGCAGCACTGGGAGAAACAGACTGAGCGAGTGACAGAGGGGCAGTGAGCGAGTTCAACAGACCAACACAATCAACATTCGGCATTGACAAATGCTTGTTTTATAATGCCATCTTTATTAAGTATTTGTGCAGAGAGTACAAATATCAAAAAAAAAATCCAAACAAAAGATAAAGACAAAGTTGTTAAAAACCTGGAAAACAATGAATACAAATCAGGAACAGGAAGAATAAATTACCAGCTCAGCTCTCACATAATGGATAAAACAGTAAGGTTAAGCTAAACTCTAACAGATTAATGAAACAGCTTAGAAGCAAAATGAAAATGTCAGAGGCTGCATGAAATATATTAAGCTGAGCCAGGTCCACTTTTCTTAATTTTTTTTAGTATTTAATAAATAAATCCCCATGAAAAATCAAAGAAAACTTAAACTAGACATAGCAGCTTAATTCCACAAAAT
Organism: Neoceratodus forsteri; assembly: GCA_016271365.2. Lineage (NCBI taxonomy): Eukaryota > Metazoa > Chordata > Ceratodontiformes > Ceratodontidae > Neoceratodus > Neoceratodus forsteri. Next base: position 734,268,661 of record CM057453.1, read on the forward strand.
TAACTTTAATACTGTAATAAATGTATATTAAGGAACAAAAAAAAGTCTGCTTGTGCCCTGTATACAACCCAACATTCCCAAGTTTCCTGAAAAATATGTACATGATTCAAATAATATGTACAATTTTTGAAATAATATATAGTGTCCACCAACAGTATCCAATGAAGAAATTACAGTAGGCGAGTAGACCATGAAAGTTTTGTGATAACTTTCTTGGCACAGACCAATAGAATTATCAACAATTGATATTGTTTATCTTGTACTGGCATTGCCTCCACGAATATATGTAAAAGCACTATCAAAGAAGATAAAGGTGAAGTGAGCTCAAAACATAAGGTGCTATACTTCTAATGTTGTTTTTGTTGTTACATGATCATGTCCTAAAATCTATGTAGGATACACCATACGGTCTTTATGCTGCCGCATCCAGGAACGTATGAATGATATGTATTACTGCAGCCACCCCTAACACTCCCCTTGGGTCTCATTTTACAAATTTCCATGGCAGTAATCTTGAACATTTCAAATACTGTGGCTTACAGCACGTAACTGAGGGGCAAATGTTCCAGAGTGGGTGAGAGCATTAACACACTGCTTCAAAAGGAATCTACTAGATTTACAGTCTTAAAGATTTACACTTAATGATCGCATTGGCATTATACCATTCCTAAAAGTTTATGAATGAAATTTTTTCTTTGCCTACATTCTAATTTTGATCAGGTATGTTGCTTCATTCAGTAATTTTTCTCTATGCCTCATTCAGCTCAGTTCTCTCCCCTTGCTTTACAGATAGGGGAAAAGTAAGTTAAAGGACCTTATCTAGGCCCCAGCAGCCACCCGCATGCATTTACATATAGATGTGTTGGATGACTCCCTAGCTGAGACACAATGTAAAACTTACCACTGTGACAGGGAGACAGCAGGGGTTATACTGCCTCAACATTTATTGTAGTACTCCACTTTCCATCCCTGTGCTGCTGATTACTGTACAGACCAGCACCTTCAGTTAGGGAAGGGGGCATCCTGCTCCTACAATCAACTGGAGCAGGAGGTGTGGCCAGGCTTCTACTACTGTGAACAGGTAATTATTTGCCACTTGCATACCTATTGAAGTACAGTTACCAAGGAAGCAAACTAATAAGATACATTTCTCTGTGGTATCTCCCTGCAGTTCAAGTGTGGGGAAGTGTTTTTCAATTATCTGGTTCCATACTATTTGGTTATGGCACAGTTCACTGTTAACAAGTTTCTCTTTGTTCCTGAAAGTGCCCCACTGCCTTACGTAAAACCCCAAACAGTAATGTGACCATTCCCTGTTTTTCCTTTCTTTGCTTACAAGTAACAACCCATGGGTTCCATTAAATTAAGATAGTATTACACAATGTCAAAGGAGTAAACTCTCCAGTTAAACATACAGTACAATAATTTTATTACAGTTAAAATGTGTAAACTATGATTTCACTTTGCATATTTATCTCCTTCTCTTCAGCCTACTAGATGATCCTGTTAAAACTTTCCCTTCCCCACTCCATCCCTATATTCTTAGCTGGTACCTATTGCCACCCTGACCTCTCCCCCCTCCTCAATCACTGACTTTCTTACCACCATCTCCTCTCACTCCTTCCCCACTGAGCTGCTCATCCTTGGGGACTTCAATATGAACTGGCTTGCCTCCTTCAACTCCAAGATTCTCCATGCTACATAATCTCTAAACTTCTTTCAGTTAATCACTGACCCCACTCATCACAACATTAGCTCACAAAACCACTAATTTCTGTACTGGGTACTTACCACCCACCCCATCACATAATTGCTTCTGGCACCCTCTCGGATGCCCTCAGCAACCATCACACGATTTATTGCGTTCATAAAGCCCAATGCCCAAAAGCTCTTCACAATATCTTTTTAATCTGGTCATTTAGATCCTTAGACCTATCTGGCCTCCACAATGACCTGGCAAATGTTGACTGGTCGCCCATCTCTTCCTCCAGCTCCAACAACTCAGCCCTTGTCTTCTTCCAATCCACCTTCCTATCCATCTGGGACAAACACACACCCTTAAGGAAAACTAGTGTCAGAGGCACCCACCTTCTCTGGATATCTGCAGAACTCCTTGCTTGTCTCCATGCTAGAGACTCAGCATGGAAGGCCCACATATCTTCAGGCTCCCACCAAGATGGACTCAAATATGGCACATTGCATAATGCCTGAACCAGATCCATCAGACTAGCCAAAGCAGAGCACTTTTGCACTAACTTCTAGAACAACATTAGCCACCCTTTCAAGTTCTGGAAGGTTGTTCACTCTCCCCTAAAGCCCAGACCATGGTCCCCGTACAAAAAATGAACGGTGTCCCTATCTCAGACCCTGTTTCAGTGGCCAGTGAGTTTAACACCTGCTTCACTTCCTATGCTTCCACTCTCCTCTCCTTCCTCCTTCCAACAACTCCACTGTCTCCCACCCCAACCCCCTTCTCTATAACCTCCTTTTCTTCTCTTCTATCTTTCCTGCTGTCACCGTCAATGCTCTCCTAGCCCTCAACACCGACAAAGGTAAAAGTCCTGATGGCCTTAACCCTAAACTGCTCTGTATGTCCCAGCAATTTCTGACACTATCTCCTCACACCTTACTCTTTCTTTCTCCCTCAGTTCTGTCCTTGGAGCCTGGAAACATGCCACCATCATACCCGTCCCTAAAGGTGGTGACTCCTCTAACCCAGGCAACTGTCACCCCATATCTCTCCTTTTCACGCTGGCTCAATTCCAGGAACACCTGGTTTATCTCAAATCTCCCCCCTCCATGACTCCACTCCTTTCTTAACCCCTACCAGTCTGGGTTCTGTAAATCCCACTCCACCTCCTCCTCCTCCTTCCTCCTCTGGCTTACTGACTCCATTCTTTCTGGTATGGACAAGGGTCATATTACCTCAGCCATTTTTGTCTATCTGGCCAAAACCTTCAACATTGTTGCCCACCACCACCTCCTCACCAAGCTTGCTGCAGCAGGGCTCTCCACCTCCGCCACTAACTGGTTCAGCTCCTACCTTGAAGGCAGGGCTCAATCAGTTAGAACTGGTAATTCCACTACCCCTCCCCCAAATCAGTACATGTGTCCCATAAGGCTCTGTCCTTGGTCCAATACTCATTTCAATTTTCTTAAATGACCTCCCTGCTGCCTGCACCTCAGCGTCCATTCATATGTACTCGGAGGATACAGTCCTGTTTGCCTCAAGTCTCTCTCTCTCTCTCTCTCTGATTTGCTACCCACTCTACAATTGGACCTTGATAACAGTGTTGGTTCTGGATAAATCAGCTGGCTCTAAATGCAAAGAAAGAGGTGTCCATGACCTTTGGCTCTAGGCAAAAACTTGCCAGGATTGCTTCTCCCTCTCCTTCTGTACCATGGTTGAGTTCATCATTGAAGTGGCCCCATCTTTCAAAAACCTTGCGGTCTGGCTAGACAGTCACTTTGACTTTTCAGAACATGTGGATGCCATTTTCAAAAAACTCCATTGCAAACTGGGAGTGCTTTACCGCAACTGCAGCTGCATCCCTCTGCAGGCCCACAGAGCATTGTTCAGAAAATGATTCTGCTGTTATTTGACTATGGAGACATTGTTTGTAGTGCTGCTCCAAAATCCCTCTGCCCAGACTGGACCTGCCCTTCCACTCCTTCTGCCGCTTTGCACTGGATGCCCCACCTCAAACTCACCACTGCTCTCTCTATACTTCCCTCTCCTTCCCCTCACTTAAGGACAGATGCCTGGTCCATTGCATTACTTTCATAGCCAAATACTGGTTAAGCCCTCACCCTTCCTACCTTTCCTCTATCATGTCCCCACCCCCACCCTCCCCTATGCCCTTCACAGCTCACATTCCACTCCTTGCTCTCCCACCCAGGTCCTCTTCAGCTGGTCAAGCTGCTTTCTCCTACCATTTCCACAAACTTTGGAACTCACTCCCATTGCACATCTGGTCCACATCATCCTCCTTATCTCTTGCCCCCCTCCTGTTTAAACTCACCACTCCCTCTTGTACCTGCTACTGATACCCCCTATTCATCTGCCTGCAATGACTCAACCTGGATGGCATGGTTGTATATTACCTGTGTATTACCTGAACTGTCACTCTAGTGTACTTTGGATTTGTGTACATACAATATGTGTTATCTCTGTATTACCTGTATATTCTGTATATTTCTTTACTATATTTACTGTACACTGTATTTTAATCCTTCTGAAATCCCTCCTCCCCCATAGGATGCATCTGGAAATGAGCTATTTCAGCTCAGTATGCCTTTCCTGGTGAAACTCTTCAAATAAATAAATTCAGGAGACTTACATCTCTCCCTCAGAGAACTTAAAACTTTGTAGGACCTGGGTGGGCCAAGTGTACACATCCACTCATCCCAGTTATAAAAAGGCCAGCACTGCAATCTTGGTTAAAGGGGGTGTCTGCTAGAATTCATCTCTTATGAGGAAGGCCTCAATGGCAGGTTGGTGATTTTTTAGCCAGCAAACTGCAAGGAGAGTTAATACATGTTTTAAACATATATGCTCCAGTGGGAGAGCAGGCAAATTTTTCCAGAAGGTGTGCAGTAAGGTGGCTGATCAATGGAGGAGGGGTGAATTGTCATAGGAGGGTTTTTTAACTGTGTATTCTTCCCATTAGAGGACCACTCCACTGGTCAAGTAGCTACTAACAGAGCTGCCTCAAATAAGATAAGAACCCTGTTAGGGTTTGATGATATCTGGAGAGACATGCATAAAGGAGGGAAAGACTTCATGTTTTACTTTCACCCCCATTTGACTCACTCCAGCATTGACCTGTTTGTCACCCAAAATGCCCATCTCCACAAAATCAGTGATTCATCTATTTACAACATCACCCAATCAGACCATGCACCCACTGCCATAACATCCCTTACAGAAATAATTATATGAAATGTTTTCATGCTGCATACATAACTCATGTGATATGCATGCTGCAAGCATGATTTAGACATTAAATTGGAACAGATTGCATGCATGTGGCATGTGTGCATCAAGCAAGTGTGGAAAGCATGCTTTTTATGTTAAATTGGAACAGACTGCACACATGTGGCATTCGTTCAAAAAGCAAGTGGTCACTGATAAGTGCAAATATGAAAGTTAAGTGACTTGCTCAGGATCACACCATATACTGTACAAGTGGGAGTTGATGAAATTCAAACCCAGGTCTTCTGGTTTGCAGTTCAGTACCTTTAACCACTAAGCTATACTGCCTGCACACATATGGTTCACTTGTACTTCCATACGAATCTCCATACTGTACATCTGCCCGCATGCAGCATGCTTGTAGCCACTGTTAAACTTTTCAGTTTTCTTGTCCTCCCTCAGCTGCACAACTGAACTGTAGCATACATACCAATGGAAACACATGTGGTTCTTCTCACACCCAATATACATACTTACCCACAAAACTACTAAATTACTTCTCTCTGGCCTGTACTTCAACTTTTGTCTCTCCATAGTTTTGAATGTTTCCACACAAACAAACTTTAAGTTGCAAACACAAAAGTAGCAATAACTCGACACCCAGCCACATGGCTAGCCCCAACCACAAACACACACTGCAGCAGGTGTAGCCATGCTGCTACAGACAACCCACCAAGAATAGATACAAGCTGAGAGTCTCTTACCTGAGTATTAGGGAGCCAGAAGCAGGAGTCTTTAAGAGATGATGTCCATGGGTCAGAGTGCTGGGGCATAGTCATACCCTCTTAAAATGAATGGAGTTATTTTTTATTACTATTTTATACATTATGATGGTGAGTTGGAGAATTATGAAGGCTACTGTTCTACTAACAGTGCCCTTGTCAGTTGAGCAGTGGCCTTGATTAATCTTCAACTCTCCATCAATAATGTATAAAACAGCAATAAAAAAATACCCCCATTCATTTCAATGATGCATGCCCCTGCAGTCTCCCTTGCCCTGTGTCATAATGTGCCTGAGTGTGGTGATGTGGACATCAGCATCACTGGGGGGGATATAAGCTTGACCATAATGGGGCTCGAATAGTCTCTGCATACCATGCTGCTCAACTGTCCCTGAATGCAAAGAGAAGCCCTCATTTTATCTCTGAAAACCACTCTGCTCCTCATCTATCCCTCATGGGAAACATGCTGCTCACACAGAGGATGTTCTGTAAATTGAGACTTTATGGCACAGGCACCATTTCAGATTTCAGCATGTGGGAGCCAACAACCAGTGGAGGCCAGGTGCTAGGTAGCACCTAGATGGCAACTTCTAGAATGTCTTGAACATCTCTAAAAGGTAAAACTCATTTGTTGTTACTGAAAAGTGATATGCAAATCAAGACAAATTCAAATGTGTAAGATTCATCTGTCTATACCCCAGAGCAGTACATCAGATTTGGACTTAAACCCACCAAGCTATTACTCAATGTTTTTCCTGCTAGTGTTCTGCCATACCCCCTCTAAAAAAACAACTTTGTCCTGACGTCTCTGCCCAACTCCATTCCATTCAGTACCCATCCCATATGAGTTAGAAAGCCACCCAAAGGTGCGGAAAAGTGAAAAACACATCACTATTTCAGTCCTTCCTCCTTCCCCAGTCCCTCTTTAAAAAAATATTTACTTTTACTTACCTGGCCATCTGGCCAGAACCTGCAGCATTGCCCAGTGTGCCACCAACCCAGTTTTCAGTCAGCTTCTCCTCCATCCTTCTGCCAGAAGCTGGATGCCAGAACCACCCATGCCAGGTTCCCAACATGGTCCGCAACCAAGTCACCTCACTAATCAAACACACCTATCCTGTGTTACTTGCTTGTTGCTTGGCTGCTGCCATGGCTGCCGCTGCACTGCACTGATCAAGGCCTATGAAGGCCACCCACACCACTGTCACCACTGCTGCTAGGTCTAGCTTGCTACCAAAGGAGCCTGTGCTGTTTTGTTTTTGGCGAGGTAAGCCTAGTAGAGTAAGTAGGTAGCACAGTCTTGAGTTAGCTTCCACCTCTCCACCTGTTCCTTCAGCCACCAGGTGAGATGGAGACTCACTAAGAGTAGACCAACAAAAACATGTCACCACAACACTGCAATTAAGAGTTCAATGCTCACCGATTGCTCCAAGTTGTAGTGTGCAGCCTGTCTACTCTGTGGTGGGAAAGACAGTATCGTGCTCATGTGACTCATGTGCTCTTGCCTGGCTGGCACTCCTCCATGTCATGTGTGAAGGTCTCTCTACTAATAGGTGGAGAGAGTAGACAACACAATACAGACATAGTCAAGACAGTTGTGCACCTGCAGCATGAGTGCACACAGGCCAGGGGGGCACTTATTGTTGCAGGCAGGCACTGCCCCCCCTTCCCTTCTTAAATGGCATCCCTGCTTTATGGTAGAAATTCATTCTTAGGTATCGGTATAAGTAAATGCAACAGTTTCCACTGTGCTCTGAGGTACTGTATCTCCATGTTTCAGGATATGTCCTGATCATCATGAGGGTTAGTGTCCCTCATTGTACCTCATTTTGAGTGTCCATGTCCCTCATTTCAGTGACAAAATGTGAGGTATGGTGCATGCTTCCAAAACCCTACTCAACTCAAAGAGTGTTTAGCATGGCCATAGTGTATATACTCAATACAGAATGTCAAAGGGAAGGGAAGTGAGCAGAATCAGTCATGGAGGAACACATTTGTACCACTAAATATGCATAAGGGGATTTGCATGGCCCAAAACAAAAAGGTCAGGATTCACAACACAGAAGCCCCTCTTCACACATCTGGAATGGGGGATGTTTGCTCACTATATCCTATGCATTTAAAGCATTAAACAAATAATACTTTACAAATTAATGGAAATTCAATGCAAAAATCAAAAGCCATTAAACAACTTGTAAAAAGATCAAAATTAGTGAGTTTACCTAATTTTAATGGAAAATCAATAAAAAATGTACTTTAATGGCTCTACTTGCAAACAGTAGTATGAGAAATAGAAATGGATGTGTTCTTTAGATGAGATTTCCACCAGCTTAGTTGCTGCACACATGGCAAGCATGCAACATGTGAACCTAATGTGATATTAAAGTGATGTTCACACCAGCTTAACTGCTGCACTCATGTCAAGTGTGCAACAAGCAAACCTAACGTGATTTTTAGAAGATGTTCGCACCAGCTTACCTGCTACACACATGTCAAGCTTGCAGCATGTGAACCTGATTTGCTTTTTAGACCTGGTTCGCTTAGGTTCACTTTGTGTATGCGAACTACATGCAAACATTGCACAATTAAGCATGTGGCATGCATTCTGCATGTACACAGCACACACATATTTCTGTAAGGGACTGCAGCTTGGAGCAGGGGACAAGATTTCTCTGTGGTGCCTTAATGCATCCCTCTTTAATGACCACAATCTAATGACCAAAATCAGCCAAGTAATCATAAGATTCAAAGCCTCAATCAACTCCCCTCCGTATCACAGGCCACGATATGGGTCAACATTAAAATGGGGGTAAGAGGCTACCTGATTAGCCTAGCTTCAGCAAAAAAAAAAAAAGAAAAAAAGAAAACATAGCTGCACAAGAAAAAATGCTAGTTGAAATCAAACACCTTAAAGCAAGCCACAAAACTAACCCCAGAAACTCTCAAAATCTAAAACCTTTAACTCAAGCAAATCGAAGACTCCACGTAGCAGAAGGCTATCTCTGATATACCACCCATAAATAATATAAAAACAGGGACAAAGCCACCAAATTATTAGCATATTGTCTGAAAACAATGGTGAGTGATAGGGTAGTTCAGCGTTTTGAGGATTAAAAGTCCCCAGGGCACTGTTGGCGCACACTGAAAAATATAGCAGATTGCTTTAAACAGTTTTACGCAGCACTGTATGCTGAACCTGAAAATCTGGACTGTAGCAGGACAGCCATAGTTGAATTTCTAGAAGATTTACAAACAAAGTCCCTCTTCCTGAACATTAGCAGCAAACTAGATAATGCCATCACAGAGGAAGAAATTGTGAACGTGATTATTGACTCCAAAATGAAAAAGCTCCAGGCCCTGATGGCTTTACCAGCAAATTTTATATGGTATTCAGAGAGGATCTAACACCCATTATTAAACTCACTTTTAATGCTTGCATAGAATGTGCAATACCACAGTCATGGCAGGAAGCCCTGGTAACAGTTATTCCAAAACCTGGAAGGGATAGAGAGGCATGTTCAGCCTTTCGGCCCATCTCATTGTTATACCAGGACATGAAACTCTTTACCCAAATCCTTGCAAATAGGCTCCAGAGCTGCACCAGTTCCCTTATACATCCAAACCAGACAGTGTGCATCACCACTCATCACCTTCACAATAATTTAAGGTGGTTACTGAACATTGTGGCAACCCACTAAGACATAAACAGCCCCAGATGGCAGTATTTCTAGATGCTGAAAAAGTGTTTGATTGCTTGAACTGGGACTATTTGCAGTCCCTGATGCAGAAAATGGGATTTCAGGAGAACTTCATGTTATGCACTCCGATGCTTTATAACAAACCTCCTGGTAGAATCAAGGTGAATGGTACAGTTTCTGAAGCTTTTTCTATTGAAAGGAGGATGAGGCAGGGTTACCCCGTCTCACCTCCTATTCACATTAAAGATAGAGCCCCTTACAGCTCCAATATGGCAAGCGAACAACTTCTCAGGGATCAGGGTGAACGAACATGAAAACCACAGTTCATCATATGTGAATGCCACCATCATCTACCTCAGTGAACCCCAGAAAAAGAATTCCCAAATTGCTAGATATTCTGAACCATTTTGGCACGGTGTTTGGGTATAAAGTTATTTTGTTTTGTTTTTTCCAATTATGTTTCTTCTTTCCCAGCTCCAGAACTCTTTTGGACCACTCTGCTTGCCAGGTCTGCTTTACCGCCTGCTGTGGACCCTGTCTTCTTCAAAGTCATTACTTTCTCCCCAAGCCCCGGGAGGGACATGGGCCCGAGGAGACCGAAGGAGCAGAGGCAGGAAACCAGCATTGGACGTGTGGTGGTGGCATTGGGAGGGCCATCGCTTATCCAGGCTGGAGGTTTTTTACATAGTAGTAGTCCCCGAGATCTCTTCTCCCCCCCCCCCCGAGCATGTCATGCACTGATACCATGGCACACTGCAACCCTGCCGGTGTCTGCCACGCTCACCCATATGTGAGCTCCGCATCCTGCAGCAAACCTGCTTTCCACCGGGGGTCGCTGGGATGCCAGACAACCCATCACCTTCCTCCAGGGAGAGGAGAGCAGCCCAATGGATGCTCAATCCTCTCCCTCCCTTGCCGACCCCTGGTGCCCGAACTTGGTCCCGAACATGGATCACCGGCGTAGCACGGGTTGTGGCATCCAGCGCCTCAACCCTCAGTGCACCGGGCCGGCTTGGGTACAAAGTTAATGCAGACAAGATGGAAACTCTAATTGTTAGTGTTTCCCATTCTCTGCAATTTAAAGACCCCTTTTCTTTTTAATGGGTTTGACAAAAGGTTAGATACTTAGGAATCTAAATTTCAGTGCTTCTAAATCAATTATACCACATAAATTATACTCCTCTAAAACAGAAGGTTTACGCTGACTTAAATAGATGAAATCAACTTCCCTTAACATTTTCACACAGATTGGAAACTATTAAAATGAAGATATTGACCAGTTTTTATTTTTATACTCCACCCTCCCCTTGCCAATTCCAAAGAAAGACTGGAAGGAACTGAAGGAATGTTTCCAGATTTGTGTGGTGTGGTAAGAGTTCACACATTCATTGGGAAATATTGCCGGAAAGATAGCACAGTGGTGGCATGAGTAGTCCAGATTTATCTTGGCATTATGAGGCTGCTCAGCTGGTTTATCTTGTAGAGTTAATTTGGGATTCTGAAGTGAACTGCTGCACAGTAAATGAAAGACAGGTCTACATGTATATTCTCTTGCAGTACTTACCATGCCTAGTGGAAATTAGTGATCTACCAAACTTAAATAAGTAATGGACCCATCACAGTCTGGCTTGTTTACAAATTAAAAAGAGATGTGAAACTCCCAAATACATTTAGGAACATAGAAACATAGGAAAGTGTCATCAGAAAAGGACCTCCAGGCCCAACTAGTCTGCCCATTTGCCTAGCACCCCTAGGCCTGCCTCTGTCCCCCCCTTCTTTCAACAGTCCCCTGTGTCTGTCCCATGCCCTCTGGAACCCTCCTACAGAATTTTCTCCCACCACCACCCTAGGCAGCCCATTCCAGGAGTCCACCACCCTCTTTGTAAAGAAGTTCTTCCTTATGTTGCCCCTAAACCTGCCCCCCTCACGTTGGAGGTTATTACCTTTTTTTCTGGGACCTTTCTTCAACTGGTAGGGGTTTTCTGTAACCTTGCTCATCCCCTTAGGTACTTAAAGGTGTCTATCATGTCTCCCCTCTCCCTCCTCATCTCCAAAGGGTACATATCCAGGGCTATCAGTCTCTGTTTATACGTCAGGTGACTAAGCCATTTCACCATCTTGGTTGCTCTCCTCTGTACCCTCGCCACCCTTTCCACATCCTTCTATTGGTAAGGCCTCCAGAACTGGACCCCATACTCCAGATGAGGCCTGACCAGTTAGGTGTACAGGGGAATCAGAACCTCTTCCCTTCTGCTGGTGATCGCTCTCCCAATACATCCCAGCATTCTACTGGCCTTTGTCACCACCCTGCCACACTGCCTGGTCACCTCCAATCCTGGGAAATGTTGATACCCAGGTTCCTCTCCTCTGTGCTAACTGCTAGCAGCCTGTCCCCTAGTCTGTATTCCCTTCTCTCATTCCTTTTTCCCAGGTGCATGACCTTGCATTTCGCCATATTGAGGGATAGCTTCCACTTTCTGGCCCACTCCTCCACTCCTCCAATCGCCCTAGGTCTTTTTGCATCCTTTCCACTCCACCCTTTATGTCCACCCTATTACCAGTTTTGACATCATACATGAACAGGCTCACTCTGCCCTCCAACCCTTCTACAATGTCACTTATATATATATATGCTGAACAGCAGGCATCCCAGTACCGACCCCTGGGGCACTCTGCTCATTACTCCCACCTCCCCAAGGGGACCCCATTTACCAACACCCTCTGAGTCCTGCCCGCCAACCAGTTCCACGCCCACCTGATAACCACTTCCCCTAGCTCCAAACACTCCAGTTTGTGCACCAGCCTTCCATGCGGTAATGTATTAAAGGCCCTCCTGAGATCTAGGTAGGCTACGTCCACTGATCCCCCCGATCCACCGCCCTAGTGACCTCATCAAAGAATGTTACCATATTTGTCTGGCAAGATCGGCCCTTGATAAATCCATGCTGTCTTGGGTCAAGCAGGCTGCTTGCCTCCAGGAAGTCAGTGATTCTGCCCTTTAGCAGCTTCTCCATGAGCTTGCTGACCACCGATGTCAGACTCACTGGTCTGTAATTGCTCAGATTCTGTCTTCCCCCTCCCTTGTGCAGGGGAATCACATCCGGCTCCCTCCAGTCCCTCGGGACTACCCCCGTTCACAAGAACTCATTGAACAAATAGGTCAAGCGAGCCACCAGCTTACCACCCAGTTCCCGCAACACCTATGGTGAATCCCATCTGGTCCCATGGCCTTGTCCACCCTCAGGCCCTTAAGCTCCTTTGAGATCTCCTCTTCCTGGAATGGTCCCACATCCACCCCTACGTTCTCTCTTCCTACTGGACCACTACCATCCTTCCCTCCCCTCCTCCCTCCCCCCTCATAAATACCATGCTGAAATAGCTGTTCAGCAATGCAGCCTTCTCCCAATCCCCCTCTACATTTTTTCCTGATTCAGCTGGCAGACTAGGTATCCCAGTACCCACTTTCCTCTGCTCTCTTATATACCTAAAAAATGTCCTGTTCCCACTCCTGACCCCCTTGACAATACTCTCCTCCATTCTCGCTTTAGCCCATCTGACCACCCTCCCGATTTCCTTCTGCTTATCATGGTAAGCCATGTGGTCCTGCTCACTCTGCATAGTTTTGTACTGTCTAAATGCTCTTCTCTTAGCTCTGATACTTTCCCCCACTTCCCTACTGAACCACAGTGGCCTCCTCTTCCTCCTGCTCTTGCTCACCTTCTTTGAACAGTGGTCTGTGGTCCCCATGATTACCCCCCTTAATCTTAGCCCAAATAACTTGCACTCCCCTACATTCCCCCACCCCCCAGTGCCTGTCTAGTATACTCCCTCATTTTTCCGAAATCAGCCGTCCAAAATCCAGCACCTTCACCTCAGTTCGGTGGCACAAGGCCAATGCACGTATTGTGAACCACACTGTGTTGTGGTCACTACTACCAAGGCTGTCCTCCACGTTACTTCACCCGCCCTGTTGCCATTTTTAAGTACCAGATCCAGTTTTGCACCCTCCCTGGTAGGATCTTTTACCAGCTGACTTAGGTGGGCTATCTGTAGGGGGTCAACTATCACCCTGCTTCTGGATGAGGATGCAGACGTTGAATTCCACTCCACTTCTGGCAAGTTGAGATTTCCCATCAGAAGCACCTCCCCCTTAACCGCCATCCTAAGTATCTCCTCGTCCATCTGACTGTCCACCTCCATAGTTTGCCCTGGTGGTCTGTAAATGACTCCCATTCACACCACCTCGCCCTTCCCTGTGGCCAGCGAGACTCATAGGGCCTCGGTGTCCCCCCACCTGCCCTGTTATTCCGATGCCTAGATCCCCTCCCTTTCATAGAGTGCTATGCCCTCCCCTTTCCTGCCAACCCTGTCCTTCCTAAACAGCACATATCCCAGGATGTTAATGTCCCATTCCTGCCCAGCATGGAACCAGGCCTCCGTGATCCCCACCATGTCCAGCTCCTCCTCCGTCATGATCACCGCCAGGTCTTGGATCTTGTTACCCAGACTCCTGGCATTTGTGCACATGACCCTCCAGTTTTCGCTTTCCCTAGCCCCCACCATGCCATTCCAAATGTTTTTTTGCCTCACATGTGCCAGCTACTCTAGCTCCTGCCGGTTTGATTTCCTCTTGTGGGGGGAACAGCTGTCCCCCCTTGACGAGTGCACTGCTAGGTGACACTTGCAACCCCCCCCATATCAGTTTAAATTATACTGTTTGCTAAAGAATTCCTCCATTTTGCCTTTATGCACTGCCTCGCCCTGACTATTGAGGTGCAGCCTATCCTAGGCAAGAAGGCTGTCATCCTGCCAGAGTGACCCTCACTGGCCCACTACCCCATAGCCCTTCAGTGCACATCATTTTGAGAGCCAGCAGTTGAACTCCTCTATCCTCTGCCGCCTATCTGTGCTAGCTCTAGGGACAGGAAGCACCTCCGAAAATGCCACTGAACTGAAGCACAGGCTGCTGCAGAACCTCGATAGGGCCTCAAACCTCGCTTGCATGTCCATCAGGCTGTGCCCAGCAAGGTCATTTGTTCCCAAGTGAAACACCAGGTGGGTTCTCTTATTCTGCTGCTTCCCCCATGATGGGATATAGTGTATAACCTCTGCAGCTGTCATTCCTGGCAAGCAACTTACCCACACCTTCCTACCCCTACCACCCTCCCCCACCCAGGTGATACCCCTGACCATGGAATCACCTACTAGCATGACCTTGTCCTCAATCCTGCCCACTCCAGCACTACCTCCAACCTGTTCCCCCATTTCCCCACCAAATTTGACCATGTCCCCCACCTTGCACTTGTTGGTTCCCCTCCCTGCCCTGCCCTCCACATCCTCATCCTTCCTATGACCCACTTTCTTGGTTGCAGGAACCTTTCTCCTAACCACTGACTGACTCTCTTCTGTTCCCCCCATAGGTTCCCCTTGGTGGTAGCCACCCCAACCTCATGTATTGGGCTCTGTGGTCCCGGCCCCTCCTTTAACCTCTAGCTCCCCATATCCCCTGCCTCCACCTGCCCCCATCCCTTGGGCCTGCATGGACACTGCTTGTGCTGTATCCTTTGCCAAGTCCAAAACCATCTGAAAGCCTGCACTGTTGGTCTGTGGGGGTGACACGCACCCTGCTCCCGCCCCCTCCTTGTGCTCCCCATGCCCCTGCCCCCCCACAGGCCAGGTCCTCACAGGTGTGCCCCCCACTCACCCACTCAGACCTTTGGGCTTCCTTAGCCATTCCCCTCACTCTCCTTCTCCCTAGAGTGTGTCCCACTGCCCCTGCCTGCTTGTCATCTGCACCTCCCTGGCCATCTCCCTGATCCACCCCATGCATATCCTCCTCCCTCAAACTAGCAACTTCCTCCTCCCTGCCCTTCTGTAGAAGTAACAGCATGAATTTATTCCTAATCTCAATGCCCAACTCCTTCCTATCCCTTCCATGCCCCCCCCACTGGTAACCACTGGTCCTTTTCCCCCAACCGTCTGCCAGCAACTGTTTGTCTTCCTTGAATGAACCCCACCCCTACCAGTGCCCTCTTTCACTCCTCCCATACCAGGGGCCCTCCTTTTCTCCCTGCAATCCTTCCTCCCTGCCCATGAAGCTGCCCCGAGTCACTGAATGCAGGGTTATCCATTGGCCCCAACTGGCCTGCTGCCCCTACTCCTCCCCAGGTCACCCTCCCCACCCCCCACCTTGAGTACCCTGATATGTCCCTCTCCCCATCATGCCCATGAATCTGAGTGCAGCTCCAGGAACTATTGGACCACTCCTCCACTGCCCCAGCCACCATCCCTCCCCCTTACAGGTCTTCCCTGCCCCCCAAGTACCTTCTGAGCCTTGATAATTCCCCAAAGTTCAGCCAACTGGTTACATACCATACAACCCCATATACTCCAAGCCCAGTCCAATATCATTGCTGACCCACACCCTGTGCACCCCAGCATCCTACCAAAATGGCCAGCCCTAGTGGCCTGCAGCCTCTGTCGCACCCTATCTCCCATCCTGTGAAGTCCCCATATAGAAATTAGTATGTAGTACTGTAAGACACCCCCCTAGTGTCCTCTCCTTGCAGTTCAATGTCTATACTCTGTAGTGCATAAATTGCACCTGCACTCAGCAGAGTCCCTCTAAGCCTATACCGTACACACAAATTTGCTCATCACAACTGTACACATGCCTATTAACAGGATCCCTTAGAACATAACATAGGTACACATGCCCATTAACAGGATCCCTTAGAACATAACATAGGTACTCATGCCCATTAACAGGATCCCTTAGAACATAACATAGGTACACATGCCTATTAACAGGATCCCTTAGAACATAACATAGGTACTCATGCCCATTAACAGGATCCCTAGAAGACATAACATAGGTACACATGCCCATTAACAGGATCCCTTAGAACATAACATAGGTACACACGCCCATTAACAGGATCCCTTAGAACATAACATAGGTACACATGCCCATTAACAGGATCCCTTAGAACATAACATAGGTACACATGCCCATTAACAGGATCCCTTAGAACATAACATAGGTACACATGCCCATTAACAGAATCCCATAGAACACAACACAGGTACACATGCCCATTAACAGAATCCCATAGAACATGACTCTGTGCATGCCCATTAACAGAATTTCTTAGAACATAACTCTACACACACTTCATTTAATTATAAGGTTACCCTTTAGGTAGAACCTAGAGTCCTCGTTTGCAGTGCCTTACACCCTACCCGATATAGCAGCCACCTCCCCCTTCAGTCTTTTAGTTGTTTGCCCATCAACCACTCCTATTCACTGTCCATCCATGGTAACTCGACCCCTTGCTGGCTCACCCAGCCTATTTAAAAAGGAGGTGGTGCGGGATGGGTGGGCGGGAGAACAAAGTCACTGCTGGAAGTCCCGCTCTGCAGCTTGGCCCTGGTTTTAAGGCCAGCCACTGACTCAAATTTCACACCCCTGGTGCTGATAGGCTCCCATTCAGGGAGCTCCCCTCTCCATCTGCAGCCAACGTGGCCGAAAAGCCTTCTTCAGCGAGTGCTACCGCCAATGTGGATCGCACAATCCAAAGTCACTGCTGCAAAAAATCCTATAAAATGATTACCTCAGCACCCCCCAAATAGGATAGACACTGGATTCCAGACATGGGCCAGGAAAGGTCTGGTTTACTTAACCCAAACGATCATGGACCAACTCGTTATTAAAAGTTTCCAGCAATTGGTCCAGGAATTTGGTCTGAGCAGGGAAGAGATTTACTGCTACTTGCAGTGTACAGACTATTTCCTGAAATGTCCCACCTATTAGGCCTCATAGCTGCACAGCCTCAGTGAATAACCTTCCTGTAGAACATATCTCATGCACCACACCAGAATAGGCATGTAGCATAGGCATCTAAATTGCTGCATAAGGTATTTGCAGCCATTATAAGTGAGTAAACACTGGGAAACTGAAATGGGCATTCAGCTCCTGCAGGACTCCTGTTTCCATATTTGGCAAGGGATACGTTGTACCACAAACTTTCTATTGACTTGAGTTCAGATGGAAAATGGTAATAATTAGATACTTCATAATACTACTGGTTTCAAAACACTATGGTACCATAAGATTAGACTGCTGTTGGAGGAACTGTGGGGGATGAGGCTCCCATTTCCACATACTATGGCATTGCCCCCAAATAACACAATACTGGTGTGAGATCTGCAGCATTGTAAAATGAATATCAACATTACCACTGAACCACACTTTTGAAAATGTAATTCTCAGTCTTCCTCCAAGAGGAGCCAGATCGAATCAAAAATTATTCTTATTTTTAATCCTGGTGGCTGTGGCAGGTAAGGCCCTTATGCAAAGATGGCTGACTTCAGACCCACATACCAGTCAACAGTGGCACTCAGCTATCAATATCAGTACTACAAGAAGAATTCAGCTTCAAATAACTCCCATATGTTAATTATAGGGAAGACTTTGAAGGGGTCCCAGTAGTAGAGCAGCTCCTTACATGAGGACAGACTCTTTACCTTTCAACCTCTGTCTGAATAAATAAAATCATTATCTTTTCTTTATTTAACCAGAAATATTCTTTGGCTTAACTAAGTGATATGGTCACTTTGAATGAAATGAAACTCAGGGCACAAGCTTCTTTTTGTTTGGGATTTAACCCCGTTATTCACAAGTCACAGAAGCACAAGAAATGGATTTACACAATTCCATATTGAAACAGCAAGAACTGTATGGCTCCAGTGTAGTCACAAACCTATCAACACCTGGATTTATAGTTATAATATAGTGGCTAGCATGCTGGATGTGGGAGCAGGTCACACAATGGACCTTACTAGGTAACCATCTTTCTGTCCAAGCCAACAACCCACCGCACAGTGTATCTCCAGGTATTGTCTGTGTTCTCATTTTGTAACACCACAATGTTTGTAATTAACAGTGTGATCCTTTTTAAATTCAATAAACCTTGCAAGTTTTATAAAAATGAACATCTTGATGTGTCCTTCTCCTGATCTCTTCTCCTCACTGAAACTTCAGTTTTCCAACGTGGATTTTTTCCATATAATTCTGGCCCATATTGAATTCTTGCGATCCCCCTTTTGAAGTAGTTGCATCTTCTGCTATTGAAGCATCACTAGGAATACTAGTGGAGGTTTTTCACAGTGACCCATCAGTAGCTGTCTAATTTTGCTCATTTTGAGAACCATATGTGTCTCTTTTTGTCAAAAGGTCCTCCACTACTTCAGGTGTGTAACAAAAATGATCCAGCCATCTAAATTAATATTCATATGAGCTGGATGTAATAGGGTGAAAGGAATCCCCTCAGACTTGAGTCTTTCTCTGATATTACCAAACACTTTTCTCTTTGCCAAAACTACAGGTGGCAAATCAGGAAAAATGCAAACTTATTCCTCTGTAGTAGAGACCATTCTCTCCCCTTGCCTTGTACAGTATATTTTCTCTGTTCTGAGACTGGTGAGGTTTTATGAAAGGAGCCATGGTCTGAAATTCTGCCTTGAGGATCCAAAAGCCCTGTGAGCTCTGTCCAGCTTGATTTTTTTTCCACTGGGAATTTAAATCTCATTATGTCTTTAAAGGGACACTGTCAATCCCCTTAGGCATGAAAATATTTCCAGTTCAAAAATCACATGTTATGATTGGCCACATTCTATGGAGATTGCTTATGTAAATGGCAGTCTGATTTGGATTTCGTTTATTCTTTTAAAAAGTGAAAAACAGATTTTCCACCATACTGGTGTCACCACCATTCATTTATTTCATTTTTGTTGACCAGGTAAGTGCACTAGACAATTCCTGCCTATTTTCAGGCACAACCCAGGGGTGGGGGATACAGGTGAATGCTAACTGACTTTGAATCAGATTAACCTGTCGGTGGTATTTTTAGTGAATGAGGGAAATTTGGCCAGGACACCGGGGAAATTCCCCTACTCTTTTCGATAAGTGCCATGGGATCTTTAACATCCACCTGAACTACCACCAATCCAGGCAGATGGGACCTCAGTTTAACATCTCATCCGAAAGATGGCACCTCAGGAGTGCTGCACCCCTCTCATGCTGCACTATTGTGTCAGTACTGGGATATTAACCCAAGTGCCAGATGTGGAAACTGAACCCACAGCCCTCTGATCTCCCAGCCTCAGAGGCGAGTGTGCTACCTACTGAGCCACTGACACTGACAAGTTTGTTTATATTCCCTTGATAAACTCGCAATGTGTCTTTCTTGGACTTGAGAACACTCCCAACACAGTCTAGTCACTTACTATGCAGTGGGAGGAGAGGAGCCAATTGTATCATGAGTGGCTGCACTGCTTGGGGGTTTGCCAGATATTCTGGAAGTATGTAATAAGAGTAGATCAAGGATTTAAAACAAAACAAGGTTGGGTATAAATACACTGTGCATGTATTTCAGTTTTACTAAGAAAAGAAGGCAGATAAAACAACCAGTAACATCAATGAATTTTAGAGAACACAAGCAATCATAAAATGTGGGGTTTCACCTAAAAATAACATGATGCAAAAATGGTTGACAGTGTCCCTTTAAACATCATTTCACAGAATAACAGTGTGTCCAATTCTTTCATGCCCTCAGGTAGGCTGCCTATTTTCAAGTTGTTTCTTCCAGATCGCATTTCAAGATCTTCAACTTTTAGCTTAAAGATCAGGTACCTACTGTCAGACACCCAGCTCCCCTCAAACATATATAATAGTAGATCTGCTCTACTGTTGAGGGGCATTAAAAATTATATGGGCTTCCCTCTGGGTAAAAAGTTATAGCACCTCAAAGTTGCACCCCCATAAAAACAAAACCTTGTCTGACATGCCTCCTTTTGTGATGTCAGAAAATGAAGGCTACTTGTGTGTGCTCCATAGATCTATATTGGTACCATTTGTCAACGATGTTTAGAACTATTTAGAGTTGCCACTTGGAACAATGAAAGTGACCGCTTCAGTAAATGGGGACTGTTACTCCAGGGCTGCTTTGATATTTCTACATGGCACAATTCCAAATAGTACTAAACGCCATAGACATATTGCATACAGGTAGCATGTCATTTCAGCACTGCAATTTCAGCGAGTCAATTACAGCGATGCTATTATAGCGACTGCAATAATAGTGATCGCAGCATTACAGCACGGAACAGTTTAAGTGACTATGGGGTAATATCCTACCTCCGAGGTCCAGGTGCACCTCGGAGGATGTTATTTTAGAAGTGGGGGGCAATACTAGTCCATACCACTTTACTATCCTATTGTAAGTGCACTTCAGATAGCACTTGTAACTGCCTCAATGTCTGAAGTCATGATTCAACTGACCACATGTTTGGAGTTGTACAGGAGTACAGTACACAGTCACAGTAGGATTACTTGCAAGGAGTGGCATTTAGTTCACAATAGCACCTTCAAAGATGAGCGCTGAATAGACATTTGTTGAATTTCCCAATCACTGAAGTGGGCTTCGCTATTAAAAACTCACTGAACTTGCACTCACTGAAATATATTCGCTGTATTGACATGGAACCTCTCATACATATAGGGTAATGACATGCACCCTCAGTATTCATCTTCTGACATCATAAAAGGAGGCATGTCAGACAAGGCTTTGTTTTATGGGGGTGCAACTTTCAGGTGCTATAACTTTTAAACCAGAGGGAAGCACATAGAATTTGTAATGCCCCTCAACAGTAGAGCAGATCTGCTTTTATATATGTTTGAGCGGAGCTGGGTGCCTGACAGTAGGTACCTGCTCTTTAAGTTATGGCAGCTTTGTAAAGTACTATCTGTCTTCTCAGTGCCAGAAATTAACTTATCTTCCAAATAACTTTGGACTCTACGTCAGCTGATCTGCAGGTAGGAGTAGTCATTCTGTCTGTCAAATCAGAAAACATTTACTTCATGGAACTTCTTGGTCTGACAAATTATTAGATTCTCTGTGTTCTAACACAGCCCTTTTTGTTTGTGCAGACATGTTAAATCTGCTTTCATAATTAATTTACTTTCTGATTTATCCATGTTGTCCTTGTCCATCTATTCTTGATGTTCAGTTTTGGCAGCCCTCGCATCCTTAGTGACCTTTAGCCTCGTCCCACCAACCATCTCCCATCCTCTCTTATCTAACACATTCCTCCTGAAATGCTCAAAAAATTAGATTCTTGGAAAGTGAGTTTATTGCAAGAATGCATGGGACAGACATAAGGCAATTCTAGTGGGGGGGTAGGAGGAAGTAGGCTATTAGTTAACTAGGATCTGCTGCTTATCCATTAGGTAGGGAAATGGGCAGACTAGGTGGGCCAAGCGGTCCTTAACTGCCATCAAATTCTATGTTTCCATGTTTCTCTGTTTCTATTGATATTGATGTTTATACTTGTAACAGTGAGACAGATATTAGCTGAAGTCCATGGGGTCTGTGCCTTAAAAACCTAGTACTCACAATGATTGTTACTTCTCTTAGCTGGAAGAGTCGTCTGATTTAACTTGGTGCTCCACAGTTCATCAGTGTCTTCCACCAAAGTATCAGAGTTTTTAGGAATTAACAATAGATCTGCATCTAATCCCATGACAGTCTGGGTATTTATTATTGCAAAGCCCTGTATTACATTAGAAAATATTGTCTCACTTGACTCTGATACTGTATGCTTGTGTGGATTAAAGCACCAAGAAATCTGGCTTCACTAATATTTTTTCACAGCCCTATAACTGACATCTCAGACTGGAATTGAGTCAGCTCTGCATCCAATGAGCCTCTCTCTAGAGCAGAGTGGATCAACATCTCTTCACAGAAATTATTGCTGTTTTTGCTTCTCAGTGACCCAAGACTGAAACATCAATTTTAACTCTATTTTCTATTTTCAGCATGCCTTGGACTTAATGTTCTCACTGGGGCTTGAGGTCACAGACTTCAGGATTGATTCGGTCATCTGGTTGGCTCATTGCATGGCAGAGTTCTTGTTTGGGGCCTCTCCATTAGTCCCTCCCTTGTAGAGATGATCTGCTACTGCCCTGTGAATGGGGTTGCCCTCAGAGGGACTGCAGTAATGGCTCTATCTGGTGTGAGTGCTGCTTGTGTGATGGGTATGGGTGAGGCGGTGGCAGCATATAATAATGCTGTCTCCAATGCACTCGACTCTGTCCCACCAATCTGTATATGACCTAAGTCTTCTCACTTGAGATCCCCATAGTTCATTGGGACTCTCAAGGAGATGAAGACCAGGAGTCAGACGTTGGAGCGCTGTTTGCAGAAGTCCCAGTCCATAAGGGGCAGACTGGCTTTGAGGGTTCACTAAGGTGAATATCAAAGGGCAATCAACCATAAGAAGGCAGTGTTTCTGCCAGGGAGATTGCTGCAGGGAGGAACAGACCTGCTCTGCTCTTTCAGACTGTAGACAGCCTACTCCATCCTGCCTATCTGCAGCCGAAGAGAGCAGTTTCAGTCACTCAATGCAAAGAGTTCGCTCTGCTCTTCTCTAACAGGGTGTCCACCATTAGTGCTGTGATTTCTCCAATAGAGCAAATTCAACCCTGCAGTAGCGAGTCATTTGTTTTGAGAGGCACTTCTATTGTCTGGAGCGAGTTTAGGCTGGTGGGGTTGAAAGAGGTATGTGAGGTGATTTCAAAGCTGCTGCCCACATACTGTGAACTGGACCTGGGCCCGATTCATCTCTTGGTGGGATGCATTGAGTCTGTTGGTCCAGTGTTCTCTGAGATTGTCCAGTGTTCACTTTTGGAGGGGCTCTTTCCCAGTGCCCTGAAGGAGGTGCTGGTGAAGCCCCTCCTAAAGAAGTAATCTCTTGACCCTGGCATCCCATTCTTGGGTAAGGTTATTGAGAGGGTAGTGGCTCTGCAGCTCGAGGCACACCTTGTGACCTATGATATCTATGAGCCCTTCCAGTCTGGGTTTAGGTCCAGGCATAGCACCGAAATGGCTTTAGTCAAGGTGCAGAAAATCTCCTCAGGGCATGGGATAGAGGAGAGTGGTCAATACTTGCTCTCCTTGATCTCTCCTCAGTGTTTGACACTGTGGACCATGTAGTGCTGCTGAATCACCTAAGGAAACTCTGTGGACTCTCTGGTAGTGTCATCAACTGGTTTGAGTCTTTTCTCACAGCAGGACACTGAAGGTATTGATGGGAAATTTCACCTTCTGCCTTAATCCCCTACCTTGTGGAGTTCCCCACAGCTCGATCCTGTCACCTATGTTGTTCGCAGTGTACATGCTTCCCCCGTGTGAGATCAGCAGACAGTACAACTTAGGTTTTTGCTATTATGCAGATGATATCCAGCTGTATACGTCATTTGTGCCTGGAATGAAAGATGCCATAGAGGTGCTAAATAAGTGTCTGGCCAAGATCCAGGACAGGATGTCCTCCAGCTGGCAGCAATGCAATCCTGACAAGACAGAGGTACTAGTGATTGAGCCTTGTTGCCAGAGGGATATGGGTGCAGCTGGAACGGGAACAGTGTTATTCCTTGGCCCCACCACTTTGGCTGCATCTAGTAAAGTGAAAAATCTGGACATTATCCTTGATGATGGATTGACACTTGAGGTTCAGGTATCATCTGTCATCCAGAGCAGTTTTTACCACCTTATTAAGGTACCAAGTTAATATGCTGTAATCTGTTGAGCGCAGTCAATACTACACAACTGATACAGTGTACGGCACTATCGCTACAGGGTACAAAACGCCACATCACCGATATGCTGCATGAGTGGTTTTGTACCCTGTATGCTATTGTCTGGGAAGCCATGATGCAGAGGGGAAGACCTCTGCTGGGTGGGTGGTTCAGCGAGCAGCTGCCATATCTCAGAGGGATGAGCTGATGGCAGTAAGGGGAAGCCCTGTATCTGTGGACTGGGGCTTGAATTCTGGTTCC
This sequence comes from Neoceratodus forsteri, assembly GCA_016271365.2. Lineage (NCBI taxonomy): Eukaryota > Metazoa > Chordata > Ceratodontiformes > Ceratodontidae > Neoceratodus > Neoceratodus forsteri. The sequence continues at coordinate 734,292,952 of CM057453.1, forward strand.
AGATTACTGATGTTGTGTTTTTTTTTGTTTCAAAGAAATAAAATGAAACACTTGTGTGAGGACCTTTTTTCCCCCACCTATGGTTCTTGCCACCCCTGAGGCATACCTCTCAACCTCCAAGGCAGCAAATCAGGGACACTACCCTTTAAAATCAGGGACAAATACTCAAAATCAGGGACACCGTTTTTCGCGCCACGTAAAGAGCTGAGTCACAGGGTTCGCATCTTTAAAATGCGTGAAATTCAAAGTTATTGAATACTACATTAAGAATACAACATAGAGCATGATAGTTTTACTTTAAAAACTTTATTTTGGGCTATTTATAGGGTATTACATACATTTAATGACATATAACAAACAGATTAAATGAAAACCTACTTACCTATATACAGTATTGTACATGCTATCTAGTCTATGCACTTAACTAAAATTGAAAACCTATCTACACACATTTTACTTATTTGTACCCTATACTAAAAAAAAATGATACAATAGTTTACACTAAAAACAAACACGCAATATTTTATCTCATCTGTACTAAAAACACACACACACACACACACAATATTTTACATATCTACTCTATATCATATACATGCTATTGTATACTAAAAATGAAATTATGCTATCTACTGTACACTACAAATTTAAACCTATGTACCTATACACAAACAATTGGTTTGGAAGAGTCATTTGTCTTTTCGCTGCAAGATGCTCTCGGTTGTAAAGCACAGTTGCTTTTCCTGCAGCCTCTAAGACTCCCTTTGTATGAGTTACCTCATAGCAGTGTCTTTCTTCATTCATCTTTATAGCGATAATGGAGTTCAAAGTCTTTACATTCAGTGACTGTCTTAGCTCAGTCTTCACTTTTCGCACCATACTGAAGGCCCGCTCTGGCTCTGCATTGGAGTGAGGGAGGCATAAGACTGTCTCCATCAGACGCCTGAATAGGGGCAGATCGTCACCACTGGTGCATAGCTGGGAGAGCATCACGCCCCAATACTTTAGTGCAGAACTGTTAGTTTCAAAGGCCTGGGCAGATCCAGTTTCTGCAAACTGGTATGTTCCAAACTCATCCAAAAGCTGGTCACAGTCAGAGTGTGAACTGCATACGCCAAGTTCCTTGGCAAGGTTCACCACAGAGCTTCCACTTACGTGTAGTTTTAGTGCTGGGTTCAGCAATGTGGAGACCTGCTTCAGGACACTGCATTTCAGTGGGAGCTTTGTTAACATTTTTTGCAGCACAGCACAGTAAAAGGATTTGGCCTTTTTATAAATACTTAGTTCCACTGATGTCCCTACCATATCATCATTGCTTGCAATGAATTCTTGCACTTCAGGGCCAACACGACATCTTTTAGTGCAAGAAAGTTTGCCTCACTCTTTAGGTCCAAAACACCTTCTTTGTACAAGGCAACTGCAGCCTGAGGTTGCAAAACCCTGCTGGCATACAACTGTATGACTTTGTTGATGTCACCCTGCAGAGTCATCAGCTGGCTCTCCCTGCTCTGCAGTTTCTTATTAAAATTGCACAGTGGCTCAAGAGCATATTTTAGAAAAAGAAAGGTCATTTGAATTTCTTGGCGCTCAGGGGTCACATATTAGTTTGACTTTGGCACCTCTGGGTTCCACAGACCTAAAATAAGACAGCAGAGCGGGCCACATGTCAGTTATTCGCTTAACAACTTTACTCAAACTGAGCCATCTTGTGGGTGCATGCTTAATGATTTTAATGGGTCAATATCGATAAAGAGAGCAAACTCTTTCAGCTGCTGTTGCCGTAATGAGCTGGAAGAGAAATGGCAATAAATGTCAGAAATTAGTTCCTCAACAGGTGAGGACAAGGCCTTGACCCCTGATTTGGAGCACAGGTCTAGCAGATGGCACAAGCATCCCATATTTATGAGGTTTGGGTTCACCTGCCTTAATCTGGAAAACATAGAGTTGTGCTTTCCAATCATTGCTGCAGCATTGTCAGATGAAAATGCCACAAGGTTTTTTACAGGGATGTCCAGCTGCTCCAGAGTTCTCATCATGCAGTCAAACACTGCTTGTCCAGTCCCTGAAGTGCATGCCGGCATGTCAAGAAACTGTATGACATTTTTCCCCTGTCGAATGTCATAGCAACCTGAAAGGATGACCAGAAGTTCCTCATCCTCCATGTCCGTGCTTTGGTCAACATAGAGGCAAAATGGCACTTGACGGCAAAGGGAAGCTGCAGTCTCCTGGTAGCTGGGACCAAGCACATCTCTGGCAATGCAGGTGGATTTGGTTGCTCCACAGCTCATCTTGTTGACTACCTCTGGATCTGTGCAGTACTTCTTCATAAATTTCAGGAGGTGGTCTGCACAAGAAAATGACAAATTGTGCTCCGCCAACATGTTCACAAATGCCACCTCTGCCTCCAAAACTTTTGAGGTACTCTGTGCTTGGAAGAATTGGGTCAGCTTTTCCTTCTGCATGCTTCCTACTCTGGAGATGTTTCTGCGAAGATTCGTGTCCCTGTATGTCGCTTCGTCCTCCATGGCTGATGCTGATGTTACATCCACAGGACTTGCAGAATGCATACAGTGGCCTTTCTTGCTCTGTGCGATCCACTCAAAGGAAGCCTTCCAGGAACTTTGGAACACTGAATTCCTCTTCTTCTTGGTTGGTGTGGAGACGAGTTACCACTGGCACTGCAGTCAGCTCGCATTTGAAGCATCTGTTCGCAATCCATCTCCTATTGAGGACGGCAATCAAGAAAAATATGTAACACTGACTTCAGGCAAGATGGACGGTAGTCCATAACATTTCTTGGCAGAGGCAAAGAGGTAGAGCAGCATCAGTTCTAGATCGCTGGATAACACCTTCAGTGTCCACGGTCCACCTTTGACATGCATTACCAAGTATACCTAAGCAGTAGTTAATGAGTCCAAATCAGCTTAAGCTATCCCCATTTTTTTTTTTTTTTTTTTATATATGTCCTACAAATTCTACCAGGTGCACATGATGCTGCTAATGTATCCTCATCTATATGCATGTTTTCCATCTTGCCTGGCTCCAACACATTCTCTCAGGCACACATAAAGAGCTGCTAATGAGTCATTGCTTAGCTGAATCACACTTCTGTAAAAATCTTCCTGCCAGATCTAGCTTAATGGTTTGGGTCATGACCCACACTTTTATAAAGTCCTCCTGCCAAGTCTGAAACAGTTTAAGCATGCTATTTTAAAAGTCCTCCCACCAGGTCTGAAACTTCTAGACCTTGTCAACCACAGCAAGCAAAAGGCAGGCAAACAAGCAATATACATTTATATTTTAACCAGTGCCCACAGGAGGGCTTTGTCGAGCGCACTGCTTTTAACCAACGCTTCCTCACCAGTTCATAATCACAGGACCTGAGTGAGAGTTCTCTCCTCTACTCCAGGCCTGGCCAACATATTAATTTTGAAATGAGCTGCTGTACCATGGAGGAATAGGTGTGCGGTGTATTATATATACACGCACACACACACACACACACACACTCTCTCTCTCTCTCTCTCTCCCGAAGCCCGAAATGATAAGTCATAATATCCCTTTTCAGATGCAGTATGTGGGTTAAACATAAGAAAATCAAAGAGTCTATGTTTGTCTATTGCTACTAGCTGGATGGTGTTTTGACAACTCCATCCAGACAGTAGCAAATAGCAATAGACAGAAATTCAGACATTGTCCAAGACAAGTTTCAGTGACTCAGGTAGCACACTGGCCTCTGAGCCCAGGATATTACAGGGCTGTGGGTTCAGTTCCCACATCTACAGCATGAGGATGGGGTGCTGCACTCCTGAGGTGCCATCTTTCAGATGAGACATTAAACCAAGGTCCCAACTGGCTGGACTGGTGGAAGTTCAGGTGGATGTTAATGAGTGTAAGGGAATTTCCCAGTGCCCTTGCAAATTTCCCTCATTCACTAAAATACCACCTACAGCTTAATCTGGTTCAAGGTCAGTTGCTTATCATCTGTCCCCTCCCCAGTTACCCTGAAAAGGGACTTCTAGGCCCAGTGGGCTTACTGGGTCAACAAATTAAACAAATTCTGATTTATAGGCACGGCAGTAGAAGAAAAATAGGACAGTAGTACCATCGCTCTCTTTTGGTTCTCTTACTCAGTTACATGGAGGTTCTGCCCCCCAATTTTAAGTGACTGAACTGTAATTTTAAATTTCACAATACAAAACTAGCTTTCCCCAGAGGGGAGCAGGACAGAACCTACATATAAATGACTAAGACACTTCTGTTCTGAGTTCTGACTGTCCCACCCAGAGTGTGGAACGGAGAGAAGAACACAGAACCAACTACATACAAAAACTTAAGGAAAACCTTTCTGTATACTATACTGTATTATATTTTTACAAGCGTGAGCATTAATCAAATCACCACCTCAATTTGTCTTGCCATGCCATCTCTTTTAGGTTCTCTTACTCTGTTATATGTAGGTTCTGACCCCCCATTTTTAAGTAACTGAAGTTTGAACTATATTTTAAATTTCACAATACAAAACTAGCTTTCCCAGGGAGCAGGACAGAACCTCACATATAAATGACTAAGTGATGGCAGTCTAGCTCTCAGGAAGGAAATATCACAGGTAACTGCACTTTGATACCCTACATGTGTTGCTACATTAAAAAAGGGCCCTTTACAGTTATTTATTAACAATTCATCTCCTTAGCATAGCCATATACATAATTATTAGTTAATTCTTCACCCTCCGTTTTGTGTGTAACATTAACTTCACTTAAGTGTCCCACACAGAAGAGAACACAGACAGAACTTCTGGACTCTCTAGTCTGGCCAACAGATTACAGACCAATAGTCCTTCTCCTATCCCCATTCCCCTGTTTATATACACAGTGACTGGCACTGCACTGGTCTGTGTCTGATACTGTCAGAGTACTAGTTGGCATTTGGCAAGTTGGCATTAATTGTTGTGGCAAGTTTGGCAACCAGACAACGATATGGTGGCAATCATTATTACTTACCTTGTAAAGGCAGGCAGTCACTGGTGTGGTGGACCTTCTGGCAGAGTTTCAGGCACACTGGGTCAGTCTCAGGTCGTCCTGGCCTCCTGTAGCCTTGCTGCTCTGCTCCTCTGTGCCTGCTAAGCTGCTTACGTCCCTTCGATCAAGCAATGCTCCTGCTGTGCTGGTGGTGCTGAGGCCTGCTGGCAGTCGGTATTTTACTAGCGTGCCCCTAATCGATCGATCGCGATCGGTACCTGCTGCCAGCACTGCTGCTGCTTAGTTCTTGTTTTATTTACTGATTGAAGTGATTTATAGCAGCAGACAGCAGCTAGGCTAGGCAGAACTAAAAAACCGGGCTGGCTGGCGACGATTCAATCGGCGGGTGGCGCGGCACACTTAGTTGTCCCTGTCTCCCTCTCCCTGGCAGCTCTGTGTCTCTCTACTCCCTCTCCAGCAGCGGCGATCACGCTAATTCTCCCCCGATGCGCTGGAACTCTTCTCTGGCTCAGTTGGTGTGAGTTCAGAGCGCCGAGTGGTCCTGTTATATGCTCCTCATTTCCGGACCTGAGGGACACAAAAATCAGGTCGGTGTGTGTGTGGAGTGCGAAAGCAACAATGGACAGCATGGAGGCATGCGATTGGCTACAAGGGCAGGCTACGTAACGTCACTGCTGCAGCTCGAATATGGGGACGTGGGGATTTCTTCTGGTGAGGCTGAGACAATGGTGACTCGGTGACGGCGAGCGTGGCGAAGGTGGCATCTGGCGTGGACCACATGGGCTACAAAAATAGTGCAGATGGCCAGTCAGTTCGGGACGGCGGGACAAACGGCAGAAAAACGGGATTTCCCGCAAAATCCGGGACAGTTGAGAGGTATGCCCTGAGGTATGTACTCCCCAGAGTTGATAATCTTTATAAGGGGGCATTTGGGGGCACAGCCCACCATAATGGGGGGTGGGGTGGTGGACCCCCCACAAAAAACAACATAGTGTTGTGCTGTTAGATATCTTCAGTTGTGGTGTAAAGGGTCAGCATGAGCAAAGTACCCACTGTATTATGAGCACTGTATATTGCTGCGCTGTTTTTGTTTACTACATTACGACCCCATGCCCTTTAGGAATATCGCTAGGATTAAAGCCTTTATTCCACCTGATGAGCTACCCACACTGGTACATGTCATTGTAACATCTAGACTTAACTACTGCAATGCTCTTTACCTCAGGTTCAGTGGAGGGGTTCTTCACAATTTGCAGCTGGTGCAGAACACAGTGGCTGATGGGCCTTCCAAGCCCATCATGTGACCCCAGTCCTGCCTGACCTGCACTGGAGCCGGTGTGATGGATAATCACCTTCAGGGTGGGCTCGTTCACCTATAAGACCCAATATGGATGGCGCCCTGGCTACCTGGGTGACCTTCTGACTCCTGTCTGCCCTTTGTGCTTGCTCCACTCCTTCATTAAGGGCCTCCTAGTGGTTCCCAGGGTACAGCTGGAGACCTCAAGAGACTGATCATTTGAGGTGGCTGACCCAGCCCTGTGGATCTCGCTCCCAAGATCTCTAAGGGAAGCCCCATTGGTGGAGATGTTTAAGCAGAGTCTGAAGGCACATCTTTTTAGACAGACATTTGGGAATTGTCTCTGAATTCCCAAAAAAAGCAGACTGCTGAGTTGTTGATGGGTATTGTTGACCATATATGTATATTTTTTATCTGCGTATTGCGTTTTATTGTTTACATGTTTTTAAATTTGTATTTTATGTAATTTAACTACTGCCTGTCCTGTACAGTGCCCAGATCCTCCAGGATGGGATGCTGAATAAATAAAGTTTGTTATTATAGTATCATTATTGTTGTGGATCCCCTTCCTGCAGTGGATTTAACCCCCGAAGTGTAGGTCTCTTTGCATCTCACCTCAGTAGCCTAACTTACTGGAGGAATTCTAATTCACAGGCTCTTTTCTCTCTCTCTCTCTCTCTCTCTCTCTCTCTCCTTCCACTCTACTCCATTTGTCCTGATTCCTGCCTTGCTCCTCTCCTAACACAGCATGCCAAATCTGCCATTTTAGCTGTGGCTGGCATAACTGGCACTCTGTTCCTATCTGTCTCTCTACCCCTTCCCCTGCCCCCACCCACCTACAGTGGAGGGAAGCTGTTCTGTGTCCCCCAGGTGCCCACCCTCTGCTCTCTCTAACCTCTTCTCCTGATTTAGGACTATACTTAATTTTTACTTTTTTTTTCCTCTCTCCCTTTCCCAGTGGCTGCCCCCAGCAGCCCTGACTGGGTCAACTAGCTTCATGGCCAATACAGAGGTTGTTGCCTTGCCCCGCTTATCCACAAAGGTATGAGTGTCCTTGGCTAAATTCTCCATTCAAAACTTTGGCGCCTCATCTACCGATCCCTGTGATTGGCCAGCGCCGATCCTTGGACTGCTGCCATTGGCCCTTTTGTCTGCTGTTCCTTACTCTGAATTGTTCTTATTTTAAACTCCTGATACAGACTGTTAAATTTGGTGAAAGTGTTGTTTAGTTTTACAGAAGTGGTTAGGCACCTGTACTAATGCTGTGTTATTTTACTCTCAATTTAAAGTAATGACTGTGTAGAAATTCAGTGCAAGCAAGTTTAAGGAGGCAGTATAGTGCAGTGGTTTAAGGCTCTGAACTGCAAATCTGGAGACCTGGGTTTGAATCCCACAGCTCTCACTTGCATACTGTGTGATCCTAAGCAAGTCACTTAACTTCTCTGTGCTCTCAGATTGCCTGTAAACATTCTTTCTGCCTAGTATGCTATTCCTGATTAAACAACTGAAATTCCTATAAGCTCATTTGTTTGCTGCACTGTTCAATTTTGTGCTCTGGGTTATTGTTTGTTGTGGGTCCCCTTCCTGCAGTGGAATAAAACCCTGAAGTGTAGATCTCTTTGCTTTTCACCTCAGTAGCCTAACCCACTGGAGGAATGGTAATTCACAGGCTCTTTTTTCTCATTCTTTCCTTCCACTCTGCTCCATTGGTCCTGATTCCTGCCTTGTTCCTCCAGCTCCTCTCCTAACCCAGCACGCCGAATCCACCATTTTAGCTGTAGCTGGCATACCTGGTACTCATCTCTGTTCCTATCTGTCTCTCTACCCCTCTCCACCACTGGCCTACAGTGGCGGGAAGCCTGTTCTTTGTCCCCCAAGCACCCACCCTCTGCTCTCTCTAATCGCTCCCCCGATTTAGGACTATACTTAATTTTTCCTTTTTCCCTCTCTCCATTCCAGGCAGCTGCCTGCAGCTGCAACCAGGTTCAATCAGCTCAGCAGCTGGTTCAAAGGTCGCCACCCACCCCAGCTCATCTAAAAAGGTATGAGTGTCCTTGGCCAAATTTTCAGCCCACTCACCCTCCCTGATGCCGGCACTATTTAAATACACTTAGGACCCACCCCTCCCTATTCCCTATTCCCTATATGCACAGAAAGAATTTAGTATGAACCCCTCTCTCAAAGGGGAATCCACCACTGTGCCTTGAACCACCACTTCAGGCTTTTTCTTGCGCCCCTTTATGTAGCCACTCATCCCCTCCTGCCACAACTCGCCAACCCAACCCTCATAAACAGCTGTGCACTCTATAATCACATGAGACAGACACATTTATATCTGACATCGCTCTTAATCCTCACCCTCTGGCTGAGGTCCGAATATGTCTCGAGTAGCACAACCCTCTTAAACATGCTAGCTATGGGTAGCATGAGGGGAACCTCCTCAGAATGGCTCTTGGCCCTAGCCTTCAGATTCCCTCTGCACCAATACCCACCGCTGGTACTGTGGTCAGTATCCATTGCTGCATTACTGTATGACCAGACCACTGCAGCTACCAACCACTACCTTAGGAAACACAAGTAACATCAAGCCTGCTTATCATGGTTATTCTTGTCATGATTCCACAGGAAACTGATCCTATTACTGCTTTTGGTGTCTGGTGATGTGCACCCCAACCGTGATTCAGGACCTCCCTCTGCAGGTGCCACCTTGAGGCTCGGACAACCAAAGATCATATCTCTGAACATAGGAAGCCTCATGCCTAAGCTCACACAATTCCAAGCATGGGCTGAGCTGATCAAACCAGATGTCATTGCACTTACTGAGAAGTGGCTATCCCCTAAGATCCCAGATACTGCAGTAGTCCTTTATGGCTATACCATATTCCGGCAGGATAGGCAGTATAAGAGCGGTGGTGGCTGTATGGTCTACCTCAGAAATGATATCAGGGGCCAAGTATTACCTTGTAGTCTGCACACTTATGAAGCACAAATCCTTAGTATTAAACTCCCCACTGGTCAACAAAATAAGGTTATTGTCTCTCAAAAGTATATATACCCCTTGGTAAACATGGGCCTGGACTGGAACACTTCTTTAATAACCAAGGGCAGCTCAGTCACAGTTGGGAACAGCTCATAGTCGGTGATTTTAATGTCAACTGGCAATCCCAGGTTGCAGCTGCAGTTAAAGACAAAATATCAAGCCTCTACCTCACCCAGATGATCACCCAAGCCACAAGGCTAAATTACAGGACAGGCATAAGCACCCTAATTGATTGGCTCCACTCCACTTGCCCTGACCTTATCTCTGAGGTTTCAGTACTAAATTACTCCCTCACTGACCATTCCTTGGTTATGTGCACCTGGTCTAATAAGTTTATGAAGCATATCCCCCAGCTCACTAGATCTTGTTCACTGAGACCTGGGCTGCTGGAAAATTTCAGACAGCACTTAAGGCTAACTGAATGATCCCCGCTTGACAATGCCAAAGATACTAACCAAACCCTTGATTACTTCTGCTCTATCTTTACAACTGCTTGAAATATCTTCATCCCCTACAAATTAAAAAAAGTAACAGGGACCAATAACCCCTGGCTCTCAGGCCCCTTAATCAACCTCATGCAACTCAGGAACAACCTGTGGCATAGGGCCAAGGCATATGGGAAAATGGCTGACCACATTGCTTACAAGGCAGCTCGAAATAAATGCATGAAACTAGTGAGGTTGGCCAAGTCCTCTTACTATAAAGATCTTTTAAATGGAAGTTGGGAACATAGAAAGGAGTTCTGGAACTCAGTGAAATCCCTAACGGTCAGGATCTCCAAGGCACCATCTGACCTTATAGTTACTTCATCAGGGACACTCCAAAAACATAGTGACATGGCAAATGCATTCAATACCACTTTCACAGATCTAGGTGTTGTGCTCCCCAGGGACTACCACTCCAACCCACTGACTGGTCAGCTCCTCCACACAAGTCCACTGCCTACTACACCAAATGGCACATTGCCTCTCTACTTCAGGCAAATATCCAGGATTGAGCCCATAAGGTACATCAAACGAGTATTAGGCAGGATCAGGATTTGGAGTGACTCTATCGATATGAAGTTAGTTTCCCTAACATTAAACCGATTGGTGGAACCACTTACCAAATTCTTTAACATATCCTTATGAATGGGTGTATTCCCAGAAAAATGGAAGGCAGCACTCATCATGCTGGTTCACAAAAGTGGAGAGAACAAGCCTTTCAAACTATTGACCCATTTCCATTCTACCAACACTTTCCAAAGCGTTGGAACTTGTGGTCTCTGACCAACCCACAGAGTACTTGGATAAAATACAATCTACTATGTGCACAGTAACATGGTTTCCATAAATACCACTCTACCCAAACCACCCTGGTTGACTACACCACACAGGTCTTTGAGGCAATGGATAATGTAGTGGCGGTGGGGTCTATATTCATAGACCTCACCAAGACATCTGACACTGTCAACCACCAACTCCTACTACAAATGTCTCCTATTCATTGGCCTCTTAATAAACACTGTTACCTGATTTGAAAGCTACTTATCACACAGAACACAATGTGTGAAGATCTTCAGTACACTCTCTGGGCCTATGGAAGTCAGCCTTGGAGTCCCTCAAGGTTTAATACTGGGACTGCTCCTATTTAGTCTATTTATGAACTCCCTACCATCTGCCTGTCTGGCATGCATGGTGCTTTATGCTGATGACACGGTCATTTCAGTACCTGGTAGGAAAATGTCCACGATCACCACTGATCTGCAGGCCAATTTTCAAAGGCTGGAATCATGGTCTTCACAGCATAAGCTATTACTCAACTATAAAAAAGCAAAGTGTATGCTCTTTGTGGTGCCACAAAACAAGAAAAAGTATGATTCCTTACAAATAATGAGCCATAAAGGTGAGTTTCTGGAGCAGGTCAGCACTTTCAAATATCTAGGTGTACACCTAGATGATATGCTCACCTTTGCAACACATATTGAACAGGTCATTAAAACAGCAAACTCCAAACTGGGTGTTCTATACTGACACAGACACTCTAAGTCTCTGGAAGCCCTGAAACTGGTCACTTGCAGTTCAGTGTTTTCTGCCATAGATTATGGTCTGGTGATTTATGGTGCTGACTAAGATGTTGCTCTTAAGAGGATCATTACCCTCCTCAACAAGGCTTGTTGCCTGGTCCTTGGAGCTGACTATCTGACTGATACATGTGCATTATATGCAGAGACCAGGTGGCTTCCCCTCCATCTCAAGGGTTACTAGTGAGGTACCACAGGGTTCAGTACTGGGTCCAGTCCTTTTTAATGTCTTTAAGTGACATTGCAGAGGGACTGGAAGGAAAAGTATGCCTCTTTGCAGATGACACAAAGATCTGCAACAGGGTTGATACACAAGGAGGTGTGGAAAGGATGAGAAGGGACTTGGCAAGGTTGGAGGAATGGTCAGAAGTATGGCAGCTTGGATTCAATGCAAAGAAGTGCAAAATAATGCACCTGGGAAACAAAAATCCAGGGGAAGATTACACAATGGGAGGAGAGGTAGTAACAACAATAAAAATGGAAAGGGACCTGGGGTAGTCATATCAGATGACCTTAAGGTTAGCAAGCAATGTGAGAAGGCAGTAGGGAGGGCTGGGGGGATGCTGGGATGTATACGGAGAGGCATTACCAGCAGAAAACTGGAAGTTGTTATCCCTCTGTACAGACAGTTGATGAGACCCCATCTGCAGTACTGCGTCCAGTTCTGGAGACCCCATCTCCGCAAGGACATAGACAGGATGGAGGCAGTCCAGAACAGGGCAACTAAAATGGTACAGGGTCTGCAAGAGAAGCCATACGAGGAGAGACTAAAGGAGCTTTATATGTATACCCTTGAGGAAAGGAGAGAGCGGGGGTACATGATAGAAACTTTTAAGTACCTCAGTGGAATCAGCAAAGTCCAAGAGGGTAGCATCTTTCAGAAAAAGAGATGTGCAAGAACAAGGGGATACAATTTGAAGATAGAGGGGGGATAGCTCAGGGTCAATGTGAGGAAGTATTTTTTCACAGAGAGGGTGGTGGATGCATGGAACAGCCTTCCTGAGGAGGTTGTGGGGTCTAAAACTGTGGGAGATTTCAAGAATGCATGGGACAGAGATTAGGCAATTTTGTGGGGGGTAGGAAGAAATAGGTTGTTGGTTAAATAGGATCTGCAGCTTATCCTGTAGGTTGGAAAATGGGCAGATTAGGTGGGCCAAGCAGTCCTTATCTGCTGTCAAAGTCTATGTCTCTATGAATCAAATACTAGGTCTGTCTACTGGGAAAAAATCATTGCTTGTCCTTATGCCTGAGTACACTTCAAGATTATTCAAAAACACTCAACTTACTGTAAACACCAGAAGTGCAACCAAAGGGGCGATCCAAGTGCCCTTTAAGTGTACCATGCTCGCACAATAATCCCTATTCTATCGGGGTCCTATATGGCTTAATGACCTCCCTACTGATATCCTTGGTTGTAGCAAAATTAGTCAGTTCAGATCTGGACTCCGCAGTCTTCTGGCACCTGAGACTGCCTGCATTTGTTAACTATTACTCAGTCACATACGGGCCATCTACCTACTCAGCTCCCCCCGCTGTCTTGTCTTACCTCCCCCCACTCCCCACACCTACCTACCTCCTCTCCCATCTACTGGACAAAGCCTCCCTGGCTGCTTCTACTTCTACCCTAAAGTCTTAGCCCGGGATCTGCTATTGGCCACAAGTTCATATAAAGAGTAGTCCCACACTATAGCAGTGTTGTTGTTGCTATCCCTTGCACTTTCAGATTGCACTATAAAATTGTAACCAATCATAATGTATATTGCCACCAACTGTGAATTTTACGTTTCATGTGTTTTTTCTAGTAATCTCATCTGTGTCTAACTGTAACCATTTTTGTCTCTGTATTTTGTTACCTGACTTGGAACCTTTGTCTCTGTATTTTGTTATCTAACTTGGAACCTTCGTAAATGAGCCAATGGCTCAAAGGTATTTAATACAAATCTAAAAACACATAAATAAATAAAATTATTATTATTATTATTACCATTTTGTTTTGTTTTCAGATCACATGCTGATGCTGCACCTTGTTTTTTTGTTCTTTTTTCCAAATGCTGCATTTTTCCTGCTTTTGACACTTTGTGCAGCAGCTCTGTTGT